>CM033753.1:9837226-11037226 GCA_019671005.1 Hibiscus mutabilis | reverse complement strand
GTAGTTTAAAAATATATATTTTATAAAATTTAATTAATTAAAATATTTAAAATAATTATGGTCAAAGTTAAAAAAATTAACTTTTAAAAGTCAACGCTGAAGAGATTGAGTGGGATAGAAGGAGTATGTTCTAGTTTTAATATTTCTGACAACATATATGTAATGGATAACTAGGAACTTTAAGGCATTTTATTATTATGATTTATATTCTACTTCATTAGACTTTTAAATCGATATATAATATGTTCAAAATGGTTGAGTGATAAATGAGAAATTGATGCTCAAAATAAGCTTTGTGTAAATATTGTTGAGGAAAAAATGGATGCTTTAAACACTCTCATCTCACACCGGAAAGGTGTGCGGTATAAGAAGATGTTTAGAAGCTATAAACAACTTGTTGGCTAGTAAATGACTAAGCCGAAGCTCTCCTTCGCGTAGGGGGTGCAAATCAATCTCAACCGTGGTTGGGAGCGCATTGGATGTTTTGGGTGACATAAAATGTTTTGAACGGTTGAGCCTTAATTGGCCTGCCAAAATTTTAGCCCACGTAGTTTAATTTCTGCTAAAATTCTTCATATTTTGCAACGATTAATGTCAATTATGGACCTTAATTTTTCAAAAATCTCTCAGTTGTTACCATATCAAATTCCTCTCCTCATTCACTATATATAGAGTGAAAAATTAGTCATTTGAGACACACAAGCTTTTCCTAGCTCTTGTCTCTCAAATACGTCCAACTCTGGCGATAGAAGAAGGCTCGATTGAATTTACCTTGTTCACTAAAAGTGTGCTGCTTGCAGTGAAGATTTGTTTTTATATCTTGGGAGATAGGCGTCCATCAATTCTCTAGTACCCGAGAGATGACTAATTTGTCTTAAGGAGTCTGTTTATACATGCGTCAACAAAACTCTGCTTCCATTTTTGTCTCCATCTAGAGGTACAACGTAAATTCATTGTTGTTTTCCAATTAATTTTCGGTTCATTATTTTACAGTAAACTGTCATTCTTACTACACTTAAATTATATTTGTGTATTTTGCCTTATTTATAACAATCTAAGATAGATAATACAGTTGAAAGGTGAATTTGAACGATTGATTAAAAAGATAGTATAACATTACATGTCTAGGATTGTTTTTTGAAAGACATGATATTTAAGCGTGCCTAGATCATTACCTCTCTTTTCCATTTTGGGTTTTTACTTAAGCTTTTCTTTTTCTCTTTTTTCTTTTTTCTATTCTTCTAGGCGTATTATCGTTTGACCGAGTCCGAATTCACTAAATTTTGGAGTTCATCTCCGTTAATTTCATCCAAAATCAATGCTCCTCCAGAGAAGGCCTTTGTTACAATGTAGAACCCTTCCCAATTGGGTGTCCACTTTCCACAATAATCTCTTTGGAACGACATCATTTTTAATACTAAATCTCCCTCGCAGAATTCTCTCGGGCGGACCTTCTTGTAATGTGCCCGTATCATCCTCTTTTGGTACATTTGACCATGGCAAATTACCTTCAGCCTTTTTTCTCAATCAGATTTAGTTGGCCATGTCTTGCCGGGACCCACTCGGCTTCATTTAATTTTGCTTTCATCAGAATGCGAAACAAAGGAATTTTAACCTTGACCAGTAACACGACCTCTACTCCATAGATTAATGAGAATGGTGTTTCCCTAGTAGACGTCCACACAGAAGTTTAGTAGGCATATAGGACGAATGGTAACTTCTCATGCCAGTCCTTATAGGTGTCAACCATCTTTGCAACTATATTCTTGATGTTTTTGTTGGATACCTCCACTTCCCCATTCATCTTTGGGTGATAAGTTACTGAATTGTGATGATTAATGTTGAATTACTCAAAAACCCCATTAACCATTCCGTTGTTAAGATTGGAGGCATTATCGGTGACGATCCTCTTAGGCATGCCGTAGGCAATTAATCTCTTTTTTGAGGAATTTGGAGACTACCACTCTGGTAATGCTCACGTAAGAGGTCGATTCAACCCATTTAGTGAAGTAGTCAATAGCTACTAGAATGAACCGATGCCCATTCGATGCTTTTGGGTAAATCTACCGATCACATCCATGCTCTACATAGAGAAAGTCCAAGGAGCATTCATGGCATGAAACGGTTAGGATAGTACATGTATCTTGTCGGCGTAAATCTGATACTTGTGGCATTTTTGGGCATAGTTGATGCAGTCCCCTTCCATTGTAGAGCTTACAATGAAACCCATCAGCTTTTCGAATGTAACCCTAAAAGTGCATTTGGCAGGGTTAAGTTTTAGCTAGAACTTTCTCAACCTTTGGAAGAGTTTTTCCATGTTCGTTATATGCTTTTCTTTTTTAGGACTTGACAATCATGTCATCCATGTATACCTCGATCTCCTTGTGTATCATGTCGTGGAACTAGGTTGCCCTCGTTTTTTGTTAGGTTGCCCCAACGTTCTTCAGGCTGAAATGTATCACCTTGTAGCAGAAAGTTCCCCACAACGTTACAAATATGGTTTTCTCTATGTCTTCAGGAGACATCTTAATCTGGTTATACCCCGAAAAGCAGTTTGTGAAGGAGAATAAGGAATGACCCACCGTGTGTGTAACACCCTCAACCCGGTTTAGAATAAAACCAAAAATTGAAGATGTTATGGAACACGTGAACAAGATCTAAACTTTCAAAGTATTCAAGACAGGCTAACATTATATATATATACTACTAAGAGTAATCAAAATATGAAATTGGACAAGTTAACAAGGAAGCATGTGTGACCAAATAAGCATTTCCAAACATTACATAGATTTTTCAGCAAGAAACAAGGAAGTCCTACATTAAAGACCAAGAAGGATCAAGACCATTTTATAGATAATTCAAAATAAGCGTGTACACATATACATGAATTACTTACTCAAAGCATATATATTCGTATATATATGGAGACCCTTCATAGCATAACATGTTCAAGTTTTACTTGACTCTTAATTGATCGAATTGATTTACCATTCTAAGCTTAGACAAGAATTAACCATTTTAGGATAAGGCACTCATACAAAACATTTACATATATACGCACATAGGTATTTAGATAAAGCTTATTCATAACATACATGAGCACTTAATCAAGCATATCTATTCACTTAGTTATTCAACAATCAGTAAAGACATTTCTTTCTATGCAAGACTTTTCTATAACTTATTAATTAAGGTAACAATTTGGCATATTACATCATAGATTACTTATCAAATAAGGCCTCAATTAGTCAAACTAACATGTACATGTATACATGGATATGTTTCAACCAAGCATATGTATATAGCCAATCAAATGAACACGTATACACTAAGGTATTTACAAACATATATCTTTTACCAAGGGATTTTCAAGAAGCTCATTGGATACATCTTCCTTATTATTCAAATTATTACAACGAACATACATAAACATTCTATTTATTTACTATATTCATGCATAACAACCTCATTCCATTTACTTAGCTTGAGCATCCAAACTATTATGAGATTTTACTAATTAATTAATCAAATTGATCAATCAACTATAAATATTTAAACAATTTCGAAGAATAAATAAGCTATTTAAACTTTACAATGATTAATGCAATGTTATATGAATATTTATTGATATGTTTCTATACATTCACTATGCCGTCATCTAAGGAGTTCGACTAAGGAAATCTAAAAATACTTGGAACTTTAAGCAATGACTTGCAACCTTCAACCATAATCGAACAACGATAACTCTTTAAGTCCTGAAAAATGCATGAAAATAAATGCATTAGGCTTAAATAGCCTAAGTGAGATAGTGTGCCATGAATTATAATAATCAAAGATAGAACATATAAAGGAAATATGATAGTTACCAAGTTTATTAGTATTACAGAAATCAAATCTTAACTTTAAGATTAGGGCTTGTTTTATGAAGCCTTATCAGGATTCATCATCTTTTAAATTTTGATCCAAAAACTTTTAGGGATTTAACTGAATTCTTTCAAACTTCTTTTCGAACTTATCAGAGTTCATAACATTATAACAAAGTTTCCATTCAAAACTTAGTATCTGTGTTCACATCTTTTAGAATATTTGCTTGGATCACATTTGGACATGTTAGCATCGGTTCAGGTTTGACCATATTGGTCCAAGTTACACTTAGCTCAAAGCACATAATAATGGTCAGTGTCGGAATATAACAATCCTAACTTCTCATCTATCCAACCAACTGTCACCAATCTCCCCCATTACCTCCTACTGTTGCCAATATATCACATAAAATGGGTCGCCACCTGATCCGTAGCTCATGGACCGTAGTCTCGAAATATATATACCTTTGCACCATGTCAAGGTACAAGGACTTCCATTGTTTAGGCAACTTAAACTTTTATACTTTAATGTTAAAAGGAGTATCTTATGAAGTAAGTAACTCACTTGTTTCTTTTCTTTGTATCTTATTGCATAAGGTAAGCTTTTAGCTCCTTAAAGTGTGAATTCTTATAACTTTTAAAGATTGACGTTGTATCTTGTATTTTATGTTTTCGAAAAAACTAAGTTCAATATCAATCCATAATAAAGCTTATACATAGATATACTTTAATTAAATATTCATCAACCATCATAATATGGTATGAAATGCATTCATGATGCATATGCAATGTGTACTTTATCCATGAAACCTCAATGCCATGTATGTAAACCAATCCCAAATGCTCTATGTGAACCTTATGCAAAACAATCATGTGTTCCATACTTGAACATTTAAGTCAACAATTCTATTAAAGAAAAGATCGGGTAACTCCATATTACCCGGAACAGTTACAACTACACTCACCTCATATTCCAAAGTTATGGAATACTAGAATCCACAATTACCCTTAGCTTACAACTAACTCATTCCTTCTACTCTCCCATACCATGATATGTACCTCGAACAGATTAACAAGTCATTAAGACTCATTATATAATTACCAACAATCCAATTTTAAACATGTATACATAATTTCATGTCAAAACAGTCCACTAATTCTCATGTTTACGCAAATCAATCCAATTTAAACATGTATACATAATTTCCAGTCAAAACAGTCCACTAATTCTCATGTTTACGCAAATCAATCCAATTTAAACATGTATACATAATTTTATGTCAAAACAATCCACTAATTCTCATGTTTACCCAAATCAATCCAATTTAAACATGTATACATAATTTCGTGTCAAAACAGTCCACTAATTCTCATGTTTACCCAAATCAATCCAATTTAAACATGTATACATAATTTCGTGTCAAAACAGTCCACTAATTCTCATGTTTACCCAAATCAATCCATTTTAAACATGTATACATAATTTCGTGCCAAAACAGTCCACTAATTCTCATGTTTACGCAGATCAATCCATTTTAAACATGTATACATAATTTCGTGCCAAAACAGTCTACTAATTCTCATGATTACACAAATCAATCCAATTTAAACATGTATACATAATTTCATGCCAAAACAGTCTACTAATTCTCATGATTACACAAATCAATCCAATTTAAACATGTATACCTAATTTCATGCCAAAACAGTCCACTTATTCTAATGTTTACACAAATCAATCCAATTTTAAACATGTATACGTAATTTCATGCCAAAACAGTCCACAAATTGGCATGTTTACACAAATCAACTAATTCTTATGTTTACACAAATCAATCCAATTTTAAACATGTATACATAATTTCATGCCAAAACAGTCCACTAATTCTCATGTTTACACAAATCAATCCAATTTTAAACATGTATACATAATTTCATGCCAAAACAGTCCACTAATTCTCATGTTTACACAAATCAATCCAATTTAAACATGTAATCATGCCAAAACAGTCCACTAATTCTCACGTTTACACAAATTTATCCAATTTAAACATGTATACATAATTTCATGCCAAAACAGTCCACTAATTCTCATGTTTACACAAATCATGCCAAAGCAGTCCACTAATTCTCATGTTTACACAAATCAATCCAATTTAAACATGTATACATAATTTCATGCCAAAAGAGTCCACTAATTCTCATGTTTACACAAATCAATCCAATTTTAAACATGTACACATAATTTCATGCCAAAACAGTCAACTAATTCTCATGTTTACACAAATCAATCCAATTTAAACATGTACACATAATTTCATGTCAAAACAGTCCACTAATTCTCTTGTTTACACAAATTAATCCAATTTAAACTTGTATACATAATTTCATGTCAAAACAGTCCACTAATTGTGATGTTTACACAAATCAATCCAATCTATATTAACATTCGAATGATGAAGGAAGAATTCATGGCATGAATTTGTTCTACATAAATACATAACATGCATAAGCAATTTATACAAAATTCTTAAGTCAAGTTCTAAAGCAAGTGAAGGAGAAGAAGAGTTTACCCTCCTCTTAAAGCTTACCTGATTCCAAAGCTCAAGAAATTAAGTCATCAAAGCTAAATTCTCCAAGACTCTTGGACCAACTTTTCTCTCTCACTCTCTCTCTCTTGGATCGGACAAATTTTTTGTTTTATAAGGATGAAGAAGATGATTGCTTTCCTCCTCTAAATCAATTTCCACCTACCCGAGATGTTTACACACCTCCCCTCCATTTTTACATGTGTTTTTCTTAGGTAGACAAGTGTATAAGCTCACTTTATATTTTTAATTTACCATGCAAATCATAAGTCTAGCATACCTCTTAATTTAGTCCTTAAACAATAGCTACCCTTTCATCCTTTTATTCATTTTAATCCTTAATATTACTTTATAAATCTTCTAGAAACAATGAACTACAATTGGCCTATAATCAAATTATTACTTACTTCTAAGCCAATGTTTGGGGTATTACAGTGTGTTCACCAAGGTGTCAATGTGCGACAAAAGGAAGTTATCTTTGGGACTTGCCCTATTGAGATCCCTATAGTCAACGAACATGCACACCTTTTCATCATTTTTCAGAAGCATTTTGAGTCTCATCCTCTTGAGCTTCTGTTGCACGGGTTTGCATTCAGGCTTTATGGGCAATTGGTGCATCTTAATATCGGGTTTGCATTTGGGCTTTATGGACAATTTCAGGCTTTAAGTTCACTTTTTCAATCAAGGTTGAGCATGCAAAAGAATGAATGGATCCTGAGTCTATTAAAGCATAAATAGGAGTCAAATTTAACTCAACGGTACCTGCTATAACATTGGGTGATTCTTCATCTGCTTTTCCCCGGATATGATAGATTCGAGCAGGAGCTTGAGATTCTTGGTGAGTAGGGGCATTCGAATGCTGTCATTTGCCTTTCCTTTGATTTCCAGACTAAGCATGTTTGGGACCTTTGTTTCGAATGGGAGGAACAGAGCTAGCATTTGTAGGAGTTCGATTCGGAACCTTGTTAGGATTTTGAGGACAATCCCTAATATAGTAATCGGAGGCTCCACATAAGTAACATGGGTTCTGTTGAGTTCTACACTGACCAGTATGGTGTTTTTGGCAAAACTTGCAAGTAGGATATTGAGCAGCTTTACCGGAATTCCCCGTACTATCAATAGAGATGATCGGGGCTGAAGGCTTGGATACCGATTGGGGTCTCGGTATGAAGTTACTTTTCTGGGCAGAAGTGTAATTCAAAGAGTGATCATTAGAATATTTGGACTTCTTTGACTGCCAGTGAGGCTTGTCATCATTCCTTGATCGTTTGTCTTTCCAGGAATTTCTGCTTTTGCGTTTCTTAGAGGCTTTCATCTTTGCCTCGATTGCAATGGCCCGGTTCACCAAATTCTAGAAGTTAGTGAAACCCAGGGCAGTGAATATTGGACTTAATTCATCATTCAATCCATCAATAAACATCCCACACTTGTCAGCATCAGTCTTGATGTATTTCGACCCGTATTTGCAATACTTGCAAAAGTCACCCACGTACTGTTCGATAGGTTAGCCACCTTGCTTGAGGTACAAGAAACGCTTTCGATGCTCGGCTAGATATTTTTCACTAATGCAGTTCTTCTTGAATTTATCGAGGAAGAATTTCCAAGTTACAGCTTATGCAGGAGCAATTAGGGTAGTGGTTTCCCACCAGCTCAGAGCTTCGTCTGCCAACAGGGCTATAGCATATTCGAGTTTGTGTTCATTAGGACAGGGTAGTTGTTTGGTCAAGATTCGAGTAGTGGCCTCTAACCAATACTCAGCTATTTCGGGATTGGCTTCATCAGTACCGGTGAAGGTATAAGCCCGGTGTTGAGCCAGTTTGTCAATAAGGGCTCTAGTTGGAGTAGGAACCGGAGGAGGAATAGAATGGTCTCTTTTCAAAGTATTTACAAGATGATCGAACATCTCCTTCATGCTCAGGAGACATTCCTGCTGCACAGGATTTATAGCAGGAGCTTCCTATTGAGCAGCAGCTTGGGCTTGGGGTTGAGCTTGCGCTCTAGGTTTAGCTTGTTGTTGTGGAGGGTTATGCTCCATCCTCACACTATCCTCTTTATTTGAGGAGCCTACGTGACTTTCATCATCCTGAGCGAGCCTTGTTTCAAACATTCTACGTTCAAAAAGAATAATTAGGGGTTCGATTTAGTTAAGCAAAGACACAAGCTATACAATACAAGTCTCTTAGGTGGCTCAAGTATCCTATATGATGCAAGAGAGCTCAGTTCAGTCCTAGAACTGACTAAAAAGCTTTGATACCAATAAAATGTAACACCCCCTACTCGGGTTAGCAGGAAACCGGTTCGAGAGCGTTACCAATGAACAATACAAGCATGGACAAGGCAAGGATAGGCTAACTCATCCCTATTAGATGAGTTACTTAACTAACAAGTAACCAAACATACATTACTTAACACCCCCTACCCGGGTTAGCAGGAAACCGGTTCCATAGCGTTACCAATGAACAATACAAGTATGAACAAGGCAAGGATAGGCTAACTCATCCCTATTAGATGAGTTACTTAACTAACAAGTAACCAAACATACATTACTTAACATGTTAGCAATCTTAATTACATACATTATAGGTTACCAAAAATTTAAATTAACATTATCCTACAATCATCATCATTCGAATAGCTTAAGGACAATCATGCTTCCATTTCATTTCATTGTTTCTTAACTTAATATATGTAACATTCAATTGCACATACCTTGTCTCCAAGCAAGCAATATGCCAACCTTACCATTCGGCATTTACCATTCAAGATTATAAAATACTTATATAACACGTCATGATCATACAAGACTATTTTAACTCACAAGACATTCGATTGGCACAAGACTAGATCAATTACTTTGATAAAATCCATATATACATAACCATATGCGCAGCAAATACTTCAATACATAGAATTTAAGTTCTTTACTTGATTTATATTAATAACCAAGTTCACAAGATAGTAGGCCCATTCAAGATCATATACATATATACAAGATCAAGTATTCAAAATGCATGCACTAGACATTATATACAACTAAGTGCCACCAACTAGGGGAGTACAAAACAAGTATGTCCATACTTTAGCTATGCTTGTGTCTTGCTTCCAGCTCAAGAATTCAGGCTTCAGGATCAAGC
Organism: Hibiscus mutabilis; assembly: GCA_019671005.1. Classification (NCBI taxonomy): domain Eukaryota; kingdom Viridiplantae; phylum Streptophyta; class Magnoliopsida; order Malvales; family Malvaceae; genus Hibiscus; species Hibiscus mutabilis. The sequence goes on along the minus strand of CM033753.1, from coordinate 11,027,641 downwards.
AACGATCGAATCCTTTAATGGAAACAAGAGTGATAAGTACCAGAATGTACTTAATGAGGTAGTAACTAGTTCTAACCAATTGTTAAGACATGTATCAATTAACTAAGCTTGAGCCTAGTCAAAGTTGGAAGTAGTTCGAATTCAAGCTTTAAATGCATACTTATCGTTTTCAAATTTAGTGACATATCATTTCAAGCAAACATTAGGCACACATCGATGCAAGAAGGATTATAAACCATTCAAGTAGCAATTAAAGTATCAAGTAATTCAAGTATCATGTAATTTAAGTATCATGTAATTCTAGTATCATGTAATTCAAGTTTCATGTAATTCAAATATCAAGTAGTTCATATATCAAGAAACTCAAGTATCATGTAATTCAAGTATCAAGTAGTTCAAGTACCAAGACACTCAAGTATCAAGACACTCAAGTATCATGTAAGATTTACTCTTTAATTATTTCTCATTTTCTTTCTTTAGTTTAAGCCTTTGGTATTTAGTTGTCCAGGTAATCGAGTCTCCAACCAACTGTCGCCACAAGATGTACTGTAGTACGCAAGATGTACCGTAGTACTGGTCAACCCTCTTACTGTCGCCAAAGACCACACATACGTACCCTCCGTCTGTCGCCAATTAGGGGCCTTAGCCCTGGACAGTAGTCCACCCTGACACAATGAGCTCTAGACTCTAAGACATGCCCTTCTACCTATGACCACTAACAACCAAGGCTTTGTTCAATTATGAATCACTTATTCAAGTATTACATGTTTATGTCAAGAAATAGCTTATTCAAGGATCAATTCAAGTGATACATTGCAAGATCATGTTCATATACACATCCCTTAGGCCAATTTAGCCTTAGCTCTACACTTTACAATTTAATCTTGTCATTCAAGCAAACAATTAACATATGCCATTTCTTAGGCATCAAGCAAAATCTTTTATTCAAGATTTATATCATGTTAGCAAACATTTAAATCATAGTGGTACATCCAATTATTCATTCAAATTAATCACAGACAAGGCATCAAGGTTCAAGCATTTGTTTTCACTTTTCTTCCTAGATAATTCAACAACATACATGTTACTATTAAATCCCAAGATTTAGCTTAAACCATTCTTCCACTTTTTCATCACAATTAAGCTTAAATCAAGTATATTAACATTGCATGAAATAACAAGAATTAAACATGCATCTTTGGTTAGGACCTAAGTCCCAACCCTATATTAAACTACACTCACTATACTCCAAGCTTAGCTAATCTTGGATCCAAATCCCCTTGTTTCTAGCTTTCAAATGCTCCTCCTTAGACCCTTCTCCAATGTTCTCTTCTCGCTCTAAAATTTCATACAAGTAAACCAAGGTCAAGACAAGATACATTCATTTCTTCAAACAGGGCAACAATACACATAATTCATTCATTTCAAAACATCAAAGGTGTTGCTGCTACTGCCTGACAGCTTGTGCACTGCTTACTAAAATATACATAACTTTCATTCCGTACGTTGGAATTTCAATTGGTTTACACTATTGGAAGGCTAACTTAATTGTCTTTCTAACTATATAGGCCTTGCATTTTAATTCTTTGCCAATTAATACAGGTTTTTTAAAGACAGGGCAATTTACAACACTGGACAATTTGCACTGTCCTTAGTGTTTCATTTCTACAATTCATTCTACAATCCAGAATTTAGTTCTGTTTTCTCGTAATGATTTTAGACATATTAAGTCATTTTCCATAATAATTGCAGCCTTAATTTCCCTTTATAAAATTTTTGGTGATTTTTCAAAGTTACTGCCGAGAACAGAGTTTTCTGGGCAGATTTCACTAGGCATGATTTTTAGCTTCTTTAATCACTTGGATGATACTTATAACATATTAATTCAACTTATTGTCATGTTCTTACATTTCTAGGTCAGTTTAATTCACTTATCTATGTGATCATAACAAGGCATTTTATAAAATCAATCATGTTTACACAATCTTCACTAGCAATGTGATCAAAACAGTTTCATGCCATGATACATTCAAATCATACCAATTTAGTACCTAAATTTCCAGCATGTACAATCAAGTTTCCAGCAACATATACATTAATTTCTTAGCAATTTGATCACAACATTCAAAATTTCAAAGAATCTTAGAACTAACATCACTATAACATGCATATCTTCCATCCTATTCAAACTAAGCAACAATAACATCAAAATTCAAGATTTAAACATGAAATTCAAGTGAAGAATCAAGTATTTTACCTTCATAACAAGAAGCTATTCAAACTAACTCCTTCAATTAAGCTAGTTTGATCAACAAAACTACTCCCTCTCACCATTTTCTCTCAAGATCGGCTATGGAGGTGAAAGAAGGAAGAAAATGATTCAAATTGGTTTTTCTCTTTCTTTGATCAAGTATGGCCGACTATTACATCTCCCTTTGCCACATGTGTAATAACCTTGCCACATGTATTCCATTATAGAATAATGGTCTAATTACCATGCAATTTCATTGTTTTATTCTTGTTTCAATTTGGTCCTCTTAATTTGGCACTTAACTTGTTAGCTATAACATTTTAGTCCTTTAATTATGTTAGCTAATGTTCTTCCCTCAATTAATTTCCAATTCTTTTAATTTGACTAACACCTAATTCAATTAGTTAATCATTTAGATAGTGGTAACTTTCCTAGGCCCGGTTTAGGGTGTTACATTTCTCCCATTCAATATTCATTGTTAAGATATCCAAATAAGCTTTATGCTCGATCTCTACAAGAAGATGGCAAGTTTTTTCGTAGACGAGTCTATATGGAGTCTTGCCCAAGAATGTCTTATATGCGATTCGATAAGCCCAAAGAGCATCATCTAGCCTCTCAGACCAATCCTTATATGAAGGGTTTACAACTTTCTCCAAAATAATCTTCAATTCTCGGTTAGAGATCTCGGCTTGCCCATTGGTTTGCGGGTGATATGCCGTGGCAATTTTATGGGTAACCCCGAAGCATTGCAACACTTTAGAAATAAGTTTGTTGTGAAAATGCTTACCCTCATCAGTGATAATTGCCTTCGGCACTCCAAACCGTGAGAATATGTTCTTTTGTAGAAATCGTTGAACAATCTTTGCATCATTTTTTAGGGTTGCAACTGCTTCAACCCACTTGGACACGTAGTCCACAGCGAGTAGAATGTAAAGGTTGCCATATGATGATGGAAAAGGCCCCATAGAGTCAATCCCCCAAACATCAAACAATTCTACCTCAAGGATGTTCTGTAATGGCATCTCATGCCGTCTTGAAATATTCCCGGTTCTTTGACATCGATCACATTGCTTGTAAAATTCATGAGCATCCTTGTAGAGAGTAGGCCAATAAAAGCCTAATTGTAAGACTTTTGCTACTGTGCGAGTTCCTCCAAAATGACCTCCATATGATGACGAGTGACATTGTTATAGCATATTTTTTTGCTCTTCCTCAGGAATGCATCTTCTCATAACCTGATTTGCACATTGTTTAAACAAAAGAGGCTCGCCCCAACAATGATGCTTAGCATTATGTAGGAACCATTTTTTCCCTAATAAGAAAGATCATGAGGTAAAATACCACTTACAAGAAAATTCACTATATTCGCATACTAGGGAATTGCTTAGCAATTAGTAGCTGTGCATCTAGGAACGTGCTATAGGTCTCCAAGTGGTCATCTGCATCATTGTTTCCTTCAAGTCAGGGTAAATAGTCAGCCATCTGATTTTCTGCATCGAAGTTGAACTTTGTTGTCGCTTCTATTGCTTGGAATTCTTCTAGATCGTCGACGTACTGGAGTGTTTTGAACACGCTGAGTGTGACTTGCTGCTCATTCACCCTCATGGTGAGTTCTCCTCTTTCAATGTCGATCAAAGTCCTCCCCGTTGCTAAGAACGACCTCCTAAGAATGATGGGTGCAAACTCATCTACTTCACAGTCCAAAACAATAAAATTAGTGAGAAAAATAAACTTATCAACTCTTACCAGAATATCTTCAATTTTTCCTTCGGGATGCACATATGATCTATCGGCAAGCTGCAACATGACTGTGGTGGGCCTCGCCTTGCCTATGCCTAATTGTTGAAACACAGATTTGGGCATAAGATTTATGCTTGCTCTAAGGTCACATAGAGCTTTTCCGATGTAATGCTCGCCAATGGAACATGGTATTGTGAAACTTCCTAGATCTTTAAGCTTAGGGGATAATTGGTTGTGTAACAGAGCCATGCATCGCTCTGTCAAGGCAACTGTCTTAAACTTGCTCAACCTCTTACGCTTTGTTATGATTTTTTAAAGAATTTGGCATAATTCGGCATCTGCTCGATTGCCTCAACCAGTGGTAAGTTGATGTGGACTTGTTTAAGAATGTCAAGGAACTTTTTAAACTGGCACTCTTTCTACTACTTCTTTAACCTCTATGGAAATGGTGGTGGCGGTCTATTCTCTTTTTCTTTACTCGTCTCGACTGGATTGGATGTAATATATAGACTTGCTGCAAACATATGGAATCACCGTGGCATGCGCTTTTGAAAACTCTTATTTATCAGTCAACGTATGCTCATCATCCTCAGGTTGGATAAGATCTGTACCCATCTTTACTCTGCTTCTGGTAGTGATTACTTTACACTACTCATGGCCTGAACCTCGTGCAACCTCAGTATTGCTGGGCAAGGTTCCCTATGGCCTCGTGCTTAGGGCTTGGGCAAACTATGCAACCTGTGTCTCTAGTGATTTGATCGCTGCTTCTTAACTCTACATCCGAATTTCAGTCCTGTTCATAAAAGAGTCAGTCTTTTTCATGAAATTGCTAGTTTCAGCCATCTATGATTCAGTTTTAAGCATAAAAGCATTGAGAGTGGTTTTCAAAGAACTAGCTATTGATGTTGCTGCGGTAATTGATTCTGTTGCCATGACGTGTTCTGTTGGAATCTTGATGCTTCAGTATTCTATCGAGATGCATTGTTGTTGCCATTCTGCTTATTCCATGAGAAGTTTGGATGCTGTTTCCATCCTGGATTATATGCGTTGGAATATGGATTATTGTTTCTGTTGTAGTGTCCAATGTAAAAACTGGTTTCTGGGCTCTGTAAACACTCAGAAGAATCATGGTTATCATTACAAAAATCACAAGATGAATCTACTACCTTTACCTCATGTGTGTTGTTGAGATGCTGCAGATTCTTAACCATATTGGTTAATACGGCCAATTATGCTGAGATGGCATTAGTTGAATCAAGCTCAATTGCCGTGGCATGTCGCCTTACTTGTCCCCTCCTAACGGTTGGAAATTGATAGTCATTGTTGGTAAGTCTATCAAGAATCTCAAACGCTTCCTCTGGTGATTTATCTAGGAGTGCTCCATTTGCCGAGGCATCTAGCATCATTCTAGTTGGTGCATTGACTCCATCGTACAACATCACTAATTGTGTCTATTCTCGAAATCTATGCATGAGACACTTGCGAAGAAGCTCTTTGTAACGATCCCAACCCTCGTACATTGATTCGTCATCTACTTGACGAAAAGAAGTGATATCATTACATAATTTATCTGTCATGCTAGTAGAATTGTACCTGACAAGGAAACTTTGGCATAGATCTGTCTAAGATTCTAGAGTGCCTGGTGATATGCTGTTGAACCATGTTCTTGCCCTATCCCTCAGTGAATAGGGAAAAAATCTAAGTGTAAGGATATCCTCATGGACTTATTGTTGTTTGAAAGAATCACAAACCTCTAAGAAATATCTTAGATGTTACCTAACATCTTCGTTTGTTGAGCTGCCAAATTGCCCAATTGAATTTAGCATATTGAACATTATGGGCTTCAATTCCAAGTTTGCGGCTTGAATCTCAAGAGTAGCAATTCCTGGATTGAGATCACCAAGGTCTGGTAATAAGTGATCTCGAATGGGTCTATTTTGTACTCGAACTGGTTGATCCGTTATGGCTACATTGCCTCATGCTGCGGCATTCTGATTGCCATTGGCAATTGGATCCGCCATAACTGTGCGTAGTTCTCTTCTTCTCTTACGAAGAACACATTCAATCTCAGGTTCAAGTGGATAGTCTTCTGCTGTCGGTCTTGCCATGGTCATACACAGATGCAAAACCAAAGAGTGTTAGCTACTTGAAATAAAAAATAAAAAGAAATAAAATAATGTAAGAAATTAAAGCTAAAGTCGCAATTGTCATTCCCCACCACTGATGCCAAAAACTTGTTGCGTGTTTTGAGTGCTACACAAATGTGTAGCAAACACGTCGCAAGTAATAAGTGATAAGTATAGAGTATCATCTCCAAAGGGATTGGTCTAAAGGACTTGTACTCTTAAATCCTTGCACTGAAATAAAATAATAGTTGTGATGATAGATGGTGATAGAAAAATAAAACAAATAACTAAAGATTGTAAATGAAACAAAGTAATCAATGAGAGCGTTGGTTGGATTATCAGGATTGAGAGTATGCCGGATGATTTTCTTTGGCAAGTTGAATGGCAAAGGCAAGTGAAATGCGAGGCAAGTAGATTGCCGCGACAAGTAATTGCCCAGGCAAGTAGTTACTGGAAGTAGGACTCTCTGTGACCAGTGAAATGCAATTGCAAGTGGTTGAGTTGGAGTAGGACTCTTCTCGGCAAATGGTTGCCCTGGCAAGTTAATTATTGGGGTAAGTGCGATGTCATGGCAAGTCAATTGTGTATCCAATGCTCGACAGAGTGTTCTTCACTTCCTTCACGTTATCTCTAACTTGAAGGGCTGACGCTTGCACAAATCTTGGTGATACATCTGTCACACGTTACTTTACCACGAATGAACACCGTCATTCCTTAAACTCTTGTTAGCCGCTAGAAATTCTCCCCGTCGCCAAGCTCCTTCACTTTGTCACTTTCTGAAAACTTGGTTCAAGAGGGAATTGATTTCTTTTAGCTCTCGCAATGTTAGGAAACCTGGATTCAACTCAGTTCGTCGATTTCCAGCAACTCTCGTAATGTTTGGAATTCGACTCGATTGAGGAACCTCCAATGGTTGTCACTTCATTAGAGTGATTCCTTCCCATAAATCACCATTGATCTTGCTCTCCCTTGTGTTGTCACCGATTTAGAGATTTGAATTTCAACAAATGATTCTCCACTCAAGCGTTAAACTACTTGATTTGTAAGAATAGGAATTGAATCAACATTGCGAATTTAAACTTGAACCAAAATTAAATATTCCATATAGAAACCTCTCAAAACCTAATAACCCAAACCATCTAATTTAGTTCATTGTCGGGTGAAAAGAAAATACAAAGAAATATTTCCCTAACATGAAGGGTGTTGTGCGATTACAACAATGAAGGAAGAGAGGAGATGAACTCCTCAATCCAATCACTCCCACGATCAGCTTCCCTTGATCTCTCCCTCTCGATCCGATCCCTCAATTTCTTCTCCTCTTTTTCCTCTTGTGTTTCGATCCTTTAAATAGATGTGGAGGAGAGTTTGTTGCGTGAGATATTGGTGGAGGTAGGGCTTCCATTTTGAATTTCAAATGTGGAAGATAATGTAGCTGGTAAATAAATAAAAATGGGGATTTATCCCTTGTATTTGAATTTGGATTAGGCGGTTGGAGATCCTAACCGCTTTGATCCCTTCAACGCTATAGTAGAATTCGACAATTGGCTCGACAATTCGTCTTGCACAAAAAAGAGCAAAAGAGCAGAATTCTTTCTACAAAAAGTAATAAAATGCATGGCCAAGCACATTGAACTAGGAAACTATGAACTTCTGCATAAATGACTACAAATGCAACTAAAATGAGGTTAAGTCTAACAAAAATGTGAGTAAAAAAGGTAGGAAAACAATACTTTTACACACTTATCAAATTGCTTCCGTGATGTTATTTGTTCATAAGCATGACATTTATTTGTTGTAATGTTACTTTGCTTTAATGCGGGTTATATGGGGACACATTGCCTATTACCATTATTTTTAAATGATTTGACAGGTTTTCTTTGATCCTTCGTATGCAAGCCTAACTAAAATTGCTTTTGCATGTTTTAATTGCTAGTGAGTATAGGCCCGAGACGTGAGACTCAGTCTAGCACGAGTAACGCGCAAAACAATCAAAATCCTAAGGATGGCATAATTCCTCGTACCCAGTTACCTCCTCCCCCTCCTAATCCACCAGCTAGAGCGGGAAGAGGAAATGTACCCCAAGCCCCATAAAGACCCATTTTTGGGGACGTGACGCCCTTGATCCAAGCAATGATCAAAGCCTTCCAAGAAGCTGTTGCTGGGGTGCAAGTGCAGGCACCAGCTCCTATAATTGCGGCTAATCCTGGACTACCGTTGGAGCATCTGCATAGTCTAGGAGGTGTTGAGTTCCATGGATTGAACCCAGAAGTTGCAGAAGGGTGGAATGAGAGCACTAAGCGGATACTCGACCAAATAGAGTGTAATAGTGCATGAAAGCTTGGTTCCATTGTAGATTTGCTACATGGTAATGCATATCATTGGTGGGTAACCACCATCGCTTGACTACCTAATGCTGGCGTCACTTGGGAGTTATTCCGAAGGGCTTTCAAGAGGAAGTACCTTGGTCCACAATATCATGATGCGAAAAAGAGATTTTATAGCTTTGATATAGGATCGAATGTCGGTAGCCGAGTATGAGGTGAAATTTATCTGTTTGAGCCAGTATGCTCCTGAGCTAGTTCTGGATGATAGACAACGTTGCGATAGGTTTCGCTATGGTCTTGTGAAAGACATCAAGACATATTTACTTGCGGCTGACTACATTGATTTTGACGTATTAGTCAATGGGCTAAGGACATTGAGCAATTCTTGAGTCCATCTTCCTAGTTAGTGAATGTTAACTCGGGAAAGAGAACTGCAGAGTATGAATTTTCTAGGGGTCAAAACAACAAGAGGTTGCAAGAAAGATGTTTAAGTCGGATCACAAGCGAGGTAGTGGCGGTGGTAGATATGGTCAAAATGCTCAGACTGTTGCTGTGGCTGCGACCAATTGTGAATGTCATGGGAGACATCATCCAGGAACGTGTTCTGGTGTTGTTGGAGCTTGTTGGGTGTGTGGTTCGCAATATCATCTAAATCATGAATGTCCGAGTTTGGTTAAGTATGCACCGGTTTAGAAAACAATACTGTTGTACCTAATAGAGACTGAGGCCGCGGTAGGGGTAATTTCCAGAGACGTGACAAGGGTCAGAGGACTGTTGCTCATACTGTGTCTATTCAGTCAGAGAACGGTAGGCAGGCAAGGGTGTAGGCTCAACACGAGGGTCGTAATGACACCGATGTGATTGTCGATTCTTTTACCTTACACTCTTTGTCATTATTTTCTTTGGTTGACACGCATTCATACATTTTAAGCGAGCATGCACAATTATTGGATATTCGCGTTGAGATTTTGGGGAAACCGTTACTTTTAGAAAGATGTATAGGATATGTTTGGTGATTGTTCAAGGCCATGTGTTTGCTGTTGATTTAATAAAGTTGTCGTTTCATGGTTTTGATGTCATCTTGGGTATGGATTGGCCAAGCGAGCATATAGCGGTTGTTGTTTTTGAAACCAAAAGAATTTATTTGAAGCTTGTTGACGACTACGTTGTTGTTGTTGGGGGGGCAAGAATATTAAATTCTTGTCTAATATTGTCTAGTCATTGCAAGTTAAGAAGTTGATGAAAGTAGGATGTCAAGCCTACTTGGCTTTTATAATGAATCCGGGTACCAACGAAATTCAAGTACAAGATATTTAGATGGTACGTGATTTCCTGAAGGTTTTTTTTGGAAGAGTTACCTAGAATACTGACATAGAGGGAAGTTGAATTCTGTATCGAGATGTACTCCAGTACGAATTTGTGTCTATTGCTCCCTATTACATGGCACATAAGGAATTAAAAGAGTTGAAAACTCATCTTCATGAGTTGTTGGATCATGGTTTCATCCATCTGAGTGTTTTTCCTTGGGGTATGCCAATATTATTTGTAAAGAAGAAAGATAGAACCATGCGGTTATGTATTGATTATCAACAATTGAGCAAGTTGACGATTAAGAACAAGTACCAATTACCACGGATTGATGATTTGTTTGTTCAATTTTGAGGTGTAGTGGTGTTTTCAAATATTGATTTGAGATTTGGGTATTATCAGTTGAAGGTCAAGGAAGTTCACGTGTTGAAAACTACGTTTTGCACAAGGTATGGGCATTATGAGTTCTTGGTGATGCCGTTTGGTTTAACTAATGCCTCAACTGCTTTCATGGATATGATGAATAAGGTGTTTTATAAGTATTTGGACGGGTTTGTGGTTGTTTTTATTGATGATATTCTTGTGTACATTCATACCAAGGAAGAGCACGATCAACATCTATGTTAGTGTTGCAAGCTTTGAAAGAGAATCATGTGTTTTCCAAGTTGAGTAAGTGTGAGTTTTGGCATAATGAGGTAATCTTTCTGGGTCATATTGTATCGGCAGAAGGTACTCGTGTTGACCCCCCAAAAATTAAGGCTATCCTTACTTGGAAGCACCCTAAGACGATGTTGGAAGTTTACAATTTCCTTGGTCTAGCTAGGTATTATGGCACATTTTGGAGCATTGCTGCTCTGTTGACTAGACTTTTGTAGAAGAATGTTCCGTTTGTTTGGACAAAGGATTGCCAGTGTAGTTTTGAGAAATTAAAGGAGGTTTTGACACATGCCCCTTTGCTGATTCAACCAAAGAAGGGTAAGGAGTTTGTAGTGTATAGTGACGCTTCATATGTTGACTTGGGTTGTGTGCTAATGCAAGATGGAAAAGTGTTGGCTTATGCGTCAAGGCACTTAAAGGTACATGAGTACAATTACCCTACGAATGATTTAGAGCTTGTTGTAGTGGTATTCACTTTAGAGATTTGGAGACACTATCTTTATGGTGAGAAGTGTATTGTCTACACGGAGCACACGAGTTTGAAGTATCTGATGTCTCAAAAGGATTTAAATCTTAGGCAACAAATATGGGTTGTGTTGCTTAAAGATTATGACTTGACGATTGAGTATCACCCCAAAAAGCAAATGTTATAGCGGATGCTTTAAGCTGTAAGGCCGTTGTTGAGCTTAGTGCAATATTTGCCATGTTAAATGTGACACGGGAAGGTGGTTTGTTTGTAATACCCTAAAATTAGGCTTAGAAGAATGTTATCACTTTTGTTCCTAAGTAAATTTAGTCTATTGTAAATCAAGGTAATTAATTTAAGAACCTAGGACTAAAATGAGAGAAATAAAAAGAAAGAGGATGGTATGTGCAATGACTAAAATGTATAATTAGTAAAAGGGTAGATTGCATGGTGATAAAATAAATTCTTAGTGACTTGCACACATGTCAATTAGGTGAAAAACAAGAATATGAGAGCCGGCCACTTGGTTACTCTCCTTATGCCTCCCTTATTATTCTAAGAACCGAACCATTAGTGGGAAAAAGAGAAATTGGGAGAATCCATGGAAGCTTTTTCATCTTAGTCAATTTTTGTTAGTGTAGAATCAACTTTGCTTGGAATTAAGGTGATGATAACTCTTTTTTATTCTTTGCTAAGATTTCCAATTTGATCGATGTGTCATGTTGTCCATGAATTGTGTATATGTTAGGGAATATGATGAGTGGAAAAAAAATTCATAAAATGCAGGTTGATACTTTGAATAATAATCTAGTTGTAAAATTTGTAAAAGACCATAGATAGTGTCTAAGAACATACGAATGAAGATGAGAAAGAATTAAAGAGGTAATCATAATTTTGTTTATGACTAAGGTGATAAATTAGTCGAATTTGGAAATTTAATACTTGGAGTATAATGAATTTGGATTGAGATAAGATTGATTGTGTAGACTGTCTTGTGAATGTATATATATATATATATGGAAATTATGATGGTTAAAGGACTAAATTGTATTGAAATAATTGTTAATAGGCTGATTGATGAAAATGTAAATATATATATGTAGAACCGAAACTGTTTGAATGAATAGAAGCATGTTAGGGACTGTTTTCGAATACCCTGAAAAAACATGATGGACTATTGAGAGTATGTGTTTTTATATGTATAAATTTGGGACTGATTCGCATGAACAACAAAGTATATGGACTGTTTGAAATAGTTTTAAAACAGTGGAATTTCTTGAGGCTCTGTAGGGACTGAATTATAAATCTAAGATTGTTTTGGAGTATCCTTGGTTGCTGTGGACTGTTTTTCACATATTTGAATGTTTGGTGGATTGTTATGATGTGATTAAATTGGTATGTTTATAATCATGGACTGTTCTATAGGGATTGGTAATTATACATGCAAAATTGAGTGTTGTGCAAAAGAACGAATATTAGAATCCCTTTCAAATATGACATTATACCTTTTGTTATCTTAGACCAAGGAGGTGTTGAAGGATTAGATGCAAAAGGGGATCGAAATCCATGATTGGATTTAGCTCAGAATTGAACTGTGAGTGTGGTTTAAAGTCTCGGGATAGGATTAAACCATCCCGAGCATCTTTAGTTGCTTTATTCTCACATTGCTTATTCCTTAAATTAAGCTGTGCCAGTATACTTAAGCCTGGATTCAAGGTAATTATCTAAATATTAGGTATTCTATGAAATCAAGTGCCAGACTTGATGTTATGCTTTTTGTGAGAACCTTTCGTGCTTAAATATATATTCTATAAGTAATCTTTGCTATATTATAATTTGATAAATATATATTCTTGAGATGGGGATTATATATGACTTATAATTACACTTGAAATAAATAACGATAAGTTATAAGCTTTGTTTAATTAACTATATAACTTAATGTGGTTGATATGATAAATCATAGGCTTTGCTTATGTGATTATATAAATGTGGAGCTATGCTCATCTTTGATAAAATTAAGACATGATCATGACTATATGAATAAGGAGCTAAGCTCAACCTTGATCTGATAAGATAAGATTATGTGAAATGCCTTGGTTTCGAGTCAGTCGTAGGTATAGTTGGCATGCCATAGAGTCCATAGAGCTCAGGTTTGGGGTGGGCTACGGTCCTTATTTGGCGACAGTAGGAGAGAAGTGTTGTGGTCACTAGGCGACAGTAGGAGGGATTGACCGGTACTGCGAGTACCATTTTATTTGGCGACAGTTGGTTGGGGATTCATGTACCTAGGTTGTAATTCGATTCTCAAGGCAATATGAAGTACAAATAATGAAGTTTGTAAACCAAGTTAAAGAATTATCTAAGTCCTACTTATGACTAATAGTCCATGTTTATGTTATGCTTTGCTTGATATCTTTCATGTTAAGAAACAAGTGATTATGTGATGTGATATGTAAATTTGGTAATAAGTAACTTCTTTTACGTAGGGTACATTATGTGAAAAATAGATTATGCCTAAGATATGTCCAACATTAATTATGATAAGTAAAGCTAAGATTAAAATATGATTTATTGATAATTTACATGTTAAATAACACCTACTCAATTATATGTATGAACTGTTTTCGTTGCTTAAATATATATATATATATATATATATATATATATATATATATATATATATATGATCAATGGACTGCTTTGAATGAAAGTGAATATGTATGGACTATTTTGGTTGCTTAAATATATATATATATATATATATATATGATCAATGGGCTGCTTTGAATAAAAGTGAATATGTATGGACTATTTTGGTTGCTTATATATATATATAGATGATCAATGGGTTGCTTTGAATAAAAGTGAATATGTATGGACTGTTTTGGTTGCTTAAATATATATATATATATGATCAATGAACTGCTTTGAATGAAAGTGAATATGTATGGACTGTTTTGGTTGCTTTTTTATATATATATATATATATATATATATATATATATATATATATATATGATCAATGGGCTGCTTTGAATAAAAGTGAATATGTATGGACTATTTTGGTTGCTTATATATATATATAGATGATTAATGGGTTGCTTTGAATAAAAGTGAATATGATATATATATATATATATATATATATATATATATATATATATATATATATATATATATATATATATATATATGATCAATGGACTGCTTTGAATAAAAGTGAATATGTATGGACTGTTTTGGTTGCTTAAATATATATATATATATATATGATCAATAGACTGCTTTGAATAAAAGTGAATGTGTATGGATTGTTTTGGTTGCTTAAATATGTATATGATCAATGGATCGTTCTGAAAAGAAGTGAAAATACTATAGATTGTTTTAGATATTCACAAGCATGATAGGGATTGTTATGAATATATATATGTATGTATACAAGGATAGGGACTGTTTTTCATATGAACAAGTATGTGTCAAAGTGGTTTGAACATATATGAGCCTATCTTGAATATGACCTGATATATTTGTTATCCTATACGTCAAGTAACAATATTTATGAAATATTATGGTTAATAAAGTATACGAAAAGAAATCTCTATTTTATAACTCGATATGTTGGAAGTTTTACATGCCAAGTAACTTATGAATAGGATTTGGAGATGTTTAATACTTTGTACGCTAAGTAACTTATGTAACAGAATCTTAAGTTTGATATTTTGCCTGATAAAGAAATTCACACTTGTGTCATGTTGCTAATCTGTAATAAGTAACTTAAAAATGAATAACTTTGTTAAAGAATTCAAGGAAGTTTATAAGAAAAGCTCAAAGAATTATAGTAATAACTTGTATGTCTAATAATAAGAATTCTCTCATAAGTAAATGCTTTTGTAAGAATAAATGAGTTATATGAGGATGTTTACTTATTAATGGTTGCTCGAATGAATATATAATTCTGCTTTAATTAGACCACATGGGAAATGGGGTATAGTAGTCAAATACTCTTTGTAACAATATATATGTTTCGTCAAAGATTCAAACGTATACATGTCTACGCTTGACTCGAATTCCTATTGGTGTAAATGCTTATAATGTTTGCTTAAGGTATATATATATAGATATATATATATATATATACACGGAATAAGTTCAGTTTGAAATATCATGTAAAGATGATTATATCTTAATCAAATACTCATATGAGTACATGCCTTTGTTTGGATTGATTTCTCATGTGTGTGAAATTGCTTATATTGCGTTTGAATTCCTATATGGGTATAAGCTAGTTCATTTGAAATTTCATATGTTGAGGTATAGGATTGTTTTTAATACCAATATAAATTTAATTTCTTTGAAAGAATGCCTTGATATATAAGTTTTGCTGGATTAAACAGATTGACTCAAAGTGATTAATTCCTTGTTTAAGTTTCAAGTTGGTAAAATTAATAGCTTTCATTTGATGAGATAATTATGGTTTCCTAACATACTAGTTGCTTTAAACCTCCTCATTAAGCTTATGCTTACTCTATCCTTTAATACGTTTCAGGATAATGTGGTGTTGGGTTCTTCCGAGCTTGGACGTGATCACAAGGATCTATGTATAGTGAAATTAAAATCTTCAGAACTCTTAGATGGTGGCACATAACTGTTAAACTGCATAATGCATCTAGACTTCATTTTTGGTTATATGCATATAAGCTTGTTAAGCTTCCAAGTTTTGTATTTGGGCCCTTAATTATTTCATGGTTGTTGCCTGTTTATATGATTTTATAGATATAAATTGTGTGGTTATCGAATATCGATATATGAGCCTCAACCTGATAGATCATTTGATTTCAAGTGTGTTATAAGCTAATGCGTAAATTTTGTTTGGTAGTAAACCCTAAATTAAGTGATATAGTTTAATGGTTTAAATAAAGAAGCAGTTGGGTGTTAAGAAATCTTATATTTGATCTTAGTAATCGTAAATGACTACTATTTTATGTAAATAATCTATCAGGTTTCATTATAGATTAAGTTAAGCTAGCCTTGATGTTCGATGGTTTGCTCGTAAACGAAGTCGTGCTTTGTGTAAACTTGAATGCTTATTACTAGGTTACATGTTTGGAAGTGATACGTATGGTGGAAATAGTAATCTTGTATAACCATTCTTGATGTTCTATAGTACAATCTGAAGTTGTAAGATTAAAAAATGGTTTATTTGATAACTTATAATTGACAGATTATGATATTTCGTATTTTGTTCTTAAAATAATCTAAAAGAGGAACTAGGTATTTATATTAGTTAGAAGCTTAAGACCAAAATCTAATAATAGTTAACCAAGATGTTATGTATATTAGTGGTTACTTGAGCATTTTTTTCTCTAGTTAATGTTATACTAAGATAAGGTCGTTTATTATTTATTATTGGAATAAATGAAAAGAAATTTTTTACCCTAAGCACTGTTTTTAAGTGATCATAAATGCTTGGGCCTGCATGAGTTTCCTTTTATATCCTTGTTCTGATTGTTCATGATCGCCTGAAATATGTCAATGAATTGACTAATTATATGTTTTTAATTCTTCTGTTATCCGATCTAGTGGTTTTCAAATTCATAAGCTATCTCTTGCTTGTTTTAAAACAATTCCTAATTCGGTTTATTTCTAAGCTGGGCTAGGGGTGTTTCATTTACGTATCAGAGTTAGATTTAGCCGATTCTCGGACTAAACCGGAATTCGTTGCATCATTATAAGTTATTATGCCACCTAGGAGTTAAATTTGATAAGTGCTTGTGATATGTGTCTGACAAGAGCTCTCTATATGTGTTAATAATCGGTACAAATGTTTGGGACACATTTGGATCGGGAAAATGAGATTTTGTTTGGCTCTTTCATTGAAAGAGGTAGCGTAAGGATGAAGCGGGAATAGTAAAATCTTCCGAATGTTGCTAACTAAGTAAACATTATGTTTAGGTAAGTTATTATAAGAAAGATAATTTCACAAGGATTAGGGAAAGAATGCATATTTTTGTTAGATAGAAACCCTCTAAATCAAGTTCTATGTGAAATTCGAGGACGAATTTCTTTAAGGGGGAGAGAATCGTAATCTCATAAATTAGGCTTAGAAGAATGTTATCACTTTAGTTCCTAAGTAATTTTAGTCTATTGTAACTCAAGGTAATTAATTTAAGAACCTAGGACTAAAATGAGAGAAATAAAAAGAAAGAGGACGGTATGTGCAATGACTAAAATGTATAATTAGTAAAAGGGTAGATTGCATGGTGGTAAAATAAATTCTTAGTGACTTGCACACATGTCAATTAGGTGAAAAACAAGAATATGAGAGTCTGCCACTTGGTTACTCTCCTTATGCCTCCCTTATTATTCTAAGAACCGAACCATTAACGGGAAAAAGAGAAATTGGGAGAATCCATGGAAGCTTCTTCATCTTAGTCAATTGTTGTTAGTGTAGAATCAACTTTGCTTGGAATTAAGGTGATGATAACTCTTTCTTATTTTTTGCTAAGATTTCCAATTTGATCGATATGTAATGCTGCCCATTCTTTGCTAAGATTTCCAATTTGATCGATGTGTAATGTTGTCCATGAATTGTGTATATGTTAGGGAATATGATGAGTGGAAAAAAATCATAGAATGCATGTTGATACTTTGAATAATAATCTAGTTGTAAAATTTGTAAAAGACCATAGATAGTGTCAAAGAACATACGAATGAAGATGAGAAAGGATTAAAGAGGTAATCATAATTTTGTTTATGACTAAGGTGATAAATTAGTCGAATTTGGAAATTTAATACTTGGAGTATAATGAATTTCGATTGAGATAAGATTGATTGTGCAGACTGTCTTGTGAGTGTATATATATATGGAAATTATGATGGTTAAAGGACTAAATTATATTGAAATAATTGTTAATAGGCTGATTGATGAAAACATAAAATATATATGTAGAACCGAAACTGTTCGAATGAATAGAAGCATGATAGGGACTGTTTTTGAATACACTAAAAACCTGATGGACTGTTGAGAGTATGTGTTTTTATATATATAAATTTGGGACTGATTCGTATGAACAACAAAGTATATGGACTGTTTGAAATAGTTAAAAAACAATGGAATTTCTTGAGGCTGTGTAGGGACTGAATTATAAATCTAAGATTGTTTTGGAGTACCCTTGGTTGTTGTGGACTGTTTTTCACATATTTGAATGTTTGGTGGATTGTTATGATGTGATTAAATTGGTGTGTTTATAATTATGGACTGTTCTATAGGAATTGGTAATTATACATGCAAAATTGAGTGTTGTGCAAAAGAACGAATATTAGAATCCCTTTCTAATATGACATTATACCTTTTGTTATCTTAGACCAATGAGGTGTGAAGGATTAGATGCAAAGGGGATCGTAATCCATGATTGGATCTAGCTCGGAAATAAATTGTGAGTGTAGTTTAAAGTCGGGTATAGGATTAAACCATCCCGAGCATCTTTAGTTGCTTTATTCTCACATTGCTTATTCCTTAAATTAAGCTGTGCCAGTATACTTAAGCCTGGATTCAAGGTAATTATCTAAATATTAGGTATTCTATGAAATCAAGTGACAGACTTGATGTTATGCTTTTTGTGAGAACCTTTCGTGCTTAAATATATAATCTATAAGTAATCTTTGCTATATTATAATTTGATATATATATATTCTTGAGATAGGGATTATATATGACTTATAATTACAATTGAAATAAATAACATAAGTTATAAGCTTTGTTTAATTAACTATATAACTTAATGTGGTTGATATGATAAATCATAGGCTTTGCTTATGTGATTATATAAATGTGGAGCTATGCTCATCTTTGATAAAATTAAGACATGATCATGACTATATGAATAAGGAGCTAAGCTCAACCTTGATATGATAAGATAAGATTATGTGAAATGCCTTGGTTTCAAGTCAGTCGTAGGTATAGTTGGCATGCCATAGAGTCCATAGAGCTCAATTTTGGGGTGGACTACGGTCTGGACAATGGTCCTTATTTGGCGGACAGTGATGAGGGAAGTGTTGTGGTCACTAGGCGGCGGTAGGAAGGATTAACGGTGCTGCGAGTACCATTTTATTTGGCGACAGTTGGTTGGGGATTCATGTACCTAGGTTATAATTCGATTCTCAAAGCAATATGAAGTACAAATAATGAAGTTTGTAAACCAAGTTAAAGAATTATCTAAGTCCTACTTATGACTAATAGTCCATGTTTATGTTATGCTTTGCTTGATATCTTTCATGTTAATAAACAAGTGATTATTATGTGATAAATTTGATATAACTTCAACATTAATTATGAAAAATACGTAAGATATGTCCAACATTAAATGATTAAAATATGATAAATTGATAATTTAATTTACATGTTAAATAACACCTACTCAATTATATTATATGTTTGGACTGTTTTATATATTATATAAATATATATATATATATATATATCAATGGATCAATGGACTGCTTTGAATGAAAGTGAATATGTATGGATTATTTTGTTGCTTAAAATATATATATATATATATATATATGATCAATGGACTGCTTTGAATAAAAGTGAATATGTATGGACTATTTTGGTTGCTTAAATATATATATATATAGATGATCAATGGGTTGCTTTGAATAAAAGTGAATATTTATGGACTATTTTGGTTGCTTAAATATATATATATATATGATCAATGAACTGCTTTGAATAAAAGTGAATATGTATGGCTTTTATAATATATATATTTATATATATATATAAATATATATATATATGATCAATGGGCTGCTTTGAATAAAAGTGAATATATAGGGACTATTTTGGTTGCTTAATATATATATAGATGATCAATGGACTGCTTTGAATAAATAAAATATATAATAGTATGGACTGTTTTGGTTATATATATATATATATATATATATATATATATATATGATCAATGGACTGGTTTGAATAAAAGTGAATATGTATGGACTGTTTTGGTTGCTTAAATATATATATGATCAATGATCAATTCTGCTTTGAATAAAAGTGAAAATACTGGATTGTTTTGTTTTAAATATGTATATGATCAATGGAGGGTTCTGAAAAGAAGTGAAAAATATATAGATTGTTTTAGATATTCATAGCATGATAGGGATTGTTATGAATATATATATGTATGTATACAAGGATAGGGACTGTTTTTCATATGAACAAGTATGTGTCAAAGTGGTTTGAACATATATGAGCCTATCTTGAATATGACCTGATATATTTGTTATCCTATACGTCAAGTAACAATATTTATGAAATATTATGGTTAATAAAGTATACGAAAATAAATCTTTATTTTATAACTCGATATGTTGGAAGTTTTACATGCCAAGTAACTTATGAATAGGATTTGGAGATGTTTAATACTTTGTACGCTAAGTAACTTATGTAACAAAATTATAAGTTTGATATTTTGCCTGATAAAGAAATTCACACTTGTGTCATGTTGCTAATCTGTAATAAGTAACTTAAAAATGAATAACTTTGTTAAAGAATTCAAGGAAGTTTATAAAAAAAACTCAAAGAATTATAGTAATAACTTGTATGTCTAATAATAAGAATTCTCTCATAAGTAAATGCTTTTGTAAGAATAAATGAGTTATATGAGGATGTTTAATTATTAATGGTTGCTCGAATGAATATATAATTCTGCTTTAATTAGACCACATGGGAAATGGGGTATAGTAGTCAAATACTCTTTGTAACAATATATATGTTTCGTCAAAGATTCAAACGTATACATGTCTACGCTTGACTCGAATTTCTATTGGTGTAAATGCTTATAATGTTTGATTAAGTGTATATATATATATATATAGATATATATATATATATATACACGGAATAAGTTCAGTTTGAAATATCATGTAAAGATGATTATATCTTAATCAAATACTCATATGAGTACATGCCTTTGTTTGGATTGATTTCTCATGTGTGTGAAATTGCTTATATTGCGTTTGAATTCCTATATGGGTATAAGCTAGTTCATTTGAAATTTCATATGTTGAGGTATAGGATTGTTTTTAATACCAATATAAATTTAATTTCTTTGAAAGAATGCCTTGATATATAAGTTTTGCTGGATTAAACAGATTGACTCAAAGTGATTAATTCCTTGTTTAAGTTTCAAGTTGGTAAAATTAATAGCTTATATTTGATGAGATAATTATGGTTTCCTAACATACTAGTTGCTTTAAACCTCCTCATTAAGTTTATGCTTACTCTATCCTTTAATACGTTTCAAGATAATGTGGTGTTGGGTTCTTCCGAGCTTGGACGTGATCACAAGGATCTATGTATAGTGAAATTAAAATCTTTAGAACTCTTAGATGGTGGCACATAACTGTTAAACTGCATAATGCATCTAGACTTCATTTTTGGTTATATGCATATAAACATTAAGCTTCCAAGTTTTGTATTTGGGCCTTTAATTATTTCATGGTTGTTGCCTGTTTATATGATTTTATAGATATAAATTGTGTGGTTATCGAATATCGATATATGAGCCTCAACCTGATAGATCATTTGATTTCAAGTGTGTTATAAGCTAATGCGTAAATTTTGTTTGGTAGTAAACCCTAAATTAAGTGATATAGTTTAATGGTTTAAATAAAGAAGCAGTTGGGTGTTAAGAAATCTTATATTTGATCTTAGTAATCGTAAATGACTACTATTTTATGTAAATAATCTATCAGGTTTCATTATAGATTAAGTTAAGCTAGCCTTGATGTTCGATGGTTTGCTCGTAAATGAAGTCGTGTTTTGTGTAAACTTGAATGCTTATTACTAGGTTACATGTTTGGAAGTGATACGTATGGTGGAAATAGTAATCTTGTATAACCATTCTTGATGTTCTATAGTACAATCTGAAGTTGTAAGATTAAAAATGGTTTATTTGATAACTTATAATTGACAGATTATGATATTTCGTATTTTGTTCTTAAAATAATCTAAAAGAGGAACTAGGTATTTATATTAGTTAGAAGCTTAAGACCAAAATCTAATAATAGTTAACCAAGATGTTATGTATATTAGTGGTTACTTGAGCATTTTTTTCTCTAGTTAATGTTATACTAAGATAAGGTCGTTTATTATTTATTATTGGAATAAATGAAAAGAAATTTTTTACCCTAAGCACTGTTTTTAAGTGATCATAAATGCTTGGGCCTGCATGAGTTTCCTTTTATATCCTTGTTCTGATTGTTCATGATCGCCTGAAATATGTCAATGAATTGACTAATTATATGTTTTTAATTCTTCTGTTATCCGATCTAGTGGTTTTCAAATTCATAAGCTATCTCTTGCTTGTTTTAAAACAATTCCTAATTCGGTTTATTTCTAAGCTGGGCTAGGGGTGTTTCATTTACGTATCAGAGTTAGATTTAGGCGATTCTCGGACTAAACCGGAATTCGTTGCATCATTATAAGTTATTATGCCACCTAGGAGTTAAATTTGATAAGTGCTTGTGATATGTGTCTGACAAGAGCTCTCTATATGTGTTAATAATCGGTACAAATGTTTGGGACACATTTGGATCGGGAAAATGAGATTTTGTTTGGCTCTTTCATTGAAAGAGGTAGCGTAAGGATGAAGGGAATAGTAAAATCTTCCGAATGTTGCTAACTAAGTAAACATTATGTTTAGGTAAGTTATTATAAGAAAGATAATTTCACAAGGATTAGGGAAAGAATGCATATTTTTGTTAGATAGAAACCCTCTAAATCAAGTTCTATGTGAAATTCGAGGACGAATTTCTTTAAGGGGGAGAGAATCGTAATCTCATAAATTAGGCTTAGAAGAATGTTATCACTTTAGTTCCTAAGTAATTTTAGTCTATTGTAACTCAAGGTAATTAATTTAAGAACCTAGGACTAAAATGAGAGAAATAAAAAGAAAGAGGACGGTATGTGCAATGACTAAAATGTATAATTAGTAAAAGGGTAGATTGCATGGTGGTAAAATAAATTCTTAGTGACTTGCACACATGTCAATTAGGTGAAAAACAAGAATATGAGAGTCTGCCACTTGGTTACTCTCCTTATGCCTCCCTTATTATTCTAAGAACCGAACCATTAACGGGAAAAAGAGAAATTGGGAGAATCCATGGAAGCTTCTTCATCTTAGTCAATTGTTGTTAGTGTAGAATCAACTTTGCTTGGAATTAAGGTGATGATAACTCTTTCTTATTTTTTGCTAAGATTTCCAATTTGATCGATATGTAATGCTGCCCATTCTTTGCTAAGATTTCCAATTTGATCGATGTGTAATGTTGTCCATGAATTGTGTATATGTTAGGGAATATGATGAGTGGAAAAAAATCATAGAATGCATGTTGATACTTTGAATAATAATCTAGTTGTAAAATTTGTAAAAGACCATAGATAGTGTCAAAGAACATACGAATGAAGATGAGAAAGGATTAAAGAGGTAATCATAATTTTGTTTATGACTAAGGTGATAAATTAGTCGAATTTGGAAATTTAATACTTGGAGTATAATGAATTTCGATTGAGATAAGATTGATTGTGCAGACTGTCTTGTGAGTGTATATATATATGGAAATTATGATGGTTAAAGGACTAAATTATATTGAAATAATTGTTAATAGGCTGATTGATGAAAACATAAATGTATATATGTAGAACCGAAACTGTTCGAATGAATAGAAGCATGATAGGGACTGTTTTTGAATACACTAAAAACCTGATGGACTGTTGAGAGTATGTGTTTTTATATATATAAATTTGGGACTGATTCGTATGAACAACAAAGTATATGGACTGTTTGAAATAGTTAAAAAACAATGGAATTTCTTGAGGCTGTGTAGGGACTGAATTATAAATCTAAGATTGTTTTGGAGTACCCTTGGTTGTTGTGGACTGTTTTTCACATATTTGAATGTTTGGTGGATTGTTATGATGTGATTAAATTGGTGTGTTTATAATTATGGACTGTTCTATAGGAATTGGTAATTATACATGCAAAATTGAGTGTTGTGCAAAGGAACGAATATTAGAATCCCTTTCTAATATGACATTATACCTGTTGTTATCTTAGACCAATGAGGTGTCGAAGGATTAGATGCAAAAGGGGATCGTAATCCATGACCGGATCTAGCTCGGAAATAAATTGTGAGTGTAGTTTAAAGTCTGGGTATAGGATTAAGCCACCCCGAGCATCTTTAGTTGCTTTATTCTCACATTGCTTATTCCTTAAATTAAGCTGTGCCAGTATACTTAAGCCTGGATTCAAGGTAAGTATCTAAATATTAGGTATTCTATGAAATCAAGTGACATACTTGATGTTATGCTTTTTGTGAGAACCTTTCGTGCTTAAATATATAATCTATATGTAAGCTTTGCTATATTATAATTTGATATAGATATATTCTTGAGATAGGGATTATATATGACTTATAATTACAATTGAAATGACTAACATAAGTTATAAGCTTTGTTTAATTGACTATATAACTTAATGTGGTTGATATGATAAATCATAAGCTTTGCTTATGTGATTATATGAATGTGGAGCTATGCTCATCTTTGATAAAATTAAGACATGATCGTGACTATATGAATAAGGAGCTAAGCTCAACCTTGATATGATAAGATAAGATTATGTGAAATGCCTTGGTTTCAAGTCAGTCGTAGGTATAGTTGGCATGCCATAGAGTCCATAGAGCTCAATTTTGGGGTGGACTACGGTCCTGGACAATGGTCCTTATTTGGCGACAGTATGAGGGAAGTGTTGTGGTCACTAGGCGGCAGTAGGAAGGATTAACCGGTACTGCGAGTACCATTTTATTTGGCGACAGTTGGTTAAGGATTCGTGTACCTAGGCTATAATTCGATTCTCAAAGCAATGTGAAGTACAAATAATGAAGTTTGTAAACCAAGTTAAAGAATTATCTAAGTGCTACTTATGACTAATAGTCCATGTTTATGTTATGCTTTGCTTGATATCTTTCATGTTAATAAACAAGTGATTATGTGATATGATATGTCCAACATTAATTATGATACGTAAAGCTAAGATTAAAATATGATATATTGATAATTTACATGTTAAATAACACCTACTCAATTATATGTATGGACTGTTTTCGTTGCTTAAATATATATATATATATATGGTCAATGGACTGCTTTGAGTGAAAGTGAATATGTATGGATTGTTTCGGTCGCTTAAATATATATATATATATATGATCAAAGGACTGCTTTGAATGAAAGTGAATATGTATGGACTGTTTTGGTTGCTTAAATATATATATACATATATATGATCAATGGGCTGCTTTGAATAAAAGTGAATATTTATGGACTATTTTGGTTGCTTATATATATATTATCAATGGGCTGCTTTGAATAAAAGTGAATATGTATGGAATGTTTTGGTTGCTTAAATATATATATATATGATCAATGGGCTGCTTTGAATAAAAGTGAATATATAGGGACTGTTTTGGTTGCTTAAATATATATATGATCAATGGACTGCTTTGAATAAAAGTGAATAGTATGGACTGTTTTGGTTGCTTAAATATATATATATATATATATATATATGATTAATAGATTGGTTTGAATAAAAGTGAATGTGTATGGACTGTTTTGGTTGCTTAAATATGTATATGATCAATGGATCGTTCTGAAAAGAAGTGAAAATACTATAGATTGTTTTAGATAGGCACAAGCATGATAGGGATTGTTATGAATATATATATATATATATATATATATATATATATATATATATATATATATATATATGTATGTATACAAGGATCGGGACTGTTTTTCATATGAACAAGTATGTGTCGAAGTGGTTTGAACATATATGAGCCTATCATGAATATGACCTGATATATTTGTTATCCTATATGTCAAGTAGCAATATTTATGAAATATTATGGTTAATAAAGTATACGAAAATAAATCTTTGTTTTATAACTCGATATGTTGGAAGTTTTACATGCCAAGTAACTTATGAATAGGATTTGGAGATGTTTAATACTTGGTACACTAAGTAACTTATGTAACAAAATTATAACCTTGATATTTTACCTGATAAAGAAATTCACACTTGTGTCATGTTGCTAATCTGTAATAAGTAACTTAAAAATGAATAACTTTGTTAAAGAATTCAAGGAAGTTTATAAAACAAACTCAAAGAATTATAGTAATAACTTGTATGTCTAATAATAAGAATTCTCTCATAAGTAAATGCTTTTGCAAGAATGAATGAGCTATATGAGGATGTTTAATTATTAATGGTTGCTCGAATGAATATATAATTCTGCTTTAATTAGACCACATGGGAAATGGGGTATAGTAGTCAAATACTCTTTGTAACAATATATATGTTTCGTCAAAGATTCAAATGTATACATGTCTACGCTTGACTCGAATTTCTATTGGTGTAAATGCTTATAATGTTTGATTAAGGTGTATATATATATATATATATATATATATATATATATATACATACATACATACGGAATAAGTTCAGTTTGAAATATCATGTAAAGATGATTATATCTTAATCAAATACTCATATGAGTACATGCCTTTGTTTGGATTGATCTCTCATGTGTGTGAAATTGCTTATATTGCGTTCGAATTCCTATATGGGGATAAGCTGGTTCATTCCAAATTTCATATGTTGAGGTATAGGATTGTTTTTAATACCAATATAAATGTAATTTCATTGAAAGAATGCCTTGATATATAAGTTTTGTTGGATTAAACAGATTGACTCAAAGTGATTAATTCCTTGTTTAAGTTTCAAGATGGTAAAATTAATAGCTTATATTTGATGAGATAATTATGGTTTCCTAACATATTAGTTGCATTAAACCACCTCACTAAGTTTATGCTTACTCTATCCTTTCATACGTTTCAAGATAATGTGGTGTTGGGTTTTTCCGAGCTTGGACGTGATCACAAGGATCTATGTATGGTGAAATTAAAATCTTTAGAACTCCTACATGGTGGCACATAGCTATTAAGCTGCATAATGCATCTAGACTTCATTTTTGGTTATATGTGTATAAGCTTCCAAGTTTTGTATTTGGGCCTTTAATTATTTCATGGTTGTTGCCTGTTTATATGATTTTATAGATATAGATTGTGTGGTTATCGAATATCAATATATGAGCCTCAACCTGATAGATCATTTGATTTCAAGTGTGTTATAAGCTACTGCGTAAATTTTGTTTGGTAGTAAACCCTAAATTAAGTGATATAGTTTAAATGAGTAGTTTAATGGTTTAAATAAAGAAATAGTTGGGTATTAGGGAATCTTATATTTGATCTTAGTAATCGCATATGACTACTATTTTATGTAAAAAATCTATCAGGTTTCATGATAGCTTAAGTTAAGCTAGCCTTGATGTTCGATGGTTTGCTCGTAAATGAAGCCGTGTTTTCTGTAAACTTGAATGCATATTACTAGGATACATGTTTGGCAGTGATACGTACGGTGGAAATTGTAATCTTTTATAACCATTCTTGATGTTATATAGTACAATATGAAGTTGTAAGATTAAACAATGGTTTATTTGATAACTTATAATTGACATGTTATGATATTCCCTATTCCGTATTCTGTTCTTAAAATAATCTAAAAGAGGGACTAAGTATTTATATTAGTTAGAAGCTTAAGACCAAAATATGATAATAGTTAACCAAGATGTTATGTATATTAGTGGTTACTTGAGCATGTTATTTTTTATCTAGTTAATGTTACACTAAGATAAGGTCGTTTATTATTTATTATTGGAATAATTGAAAAGAAAACTTTTACCCTAAGTACTGTTTTTAAGTGATCATAAATGCTTGGGCCTACATGAGTTTCCTTTTATATCCTTGTTCTGATTGTTTGCTTGGGCCTACATGAGTTTCCTTTTATATCCTTGTTCTGATTGTTCATCGCCTGAAATATGTCTATGAATTGACTAATTATAAGTTTTTAATTCTTCTGTTATTCGATCTAGCGGTTTTCAAATGCA
Organism: Hibiscus mutabilis; assembly: GCA_019671005.1. NCBI lineage: Eukaryota > Viridiplantae > Streptophyta > Magnoliopsida > Malvales > Malvaceae > Hibiscus > Hibiscus mutabilis. The sequence goes on along the minus strand of CM033753.1, from coordinate 10,999,678 downwards.
TAAGCTATCTCTTGTTTGTTTTAAAACACTTTCTAATTCAGTTTATTTCTAAGCTGGGTTAGGGGTGTTTCATTGTTGGCAGAGTTAAAAGTTAAGCCTACTGAAGAGTGTTCAATCTCATTTAGTTGTATTTAGGAGTAGATTGCATGTAGTTAAGGAGTTACACCGTTTGTGCTTAAATGTTATATATATTGGTGCTCCTAATGAGAAAGGTAGTGTTTTCGTGGTGCATGAGCGTGACCCATTGTAGCTGGAGGAATGCTGGAGCGGAAGAGTAACAGATCTCTTGGTAGAGCTGACGAGGCAAGAAGAGTTGGAGATAAGTATAAACTTTGACCCATGTGGACTCTCCTCTGATACAAAACATTAAAAGATAACGGGAAAGCAAAGATTCTCTTAAAGGAGGCCGCACGCTTTAGGGTTATAAAACTCTAGTTTCCCCGCTTATATAAGAAAGACTTGGACGAAAATTTAAGGGAGCTAGATCTTAGACGACAGTCCTTAAGTCTTCATCTATTGGAGAACCACCGGATTCAAAGTTCTAGAGGAGTCTCTACACGACGGAAGCCATTGAGAGAGGCTAAAAGAGTGTGGGACCTGCATCAATAGTTGGAAAGTACGAAGAAAGATCGTCGAGGACTCTTAACCTTTTTTATCCCTTGCTTAATAAACTGTCGTACTTTTATATTTTTATTATGGATGTTTTAAGCTCAGATATGAGCTAAATACCTTAGTTGGGTTTATTTCTTTTCAAGATTTTATGTTTTGAATACTTTATTTTAATGTTATATTTTGTTTTCCTTTATCTATTATGTTCATCGTCTTTTATGCGTATTTATTATAAAAGCTATCAATAGTGGGGCAAAACTGTTAACTTAGTCTTTATCTGGCTTAGACATAAGTTTAGGGTTTCAATGACTAAAAGGGAGTCTTAAACAAATAACAGAGTTGTTAGGGTTCACTCAGACATGTATTACCTTAGCTTCAATGTTATTAACTTCTAGGCATCGAGAGAGTCAAAAGTCATTAGAAAATCCTGTCGAGTAGATAAAAATCTTAATGATTTATGCAGACATGTATTGCCAGTCTCTATAGCGTTGAAATAAGTAGTCAAGCATATATCCTTCGCAATAAACCCATCTCCCATAATTATCTACTATTTGGCGCATAATCTATTTTTCTTGATCATAGCTACCTTTATTTTAATTGCATTTAGTTCTGATATTTCGATACCAGTCAATACTTGCAAAAATATTCTTAAGTTCGATAACTTCGTAGTTATTGATCCAATCCTCGTTGGTTTGACACTCATCTGTATCACTTTTTTACTAGATTAGACGAGTATATTTGCTCTAAAGTGCATCACTATTCGACAAGCATCAAGTTTTTGGCGCCGTTGTTGGGATTAACAATTGATAATTGTAGACACTAAATTTTGTTCGGGTTTAAATTAAAATGGTCGAAATAAAATTAATCCGCATCACCCTTTAAATACCCAAAACCTTATACCTAACCCAATAGCCCACGTCAAATATGGCCCATTACCTATGATTTTATATAATAAAAAATACAAAAAATGAAAATCCCAACTCCTTCCACATTAAGTCTTTAATCACATTGGATGGATGGATGCTTCACTCCCATTGGATGAACCACTACTTAGTGACTAAGGTCTTGAACCTCATTTATTCTATTTTATGAGATAAAAATATAAAACCTACCCTAAAAATTGGACACTGCCATTATTGATTCCCAAAAAACCACAGCCATGATTCATTTCCCCTTCACCTTTTCCCTTAACAGCTGCAACACCCAAACCGACTACCCTGTTTCATTTTTTTCTTCAGCCATTCCCAGCCCCAAAGTTCACCAACCCTTCATCCCTATATTGCCACACAAACCGAAGCTCCCAACCCTCCAACACTACATCATTCGAACCATAAAAAATCCTTGAATCAAGCTTTTCAACCCCATCAACAACAATATGTGCATTGATTGATCGCGCATATATTTGTGTTTTGGTATTTTCTTCCCTTTTTATTATATATTTCTTATGTAATCCATTCTTATGGTCCAATAAAATATTGTTGAGATTTGTTGACAATCCTCTTTATTTATTTAAGTTTCTTTCTTATGTGTTTTGGTTTAATTTATTTATTTGTGTTATGTGTTTATTTTGTTTGTTGGATGTGTTTTAATTTATTATTTTCTTGTATGTGTTTTAGATTAGTTTAGCTTTTTTAGAATTTGTTTTAATTACTTTAAAACATGCATTTGTCTTAATGGGGTGTGTGTTTAAATTAATTAAAATGAATTTAGTTTAGATTTTAGGTTAGTTGAGGCCTTAGTTAGAATTAGATTTAAAATTTAATTTAAATAATTTAAATTATGCCCTTGACTTATTAGGGTGTAAGTTTAAATTAATTAAATTAAATTTAGGTTTAGATTAGCTGAAATCTTTAGGTAGTTTTTGGTTCGAATTAGTTTAATTAATTTAAATTTTTTCTTGACTTATTGGGATGAATGTTAAATCAATTAAATTAATTGTACCACCTCTTAATTATTTATTTATAAAATTGATATTTGACTTAGATGAAAACTCAATTAAAATCATGATAATTAATTTGATTCGTTTTAAATAGTGTCCTTGGCTTAATAGGATGCTAGTTTAAAATTAGTCAAATTAATTATTTTGATTCAAGATAATCCATAAAATGTTAGGGTTTTCTAGATTTTAGGATTTAATTATTTAGGGTTAATAATAGACTAACCTATTTAATAATTAGATCGCTAATTAACTTTTTATAATTTGGGCCTTTTTAGATTAGGACTTTTGTGGGCTAGGTTTTATTTCATGCAATTCTATGTCATGCATTTTAATTGTCATTCATTAGACCTTAAATATTTTATTTAGACATGTTATTAATTAATTGACTTAAATTGTAGAAAATAGGTATTTATTAATTCCGATATTTGTTTCGTAACAGTCCTGGCTCAATGGATGTTGACCAAATATTCGGATTAATTCTCACCGTCCGAAGGTAAACCTTAATTTGAGTTAAAAGTTGATCAGTCATGACATCATTTTTAAATGCTTGCATCATGCATAAAGGTGATGTACGAAATGTGAATCATAAATTAACACGGCGACGAGCTTATTCGATGTCGATTTAATATATGGTTTGATGTATCGTCACTCTTATTAATTAAATGGTTAATTAATTCAAGCCCATCAATTTGACAAAAGCCTGTTTAATTGAAGTCCATATTCAATCAATAACACTTAATTAAATTCAATTTAAATTTCAACTATTTCCATCAATTAAAAGCAACATATATTTTGGTACCGATTTTCGGGCATGATGGAGGTGCTAATCCTTCCCCACACGTAACCAACTCCCGAACCAGTTTTTGAATGAAACTCTGGTTTTATGGTGTCCGACCTACCTAAGTGGCTGGTGGTGACTCAAGTCTTTTATTTTTCAAAACACGATTTTTAAAGGACTTCCCCAATTTTCAAACATTTTCCCAAAAAGCGAAAGGAAAACCATACTACATTCCTTTTACCGATTTGATTTTTCTAAAAAAAGGTCGCTACAATTGGCGACTCCACTGGGGACCGATTTTTTTTTTTACAAAACAAAAAAGGGAGTTAAGCCGTTAAAATATTTATTGCTTTTAATCGATGGAAATTATTGAAATTTAATATGAATTTAATTAATTTGTTCTTTTTTGAAGATATTTCTTTAATTACATGGCTTTGATAATTGGTGATTTTGAATTAATTGCTCATTTAATTTCTAAGGAATCACTGACATGTGTTGCATCATGATCATCAGGCTCTATACCCAGAGCTCTATACCCAGAGCTCTGTCCCTTGAGTGGGAGTGAAACGCCATATACCCACGTGAGTAGCCCTCCACGGGTCGGTAATTCACTTCCAAAATCCATGCCTTTTGACACGTGAGCAGCCCTCCATGTCACTAGGTCGTGCTTTCCCTCAAACCGAATCCAATTCGCAAGCCTGTAATGGGCCAGAATTGAGGTTCTTGTTGCCTGATAGGTTTAGATACCCTTTTTAGAACCGAACTCATGCTTGAGAATTTAGGAAGCCCACCCCGATTAGAGCCATACGGATAACCATAGCGAATTAGAATTCATGTGTTTAGGTCTTCGCTTTTCTTCGTTGATTAATTCGTTTTGCTATATTTTTCACTTGATTGGTCTATTTCTTTATTTTTGTCCATTACTAACTAGTTTCCTTTCCATTTTCTTTATTTTTTATCTTGTCATATCATAATGGAAGCACTAATTTGGAAATAATATGAAATTAAAGGCTTAATTAATGGGAGATTTGGTATATAACAACGATGAGAAGAATTTTGAGGAATTCCTACAAAAGGGTGATTGGCCGAGGGGTAGATCTGAGGAAAGAGAAATTGAGGTTCAAAAGCTCAAGGACCAAGTTACAAGCTACAAAGGGGCAGTCCAAGAGTAGCAGATACCGATGATTGAATGACTACGAGATGCTACTTAGAATATTCGAGGACAAGAACAAGAGATGGCAAACTTGATGGCTCAAGAATGAGGAATTGCCCAATAGCTCCAGTTTCTAGCACGGGATGCTATCGAACTTCAGGAACATGCTAAAGATGAGTTAGAAAATGAACAATGGTTGTCTTGGTTTAGGGCCGTATGTCTAGCGGTTTTCTCTCATTGTTGTAATGAAACAGTTTCTCCATTAGTGCGAGTTATTTAAGGAGGATATTTTCCAAATCAATGTTCTTTGCATTCATGCATGTTTACAAAAATTGTAAAGTTATTGAAATTAATTAAAGGGTTTAATGTGTAAGAATTTTGGTGTTTCATGTTTGCATTCATTTGTGCATTTTAAATGTTTGCTTACAATCATTTATTTCTATTTTGCATATGATGCATTGCATGCATTAATTCATGAAACATTAAAATTAATTGTTGGGGATCCTGTGCCAGTGATCAAAGATCCTACATTCACACTTCCCTGACACCAAAGAAGTCAAGTGGAAGAAAGTTTTGCTAAAATGGAAGCCAATTTGATAGGAGCGTTTATCTCAGAAAATAGAGAGAACAAATGGAGGACTTCTAGCCAATACAACTTCAGAAGTATGAATGATCTATTAGCTATTATGGATAAGCTTGAGGATCTCCAAGAACTTTTGGTCGGGAATCAAAAGGAGATGATGGGATATGTGAAGAAGTTCCAAGAGGAAGCTATGGGGAAAATCAATGAATTGATAGGTATGATGGCTACCATGACCAAAGGAAAGGGTATGGCGAGAGTTATGACCGCGGCTTTATAGCAGAAAAAACTTTGTCTGATGAAGATCAAGCCATCATCAACCAATATGAGGTAGTCCACAACATTTATGAATGTCCTATCGAATTGGTGTTGGAAAAGACTTTGTATGATGAAGACCAAACCATCATCAAGCAATCTCTTGAAAATCTTGTCTTCGCCAACAGATAGAGAACCAACTCGAAAGTAATTTGAGAAAATAGATCACGAGGTTAACGATCCAGGCACCTATGAGGTCCCTAAGAAGCTGACGATCTCCTCACCGTAGGCCGTATCCTGAAATGTACAAGGCTCGAACAAAAAAAGATTAAGTGTCCCAGAGAGGAGATAAAGAAAAAGTCTATCACCCCTTTACCGTTTTGATACACGAAGTTGTACTCGCAACAATAAAGGCCAATTTGATTTGACCGTGTTTTGTTATTCCTTTTCAACCACCTTATCCCTCATGTTATGATACCAATGAACATTGTGTATACCATGTCGGGGTAGTGGGACACATAATAGAGAATTGCCCGGCATTCAAGAAAGTGGTGCAAAGCATGTTAAAAGCCGGAGTCTTGGAGTGTGAAGGACCTAACGTGGCAGCTAAAACCTCTCCAAACCACGGAGGTCAGGGTGTGAACGCCCTTGAAGAGGTAGATGCAAAGAAGGTAAAGGTGGATGTATAAGAAATTAGGTCCCCTTTAAGTTGGGTTTTCAAATAGCTTTCCATGGCGGGTTTGATCGAGCATAGTATGAAGAATATACAAGGCGAGCGCGGGGCATTTTGTGTGTATAATCAGAAGGAGGGGCATGAAATCCAATGTTGTCCAAAATTCAAGCAGTTGGTTCAGGGGATGATAGACCGCAAAGAGATTGAATTCTTTGAGAAAGTTTGAGGGGTCGGGATGAATGACCAGTGTTGCAACGGTCGAGGATTTCTAGTGCATCCCATCCTTGTTTTTTTATGTTTTGCCTTATGCGCTTTTTCTTGCATATTTTTCTTACTTTCCTTTTCGTGTGTTAAATTAACTTTGCTATTGTTTTCCCAAAAGTAGCAAATGCCTTTTTTAAGGGCTTATGTTATGTTTTCCTTTTCTATTTCAATGAAGGGATGCATCTTATAATTAAATATATGTATATTCTTTCTTACCCTCGTAGATCTCCCGAATATCACATGCATAATGTGGCATTGATTCTAATAAAAAGATCAATCAAATGTTGTGATCACGATGAAGTATGATTTTTCACTCAGCTCACTCTAATCGGTAAAGCGTAAGAAGTAAGACTACTACTCCTTCGATAATGTTTGATGATAAGAAAATCTCCTAGAAAAGCCCAATGGAGTTGCTTGAATGTGAGAATTCTTTTAGGCACATGGATTAAAAAATGATTGATTAAAAAATAAAGAGCTTCAAAAGAGAGAAAAGAAAATCAGAAGGGTGCTACGCTATAGCAAAAAGGCTAAATAAGGATGTTTTGCTCCACTTACTCTAATTGAGTCAGAAGCCTTAGTTGTATGAGTAAGTTTTCAAATCATGACTATACTGAGTAACTCGGGGTATTGTTGTGTGCTCTATCATTATTCTCGAGACAAAAGACTGTGATGAGTTGAATTCCCGTGACCGAGTGTGACTTGAATTAGGTTGAAGAAAAATTAATTGCTTAAGGAATGAATGAACAATCAAATTAGTCTCAGAGCATCCTGATGGAGCTGTGGGGGAGAAAAAATCTAATAAGGAGATATGCTCCACTTGTTCAATACCCTAGCATGAGATATGAATCTTTGAAGACACTGATAATATATTAATTGCAATCAGATGCACACACTTGTACTTAGAATTTTCAGAATGATATTTTCTGCACTCCCTGGGTTAAGCAAATTCCAAAACCTTGAACATATTTTGGAGAAAAACAATGAGAACTAGAAGGAATAGTTTTTGAATAGATCAAGCAAATACCCTAATTAGGAGGATGAATCGAGCAATCTGTGAGGAATTTCACAACTTCAAATCTCGCCACAACATTCAAAGGCAAGTTGTTGATCACTAAAGGACTAAATCTAAGACACTCTTGCATTTGATATCTGGGGTATTCTATTCTTTTCTATTGATTTTGATTTGTTATATTAACCCAAAGAAGCATTCCCCGTTGACATGTTAATTAGCAAACTAACATATTGATGAAAAGAAGAAAAATAGAAAAGAAAAACTAAAAAGAGAAAAAAAGAAAAAAGGTTTTTTCTATATTGTTTCAAGAATAGAATTTAGAATTCAAGGTCTAAGATGTACATGGTCGAATAATTTATCAGTGATTGGAATGAGAATAATAGCAAGATTTCATACGCTAGACAGTTAAGAGATTTGAAGTAACTTTCTACCATACTATTTTGTATGGTTCAGAATAATAAATATTTGGGACCTTATTAAAAATGAGGAAAATTTGGGGATTTAGGGGCATGTGTTCACCCCAATGTTAAGATTGAATAAGACTCATCGTGAAGAGTCATAGAAGAGGTAAAATTTGAGCCCAAGTTGAGTGAGGAAAATGTTACAAAATTGAATTTTAGAAAATGATAGATTCTGTATGACCAGTGTAAGTCGGTATTTGCCTTTCAAAATGAAACAAAAGATAAAGATTCAGTAAAGATAGAAGAAATGCTTTGTTTGGTTCAAAAAATTGAAGATTGGACCGTATCGAAGTATGAAAAGTTTAGAGATTTAGGGGGCATGGTGTTCACCCCAATGATGAGATAAAGAAAGACTCATCATGAAGAGTCGTAGAAGAGGTAACATTTAAGCCCAAGTGGAGTGTGGACAATGTTTCAGAATTGAACTTCATGAAATGATAGATTTTGTTCTGACTAGTGCAAGTCAACAATCTCCTTTCATGTGAGACAGAAGATGAAGATTCAACATAGACGGTAAGCCCATAGAAATAAAGGGTGATCGACCAAAAGGCGAGGGTTTTTCCACAACAGTTCTAAAAATGACTCCACTCATGCATTATTTGTAGTTAGACGTCCTTATGTTAGGAGCATGCTAACTCATACCATCATAGCATTTTGTTTATTTTAAATAGGTATTTGAAGATTGATAAAAGATTTGATCTATAGCTTAACGAGAGAAGAAGTAGATCTTAGAAAAGAATCAAGAGTCATTTGACTTGCATGATTATGATTTCTAAAGGTCTTCCAATCTTCGGTTATTTGGGAGCGACAAGCATCTTTTTATGCCAAGACGATCTGAAGTTAGGGCATTCAGTCGAGGTATTTCGGTAGACTCTAAGTGAGACACCACATTTTTATGAGGTATTTCGGTAGTCGCAAAGCAAGATAACATTTCATATTAAAACTCAGATTTCCTAATTTTATCATTTCTTAAGGATATTTTTCTTAAAACTCGAATTCCTTAATTCGATCCTTTCTTAAAGATGTTCTTTTAAAACAAATTTCTTAATCCGATCCTTTCTTACGGATGTTTTTCTTTAAACTCAAATTTTTAATTTGATCATTTCTTAAGGAAGTTTTTCTTAAAACTCAAATTTCTTAATTTGATCCTTTCTTAAGGATGTTTTTCTTAAAATCAATTTCTTAATTTGATCCTTTCTTAAGGATGTTTTTCTTAAAACAAATTTCTCAATTTGATCCTTTCTTAATGATGTTTTTCTTAAAACGAATTTCTCAATTTGATCCTTTCTTAAGGATTTTTTTCTTAAAACCCAAATTTCTTAATATGATCCTTTCTTAAGGGTGTTTTTCTTAAAACGAATTTCATTATTTGATCTTTTCTTGAGGATGTTTTTCCTAAAACGAATTTCTTAATTTGATCCTTTCTTAAAGATGTTCTTCTCAAAACCAATTTCTCAATTCGATCCTTTCATAAGGATATATTTTTATAAAACGAAAATTTCTTAATGAGTTATTTTCTTAAGGATGTGTTTTCTTCTCAAAACCCAATTTCTTAATTCTATCATTTCTTAAGGTTGTTTTTCTTAAAACAAAGAGTTTCTCAGTTTTCTCCTTTCATAAGGACAATTTTCTTAACACCAAAAGAATCTCTTAATTTGATCCTTTTACAAGGATGTTTTTAGAACAAATCTCTTAATTTGATCCTTTTCATAAGGATATTCCTTCACAAACCCAATTTCTCAATTTAATCCTTTCATAAGGACACATCTTTATCAAATGAGAATTTCTTAAGTTAGTCCTTTCTTAAGGACATTTTTCTTAATTAAAAGAATTTCTCAATTCGATCCTTCCATAAGGACAAGTTTTCATGAAGTGAAGATTCTTTTCATTTTAACCCTTTCAAAAAAAAAAGAAGAAAAAAAAAGGAAAGAAAGAAAGAAAGAAGAGAAAAGAGAAGGAAAAAGAAATAAAGAAATAAAAAATAAAAAGAAAAGAAAAGAAAAAATAACAGTGAAAACTCGAAAATGGTGCTTTGAGAAAAAAACAAATCTAAAGTAGAAATTTGAAAAAGTACTTTAGAGCAAAGATTAAAGATTCTATAAAAGGAACATGTAGCGTCAGAATTTCAAGAGAAGTTCTATATAGGAGGGACCAACATCTTCAAAATTTTAGAGCGAAAGGTCAGATGCTCGTAGCTCGAGGACTTCAAGCGAGAAAGTTTTATATAAGAAAAACTCGCAGCTTCAGAATTTTAAGGTGAAAGGTTATATATAGGAGGGACTGACAGCTTCAGGATTTCAGAGCTAAAGGTCAGATGCCCAGAGCTCAAGGACTTCAAGCGAAGACTTTTATATAGGAAGAACTCACAACTTCAGGATTTCAAGGTGAAAGGTTCTATATAGGAGGGACCGACCTCTTTAGGATTTTAGAGCGAAAGGTCAAATGCCCGTAGCTCAAGTACTTCAAGCGAAGAGTTTTATATATGAAGAACTCACGGCTTTAGGATTTCAAGGTGAAAGGTTCTATATATGAGGGACCGACCTCTTTAGGATTTCAGAGCGAGATGTCAGATGCTCGTAGCTCAAGGAATTCAAGTGAGGAGTTTTATGTAGAAAAAACTCACATCTTCAGGATTTCAAGGTGAAAGGTTCTATATAGGAGGGACCGACATATTTAGGATTTCAGAGCAAAAGGTCATATGCCCATAGCTCAAGGACTTCAAGAGAGGAGTTTTATATAGGAAAAACTCGCAGCTTCAGGATTTTAAGGTGAAAGGTTCTATATAGAAGGGACTGTCATTTTCAGGATTTTAGAGCGAAATGTCAGATACCCATAGCTCAAGGACTTCAAGTGAGGAGTTTTATATGTGAAAAACTCACAGCTTCAGGATTTCGAGGTGAAAGGTTCTATATAAGAGGGACTCGTAGCTTCAAGACATCAGGGTGAAAGGTTTTATATAGGAGGTACCCGTAGCTCAAAGGCTTCAATGCGAAGAGTTTTATATAGGAAAAACTCATAGCTCCAGGATTTCAAGAGGAGGAAGGGTGAACATTTCTATATATGAGGAACTTGCAGCTTTGAATCTTCGGATAGGGAAGTGGGACAAAATTTGTGCCTTTAGTCTTTGGTCTATTCCCGTTTCACAACAATGAGCAAAGAGGGACAACTGTAGAACTAAATTTTGTCCAGGTTTAAATTAAAATGCTCAAAATAAAATCAATTCACATCACCCTTTAAATACCCAAAACCTTATACCCTGACCTAATATCCCACATCAAATTTGGCCCATTACCTATGATTTTATATAATAAAAAAATACAAAACATGAAAATCCCAACTCCTTCCTCACTAAGTCTTTACTCCCATTGGATGGATGGATTCCTCACTCCCATTGGATGAACCACTACTTAGTGACTAAGGTCTTGAACCTCATTGGTTCTATTTTATGGGATAAAAAAATTATATATATATAACCTACCCTAAAAGATAGACACTGGCATTATTGATTCCCCAAAAACAATGACCATGATTCATTTCCCCTTCACCTTTTCCCTTAACAGCCGCAACACCCAAACCGACTACCCTATTTCATTTTTTTCTTAAGCTGTTCCCAGCCCCAACGTTCACCAACCCTTCATCCCTATACTGCCACACAAACTGAATCCCCCAACCCTCCAACACTACACCATTCGAACCATAAAAAATCCTTAAATCAAGCTTTTCAACCCCATCAACAACGATATGTGCATTGATTGATCGAGTATATATTTGGTTTTTGATATTTCTTCCTTTTTATTATATATTTGTTATGTAATCCATTCTTATGGTCTAATGAAATAATGTTGAGATTTGCTGACAATCCTCTTTATTTATTTAAGTTTCTTTCTTATGTGTTTTTGTTTAATTTATTTATTTGTGTTATGTGTTTTATTTTGTTTGTTGGATGTGGTTTAATTTATTATTTTCTTGTATGTGTTTTAGATTAGTTTAGCTTTTTTAGAATTTGTTTTAATTACTTTAAAACATGCCCTTGTCTTAATGGGTGTGTGCTTAAATTAATTAAAATGAATTTAGTTTAGGTTTAAGGTTAGTTGATGCCTTAGTTAGAATTAGATTTAAAATTTAATTTAAATAATTTAAATTATGCCCTTGACTTATTAGGGTGTAAGTTTAAATTAATTAAATTAAATTTAAGTTTAAATTAGTTGAAACCTTTAGGTAGTTTTTGGATGGAATTAATTTAATTAATTTAAATTTGTCCTTGACTTATTGGGACGAATGTTAAATTAATTAAATTGATTGTACCAGCTCTTAATTATTTATGTATAAAATTGATATTTGACTTAGATGAAAACTCAATTAAAATCATGATTATTAATTTGATTCGTTTTAAATATTGCCCTTAGCTTAATAGGATGCTAGTTTAAAATTAGTCAAATTAATTATTTTGATTCAAGATAATCCCTAAAAATATTAGGGTTTTCTAGATTTTAGGATTTAATTATTTAGGGTTAATATTAGACTAACCTAGTTAATAATTAGATCACTAATTAACTTTTCATAATTTGGGCCTTTTCAGGTTAGGACTTTTGTGGTCCTAGGTTTTATTTCATGCAATTCTATGTCATACATTTTAATTGTCATTCGTTAGACCTTAAATATTTTATTTAGACATGTTATTAATTAATTGACTTAAATTGTAGAAAAGATGTATTTATTAATTCTGATATTTGTGTCGTAAGTCCTAGCTCAATGGATAAGACCAAATATTCGAATTAATTCCCACCGTCCGAAGGTAAACCTTAATTTGAGTTAAAAGTTGATAAGTCATGACATCATTTTTAAATGCTTTCATCATGCATAAGGGTGATGTACGGAATTTGAACCATAAATTAACACGATAGTTAGGTTTATTCGATGTCGGTTTAATCTATGGTCCGATGTATCGTTACCCTTGTTAATTAAATGGTTAATTAGTTCAAGCCCATCAATTTGACAAAATCTCGTTTAATTGAAGTCCATATTCAATCAAGAACACTTAATTAAATTCAATTTAAATTTCAACTATTTCCATCAATTAAAAGCAACATATATTTTGGTACCGATTTCCGGGCGTGATGGGGGTGCTAATCCTTCCCCACACGTAACCAACTCCCGAACCTGTTTCGAATGAATCTCTGGTTTTATAGAGTCTTGCCTACCTAAGTGGCCAGTGGCGACTCCAAGTCTTTTATTTTCTAAAACACGATTTTTTAAAGGACTTCCCCAATTTTCAAACATTTTCCCAAAAAGTGAAAGGAAAACCGGGCTATGTTCCTTTTAACGATTCGATTTTTCTAAAAAAGGTTGCTACAATAATTACGGTGTAATTGTGCCTAAGATTTTATTTTATTTGCATTTTTGTAGTGACCTTTGGGTTCGGGCTTCTTCGAGAGGCTCGTTTTTGGATGAAAGCTCGTGTTTTTAATTATGAAAAAATGGAGTCGCCACCGGCCACTTGGATAAGGTAGACTGGACATCGAAAAGATAACTAGAGATAGGTTCGAGAGTTGGTTACAAGTAAGGAAGGTTTCGCACCCCAATCACGTCTATAATTGGTACATAAATGGTTCGCATTATTTTTATTAAGAAAAAAATCAATTTAATTTAATAATTAATTTCCAAGATGCATGTATAATAACAATTCAAAATCTGCCTTGGTATTCCCGACGTTCAAAAGAGATGAAACCCGGAGACCGGGATGACACTCCCAATAGAACACTAGAACAATAAGGCCTAAAACTACATGCAACAGTTACATGCACGAGCAAATGTAAATATATGAAAATAAATGGATAATATTAATATTAAGTAAATATATACGAGTACGAAAAATCAAAATTTGTCTCGATATCCACGGCATTTAGAGGAGATGACACTCGGAGACTAAGATGACACTCCCAATTGAAATATCGGAACAATAAGGCCAAATACTATATGCAATATTTATAAAGTTTATAAAAAGTATAAGGGTATGATGATAAAATATAAATGAATGGAAATACTATACAATATATAATATATATGTTAATATGTACATGTAAATATTATACATATTATAAATATACACTATATAAATAACACTATATATGTATCTTATATATATATATTTAAATATTATATACATATTATACATATTACATAAATATAAATACATATACATTATACATATTATAATATAAGGTGTATACATTATATATACATATACTATATACATATATATACATATTATATGTTAAATATATTAATATAATAAATAAACAGATATAAAATATATAAAAAGCATATCTAATATAATGAAAATACATAAATAAAGGACTGAAACAAAAGAAAATAAAAAATAATGCAAAAAAGAATTAAAATAAAATTCAGGGCCAAAATTAAAGTATTTACAAAAGTCATGGACTAAATGTAGAATTATACCCTCGAATTAGGATTAAATTAAAAGATGACAAAAGTTTGAGGGACCAAAAGTGTAAATTTCCGTTTAATATCGATTTAATCTGATTTTAAGACCGAATTGCAAAGCATTCAAAACTAACAGGGGCTGCAGAAGTAATTTAACCATGCAGAAGACCCAAAGTGTAAATTATTTTAGGGCAGAGGGACTTAAGTGGTAATTTACCCATTTAAGATCTGATTTACTTAAGATTAATGACTAAATTGAAAATAGTTTCACACTTCACAAGGACCTCTGGAAGAATTAACCCATGCGAAAAGACCTCAAACTAATTTCCCCATTCTTCCGAAACATGCGAACCCTCCCCGGGTCGGGACATGAACCGGTTATAGTGTGAAATGACGTTATTTTGATCCAAACTCGGACGCCTAAAATGACGTCGTTTTGGTTAGCCTATATATTTATTTTTAACCAAAAAAATCACTTTATTCAGTTTATAAAAAATAAAACACCCCAAAATGCTCTGTAATCGATCTTGGTCGGCTCTAGTGCCAGTTGATCGTCTACCGCGGGCTGCCGTAGACTGACGGCAGAGGGCCACCGTCCACGGCTCACTCAAAAGCTCCTTTCAGGAATATCATTCTCCCCTATCTTCGATTTAGGTATTATTTTTTATTAAATATGCCTCTATCCTCTTAGATCTAAACGAAAACTGAAAGTTTTTTTTGTAAGGAATTTACCTCTTTTTGCTTGTTCTATGTTTTCTTTTTTTTAGATCTGGATTGGGGCTGAATGGTTGCCTGAAAACTCTCCTCTTTTTTAAGTATTTCAAACTACTTTTGTTTTCTTTTTTGATCCGAACCTTTTTGTTTCAATCTTGTGCTTTTTTCTTTTTATCCCCCTTAAAAAATTACAAGAGAGGCTTAGGTTCTTAAATACCTGAAGACGGTGTGCAAGTTGAACCCTTTACATTTACTTGATTTTACAGATATAAAAAGAAAAAAAATAATAATATCCCTTTTTTTTCAGGTTCGAAGTGACCTTGGGCGGTGGAGCAGAGTGACAAGTGGCCAGCTAGAGTGTGGCGGGCTGGGGTGGTGCACGTGAAAGCTACGGCAGCCGAAGAATCAGCGCGTGACTTGCATGCGCCATGGAAGCCAAATGGACAAGGGGAGCAGCGACAACATAATTTAGGATATTTTAGGGTTTTTTATTTTATTTGGGTTAGGGTTATATTTGGGCCAGTTGGGTTTAATTTGTTGGGTATTGGGTTATCAGGTTTGGTTATGTAAATGGATTTGGGTATTTAATAATAGGCTTGGTTTGTAATTTGGGTTGGTTGATAATAAAATTTTAGGCCCGGACCAAAATGGGCCACAACACATTTAATTTTTGTTTTTGTTTTTATTTTCCTTTTTAGGTACGTCCCAATGTATGACCAGACTCACAAATCGTGAGGAACCAATTGTACCTTGCAACCCAAAAATCGAAAGATATCTGAGAAATCTCCACCGAGAGCAAAGGAATATGGATCCTACTGGTCGTTGTGTCAACAATGCACAGGGCGACCATGAGAACGAGCGTAAAAATGGCATACCACTGGTGGTGGTTGTTAAGAACGCATCCCATAATGGAGAACACGTACGCCGGGAGGTTCCGCTGCTTGCCAGACCTAGAACGCCTATTAGAGAGAATATAGAGCCCGTCATCAACAACTTCAACCCATCGATCATTGTGCCTTATCTAGGGGCAGCTCACTTTGAGTTGAAGCTTGTTATGTTTAACATGCTCAAGTCCATTAGACAATTTGGAGGATCAGCAAGAGAGGATGCTCGAAAAAACAATATTCAAGTATTCCTGGAAGTTTGTGATTATTTTAAACAACCAGGATTTTCTGATGATGTGTTAAGACTCAAACTATTCCCCTATTCCTTACGAGATTGAGCCAGAGCATGGTTGAAGACTAGTTCCTCAAGATCTATTACATCATGGGATGACTTGTGCAGAAACTTTTTGCACATATATGATCCACCGAACATGAACAATTAGAAGCTAATCGAGATTATTGCATTCATACAAAGAGATAATGAATCTATGTATGAATGTTGGGAGAAATACAAGGACATGCTACGTAAGTGCTCGATTCTTGGATTCCATGATTGGGTACAAGTGTTGACATTTTATAATGGCGTCAATGCACCTACAAGAATGATGATTGAATCTTTAGCAAATAGAATTTTGCTTGACAAAGATCCAGAAGAGGCTTTCGAGCTACATGACCAGATAGCCAATAACAACTACCAGTTCCCTAGTAGAGATTAAAGCCTGAACCTAAATCTTCTGGATCAATCCAGTTGGATGATTCCCAGAGTGTTACAGCTCAACTCACTACTATTGCAAACCTGCTCAATAACATGCATCTGACATCCAATGTACGAGAGGCTAAGATAATCCAATACACTTGTGAGCATTGTGAGGGGAACACCAGTCGAATGAATGCCCTCAACAACCAGAATCTGGATGTTATGTAGGGAATGCGAACCGCAACTACAGCCCTACTCCAACACCTACAACTCAGGGTGGCACCAACACCTAAATTTTTGTCCGGGAAGGAATACATGTAATTCAAGAGCACGATCGAATGCCACAATAGAACCTCCTGGATTCCAACAAAACACTTAGAGGAAGAACCAGAGAGCTTCTAACTCCAATTCTAATTCTTTTGATTCTACTTATCAAATTTTTATGGAAACTGCCCGAGTTATCATTGAGGATTAGTCAGTATATTTAAAGAACCATAGTGACATGCTCACAACGCAAGGAGCTATGTTGCAAAATCAGAAGTCGATCATGCAAAATCACACTACTTCCTTATGTTTCTTAGAAACCTAAGTGGGGCAGATTGCCCAAGTCTTGAAGATACGATCACCAGGCGGTTTACCTAGTGATACTAAAGTCACTAAAGCATTTAACGCCTAGCAATGCAATGCCATCACATTGCGTAGTGACACCCAATTAAAGCAAGATGACAAGTTTAGGGGAGGTTCCCTTGTTGATTCCATTCCAAGCAAGCCATCCAACTATGCTCTTGCACCTAAGGATACAACTCCTATGTCTGATACAGTGAGAGACCTTGCTACTACATTGGGGAAAATGCTCTTCTCAAGTTTGGGGGAGTACCATCCCATGTATATATTAGGTTAAATTTAGGTAAAATTTTAAAAAAATTCAGCCTGTAAATAGCCTAATATGTTTTTGTTGATTCCCTTTGCTATGATTCCATTGATTCTGAAATTGATGACGCATTGATCATGATTTCCTATGATTAATCAATGCTTAATATTTTGCAATGTGTTAAGAGCTTTCGTGTTCTGAACCTAGTGTTGAGTCAGTTGTATCCCTTAAAACACATGCGAGACTTTGTCTAACAATATATCATTAGTTGAAGAGTCAATTATCATCCTTGTGGGAGCATTAACGCCATTATATAATGTTACCACTTGAAGCCAATCCTGGAAACCATGAATTGAACACTTGCGTAGCATATCCTTATATCTTTCCATGCATTCGTACATGGACTCATCATCTCAACATTCAGTGGATTGTATCAGAGTGGGAAGCATTTGCAAAGATCATCCCAAGACGCGATAGATCCTGGTGCTAGTCCTTTCATCCATGCTCTAGCTCTATCTATCAAGGAATAAGGGAAGAGTTTGAGCTTGAGCACATCATCAGGCACTCCTTGTTGCTTGAATCATTCACATACTTCCAAGAATGCTCGGATATGCTCTCTAACATCCCCCCTTTTTGATCCGCTAAATTGACCAATAGAGTTTGACATGTTGAACATAATAGGCTTTAGCACGAATTGAGTCGCATGTATCTCTGGTACAACAATTCTTGGAGTCAAATCATCTATAATAGGTGCGAAGTTATCCCAAATGGGTTTCTTTCAAACACCGTTTGGCACATTCTGTTGTCCATTAACAATCGTTCCACCAAGTGGTGGTAGATCTTCGTTGTTACGATTATTTTGGTTGTTCAGGTTGTTATCCTGAGGTGTATCGCCATATTTCTTTTCTCACGTTGTCTAGCATACAAAAATATCTCGATCTCTGGTTGAAACAAAAAAAGCGGTTCTTCTGATTTGTGCGTCTGGTCATGACTAATAACACACCCGAAAAAATAAAACAAAACAAAAATAAAAGTTAGTACTAAAAGTACAATTTAAACGCAATTACTAAGCTAATATCACCAATTGCCAATCCTCGACAACTATGCCAAAAACTTGATGCATTTGTAGATTTATGTGCAATTAAGAGCAAGTATACCCGTTGCTTAAGTAATATAATGATAAGTAGAGTGTCGAACCCACTGGATTGGAGTGACAAATTCAAAGCAATCACACTTAAAAGTTAGTAAAATAATATTAGTGTGGTGATGAATAAACTAATAACTGATATGCAAGAAATGTAAAAGGTAGTAATGATCAGAGAACAAATAGGTGATGTAGCATATATTCAAATGATTATTGATGCTAGGTTTGTTGCCTAAGAACTATGTTATTACCATTCTAATGATATAGTGGTTGGCAATACTTGTCTACGTAAACCAATTGATTCACTTATCTATTCGACAGGGTTTTCTAATTAACTCCTAGACTACCTCGATACTGAAAAGTTGATAACAAGATGTTATGGAAATAGATGTCTACGAGAACCTTAACAACTTATTATCTATTCAAGTCCCCCTTATTATTCCTTAAAATCCTAAACTTATGTCTAAGCCGGATTAGAACCTAAGTTAACAACTTAAGTTCCACTGTTCATGTTTGTCTAACTTAACTCTTTTGATATTAAGTAACAGATCAATAATTAATGGCCTCTCTCGATAGCTCTTACAATAATTAAGCATTAAGAACAATGAACATAATAGATAAGGAATAAGTGTTGTAATATTGAATAAATAATTAAAACATAGAATCTTAAAAACAATAAGCCCAACAAAAGAGTATTTAGCTCATGTCTGAGAAAATATTATCCATAATATAAATAGTATAAGTCATAGAAGTTTATCAATCAAGAGAGAAAGAAAATCAAGCATCCTCAAATTCTCCTCTAAGCCCTCAAACTGTGCTGCAGTGCTCCGTACTCCTCAAGTATCTCTCGATAACTCTCGTCGTATGGAGACTCCTCTTGACCTTAACGATGGTGGTTCTCTGATAGATGGAGGCAAAAGGCTATTGTCTGCTCGATCAAGCTCCCCTTGTATTGTTGTTCAAATTGTCTTTATATATGCAACAAAGCTAGGGTTAAGAAACCCTAAAGCACGCGAAACCCTTTAATGATGATCTTGCTTTTTGCATCATTCATTAAAGTCCATAACGGGGAAGGGGTATATGTATGAGTTGATCGTTAAGAGTCAAGTTTATCTCTAACTATATTGTGACATAAGCAATGCTACTCCACTACTCATGTATTCCACTGCCTTCACTGCTTCCTGCACACGCACCACTAGAAACAACTACATTTCCCATTAAAAGCATCGATATATATAACAATTAAGCTCAAACACCCAAAACTCCATAGCTACATGCAAACTACTCCTAAATGCAACTATATGAGCTTAAACACATGCAATACTCCAAGTAAAATGGTCTAAAATATAGGTTCTCTAAGTAGTCATCAACCACTTATGACATGTTGAGATAACTCTGGCCAAATTAAGAGCGAAGCATTCCTGTCTTTTAAGAAAGATGAGGACATTCACGATCACCTCATAGACAAACGAATAACTCGACTCGACACACACCAAAATTGGTAGAGTAAGATACAAAATAAGTTTAATGAATCGACAACTTCATTAATATATCAAAAGACTATAAAAGCCCTATGCTATCATACGAGGGATAAGCCATTGGGAGATCTCTTATATCGACCTCCAAAAGATATCTCATTTTAGCCTCCGAGTAATCCTCTATCATAACTATTAGAGGACCTCCTACTACAGCATTCGAAGAATCTCTATGCCCATTCGTTTGGGGATCTTTATGCTCAGCTTCTAAAGAACCTTATGGCTCAATATTTGGAACCTCAAGAGTGGGAGTATAAGGCTTGTCGTCTACTTACCCCCGAATGTAAGACAGTAATCCTACGCTAGCATCTTCCCAAGCCCCGCTCGAAGGGTTATACATGTCAAAATCTACCCCATCCTCCATCACCCCCAACAGCAATGGAGGTCACATCCACTTAGATTCAATGGTCCCACAGCTATTTGAATAGTGCACACAATGTAATATCCCAAAATTTAGCCAGTGACCAAAATGTACATTTTTGAAAGTTTAGGGGTTAAGTATAAACTTTGGAAAAATTTAGGGATTAAAGTGTACATTTTCTCAACAAGTGATTTTATTCAGTATAAGGGTGAATCTGATCGAAATAAGAACCTTGATATCAGTTTTGAGAATTTAGATACAGTAGAAGGTATCGAATTTGGATCGAATGAAATTGTTAAGCATGCTCAGGCCAGAGAAATATTAGGATGAGTGACCTTTGGGAAGGTCCCATAAAAATGTTTCTGATCGACATTTTGGACTAAGTAAAAGTACAAAATATTCGTATGGATTTCAAATAAAGAATTTCTACGAGAAACCTTATGCTATGAAGATTTTCAATAATTATCGGAATAAAAGACTGAGTTAAGAAAATTCAGTCTAAGTCTTTATGAAAGGAAATTTTTAAGTTTTAAAAGTATCATGTGATAAATAGTGAGTTGAATTGGGTACTTTCAAAGTTTGGTAAAATCTGAGGAAAATTGAAATGGGAATTGAAGTTCAGTGACCAAAATGAAAATTTTGAAAGTTTTGTGGCCAAAGTATAAACTTTGGAAAAGTTTAGGGACCAAAGTGTAACTTTCAAAAGTTATGTATTTTAACCCCGTAAATGAATAGTTCACCCCCAAGAGTGAACTTTCTGTGCTACTCGGATTTTTCATACGGAGCTTGTATTTTTTGCTATAAAGCGATAAAGTTTGGAAGAATATTCGGATCGAATCGAATATCCAGGATATTTTGAAGGATGATAAGCCAAGTTTGATTATGTAATTTTACATGTTTAAGATATTTCTTTGTGTTGGAAGAATTTAAACCCTTGGATTTAATTTGATTTTTCATGCTAAATATAAGCTGTTGGATGAAAAAGGGCAAGATCGTAATTTTGGAAAATCAGAAGGGTAAAGTTGGTAAACTACTAAATTAAGATTAAATCTATGTAATTGGATGAAAGATGGTTATATGAGGAGCATTATGGAAATATGGAATTTTTGGAATAAATCCAATAGCTCGATAAAGGTAAAATCGCAGTAGAAGTATTTTATGAATATCAGGAAATCGGATCGAATTGAAATTTTAGAGGCTGATCCAAAAGCTATGGAAAATTCATAAAATACTATTTTATGAATATTTTATTATAGTTGGTTGGATTCCAACTAGACTTAGTTGGATTTTTACAAGAATGGCAAACTAGTAAATAAAAACTAGTTGAAGGGCAAATTGGTCATTTAGCCCCAATGGCATTTTTGAAATATTTAAAAAATTTACAAGGAAAATTTTGGAAGAAGGAAATGGAAGATTAAATCTTGGCCCTTGATTAATGATAAGATCAATCTCAACCGTTGGATAAAAAGGGCATTTTAGTAATTTCACTATCTAAGTGAATTTAAAATTCATTTATACAAAACAAGCGGCCAAATTGGATGAAAAACAAAATATGAAGACCATTGTTCATCTTAAAATTTCGAAATATGAGGGGGAGAAAGAAAGAAAAATGGAGAAAATTTTTCCAAGTTCGATTCAAGCCCTGAAACTCAATTTTTAGGTAATCTTTTCAACTACAAAGTTGTTCTACTCTTCAAGCTCTATCTTTTGGTGTAAATAATTCAGGGAAAACATGCTTGATTGATGAGAATTTTGTATGAGAAGAAATTAGGGTTTATGGAAAAAGTTTGGGGCTTTTGGAATTTTATGATTTCATGATGAAATTCAAGTTGAAATCAAGCTAGTATAATGTTAAATCATGTTATTGAGTTGAGATTTAAACCCTAAATATTTTAGTTTGTATGAAGATGATTAGGGTTTATGGATTCAAGTTTAATTTAGAGTTTGTGATGATGAATTAATTATTTAGTAAGCTTGAATTGTTGTTTGGAAGCAATACCCTAAATTAAATGTATAGGGACCATTTCGGAAATTTTGAAAGTTAGAGGACCGAATCTGGTTTTGATGATTTTAAAGTGTATTTATGTTATTATTGATGTTGGAGATGTAAAATTGAAGTTAGAATGCAAAACCGATGTTAAATCGAGTTAGTGACCATTTTGACAATTTGTCAAAATTAAGTGACCATTTCGGCAAGGAAGTTTTGAATAAGGACTAAATCTGATTTTAGTTGAAATAATAGGATTCAATTAGTAATGTTGATTTGAGGAATAAATTGCAAAGTTAAGAAGTTTAAATCCTTATCTTTGCATTTTAGTGACTAATTTGGAAAGAAGGAAAAAATTAGGGGGATCAATGATGAATAATTATTTGATGAAAAAGGGTAATAAGTTGATGGTTTGAATCAAGTATTGGGTCAAAATTGAAAAAAGTAGAAAAGTAAGGAGAAGTTAGTATAAAGTTTGGAGTTATTTATGGAAGCAGTGTAGAAAATTAGATTATGACAGTAGGTTTGAAAATTCACCATAAATTATAAAAAAAAATGGTTAGAAGGTGAATTTTATACCGATGTAAACATTTGTTCGTCTAGTTTCGTTTCCAACAAACGGAAACTGATTTCGAGTTCCGAGTAAAAAGATATGAATTTTTAAGTGGTGAAAGGCCAGAAAACAGTATGGCAGTCTGTTCCGAAATCAGCACTGGAAATTGAGTTTGAAAATTTGCCATAAATCGTACACGTTGAATTTGGGCTATTAATTTATATGTTTAAAAAGCTTATTGAATCTAGTTTCTTTCTGAACAAGCAGAATCGAATTCCGAGTTGTAGATTATTTTATAGAAATATTTCTTTGAAGGTAGTGCAATCTGCCAAAAAATGAGAATTGATACATTTTGTATCTAAGGTTAATTAATAAGCTTGAAAAGGGTTACTGGAAGTTCTAAATAGTTATTAAAGGCCAAAATGAGTTTGTGAACAGTATAAGGAAGGAAAGAATTTTATGGAAAATTTTTATGTTGAATGATTAAATAGCTTAAGTGAAATATTGTTAGAAGTGAATCTAACAAATGTTTATTTATATTCATGTGATAAATGAAGTCGAATACGAATCAAAGAAGGTTCGAGGTACTATAAAGGAAATGATCAATAGAGCTTAGTGAAGCAAACTATTACATGGCCTAGGTGAGTGCATTTATGTGTTTCGAAAGGTAATTAGGAAGACTTGCGAATAGTCGACCTTAATTTAAAAATAGTACTGCATTATCTATATATATTGAGCTAATGCATGTTGCAATATAGGTAAATTAAATAGAATATGTAATGTGAATTGCTATCCTGAGAAATGATGATGAATTATGTTTGCCATGAACATTTATGATGAAGCATGAGATATGAAATGTTTATATATATGATCGATTATGATGATTGATTTATAATGAAATAAATGCCCAAGCATTGTGTATGAGAGTCTATAGTATAGTTGGCAAACTTGATGGAGCACAAGGTACGAAATATTGTTTGCATAAATGATGATGCATTATGCTTACTTGAATTACATGATAGTGATGATACATGATTCATATGATAATATGAAACGTAAATTACATGATAGTGATGATACATGATTCTTATGATAATATGATACATGAATTACATGAATAATGATATGATTAAAATGAAACAAGTAACCACCTTGGGGACCCACGCCCTTGGTGTTGCACCTGGGGATCTACGCCCATGGTGCCAAGAGCACTAAAGAGGTGCGATTATGAGGAGCAAAGAGCGTCCTCGAGTACGTACTCAAGTATTAAGTCTCTGGAGTCTTAAATGAATTTTTAGCCAGAAGTATTAAGGCTATGGAGTCTTAAAGGACTTTTCAGCCAAAAGTATTAAGGCTATGGAGTCTTAAAGGACTTTTCAGCCAGTAAAGCACAATGGTGCAGTATTTAAGTCTATAGAGTCTTAATAGAATTTTCAGCCAGTATAGCACTACGGTGCAATATGTAAGGCTATGGAGTCATAACGGACTTTTCAGCCAGTAACGAAGGCTATGGGGTCGTAATGGACCTTTCGGCTGTAACACTACAAGATGACTATAAGAAAGACATGAATATGCAAATGGCTGCATACTAAAAGCATGTACATGATAGAGAATATGATAGTATAGTGATATATGATATACATGATAGTGATGACATATGATGAAACATGACCATGATAGAGCATATGATATACAAATGAATGCATGATGAAAGCATGACTATGTCAAGGTATATGTTATGTAAACGATTACATGATGAAAGCGTGAATATGTTAAAAGACATGTTATGCAAATAATTACATGATAATGATAGAATGTTGAAAGCATGGTTATGATAAAAAATACGTTATGTAAATGACTGATTGATGATCTGAAATATTGATTGCATGTTTCTATGACAAAACTGATAGATGGCATGAACCATGTTGAAAACATATTTATGTTAAAGAATATGACATGCACATGAGTACTTGATGATTATGGAATAACAATAGTATGATTTTATGTTAGATAGATTAATGATATAAATCACATTTGAGCATGCTTGCCATTTTAAAGAACATGTACTGTACTGTTCATATAATATACTATAATGCATTATTTCATGATTAAATAAATGAGATTAGTTGCCTCACTAAGTTCGTACATAACGTGTGTTTATTTTACACGTAGGTTTTCCAAAGTAGATTAGCAAGGAGGAGCTGGTAATTGGAAAGATCAAGTTACTACCTGAAAGTACAGTAAGTACATCTTTAACGTAATTTGATAGACTAGTGGGCATATACTATTTGTAAAGATGAATTGTTTTATAAGTTTAAGTTTACAATGTATTTATACATTTTTATGGAAGCATGAATTTAAAGAAATGGTCTACTATTGGTAGTTGTGGATTTTGACATAATTAAGTGTTGTTTAACCCTAATCGAGTAAAATATATATATATATATATTTACATGTCAAGATTTTTCCCAACGATTTCGTAACATCTTTAGTGTATATTCAGCCTAAGAGTATACGTTAAGGGTGTTACACACAAGGCTGCGTTCACACTTGTCTGCATAACCACATACCCCCGTAACTCTTCCACAACAGCAAGCCTTGCAGCTTTCTCCATTTTGATATTCCCTTTAAGCTGTTGAGTCCTCCTCTTCAAGGCTTTCTTTAGCTCCCAATTTTTCCTTTGAATGCGGGCCATTTCACCTTTTATCTTCTTTGTCTCCACAACAACTTGTGCAGCTATCTCTTCCTGCCTATGGGCATCTGCCTCGGCCTGTGTATATTTCCTTCGCTCCTCAACAACTTTTACTTCAGCAGCTTTTTGGCTATCCCGGGCCTCCACCAACCACTGTCTCATGGCCTTGATCTCGTTGGCCATTGATGTTATCTTGTCATTAGCTTCGAAAAGTTCCCTTTCCTCGGTAGCCAACTTCTCTTGTTGACGAGCACATACGACCCCAACATCGGCAAGACCGAGTGTATCTACTTTTCTTCCTCGTGAAGGGAGATTTGCACTGGGTGGCCAACCGAGTAGCCTCAGCATAATGGAACACAAAAAGTCAGAAGGCATAGTTATAGTGCCCTTCCCCAATCCTCGAAGGACACATAACTAGAATCACTGCTGCAAAACAAGAAAAGATTAAACACCTCATCGGACAAATAAATGAAGGTGATTACTATGCATATGTACATACCTAGGACAAACAAAAAAGCATTTATAGCCTCCTTACGTCCAACTAACCACACAACTAGGTCAAAAGTTGAAGCAACAGAAATAGTAATGGCAGAAGCCTTAACGCCCCCAATGATATCACAGTCCCAAATTTTGACCTCTATTTAATCACAGACGACTTCAGGATCGCGAACGCCTCTGTCCATTCTCTCACTATAGGTATCGGCGCCTCCTCGATCATTTTTCTCCTTTTTTCCTCCGGAGCACCCTTCTTCTTCAAAACCCCTGATGGAGACAGCTTTCTCTTTTTAGCCCCTACGAATTTAGCCCTCTCCCCTATACATTTCAAATGCCATGACCCTAGAGGCACCTCTGGTTCCACCCCCTCTGAGTTCAAAATCAATCAGAGGATCACTCCCCTTCTCATGTGAGGAGCTTGTTGAAATAAAAACTAGGGATGCTCTAGACGCCCCGCTGTAGAACTTCTCAGACACGTAGCTCGAACATCTACAAAAGACAAATTATTATGTTAAAATAAATAGCAAGTGTAGTCATAATAAAGCGATGGGCAGATTTTCTACCAATGCCAACAAAATGCCTAGAGGAGTCGCTAGAAGAAGGGGACCTGAACGAAACACCAGGAAAAATAGACAGTGTCTCCAACCAGAACCTCGCTCTAGCTATCTCTCTTTTAGCCTCCATGGCATGCCCTAAAAGCACATTGTGCACCATTTCGCCCCGACAACATTACGTTAAGGGGGATGACTTCCACAACCACCCCTTCACCCCCAACACCATCCTCTGGTAACGATCCACACCACGACTAAAAATGACTTACACTAGGACTCTCATTACCCCTTACCGGTGCAGTAGAAGTTGTACATATAAACGTATGTCCACGTAATACCTTCGAGACATCATTGTCTTTTGCCTCCACTTTTGCATCCATATAGTCCTATGAGCCCCCTCTATTGCGTACTCATCTATTTTCCAGCTTAGGTCATCCTCTTCGCCGTTGGCCAACAAAGTTGAACCCTCACTACCCTTTGAGCCACATAATGTCGAGGTTGATGAACACACCCTGTACGGACAACACCCGAAAGAGATTATCCAATTCCTCACCTCATCCCTCTCCCCAACAAGCACATTAGCTAATTCCTCATTCCCACCACACGGCCAGGCCTCCGTGCTGCTCAACGACCCTAGAGAAGGAATGTAGTATACCGCTAACTCTTTGACCTTTTGTCCGTTGGGACTCTATTTACGGAGGCATGCCTCAAAAACCCTATACAAAATAATCTCCCTCTGCATATTCAACCACCTACCATTCCTTAATTCGACAACTTGCTCCTCCTACGAAGTCTACGCGTGAAGATACTTCCTTGTGTCTTCTCCGGGCAACTTTTATTTCAATAGAAAATCGAAACCACTAGGCAATCTCCATGCTACCCTTATTTACTTGAAGCGATCCAACCCCAACTTTTTACTATTACTCCATGCCATAATTAGAGTTTCAATTTGGACATCCTTCCCATGACGCTAGGTGAAACTTAATAAACTGTGAGAAATCTGTGGAGTTACTAGATTGAGGGTGAATAACCTCCACAAAACCCTCACGGACGGGTCACGGCTCGGCTCAGTACACCAAATAAGATAGCCAATAATGAGCCACCAAGATGTCCCCGTCAATTGCCCCAAAGCCAGGCTATACTCGACCAGCACTTGATGTGCAAAGCTGTGCAAGGATAAATGAATTCATGCCTAGAACAAGAACAGAGTCAAATAACACCACTTCGGAGTTCTTGCTTCGCCCTCGCCATAGTCCCTCAAACAAAATGTCCCTCTCGGAGCCTCGAACTCAAACTCAAAGTTCATCCACTACAGCCCACGACATTCCAACAACCTTTTCACCTCATTTTGACTTATTCCGCACTTGACTGCAGTCCCAACCACATCCACTACCTTGTTCGGCTCAAGCTTTTTCAACAACTCTTTCGCACCTCTCACCATTTTGACAATATAAGATAAAAGATTTGGTTTTCCCTAATTTATAGCATGCTAAAAAGCCATTTCAAAAACTATAATCCATGCCCCCTTACTCCGGACCACTCAGACAACGCCACAAGCACAACATTTTAAAGTTGCCTACATTCACGTCAATGATGGCCTATATTCTCGGGAACAGATCCTTTAAAAGCACACAATCAACACAACGATTACAACACGACCCCTATCCCATGTCTCAAGTCGTGCCACTTTATGGCACTCTTTCAGCTAAGGGGGCATGTGTTATACTTTCGGCCACAACTATCATATCTCCGCCTACCCATATCTCTTGGACACTTAGTCTCCGTGCTGGGCCTCTAGAAACCTTAGCTCCAGGTCACCCTCGACACGACAGCCATCAGGTCAGCCTGACCAGCCAGTTTTATCTATTACCTGACGGCAACGAGCTACTCTGCCAACTCGCGTGATCGAGCTGAAAAGTCTAATCCTGGCGAGCCATCAATAGCGGTCACTAGGCCTGACCTCTGTCCCATCGAACAGTACCAGTAGACTACAAATACCCACCAAGCTAAAGAGACCTGGACAGAAGGTCAACACCCCTCGCCTCAGCTCCCTCCAACTCTCTCTTTCTCCCTCCGCCTTACTCCGACTATCGTCTTTGACTCTCTACCCACATCAAAATGGGAGAACCACCATCAACTTTATTCTTAGTCAGTATCTCTACCGCTCTGTTTGGTGTCTAATATTTCCGGCATTAACAAAAATCATCATATTGGGTTGTCACGAGGAATTTGAATGTAAGATAAAACACAGAAAGATAAACTTGTTATTGTCTTTCGGGAATCCAACTCAGTGAGGACTCTAAGCAAAAGTTCTTATTTATCTTCAAAATTCGTCAAAAAAAGAGAGGTTAAATCCACTAGAGATAAAACACTTTAATAACAGTTTAACAAAGATAAAAAAAAAACTTTTCACCAACAAATTATTATTTATTTTATAAGTCGAAACTATGATCACACTAATTAATGATAGATTTTTATTTTGGATTTTAATTAATTATTAAACCCCCACTATCCATAAGGAACGTGTTTTAGGTGAGTTTCAATCTTGGTATTATCCGGAGATGTCATTTGTATGGTTTCCTCTTTATTTTATAACCATTCTTTATATTTTTCGGTTTTAATAAAATTTTACTGGCTTAACTATATGAAGAGAAAGTATTTCATGTATTGAAGGTGAAATTTTTTTCTTACATATAGATTCAATTTAAGCTTTAGAAATTAGGGTTTATGGTTAAATTTATGTTTTAGAGATTAGGAGTTGAGGGTAAGGATTTAAAGTTTTAGAGAGATTTTGATTTTGACTTTTTAAGCAAAATCAAACATGTTTGTGGAGTAACTTTTTTCCAGGGTCAATGCATAAAAAAGCAACTCATGTATGTATGTATGTATGTATGTATGTATGTATGTATGTATGTATGTATGATCAAGTTACATAATGTAAAACCCATTTAGTTTTACACTAATCCATGGTCATTGGATGAATATAATAGATGGATGAGATTAAACACTCATATTTTCTCTCCTTAAAAATCTCCTTATTTTCAACTTTTAATCTCATTCATCCATTATATTCATCCAATGGTCATGGATTAGTGTAAAACTAAATGAGTTTTACATCATGTAACTTGATCCTAACTCATATATATAGGGATATGATCAAGTTACATAATGTAAAACTCATTTAGTTTTACGCTAATCCATGGTCATTGGATGAATATAATGGATGGATGAGATTAAACACTCATATTTTTTCTCTCCTTAAAAATCTGCTTATTTTCAACTTTTAATCTCATTCATCCATTATATTCATCCAATGGCCATGGATTAGTGTAAAACTAAATGAGTTTTACATCATGTAACTTGATCCTAACTCATATATATATATCCACTTACATTGTGTAAGAGTTTTAAACTTTTACACGTTTGGATCGTTGGATGGGTGAAATGAATGGTTGAGATTAACAGTGGGTTATGTGAAGATTATCACTTGGAGAAAAAAGTAAAGAATTAATCTTAGTCATCCATTTCACCCATCCAACGATAAAAAAAAACATGTAAAACTATGAGTTTTGTATCATGTGTAAGTGGATCATATCCCTATATATATACATATACATTTATATATATATATATATATATATATATATATTCGAACCATTGGATGAAGATAAATGGATGGTTGAGATTAACAGTAGAAAATGTGAAGATTATCAGAGGAAAAAAAAGAGATATGGAAATAATCTTAGCAATTTATTACTCTCATCCAGCAGTCTAAAACTGTGTAAAAGTAATTGAGTTTTACATTGTGTAAGTGAATCATAACCATATATATATATATGAGAAAATATTCTGCATATAGGTGGTGAAAAACTTGTTTTCCACAAGTGTGGTTTAGGGTTTTAGTATTTGTGGTAATATTTAGGATTTAGAGTTAGAATTTAGGGCCCCTAAGAGACATGTGGCAGGTTTAGAGGCCTACTTGTGGAAATAAAAATTTTTATTTGTGGTGGATTTGTTATCATTTTATGGAATGAGAAAATATTTCATGCACTGGATGTGGAAACTTTTAGTTTCTACATGCGCCTTAGTTGGAGGATTTAGGGATTCGGTTTAAGGTTTAGAATTTAGTAGTTATGGTTAGAATTTAGGGTTTAATTTTTTGGATAATATGTTTGGGTTGGTTTTAACCTATAAACCCTAAATTCTAACTCTAAAACACTAAATTCTAATCATAACCCCTAAACCTCTATATTAAGTCCCTGAACTCTAAATTTAGGATGCTTGTAAAATCTAAAAGTTTTCACCGCCAATGCACGGTATAATTGCCCTTAGGGAATTGAGATGATTAATTCATTTCCATATAGCCCTTTGTGCTGCAAAAATAGGGAGGGTAATACAGTGGAGAGAGAAGGAGATTTTATAAAAAAGAGAGAACTATCTTCCCCGTGAGGGAAGCTTGGAGGCATCCGCAATATCCACCCAAATTGGAACGTGCATGTCTTGACGCTCAACTCTCGATATTGGTGTCGCATTCACGAGTAGATTCCTTCCCTGCCATCCTTTCACGTTAACCCCACACCCACCCACCCACCATTCTCATTCTACATACATACACTTCTATTTATGTATGTATATGCAGTCTGCAGATGGATGATCCATTCCAATACGACTTCCAACAGTCCATCTCCATGCAAAACATCATCCCCTAGCAGTACTAAACGCTCATGCGAGGGATTCGGAGATCTCCGTTCCCTTAAAATATGAGGATGTTGAGAGAATTGCAGTCCACTCCTATAGAATACATTTTTTTTATTTGTTTCACTGGATAATAAAAACGTTATTCAATTGCCAAAGGGAAGTGGACCCTCGCACAGGAGCAGCGATGAGGTTGTGAATGATTTGATTTATAGGTTAAGGAATCGATAGTGGTGGCGATTTGCTTCGATTTTCATTTTGCTAGTAATGTGGGCTTAGTATACATAGCGAACTTGAAATCGCGAGGAACGTGGACGAGGAAATTAGGCATGTATATTTTGTTTTGTTCGGTAATATATGATTTATTATTGAGAAGTCATAAAGCCTAAACTAAAATTGAGAGCCTCATTAAAAACCTCCTTAAACTTATATGGAGGAAAAAAGTACTCTCAATCCATGAGAAAGGCATGTATATTATTATTTTTTGATCAATTAGAGAGTAATTACACTCCTAAGTTAAATGTCGGAATTCAAACTCATAAAAGATAGGGAAATATGGATATCCTTAACCACTCGGTCTGTCAATGGATCTCATCATGTATATTATTTATTGGGTGAAGATTTAATACAATGCCAGTGTAAAAAAAATACATAATTATTTTCAAGCTAAAATCTAAAATCTAGATTCTTAATCCTAAAACGTTAATCTTAAACTCTAAATTCTAACATTGAACGCTAAATTATAAACCTTTAAATCTTAAACTAAAACTTTAAACCCCTAAATAATATCTCTCGTGGAAATTTCTTTCCACCGCCTATGTATGGAGTTATTTTATGAATTGAAATAAAGTGGCATTTTTGTTCGTGGGGTGACAAATAATACCATAGAAATGGCATGGGGCTGGCCGGCTCATCATCCGCCTATATAAACGTCCACAATCTATCAAATTAACTTGAAGAGAAGAAAGAAAACAGAAAGAAAGAGATGAAGAACATGGTTTCTAGGGAGCGCAAGACGGCTGCAGCTATGAACAGGAAGATGCGAGTGCTTCGTTCCATCACTAACTCCCATGCGGTAATTTATGTTATGTATACATAATTACTTCTCTAAATGCCTGCCTACAACAGCACAACCACCACCTTAATATTGGAAGTTGGTTAAAAACCTGGATAGATTAAATTGTTCCAAATTCCAATCACTTTTCTTTTCTATCCTCTAGTTCCTTCCAGCCAAACTTATTCCTACTCCTTTTGTAGCTAAGTTTCTCATGAAGAAAAATAACCCCACATAATATTATACGTAGGCCAATAATTCTAAATATCAGTTCCCATCATATTGCCAGTTGCACTGACCTCGTGTTTATCTCAGCAGCACAGTAAAACCTCGATCATATGGGACGCAACAAAATACTTAGAGGACCTGAAGCAAAAGGTTGAAAGAATTAATCAAGACATTGCTATGCCTCAAAACTCCACTTGCTATAACGGCTATCCGGTGGTAACTATATGTTTAGATTAAGCTTTATTTTGTGTACTTCTTCCCGACCATATTTTGAACTTTTTTTCTCCTGTATAAAATAATAGTAAGAACAGAATTTTCTTTTGGATATTTATCAGGAACTGAGGGTTGAAGCTCAAGATAAAGGTTTTCTCATTAAGGTGTTCAGCGAAAGAT
Organism: Hibiscus mutabilis; assembly: GCA_019671005.1. Classification (NCBI taxonomy): domain Eukaryota; kingdom Viridiplantae; phylum Streptophyta; class Magnoliopsida; order Malvales; family Malvaceae; genus Hibiscus; species Hibiscus mutabilis. Next base: position 10,966,653 of record CM033753.1, on the reverse strand, counting down.
GCTGTGGAGGTTTGCTTGTATTTGTATTGGAAGCCTTTGAAGAGCTGGGTCTTGAGGTTTTCCAAGCTAGGGTTTCCTGTTCTGAAAGTTTTCTTTTAGAGGCAGTTGGAATAAAAGTGAGAAACCAATATATCACAATCTGTATACGTTTGTTTACTCGTACACAAGCGCACGCACGCACGCATATATTTCTTTATTCATGTTTTCTGTGGCACCCTGTCATATTTGTTCATACAATAAGTTTTATCAGATATTCAAATTAATTATAAACTCCAAGGATTGGGTTTGTATTTTCACTTCGCAGGATGACAAAGAATCAAACTGCTTAGACGCTGAGGATGTTAAACGAGCAGTATCAAAAGCTATCCAAAACTGGAGTACTCAAGTTAAAGAGCGACAATGATGAGGGGCAGCGCTTTTCATCCTAATATTCCTTTTTCCATTTCGCCTTTTTTCTTTCTTTCTTTCTTTATGTCAGATATCTATTTGGCTAGCTTGTATGATAAGTACCAAATTCTTGTCAGCAATTTGTTATCAATACAACTGTTCCGCATGTATATGCCGTCATGTGATATCTGATGAGCCACTGTGGCCGAGAAAATACAAAGACTAAACGATTTCCATAGGCGAATATGTATACATGTGAGTGCATCTGTTTTTATGCGGTAAGGCAAGAGTCAATATTAATAGAAAAGTTTCTGTACCCTCTTTGGTTTGAATAGAAATCATCTAACTTTTTTTGTGCCCCTATTTATGCCCTCACACTAAAAATTAGGTTTAGATTTGAGGGATTAGTGTTTATGGTTAGGGTTTAGGGCAGGGTGTATTTTGTAGAGTGTAGGATTTAGGATTTAAAATTTAGGGTTAAGGCTTAGAATTTAATTTTTTTAGTATTGGTGCATAGAAAAAGCCACCGAGAATGTGCAAAGTATTTTTTTCCCTTTGGTTCCCCTAAATCAAGCTAACTTGCTATATATACAGCGCTTCCTAAATAGCCTTAATTGATTCCCATGAGTAATAGTAAAGAGTAAATTACTGTGAGCCTTGCTAGTAAAAATGCGGAATATGCATTCTCCTTAGCTCAACTCGTGCGACCTTCCTTTCATATAGATCAGTTTTGTTGCAAGGTTTTTCTGAATTACTGCAACACCCCAAGCCTTTTGGATGCTGGATTCATCTGATCTGGAAGAAGATGAAATTCCATTCTCATCATCTCAAATACAAGTTCTCAAGAACAAATCGAAATTGTGTAGGTTAGTTTTCCTTTTGATTGTTTCTGAAGCATTACTGATAGACACAATGGTAACCTCTGAAAGAAACTTCACTCCCGGTTATGAGCAACATTTCCCGTCAAAATTACAACTTGTGATGGAGCAACTTGCAATTCACCCACAATATGTATACCATTACCAAGCTCTATTGACGATAATAATCTGCATAATAACACATTTAACTCTCAATGTTTATCCTTTTATTAATATGATCTATAATTATAAAAAATAACCCTTTATGTTTCATATATTTTAGTTTAGTCCCTACTACAAAAATAACCCTCAATTAACCCATATTGAGCATCTACAAAATCCGATCAATATTGGTCAATCAATGAGTTGGATACTGGTAGTTCAACCAAAGAAAATAACCCTCAATACTTTTTCTCTCTTTTCCCCTTTCATTTATATTTTTATTTCATTTTCCAAGTCCTCCAAGAAATTAACATAAAAATGCTCCAATTAGCCAAAAAATAATTGGTGTTAAAGAAACTATTAAAATATAAACTATGAAATTAGAAGAACAAATAAAAACATAATATGAAATAAGATAGTTTTCTATTACTTGTATATATAATTTTTACTATGTCGCTATTTATACGGTAAAAAACATAAGAATTGAGAATGTACATGAATATGAAAAAGCCAAGGGTCAAGAATATGAAAGCTGAAAAGATATCCACATAGATATTATTTATAACACTTCCCATTGAATTATGTGAGGCACAACCATGGATAAGGAAAAAAAGAATATATCGTGCATTTAATTCTCTCATGTATGCATCACTGAAGATCTTTAAATCTTTAAGTATTTACAATTCAATCTTAAATACAGTCTTCGAATGCTGAAGAATATAATATAATAATGAATAGATATTTCAAGTTACCACTAGAATGGATTCGTTGAGTATTCATGTTACTATTTTATGAAGATAACGAGACAGGAAATATGTTTCGTTATATCTCGATATATCCCCATTTAAATTGAGTTATACATTCTACATTGTCATCGCAGAAGATAGTTGGCATCTTATATATTAGAAACAAATTACATATCTTCTAGATATGTTAAATCAACAATGTTAGGCAAACACTTCATTACTTGTCTTGTGCATATCATTTTTTTTTCTTTTTGCTCAGCGGCATAAGAAATGTTTATTAATAATAAATGCAATTAAAGCCATAATAAGACATAAAACAACTCCTATACGAGCCTCCCACAAACTGAAAACATCCTAAAGTTCATTCCCCTACACAACCCCCAGTAACGACTTGCAAAATAAAGAGCAATTGAACCCATACAAATCCAAGATCAAAACCTTACTACCCCATACAACCAGTATATAAGCACCAAAAAAATAAATAGACCTAGAAGCACCATTCAATCTACACACTTACTCCTAGATTTCTGACAAGGGAAAGCAACAGTAAAAAACAGGCCAAAACACAACACCACCACCCAATTACAGCTAAGACCAAAGTCTACTCCACCCCAAAGCTCGATAGACAACCACCACCATAGCCAAAGAACCAAAATTTGCACCCTCAAGCTACACACAACTAAAGGATAACAAATTCAAAGCACTGTGCCTAAGCATCCTTCACCCATGGCAACATCGGCACCCAAAGCACGGCAAATGCACACCCTCAGACTTTAAATTAAAGATAAAAGACCAACACCAATAGAATCACAAGCCAAGAGACCAACCCCGCAACTCAAAACCTCCATACACCGATCGACACCAAAATGCCTCAAACAAGCCAAACTTAAAAAAAAATCACCATTAGAAGCAAAAGGAAACTACCAAAAATCTAAGTAGCACATCCACTTTTCAATCTTGATCTATTCATTATTTTGCAATTTCAACGTCACCAATTCTTCCACAACATCATCCTCACTATCGATAATCTCAACATCGAGACGTTTTTCTATCTCCAAAGCTTTCCTAGTTGATTTTGTCCGAATTTGTTTTCAGACAATATCAGACTCCGTGGGCGAAAATCATTTAATTCATCCGAGGTATTTTTGTGACACCGCTTCCCAGCCAAGGCGAAACAACCGAGTAAAAGAGGTCACATTCTACTACTTCGAAGATATTTAAGATCCATTTTTAAAATTTTTATTAATTTACTTATGATGATCGGTTATGTTATTAAAAAAGATGTGAAGATAATTTAAATTTGATAACGTCAATAAAATAAAAACATAGCATGCATTGTATAGTTTAGTTAAAACCCATACCATCCTAAAATACAAAGTTAAAACCATGTCTTAAAACACGAAGTTCAAAGTCCCTTTACATATGAAAACCCATAATATAATTATCCATACCACCTTAAGAAAAGATAACGAACAATAGTCAATACGACGTACTATAAAAAAACATGATAAAGTTCGTCAATCCTCCATTACCAACCAAGCCTAACGCCCACTGCAATCTGAAAGGGGAAAATAAAAGCATGAACTATAGAGCTCAGTGTGTCCTCATAGTTCAAACAAGCAACAAGACAATCATACAATCAATATATGAGATAACCAAAGGCATAAAGTCAAAAATAGCCCCCAACGTTTGACCTTTTGGTCACTTTAGCACCTATTCTTTTTTTTGGCACAAACAACCACCTAACGTTTCATTTTTATTCAAGATGAAAACCGTCAGTCAACTAAAGGTCAACCCCTTCGATGATGTGGCATGTCTGTGACAATGCCACGTGGCACTTTGCTGACGTCACATGTTTTTTATTTTTTAATAATAATTAAAAAATTATTTTAAAAAAATATTTTTTGTATTTTAAACAATCATATGATTTCGCATGGCACTTTGCTGATGTGGCATTATTTGATTGGTTAAAAATATTTAAAAAATATTTTTTATTATATTTTTAAAATATTTAAAAAATTTTTTGAAAAAATAATTATTTTTTATATTTTCCAAACCAATCAGATAATGCCACATGACACTTTGCTGACGTGACATCATTTGATTTGTTAAAAATATAAAAAATAATTATTTTTAAAAAAAATAAAAATACTTATTTTTTATTTTATTTTTATAAATTATGATGTCCCGTCAGCAAAGTGCCACGTGGCATTACCACGTCATCAAAGGGCGTTGACCGCTAGTTGACTGAAAGTTTTCATCCGTCGAGGGTGAATTTTAAACAAAAATGAAACGTTAGGTGGCTGTTTGCACCAAAAAAGAATATAGGCTAAAATGTAACCCCCTTGACCCGACCTAATCGCAAGACCGAACCGAGCGAGCTACATTAGGTTTACTGAGGTAAACTGTGAGAAGAAACCCAAAAATGCAACCATTTTTTATCATGTCTAAAGGCATAATTATTATCCTACATGTTCATACTGGCAGCAGGTGAAAACTCGGCTCAATCGAGCATCAGTTTGACATCCAATTGGACTTAAACGCAATTAGGGACCAAATTGAAATTCTAGAAAAATTCAATAACTTTACCAAATTTTATGTTACCATCCTTTAATTTAATATATTTCATGCTTACATGTCGAAAATCAACTTAATACGATCATCCATACTCATTTAATTGCATCAACAACATTCGAGAACCAAAACGTAAGAAAACAGAACTTCACTTTCATGACATTAACTGACTTAACTGTCCCCACGTATTGATACATAAGGACCCGTATTGATACGGTATTGCAACTCCGTTTTGGTACGCCATGTACCGTACCAGTATGCCACTTTGAATAAAAAATCCAATTTATTTGTTTAAATATCGTACCGATACGGTCAACTCGCATTTCGGTACGCAGGCTCGTTCCAAAAAGTGAAATTCTAGTAGCGTTTAATCGTATCGAAACACCTACACCCATACCAAAACAATCTGTCCAAAATTACCGAGCCGTACCGATACGGTCCCTCGCATATCGGTACGTCTGACCCTATAATGTCATTTTTAGCTGGTTTTCACTCGAATCTATATACATATGTGTTCTAACAACTTGCATACATATATAAAAACATTCAACTTAGCATAATCCAACACTTGCACCAAGATTCATCAACTAAAATAAACTTATACATTCAAAAGGACCAATCTATAGGCATGCTTCCTAAACCACTTTACCAACATACCAAAATACACAAATAGGCCATTCTCAGCATAAATGACATATCAACACATCCAACACAGCATAGAAAACTTGCTCTAACTATCATAACATGGCAAACATCTAGGGTTTACTAGATGCATGCCTAAGCAACCACTCAACCACAACTATGAGCAACGATTAACATCAAGCTTACCAACATCAAAACACTCTTATAATCCAGCATAGAAACATTCTTAAAAGCCATGAAAAACAGAATTAGAACTCCCCAAAATATGGCGAACACATTTCTTTTTAACCGAAAACTTAAACCAAGTTCATACTCAAAAGTAGTCAATCACTTGGATCCCTTCAACCCTTGCCTTTGCTTCCCCGAACCTTAATGCTCTGCATCATTAGGAAAAAGTGAGCGTAAGCACATATGCTTAGTGAGGAAGCTTATAAAACAATGATGCAATTAAAACCATTTGAAAACCAAACACTTGTTTCCTAAAACATGCTTAACAACCGAATTATTTTCTTGTCTCCAATCGAGACATGCATAATGACTTTTGTGCATCATCAAATACATAATCCATGCTTAGATCTTAAAGCATTAAACCATTTTACCAAGCTTAAATCACATAGCATTAAATCATAAACCATGCTTAAATCCCAAAGCATTAAATAAGTTCAACACATAAACTTCCACATATATTGGCATTTATAGTGACCCGGATAGACTACCCTCTATCCATACATATTGGATACACGGATCTCTCATACCAAGCCTAATTACACCGCATGATGTCCCAAAGCTTGCCTAGTTAGACCGCAAGATTCGACAACCTCGCCTAGTTAAACCGCGAGTTTTAGCACCCTTGTCTAGTTAAACCGCAAGTATACCAACCTTGCCTAGTTTAACCGCAAGTTTACTATTCTTATCCTGTTAAACTGCAAATTTACCGTTCTTGCCTTGTTGAATCGCAAGTTTACTATTCTTGCCTCGTTAAACCGCAAGTTTACTATTCTTGCCTTGTTAAACCGCAAGTTTACCATTCTTGCCTTGTTAAACCGCAAGTTTACCATTCTTGCCTTGTTAAACCGCAAGTTTACTATCCTTGCCTTGTTAAACCGCAAGTTTACCATTCTTACCTTGTTAAATCACAAGTTTACTATCCTTGCCTTGTTAAACTGCAAGATTACTATCAATTTGGGTTGCCTTGTTAAACCGCACGCCCCAAATGATGTCCCAACAGTCCGAGTGGCCTTGTTAAACCGCCATACCTCAAGGACCCATGACCACGATCGATTTTGTTCATATTTTATACTGCACTTTAATCCATGGCATGCCAACTATATCCGATTGTTTTCTCACCTTGTCAGATAGCCAATATATCATTTGCAAAACCATTTACGTACTATTTTACAATGCATTATACAAAAACACCACATATGCATATCTCATTGCTAATGCAATAACACCATTCCCAACCGGAATTAAAACCAATGCTCAATAGCATTTTATATACTTTCAAACCCCTACATATGTACTCAAAATCATGCATTTTCAGTAAGTAATTCATACCATGTTTATCACCAAAATTTGAAAACAAGATGCTCATATCCAAGCCGATATTCAAGAGCAAGATAAGGGAAACTTACTTCCGAGCTTAGGTAAGCGTCTCACGCTTATCTTAAACTCCTGAAAACCTTTACAAACCATTGTAAAGTATTTAAAACCAGTTTCCACTCACCGATACGCTTCGCCTTCCTTGCTAACGCGATACAAGTTCCGCAAGCAACAAAACAACATCAAGCTTCAAAAATATCCGATTCCCAAATCTTATTTTCCAAAATTGATTTCACCATTATCCTTAATATAATTAATGATGATTTTAAAATATTTTTCCACAATTTTATCACATTCAAAAATATTTAAACTAATTTAATTCGAAACTGACCCGAAACTCTAATACCAGTCCATCAGACCCTCGAACCAATCTTTAAAACATCTAAGCCCAAAACCGGGGTGTTACAACTCTCCCCCACTTAATAAATTTCGTCCTTGAAATTACCTGGAGGAAGCAAATGCAAAAATTGCTCCATCATATCTGTCTTGCTTTCTCAAGTGGCTTCCTCAACACCTCGGTGTCGCCATAAGACTTTTACAAGCTCAATCGTCTTACCACGAAGAACTTTGCTGCTGGAATCAATGATTTCTACCGATTCTTCATCATAGGATATATTTTGCCTCAACTCAATATGCTCCACCGGCATAACATGAGAAAGATTTGGCCGATACCCCCGTAACATAGATACATGGAACACATCATGCATTTTCTCCAACTCGGGAGGCAACCTCAACCGATAAGCCACATATGCATCACCTTTTTCCACGCTGTCACTTTCAAGAGTAAACGATTGCCTACCGCATATTCTATTTCTCTACGCTTCAAATCCGCGTAGGACTTCTGCCGATTCGCAGCCACTTTTAAGCGATCGATCACATACAAGCTCCCCCTTTTCATCCATGTTTTTCAACACATTCGGTAAGGTAACATGCTTTTCCCCCACCTCAGCCTAACAAAAGGGCATACGACACTTCCGGCCCTACAAAGCCTCATACGGTGCCATCTATATACACGCTTGATAACTATTGTAGTAAGCAAACTCAACCAAAGGTAAATGCTTCTCCCTGATTCCTTGGATCTCAATAATGCAACATCTCAACATATCCTCCAAAACCTGAATAACCCGCTTCGACTGTCCATCCGATTGAGGATGATACGCGATACTAGAATTCAATCTTATACCCAAAACCTCGTTGTAAACCTTGGATCCCTATCTGAAACAATAGACTTAGGTACCCCGTGCAAATGCACGATCTCAGCACTTTACAAATCTTCCAGCTTGTCCAAGGTATCCGTTGTGTGTACTGGCAAGAAATGTGCACACTTCGTAAATCGATCAACAATCACCCAAATGGAATCCTTTTTAGCCGATGTCTAAGGTAATCCTGGCACAAAATACATGGTGATTCTTTTTTATTTCCATTTTGGAATTCTCAACGGTTGCAACAACCCGGGTGGAAACTGATGTTCAGCCTTAACCAACTGACACACCATACACTTAGAGACAAACTCTGCCACATCCTTTTGTCAAACCAACCCAATAGTACACCTCTCTTAAATCATGATACATCTTTGTACAACCGGGATGAATAGCAAAAAGACTAGAATGTGCCTCCGCCAAAATAGTATGCCTAAGCTCCAAATCATCCGGCACCACTATTTGACCCTTGAAACACAAAACTCCATCATCCTCAAAATGAAAATCCTTCGAATTACCCTCCGATATGTCCTTAACATGTTTAACCAAATGATCATCGTACGGTTGTTTAACTTTAATCATCTATGACAGCGTAGGCTTAACTTGCAATTCAGCCAACAAACCACCTTCCCGCGTCACACTCAACCTTGCAAACATAGCTCTAAGCTCAATCGCAATCTTACGACTCAATGCATCTGCAACCACATTGGCTTTTCCTGAATAATACTCGATCGTCAAGTCGTAATCCTTAAACAACTCCAACCATCTATGTTGCCTAATATTCAAATCCTTCTGAGACGTCAAATGCTTCAAACTCTTGTAATCCGTGTAAACAACACACTTCTCACCATAAAGGTAATGTCTCTATATTTTCAAGGCAAAAACCACAGCCGCAAGCTCCAAATCATGAGTTGGATAGTTGTGCTCATGAACCTTCAACTGCCTCGATGCATAGACCACAACCTTACCATTCTGCATCAGCACACAACCTAACTCAACGTATGATGCATCACTATAAACTACAACCTTCTTTCCCAGATTCTGATTGAATCAACACAGGAGCATGTGCCAAAAATTACCTTCAACTTCTTAAAACTGAGTTGTTACTTCTGCATCCACCCATAAGGAATATTATTTTGCAACAACTTCGTCAATGGTGCTGCAACACTCAAAACCTTTCAACGAGACAGCAATAATAACCAGCCAACCCAAGAAAACTACGCACCACCGTGACTGATTTAGGTTGCTTCCAATTGAGAATAGCCTTAATTTTCCATGGATCAACGCGAATACCTTCCGCGAAAACCACACAACCAAGGAACATCACTTCTTTAAGCCAAAACTCACACTTACCCAGCCCGACGTACAACTGATTATCCTTCAACACTTGCAACACAACCCGCTAATGTTGATCATGTTCTTCCTCGGTACGAGAGTACATGAGAATATAATCTATAAACACCACCACGAACTGATCAAGATATTCATGGAACACCCTTAACCGCAAGACTCACCACAATAGCCAAATAAGCTTGGCAACCTCCTTGCGACATCCTTTTCGCATGAGAAGCTGCCACTACATTGGGAAAGAATTTCATATTCTCGCCAACCACTACAACTTCATACTCATCAACTAATTTCAAAGAAACCCCTTTTTGGATTCACATTCCTCAACCGTCTTGTGCCCACTCAACCAACTTATACCTAAAAACACATCTAAACCATAGAATGGCAACTCCACTAGATCTGAGGCTAATTATGAGTTTGCACTACCAAAGGACACCGCCTATACAACTTTCTAGTTGTAACCAACTCACCAGAAGAACTAGCCACTACCACCACATCAGCCTTCAAGAAGTTATCCATAAGTGTGGACATATGTATGCATGATTCCTTATCTGTCATCCTAAATTTCTATGCATATGTATGAAAACCTCTAATGTCATGCCCAAAAATGTATGCATGTATTGACATATTTAAGTATATACATATAAGTGTTTTTAATACTGTGCATGATCAACATCCACACTCACTTATAACATTCCCGATATCAAAATTCCCTCAAACACCACGAGACACTCTAGCAACCCTTAATAGTTGAGCAAAATTTTTCCCCGGTACCATAGTACACAAGAACACCACTACTCCAGCCACAATACGAATCTAGGTATTTAGAGAATACCCAACATGACATCATCTTGAATGTCACTAGCACATTCGACGCTTGCACTAATAGCCATATCAAACAATGCTCTAAAACCCAACAAGCACTAACCACGCTAGCACCTCGGGAAAGAACTCTCAGGCGAACAAAATTTACCTCATACTCAGCAACTAACATGCCAACTTCTACAAACACTACAAGAGAATTCATCAAACGTATGCTCACTTGACATATATGAAAGCGTAGACCCTGAATCAACCAAAGATAACAATGACAAGGATTGCAAAGCGAAGGTACCTACGGTCACATCCGTGCCATTGCAACCTTCTTGACGAACAAAGATTTATGTCGTTCCACCATTCTTCGATCGTACAACAACATCCTGAACTGGTGTAATTCTTACAGTACGAGGACAATCACGTTTTAGGTGATTAGAAGATCCATATTTCCAGCAACTTATGGTATTACCCCAACACACACTTGTGTGACGTCTACCACAACGCTCACACTCATCCCTAAAACGAACTCCCTGGTTACCCTGGCTAACACTGCCCCACGCTTGTGACTCAACTTATGCCTCTTGTCACGAGTCCTCATATTCTACTTTCTAAAATAGCCAAAATCAGCCGCTCTCTTACCCGAGCCTACACTCACTGCCGGCCCAGAAGAAGCTAAGGACAAACCTTGTTTAACCACCACAATAGGTACCAGTGCTTGCACTTGCACTCTACCCATCGCTGCCCCGAATGTTGCTATCGTCGCTTAGACTAACAGAGTCAGATCACCAAAAACTAACACTGAAGGAGTCTAGGGTACACCACCCGCCCCAATATCAATAGGAGGAACCAACGGAGGATGAGGTAAAACATCAGGAGGATTCCCTTCCACATCAGTATTCTACCCAACTCTGACATTACTGGCCATTAAACGAAACTCATGTCGAACCACGCTAACAAAATTATCGAACCACGTTAAAGTTATGCTAGCATTAGGCAAAGAATCCAAGACAACCTTATAAAACATTTAAAAACCTCGGTAATCGGCAATGTGTTCCCAAACCATACCCCAACATGATATTAAACAATCACCGTACATATACACAGTCACTGTGAAATTTCAAATAACGTCAGTTAATCAAACAATAATATCCCAACTTTTTGCAACCTAGTTCTAATACCAACAAATGTAACCCTCTTAACCTGGACAAGATCAAACCGAGCGAGCTACATTAGGTTTATCGAGGTAAACTATGAGAAAAAAACCGAAAATGCAGCCTTTTTTATCTTGTCTAAAGTCATAATTATTGTTCTACATGTTCATACTGGCAGCAAGTGAAAACTCAGCTAAATCGGGCATCGGTTTGACATCCAATTAGACTTAAACCAAATTACAATTTCAGCAAATTTCAAGAACTTTACCAAATTTTATGTTATTATCCTTTAATTAAATATATTTCATGCTTACATATCGAAAATCAACTTAATACGATCATCCATACTCATTCAATTGCATCCACAACATTCGGGAACCAAAACGTAAGAAAACAAAACTTCACTATCATGACATTAACTGACTTAACTGTCCCCCCCGTATCGATACATAAGGACCCGTATCGATACGATATTGCAACTTCGTTTCGGTACACCATTTTTAATACAAAATTCCATTTATTTGTTTAAATACCATACTAATACGGTCAGCTCGTGTTTTGGTATGCGGGCTCATTCCAAAAAATAAAATTCCAGTAGCGTTTAATCATATCGAAACACCTACACTCATACCGAAACACTCTGCCCAAAATTGCCTAGCCGTACTGATACAGTCCCCTACGTATCAGTACGTCTAGCCCTATAATGTCATTTTTAGCTATTTCCACTCGAATCTAGATGTATTTGGGTGCTAACAACTTGCATACATATATAAAAACATTCAACTAAGCATAATCCAGCCCTTGCACCAAGATTCATCAACTAAAATAAACTTATGCACTCAAAAGGACCAATATATATGCATGCTTCCTAAACCACTTTACCAACATACCAATATGCACAAATAGGCCATTCTCAGCATAAGCAACATATCAACACATCCAGCACAACATAGGAAACTTGCTCTAACTATCATAACATGGCAAACGTCAAGGGTTTACTAGATGCATACATAAGCAACCACTCAACCACAACTATGAGCAAAGATCAACATCAAGCTTAACAACATCAAAACACCCTTATAATCTAGCATAGAAACATTCTTAAAAGCCATGGAAAACGTAATTACAACTCCCCAAAATATGGTGAACACATTGCCTTATTAATCGAAAACTTAAACCAAGCTCATACTCAAAAGTAGTCAATCACTTGGATCCCTTCAACCCTTGCCTTTGCTGCCCTGAACCTTAATGCTCTGCATTATTAGGAAAAGAGAGCGTAAGCGCACATGCTTAGTGAGGATGCTAATAAAACAATGATGCAATTAAAACCATTTGAAAATCGAACACTTGTTTCATAAAACATGCTTAACAACAAATCATTTTCTTGTGTCCAGCGAGACATTCATAATCACTTTTGTGCATCATCAAATACATAATCATGCTTAGATCTCAAAGCATTAAACCATTTTACCAAGCTTAAATCACATAGCATTAAATCATAAACCATGCTTAAATCCCAAAGCATTAAAATAAGTTCAACACATGAAGTTCCACATATATTGGCATTTATATTGACCCAAATAGACTACCCTCTATCCATACATATCAGATACACAGATCTCTCATACCATGCCTAGTTACACCGCATGATGTCCCAAAACTTGCCTAGTTAGACTGCAAGATTCGACAACCTCGCCTAGTTAAACTGTGAGTTTTACCACCCTTGCCTAGTTTAATCGCAAGTTTACTATTCTTGTCCTGTCAAACCGCAAATTTACTATTCTTGCCTTGGTGAACCGCAAGTTTACTATTTTTGCCTTGTTAAACCGTAAGTTTACTATTCTTCCCTTATTAGACTGCAAGTTTACTATTCTTCCCTTATTAAACCGCAAGTTTACCATTCTTGCATTGTTAAACCGCAAGTTTACCATTCTTGCCTTGTTAAACCGCAAGTTTTCCATTCTTGCCTTGTTAAATCGCAAGTTTACTATCATTTCCTTATTAAACCGCAAATTTACTATCCTTGCCTTGTTAAACCACAAGATTACTATCAATTTAGGTTTCCTTGTTAAACGCACACCCTAAATGATGTCTCAACAGTCCGAGTGGCCCTTGTTAAACTGCCATACCTCAAGGACCCATGGCCACGATCGATTTTGTTTATATTTTACAGTGCACTTTAATCCCATGGCATGCCAACTATATCCGATTGTTTTCTCACCTTGCCACATAGCCAATATATCATTTGTAAAACCATTTACTTACTGTTTTATAATGCATTATACAAAACACCACATATACAAATCTTATTGCCAATGCAATAACACCATTCCCAACCGGAATGAAAACCAATTCTTAATAGCATTTTATTTACTTTCAAACTCCTATATATGTGCTCAAAATCATGCATTTTCAGTAAGTAATTCATACCATGTTTATCACCAAAATTTGAAAACAACATGCTCATATCCAAGCCGATATTCAAGAACAAGATAAGGGAAACTTACTTCTGAGCTTAGGTAAGTGTCTCACGCTTATCCTAAACTTTCGACAACCTTTACAAACCATTGTAAAGCATTTAAAACCAGTTTCCACTCACCAATACGTTTCGCCTTCCTCGCCAACGCGATACAAGTTCTCGACAAGCAACAAAACAACATCAAGCTTCGTCGCCTTGATTATCCTCTATTTTAAACACATAAAACTAGAGGATAATGCATCATTATGCATTCAAACCACTGGATCAAAGAAAAACCCCCGCAACTCTCAGGTTGCCCACTTAGAAACTATCCGAAACAAACCGAAATCGTCATCAAACTTTTTCAAAACTTAACCCCAGCCATAAAACAACAATTCAACCCATCAATCAACATCAATTAACATCTAAAAACCCTTTCCCAACATCTTTTTACTTCCAGCAAAGATTAAACTCGATTATCATCACAAAAACTCAAATCTAACAACCTAACCAATTAGAGATCCAAGAGTTTCGGGATTCTATTGATAAAAACAACTTATGAACATCATAATACATCCAAAATATGTATTCAATCAATCTTAAATAATGTAAATCAGATCCACTTCGAATATTACCTTGTTTTATCAATTTTACTCAATTAACTCAATCAAACATTGTTAAAACATTAAAATCAGCTTACAATTCATAAATCAAGGATCAAATACTTGGGAATTTCAGTAAAGAACCATACAATAGAGGAGATCATGGACCTTACCCCTATTGTGAGATTTCTCCCTCAATTGGTTTGATCAAAGCTAAGAAACACAAGATTTAAATGAGATTTTATAAAAACAATGTTAATTAATCAATTACAAATCATAAATACAAGTTAAAAAGAATTCTCACCTCTGGATTTCGATGAAACCTTGAGTGTTTGGCTGAGGAGAGAATGAAGAGAAAAGTTGAGAGAAAATTACATTAATTTTCTTTAAAAAGCTTAATTAACTTTCTAACTAAAATACCTTTTTAATTAACCTTAAAACACATGTTAAAATATCTTTAATTAAGGGAGAAATCATCAGAAAAAACTTGGTAAAATAGCTCCTTAAATATTCTAATAATTTGACCCTTTTCTTTTCAGTCACCTTTAAAAATGGTTTTCAAAAATTGCATTTTGGTCACTAGCCAAAATGTTCGGTTCCCAAATCTTATTTTCCAAAATAGATTTCGCCATCATCCTTAATATAATTAATGATGATTTTAAAATATTTTCCACAATTTTATCACTTTCAAAAATATTTAAACCAATTTAATCCCAAAACTGACCCAAAACTCTAGTACCGGTCCATCAGACCCTCGAACCAACCTTTAAAACATCTAAGCCAAAAACCGGGGTGTTACATAAAGTGACCAAAAGGTCAAATGTTGGGGGGCTATTTTTAACTTTATGTCATAACCAAATCATGATGTAATATTTGAGGTGGCGGCTAGTAAATCCTAACTATCCAATGACTACTCACCAACAGTGAAGGCTCCCCTGAGCCTCCTTTCGAAAACTCGCCATCAAAAGCAGTTTATCAAATGAATCGAGAGTGATACCCGGCTTCAAAAGCATCGTAACAAATAACAGATTCATCAAATGAATCGGGAATGGTTATCCAACTTTAAAGGCACCGCAACAAATAGCGGGTTTATCAAATAAATCGGGAATGAATACCCAGCTTCAAAAGCACCACAACAAACCACAGTTTTAGCCCCCAATCTGGGAGAACCGCACATAACTTACTCCTACAACCCAAAACCAATAATGGCTATGCATGTCATGATATAATTCATGATATCATAATAAGTACGAAACATATTAAGACTAATCACATCAAAATTCATATTTTCATATATCAGATTCATGACATAATTTATAGGGTTTAGACATGCGTATAAACATATAACCAAAAAGCATGATATTCAGACAAACATGTTATTTTCAATCACACACGAAGGCAATCCACTTTAAATTAACATAAGAAACATAACATAGATCAACTAGCATGCTTATCAAACAATATAACATCATAACATGCATCAAGTTAAACATCATACAATGTGGCACTAGTGTGAGGAACACGCCTCTAGAAACTATAGCTAATGAGCTTCCTACTCGTGCTGCTTTCCACGATCGACAGCTCCACTCGATCTTGCAACACTATTATAAATAGGGTTATGAGGAGAAGAGAAATTAATCATCTCATAATTCTAATTCTTCTCTTGTTTGTCGATTTCTCCTCTCCATGATTTGCTAAACTCTTTCTTTCGAGTTAAGGTTCTACTCAAGGTTATTAATACAAGTTCTTAGTGAGGTTTTCTTGTTCTTCATCATCTTCATCTACTTCAAGTATTTTTATATCTTTCAGGCTTACTCAACATGTATATAACAATTTAAAGCTTTGCATGCTTTTCTTTGATTTATTCATCTTTATATGCAACAACCAATCACAACATTCTTGGTAAGTGATAAGTAACCTAAGCAACGATTTTTGAAGATATGGATTCATATTCTTATTAAGTTAACGAATTAGTGCTTAAAAGTTTATGTGCTTTGGGTCTCTTAAATCATTAAAAGCTATTTGATTTATTTTAATTGTTATGTGCATTTCTATAAGGATTTTAATCTTGATAATAAGGTTAATAATCATTCATGCAATTCTTAGTGATTATATACTAATTAAGAGGGATTGAGTTTAATTGTGGATTATCAATTAACCTATAACCAAGCTATTTGAGATTGATGCAGGTTCATCTTTTGTGAAGATTGATGAACTAAGTTTTGAATTAATACGCCGAGATCAACCTTTATTAGGATTCATCTCATTATCGAATTCTTCTTTATTTTAATAGTTTTCTTGTTTTCTCAATTCTACTCAAACACAAATCCCCCATTTACTTCAATTACTTGTTTTATAAAAAATTAAACTCTTACTATTCCTTGTGGATTTGACCTTGCTTATCATCACTACAAGTTATTTTGAGCATGTTTATTTTTGTTGGCTTCGACAACCACTATCAAAAACTGGTTACGTTTCTGAGGAGTAATGTCAAGAAGGTTAAGTTTATTTTTTATTTATTTTATGCTTTGTTTATATGGATAAAAATCTTGTGCTCGATCATAAAACTGAGAAGACGACACAATGGCTGAGAAAACTTTACGCGAGTTAGCCCTACCGGATATCGCACAACAACCCGTTTGTATTAACTACCAAGATCTAAGCGTTCCGTTCAAACTCAAGTCAAGTTTGATCCATATTCTTCCAAAATTTCAAGGACTTGAGGATGAGAACCCTCATAAGCATTTGAAAGAATTCCATATAGTATGCTCAAGCATGAAACCACAAGGAGTCGTAATTGATCAAATGAAGTTGCGAGCATTCTTATTCTCCTTGTCCGACAACGCAAAGGATTGGTTATTCTACATACCATCTGGATCAGTTGAGACATGGACAGACATGGAAATACTCTTTCTTGAGAAGTACTTTCCAGCTTTAGGAGCTGCCAATACTAGAAGAGAGATATGTGGAATTCAACAAAGATACCCAGAGTCGATGTATGACTATTGGGAATGATTCAAGCAACTTTGTGCCAGCTGTCCACAACAAGTGATATCTGATCAACTTTTAATACAATACTTTTATGAAGGTTTGCCACATATAGAGAGACAAATGTTAGATGCAGCAAGTAGGGGATCCATATTAAAAAATCTTCCAGAGAAGTTAAGGAACTTATCAATGTCATGGCAGCCAATTCTCAACAATTTGGCTCAATTCAAAATAATGTCTCTAGACAAGTTAACAATGTATGTATTTCTAACATTCAAAATCAGCTTTCTACACTTACCTCTCTTGCTCAACAAATGTCTGTAGGTAATACATATCAAGTCAAATTTTGTGGCATTTCCACAAGTACCAGTGTTAACTCCTCAAAAGTACTACTTTTCATATACATATATATATATATATACTACCATTCTTTTGCTTGACTTTTAGTACATATTTGTGCATTTAGTTAGTATAATCACGCATTTGCATCTAGGAGTTAAGGACTGCTTCCATTTTCGGAGTGAAGGGGTATTCTCTTGTTTTAGTGGCAAGTCAGAAGCTGTTGGCAGACAGAAGTAGTAGAAGAAAGCTAGAGGACTAGAAGGGAAATGTTGAGTCGAGTTGGAAAACAAAGGAAAAAGATTGCCAGACTTGGTCAGTAAAATGAGGATGATGATGCCAGGTCAATTAGCCATTCGTTAAACACCCAGTCAGTCCCAATTTCAAAAGAGAGGATAAAGAGATAACACGCTTATCTTAGTGCGTAACCAACTTTCAAATTCAAAACCCAACCTAGTGTTTTCATGTGTTCCTATATAAAAGAGGCCTATGATAGATCAAGGAGGCTGCACAGTGGTGAAGAAAGAAGGCAGAGGGAAAACTGTGGTTCGACCAGGCTGTGACCTAGAGCTCTAGATCCATTAAAGGGCTAAATCGACATATCTCTTTCTTAGTCCATTTCTCTTTATTTTAATTCTAATTTTATGATGGTTTTAATTGAAAACAATAATGTGTTGATGGTTCCCCCAACCATGAACTAATTTTCTTAAGTTGTTTGAGGATGTTTTGCGATGAACGCTTAGCTATTTTTCAGTTTTAATAGTTGAATGATCTGGCATTTTTTTCTATCTTGCTACTGCTTATTTTTATATATTCTTTGCCATACGATAGTTGGCATTGCATACCTATTATCCATTAATATCTTAACAGACTTAGTGTAACGCCCCAGTTTTAGGGCTTAGCATTTTGGTGGTTTATTAGACGGTCTGATAGACTGAAGTAGAGATTCGAGTCGGTTTCAGGATCGTATTTTTTTGGTGTTGGAAAATTTATGGGAAAGTGCTTAAAAATCATTATTAATTATGTATTTGATAATGGTGGAATCAATTTTTAAAAATGGGGTTTTGGAAGATGGACATTTTGGTTAGTGACCAAAATGAAAGTTTTGAAAACTGTGATTTTCTAGTGACTAAAATGAAAAAGGTCAAATACTTAGAATCTTTAAGGAGCTATTTTACCAATTGGTTTCTAATGATTTCTCTCTTGATTTGACTTATTTTAACATGTGGTTTAATTAGTAATTAAAGAGGATTTTGTTAAAAAGTTAGTTATCTTTTTCTAAAACAAAAATCACGTCATTTTCTCTCAACTTTTTCTCTCCATTCTCTCCTCAGCTAAACACTCAGTTTTTCATCAAATTTCCAAAGGTGAGATGGTTTCTAACTCGATTTTATTGTTTCAAATTGTTTTATAAAGCTTGTTTATACAAAATCTTACAATAATCTTGTGTTTTCTTAGCTTTTCACAAATCAATTGAGGGAGGAACTTCACAATAGGGGTAAGGTCCGAGATCTCCTCTATTGTATGGTTCTTTATTGAAATTCACAAGCATTTGATCCTTGTTTTTGTGTTTCTAATATGATTTTTAATGTTTAATTGAGTTATTTGGGAAAAATGAGTTGATTCATTAATTGGATCTGATTTCCAGTAAGTAAGGTTGCTTTGATTCATATTTTGGATGTTTAATAATGTTGATGAGTGATTTTTATCCATGGAATCCCGAAACTTAATAATCGTTATTTGTTTAGGTTGTTAGTTTTGAGGGTTTGTGGTGTTTATATGGTTGTAAGGTTGCTGGAGGTGGTAGGTTGTTTTGAATCTGTTTTTAGACGTGTTTTGGTGTTAAAAGTGATGTTAGTTTGATAAATGTTGGTTGGGTTGTGCATCGAAGTGTTTTGGTTATGTGTTCGGTTGTTGTGGAGGGTTAATTGTGAAGCTGTTGTGGAAATCCGAGAAGGATTGTGGTTGCTATGTTTGGAATGCATTATGATGCTTTAATCCTCTGTTGTTTTGTGGTAAAAATAGAGGAGGTTAATCCGTAAGTGATTGGAGAAGCGTTAGAGGCTTCGGATTCTTGTTTTCGCGTTGGCAAATCGGGGTTTCGTATATCGGCGAGTGAAAACATGGTTTAAAGCATTTTGATGTTTTGGGAATAGATTTTTGGGAGTTAAGTTAGAGCTTGAAACGCTTACCAAGACTCGGAAGTAAGTATAAAGTGGTTTTCTCTCTCGGTCGTGCTAGTTTGAAATGGTTTTATGCACTTGTTTTAATTTACATTTACCTACTGTTTAAGCATGTTTTAAAGTATTTGATATACTGTTTTTAAGCATGAAATACTGAAGGATGCACATGGTAAGTGATCCTTGTAAGTATGTGGTTTATACTTGTGTTTTAAAGCATGGTTGTTGCTTTGGAAATGGCATGGTTTAATGCTTGTTAAAAATAGTGAGGTAAATGTTATTTGGTTAATTATATTGGCAAGTGATGTGGTTTTAAATTTGTTATCGGATATAGTTGGCCGGCCATAGGGTTTAGTGCACTGTAAATAAGTCGCCTTGGATGTTGAGGGGTTTATATAGTGTACCGAGTACTCTATCCAAGTACCATAACGGTAGAGGGGTTAAACAGTACTGAATACTCTCGTTAGTGGATTAAGCGTCTAACCGATGATTGGGGTGGATGTTCTTGTGGGTTGTTATGGTACCCGGTTATTATTGTACTCGGTTGTTAATGTATCGAGATTATGATTGTATCGCTATTCCGGTTGAGATGGCTTGAAGTGTTGGGTTAACACTTGTTGAATCCGTGTATCCGATGAACTATTTTGTTAAGGGACTTGTTTAATGATCACTTGAAAGCCAATATAATTCTTAATGTATCATTGAAATGTTTATGTTGTATAATGTGGTTTATACATGTTTCTCCTTAAGCTTTGCATTTGGTAGTAATGCATGGGAAGGCTTAAGTGGAGGGTTAGCAATATGACTTCCTGTTGTTTAATGATACATGTAGCATATGGTTTAATATGTTGGTTTTAATGGTGTAAGTGCATGTTTTAAAAAAGGCATGATGTTTTAAAGGATGATGTTATGTAAATAATTTTAAATGCATTGATTGTGTTTGTTTTTGAGCACTCCTCACTAAGCCTTGTGTGCTTACGCTCTCGTTGTCCAACAATGCAGCTAATTGAGGTCATGGAAGGCAGCAAGAAACTAGGAGATCTTGGCAAGACTTGTTTCCAAAGTATGTTAGAGACTAAACTATAATGAATAAAGGCAATGGGGGTACTTGTTGTGTTTTGGGAGATGTTTTGTGAAACTCCCTATTTGAGCATGTTTCTTTAGTTGTTCTTGGGTTGTAAATGGCCTTTAAGGTTTGTTTTTGGTGCTGGTTTACCTTTCGATATGTTGGTTGGATTCATATTAGGAAGCATGTTTATAGATTTCCTCTTTGATGCATGAATCCTTGTAGTGTTGTTAGATATGTGATTCTTGTTGGCATGAGATATGTTTGACATGTTAGTATTGTGTTTAAAGCATGTTGGAGTGGTTTGAGTATGCTTTTGGGATGAAAAATCAGCCAAATGTGACATTATAGGCCTAGGAGTACTGATACGCGGGGGACCGTATCGGTACGGCTAGGCAATTTCAGGCTTGTGGGATCGGTACGGATCTTGTGCGTTTCGATACACCTAGGAAAATTTGGCCTGGAATACCGGTATGGGGATGGGCATTTCGATACAACTTTTAGCCTCTGGAGTTCACTTTTGCAACTTGAACCCGCGTATCGAAACACATAAGAAACCGTATCGTTACGGTTTAAAATATTTCAAAAGTTTGGTATTTCAATTAGGCGTATCGATACGGCTTGGTGGTGTATCGAAACGGTGTGTTTCAAATCATATCGGACGGGCTTACACATTTTGATACGGATGACTGTTTCTCCTGTGAATGTCACTTTTGGGCAGTTTTGCTTTCTTTACATTTTAGTCCCTAATTCTTGTCGATGCAATTATATATGGTAGAATGATCGGTTTGAGCTGAAACTTGAAATGAAAAAATAGAACCTGACTAATTAAAGGTTGGTAGCTTAAAAATGAGTTTTAATCCTGGAATTCTCTGTATTTGCAATTTGGTCCCTGAATTGCAAATGTGATCAATTGGATGTCAAATTGATGCCCGATTGAGTTGGGGTTGCACTTGATGTCTGTATGAACACGTAGGGCTAATAATTGGCATCTAGATAAGATAAAAGGAAAAAATGGACCGAGTTTGGTCGTATCTCTTCGGTTTTCTACAGCAAACCTAATGTAGCCTTCTTAGTTCGGTTGGGCATCTAGGCCGGGTCAAGGGGTTACATTTGGTGGTATTAGAGACAAGTTTGGTTCGTTTGGGAGGTTGTGTTGTTGTCGTGAGTTATGCTCTGTTGTATGATGTGTACGGTGATTGTTGTATGTACGCTGGTTGATATGTACGGTGATTGATATATGAATATTGGTTGTTGTATGCTATGTTGGGGATGTTTTGGGGTACCCATTGCCTTATTATTATAGTCTACAAAGTTTTGATTTTTGAAATGGAAGTCTTGGATCCTTGCTTGAGGCTGGCCTGGCTTTTTGTTTTAAAATGATTATCATGCCTTAGATATATTTTAGCACGATGGGACCAAGGAGAGAATTGCGATCTAGTGCGATTACTGTTGCCGCTGGGCAGGATGATGAAGGAGAAGTTTTACCTTCTGGAGAGTTGCCACCGCCCCCACCTAATCCACCTGAGGGAGTGGAGCAAGTGCCACTTGCGTCGACTGGGCCAGGGATGGGTGATATGGCACCGCTTATATAGGCCATGACCGGTGCGGTTTAGGCAGTAGTTACGAGTGTTCATGTGCCAGCACCACCGGTTGAGGGGCAAGGTTTGTCGCTTGAGCATATTCATAGTTTGGGCGGTGTTGAGTTCTGAGGGTTGTCGCCAGAGGCTTCTGAAGGTTGGTTGGCCAGTACTGAGAGGATACTGGGCCAGATGGGGTGTACCGATGCTCGTAAGCTGGGCTGTGCTGTTTCCCTACTGCAGGGTGATGCTTATACATGGTGGACTACCACGATATTCGGTATGGCGATGGATGATGTGAACTGGGAGTTCTTCTGTGAAGCATTCTAGAAGAAGGTTTTGGTAGTCCGATATCAAGATAAGAAGAAGCGTGAGTTTATGGCTTTGGTGTAGGGTAGTATGTCTGTTGCGGAGTATGAGGTACAGTTCGTGAGGTTAAGTTTGTATTCACCTGAGTTGGTTCTTGACAAGCGTACTCAATGTGATCATTTCCGATACGGGCTTGTGAAGGATGTTAAGATATACATGCTTGTTGTTGATTACACTGAATTTGGTGTGCTGGTTTCACGAGCTAAGGATGTGAACTAGAATTTGGGTTTGGCATCTGGATTACGAGGTTCTAGCTCAGGTAAGAGAGCTATTGATTCGGGTTATAAGGGTGGTCAGGCCAAGAGACACTGTGATAAGAGGTTTTACCCAGAGCTGAGACATGGCAGAGGTGTTGTGGGACGTGGAGTCTAGGGGCAGGGTGCCCAGGTTAGAGCATCGTTTAGCACTTGTCGGGTTTGTGGATCCCGAGATCATTTGAGGCGAGATTGCCCGCATTTGGCCAGGGAAAGTCAGGCACCTGTGCTTGTGGTGGCTAATGCTTGTTGGAGTTGTGGGTCAGGGGATCATCAGAGGCGTGGTTGTCTGTTGTTGGCTCGAGGTGGGCAAGGTCCTGCACTTGTTGTTGCTCCGCAGTGTGGTCGTGGCCGCGAACCGTTGCAGTGTCGAGATGGTGGACAGAGGACTGTAGCTCATACTGTTGTTATCTAGCCTGAGGGAGGTGGACTGATTAGGGTGTATGCGCACCGTGAGGGTCGCAATGACACCGATGTGATTGTAGGTACTTTTACCCTACATTCTTTGTCGTTGTATTCGTTGGTTGATTTTGGGTCTACTCATTCATACATTTTGAGTTAGCATGCTGAGCTGCTTGATATATCTGTTGAAATTCTCAATGTGGGTGTTAGAATGACTAGTTCTCTTAGGGAGACAGCCGTGATTAGGAGGTTGTATCGTAGGTGTTCGCTGATGGTCCAGAGACATGTGTTTACCGTGGACTTGATCGAGTTACCATTCCATGGTTTTGATGTGATTTTGGGTATAGATTGGTTAACCGAACATCGGGCTATGGTGGATTTTGAGACCAAACAGATATCTTTGAGGTTGTCGGATGATTATGAGGTGGTGGTTGTTGGCGAGAATGCCAAGTTTTTGTCTAGTGTTGTTTCAGCTTTGGAAGGAAGACGAATGTTGGATTCGGGATGTCAAGCTTATTTGGCTTATGTTATGAATCCTGGATCAAAGGAGTTGAGGGTGTAGGATGTTTGCACCGTATGTGAGTTTCTGGGTTTTTTTGGAGGAATTACCAGGGTTGCCACCTGACCGTGAGGTAGAGTTTGGCATCGAGGTTTTTGCGGGTACGATACCGATATCCATTGCTTCGTACCGCATGGCTCTGAAGAAATTGAAGAAGCTGAGTACACAGTTGCAGGAGTTGCTTGATCGTGGGTTCATTAGACCAAGTATTTCACCGTGGGGAGCGTCGGTACTGTTTGTTAAGAAGAAAGATGGTACGTTGCGGATGTGTATAGATTACCGGCAGCTGAATAAGTTGACAATAAAGAACAAGTA
The DNA here is from genome assembly GCA_019671005.1 of Hibiscus mutabilis. NCBI lineage: Eukaryota > Viridiplantae > Streptophyta > Magnoliopsida > Malvales > Malvaceae > Hibiscus > Hibiscus mutabilis. Next base: position 10,942,058 of record CM033753.1, on the reverse strand, counting down.
TCCCTTACCGCTGATAGATGACCTATTTGACCAGTTTAAGGGAGCTTCGGTGTTTTCCAAGATAGATTTGAGGTCAGGGTACTACCAGTTAAAGGTGAAAGAGGTGGATGTGCCCAAAATAGCCTTTCGTACAAGGTACGGGCATTACAAGTTTCTTATGATGCCGTTCGGTTTGACCAATGCTCCAGCTGCTTTTATGGACATGATGAACCGTGTGTTTCATGAGTTTTTGGATCAGTTTGTGGTTGTGTTCATCGATGATATCCTTGTGTACTCTTGTACCGAGGAGGATCATGATAGACATTTGAGAATTGTACTTTAGACGCTGTTGGCTAATCAGCTTTATGCTAAGTTAAGCAAATGTGAGTTCTGGCTCAATGAAGTTGTGTTTCTCAGACATGTCGTGTCGGCCGAAGAAATCCTTGTTGATCCGCATAAGGTTGAGGCTGTAATGAGTTAGAAGGAGCCCAAGTCTGTGACGGAGGTTAAGAGTTTCCTTGGTTTGGTGGGTTACTACCGGAGGTTTGTGGAAGGGTTCTTTAGTTTGGTGGCTTCGTTAAAAAAGTTGTTGCAGAAGAATGTTCGGTTTGAGTAGACGGAGGATAGACATCGAGCTTTTGAAAGGTTGAAGGGAACTTTGACGCGAGCTCCAGTTTTGGTTCAACTAGAATCGGGAAAGGATTTTGCTGTATATAGTGATGCGTCGTATTTTGGGCTTGGTTGTGTGTTGATGTAGGAGGGTAAGGTAGAGGCGTATACATCTAGGCAATTGAAGGTGCATGAACGTAACTACCTTACTCACGATCTTGAGCTGGCCGCGATTGTATTTGCCTTGAAGATTTGGAGGCATTATCTTTATGGTGAGAAATGTGTGGTTTATACGGATTATAAGAGTTTGAAATATCTAATGTCGCAGAAGGAGCTGAATCTTAGGCAACGTAGATGGTTGGAGTTGCTTAAGGATTATGACCTGACCATTGAGTATCATCCGGGGAAAGCCAATGTTGTGGCGGATGCTTTGAGCAAGAAAGCGGCTGTGGAGCTGAGGGCCATGTTTGCTCGGTTGAGTGTGACGGGTGACGGGGGTTTGTTGGCTGAGATGCAAGTGAAGCCGTCCTTGTCATAGATGATTAAGGAGAAGAAACTGAATGATGAGAGTTTGGTATCTCATGTGGAAGATACCAGGGATAGAAATTCTATAGAATTTTATTTCAACGATGATGGGGTGTTGTGTTTCAAAGGTTGAATAGTGGTGCCTGAGGACGAGGAGTTAAGGCGTACTATTTTGACTGAGGCACATGCTAGTCCTTTTGCTATGCATCCCGGTAGTACTAAGATGTATCGAGGGTTGAAGGAGGAGTACTATTGGGTTGGATTGAAGAGGGACGTGACTGATTCCATTGCACGGTGTATGGTTTGTCAGTGGGTAAAGGCTGAGCATTAGTTCCCTTATGGGTTGTTGCAACCGTTGAGGATACCAAAATGGAAGTGAGAAAGAATCACCATGGATTTTGTTTCTAGGCTGCCTTTGACGCAGACCAAAAAGGATTCCATTTGGGTGATTGTGGATCGGTTTACGAAGTGTGTGCATTTTGTGCCTGTGCATACTACGTATACCTTGGACAAGTTGGCTGAGTTGTACATATCTGAGATAGTGCGTTTGCACGGGGTGCCCAAATATATAGTTTCAGATAGGGATCCGCAGTTCACCGCAAGGTTTTGGGTGAGTTTACATCATGCTTTGGGAACCCAGTTGTGTTTCAGTACCTCGTGCCACCCTCAGTCGGATGGCCAGTCGGAGCGCGTGATTTAGGTTCTCGAGGATATGCTAAGGTGTTGTGTTATTGAGTACTTAGGAACGTGGGAGAAGCAGTTGCCGTTGGTGGAGTTTGCTTACTATAACATTTATCATGCTAGCATATAGATGGCACCTTATGAGGCGTTGTATGGCAGGAAGTGTCGTACGCCCGTGTGTTGGGCAGAAGCGGGGGAAAAGTTTGTGTCTATGCCCAATGTTTTGAAAGGCACGACCAAAAAGGTAAAGTTGATATGCGAGCGCTTAAATACAGCTGTAGATCACCATAAATCCTATGCCGATTTGAAGCGTAGGGATATAGAGTATGTTGTGGGTGATAAAGTGTTTTTGAAAGTGTCACCCTAGAAAAAGGTGTTGTGTTTTGGGCAGAAAGCGAAGCTTAGCCCGAGGTTCATCGGACCATACGAGGTTGTCAAGCGTGTAGGTCTTGTTGCGTACCGTTTGAGGTTACCTATGGAGTTGGGAAAGATTCATGATGTGTTCCACGTTTCGGTGTAGCGGAGGTATAGGTCGGATCCATCGCATGTCATGCCAGTGGAGGAGATCGAGTTGAGACCAGACCTATCTTACGATGAAGAACTAGTAGAGATTCTTGATACCAGCAGTAAGGTGCTACGTGGCAAAATAGTCGAGCTGGTTAAGGTGTTGTGGAAGCACCGCGATGTTGAGGAGGCTACGTGGGAACGCAAGTCGGATATGGTGAAACAGTTTCCGCACCTATTTCATCCAGGTAAATTTTGAGGATGAAATTTCTTAATTGGGGGAGAGTTACAATGCCCCGGTTTTAGGGTTAGCGGTTTGGTGGTTTATTAGACAGTCCGGTAGACCGGAGTAGAGATTCGAGTCGATTTTAGGATCATATATTTTTGGTGTTGGAAAAATTATGGAAAAATGCTTAAAAATCATTATTAATTATGTATTTAATAATGGTGGAATCAATTTTGAAATTTGGGGTTTTGGAAGATGGACATTTTGGTTAGTGACCAAAATAAAAGTTTTGAAAACTATGATTTTCTAGTGACTAAAATGAAAAGGGTCAAATACTTAGAATCTTTAAGGAGCTATTTTACCAATTGGTTTCTGATGATTTCGCCCTTAATTTGACTTATTTTAACACGTGGTTTAATTAGTAATTAAAGAGGATTTTGTTAAAAAGTTAGTTATCTTTTCTAAAACAAAAATCACGTCATTTTCTCTCAACTTTTTCTCTCCATTCTCTCCTCAGCCAAACACTCAGTTTTTCATCAAATTTCCAAAGGTGAGGTGGTTTCTAACTTGATTTTATTGTTTCAAATTGTTTTATAAAGATTGTTTATACAAAATCTTACAATAATCTTGTGTTTTCTTAGCTTTTCACAAATCAATTGAGGGAGAAACTTAAAATAGGGGTAAGGTTCGAGATCTCCTCTATTTTATGGTTCTTTATTGAAATTCACAAGCATTTGATCCTTGTTTTTGTGTTTCTAGTATGATTTTGATGATTTTTCAATGTTTAATTGAGTTATTCGGGGAAAATGAGTTGATTCACGAATTGGATCTGATTTCTAGTAAGTAAGGTTGCTTTGATTCATATTTTGGATGTTTAATAATGTTGATAAGTGATTTTTATCCATGGAATCCCGAAACTTAAGAATCTCTATTTGTTTAGGTTGTTAGTTTTGAGGTTTTATGGTGTTTATATGGTTGTAAGGTTGCTGGAGGTGGTAGGTTGTTTTGAATCTGTTTTTAGATGTGTTTTGGTGTTAAAAGTGATGTTAGTTTGATAGACGTTGGCTGGGTTGTGAATCAAAGTGTTTTGGTTATGTTTTTGGTTGTTGTGGAGGGTTAATTATGAATATGTTGTGGAAATTCGAGAAGTATTGTGGTTGTTGTGTTTGGAATGCATTATGATGCATTAATCCTCTGTTGTTTTGTGGTAAAAATAGAGGAGGTTGATCTAGAAGTGATTGGAGAAGAGTTGGAGGCATCAGATTCTTGTTTTCGTGTCGGTTAGTCGAGGTTTCGCGTATCGGTGAGTGAAAACGTGGTTTAAAGCATTTTGATATTTTGGGAATAGAGTTTCGGGAGTTAAGGTAGAGCTTGAAACGCTTACCTAGACTCAGAAGTTAGTATAAAGTGGTTTTCTCTCTCGGTCGTGCTAGTTTGAAATGTTTTAATGCACGTGTTTTAATTTACATGTTACCTATTGTTTAAGCATGTTTTAAAGCATTTGATATACTATTTTTAAGCATGAAATGCTGAAGGATGCACATGGTAAGTGATACTTATAAGTATGTGGTTTAAACTTGTGTTTTAAAGCATGATTGTTGCTTTGGAAATGGCATGGTTTAATGCTTGTTAAAAACAATGAGGTAAATGTTATTTGGTTAATTATATTGGCAAGTGATGTGGTTTTAAAATTTTTATCGGATATAGTTGTCCTACCATAGGATTGAGTGCACTGTAAATAGGTTGACTTGGATGTTGAGGGGTTTATACAGTGTACCGAATACTCCATCCAAGTACCCTAACGGTAGAAGGGTTAAACAATACTGAATACTCCCATTAGTGGATTAAGCGTCTAACTGATGATTGGGGTAGATGTCCCTGTGGTTTGTTATGGTACCCAGTTGTTATTGTACCCGGGTGTTAATGTACCGCGATTGTGATTGTATCGCTATTCCGGTTGAGATGGCTTAAAGTGTTGGTTAACACTTGTTGAATCCGTGTATCCGATGAACTCTTTTGTTAATGGACTTGTTTAATGATTACTTGAAAGCCAATATAATTGTTAATGTATCATTGAAATGTTTATGTTGTATAATGTGGTTTATACATGTTTCTCCTTAAGCTTTGCATTTGGTAGTAATGCGTGGGAAGGCTTAAATGGAGGGTTAGCAATGTGACTTGATGTTGTTTAATGATACATGTAGCATATAGTTTAATATGCTGGTTTTAATGGTGTAAGTGCATGTTTTAAAAATGGCATGATGTTTTAAAGGATGATGTTATGTAAATGATTTGAAATGCATTGATGGTGTTTGTTTTCGAGCACTCCTCACTAAGCCTTGTGTGCTTACGCTGTCGTTGTCCAACAATGCAGATAATTGAGGTCTTGGAAGGCAGTAAGAAGCCAGGGGATCTTGGCAATACTTATTTCCAAAGTATGTTAGAGACTAGACTATAATGAATAAGGGCAATGGGGTACTTGTTGTGTTTTGGGAGATGTTTTGTGAAACTCCCTGTTTGAGCATGTTTCTTTAGTTGTTCTTGGGCTGTAAATGGCCTTTAAGCTTTGTTTTTGGTGATGGTTTACCTTTTGATATGTTGGTTGGATGCATATTAGGAAGCATGCCTATAGATTTCCTCTTTGATCCATGAATCCTTGTGGTGTTGTTAGATATGTGATGCTAGTTGGCATGAGATATGTTTGACATGTTAGTATTGTGTTTAAAGCATGTTGGAGGGTTTGAGTATGCTTTTGGGATGAAAAATCAGCCAAATGTGACATTACAGGCCAGACGTATCGATACGCGGGGCACTGTATCGGTACGGCTAGGCAATTTTAGGCTTTTGGGATCGATACGGGTCTTGTGCGTTTCGATACGCCTAGGCAAATTTGGCCTGGCGTACCGGTACGGGGATGGGTGTTTCGATATGAGTTTTAGCCTCTGGAATTCACTTTTGCAACTTGAACCCGTGTATCGAAACACCTAATAAACCGTATCGGTACGGTTTAAAATATTTCAAAAGTTTGGTATTTCAGTTAGGCGTATCGATACGGCTTGGTGGTTTATCAAAACAGTGTGTTTCAAACCGTATCGGTACGGGCTTACTCGTTTCGATACGGATGACTGTTTCTCTTGTGAATGTCACTTTTGGGCAGTTTTGGTTTCTTTGCATTTTAGTCCCTAATTCTTGCTGATGCAATTATATATGGTAGAATGATCGGTTTGAGCTGAAAGTTGAAATGAAAGAGTAGAACCTGTCTAATTAAAGGTTGGTAACTTAAAATGAGTTTTAATCATGGAATTCTCGATATTTGCAATATGGTCCCTAAATTGCAAATGTGATCAATTGGATGTCAAATTGATGCCCGATTGAGTTGGGGTTGCACCTGATGTCTATATGAACACGTAAGCTTAATAATTGGCATCTAGATAAGATAAAAGGGAAAAATGGACCGAGTTTGGTTGTATCTCTTCGGTTTGCTACGGCAAACCTAATGTAGCCTTCTTGGTTCAGTTGGGCATCTAGGTCAGGTCAATGGGGTTACACTTAGGAGATAACGATTAATTGCTAGGTACCAAGGTGAGAAACTTCTACAGAAGATGTTCAAGTAGATGAGCTTACTTCAGAAGTGAGTTTACCCCTTAGGAGTAAAGATTAGAGCTTAGTCAAGTTAATTAATTGATAACATCACTATAGACATATAGGAGTTAATCATAATTAACTTGGGGTATTGCCATCGTTATTGGCAATACTACTTAAAATATGCTCGGCAATAAAACCAAGGCTGAAAGTTATTAATTGCTGTCATAGCTAGCGTGAAATCCAAGCATCCCTTGCAACGCCAACCATCCACTAAATACATTTTTTTGCCAAACTGCCTGAATTTTCATTGCATTTGTCCTTAGTCATTTTTCGTAATCCAAAACCCAAATTCCAATTCAAACTCATTTGTTCCAATTCACAAGTAAAATCGTGGCATTTAATTCTTGGACAATCCCTATGGATATGATACTCAGCTCATTGTTGTATTACTTGCTGACCGTGTATACTTGTATGCAAAAAAACCTAAACTTGGCATTATTTTCTGCCATATTTACATTAATTCTTTAATTGTTTGCCAAGTGTTAGTCAGTCGACAAGTTTTTGGTGCCGTTGTTGAGGATTGCAACGGAAATTATTGTTTTGATTTTTTACTTGTGTTTGTTTATTTTACTTAATTTGTTTTGCTTGGTCATATGAACCAGAGATTGAAAGAACCCTACGTAGATTGAAAAAGAAAGTTCGAGAAATAGCTCTTAACGGACAAGGTGGAGTAGATGGTGTCCTAAACAACCAAGAGAATCCACCAATACACAATGGGATGTCGTCCGCTCCTGCTATCGCTGCTAATGATCCTGAAGAAAGACCTATTAGAGAACACTTGGCACCAACCATGGAAAATTTAATAATAGGATTGATTGGTCCAAACGTCAATACAACAAATTTTGAGCTTAAATCAGTAATGATACATACGTTGTTGAATGTAGGTCAATTTGATGGATCACCTACTAGAGACCCAAGGCAACACTTGAAGCAATTCATGGAGGTGTGCCAATTATTTCAGCAACCTGGTGTAGCTGAAGAGACTATTGAGACTATTCTCATTCTCTTTGAGAGATAGAGCAAAATTGTGGCTAAGTTCTTTTCCACCAGGTTCATTTATTTCATGGGCATAATTATGCCAAAAGTTTCTTCTAGGATTCCAGCCACCTAAACTTAATGTCAAGCTACAAAGTGATATCATTACTTTTATGCAGGCTAATGATGAGACTTTGTATGATGCCTAGGGCATTTTAAGGACATGTTGAGGAGGTGTCCCATGCATGGATTCCCCACTTGGACCCAAATAAAAACTTTTTATAACAAACTCAATACTCATACCAGGAATGTTGTTGATGATTCGGTAAATGGTTCGTTGCTAGACAAGAATTATATGGAGGCATTTGACATTCTGGAAAGGATTGCCACCAATGACCTCCAGTATCCTGGTGCCAGACTGGGACCAGACAAAAATTGCTGAAAGATTAGAGCTTCATGCCTTATCATTTATTAATGCTCAAATTGCCAAACTTACCAATATAGTAAAGACTATGCAAAAGCCTAATAAAGTCTGAGAAGTAAAGGGACTAGAACCATTCTACACTATTTGTAGAGAGGATCATCATGTGGATGAATGCCCATCTAACCCCAAATCAATAAATTTTATTGGCAAATTCAATCGTAACTTTAACCCACACTCCAATACTTATAATACAGGTTGAAAGCAACATCCCAACTTTTCATAGGTAAATCATGGAGGTAACCAATTGATTGCCCAGCGACAGAACAACAATGCACCGCCAGGCTTAGACCAGAATGCAATACCGCAGAGAGCGCAAAACAATTTCCAACAAGGGTAGAGATCTACCTAGAGGAATACTTTAATTGATTACATGGAGCGCAATGTTGCAATTGTCCATGGTTTAGCAACGTCTATGCAAAACTTAGAGATTCAGCTAGGGCAGATTGCCAAAGTACTCAGTAAAAGACCCCATGGAAATTTGTCAAGCGATACAGAGGATGCTTGTAACACCTCAAAAACTGGTCTAGTCAGAATTAGGTTTCGGTGATCAGAAAACTTATATCGTAAAATCTAAATCTTACATAAATTTTAAATTTTGTAGCCAATTTTATCGTGTTTGACTCTAATTAAGTCAATTTAAAGACTTTGGACCTAATTGAATCCTTTAGAAATAATTTAGAGACTAAATTGAAAAAATAGAAATTTAGGGGCAAAAGTGTGAATTATGGAAAGTTGAGGGATCACCCTCATGAATTTCCCATTTGAGGGGTGACTCACCTCCTAGCTTGCCACTCATTTCACGTGGGATTTCTAGGAGATAATGTAAAGTGTTGGCTTGGTTATTGTGAAAAGATGATGACTTGGGTGATTAAATTATTTTGGATAAGAATGAAAAGAATAAGTATAGTATAGCTTACCCTTCTTGAAGGGAAACTATAGCGTAAGTGTACCGAGCCTCTCATTTCACTTCAACTCATCTTTATCTCAAATATCAAGCAAGCACCTCCGTTGTCATCTTCTATATCGAGCTCAAGCAAGCACCTTCCATGGTTGCTTAAGCTTTTCTTGATTCCTCTACACCATTGGATAGCCCTTGAATTGGTAAGCCAAAGCCCTCAAATAATTTTGAGAATCCATAGATAGTTAGAGTTCAATTTCAATATTTAAGTCTTGAAGACCATAGTTGAACCCATGCTTTTAAAGCATGAATTCATAGAAGTCTTATTGGCTAAAAGCTCTTCTAAGCTTAAGTATTAATTTTGAATCCATAAGTATTGATTCTAACATCTCCATTTTGTTTTACCTAGCTCAAGTGTTGGAGAGACAAGGGCTAGTGTCTCCATCCAAAGCTAGGGACAAAGGAGTAGTAATCCGAGAGCCGTAGGAGTTTCAGAAGCTAATGTGAGTGTAGTCGGAGTCTCGAGAGTAGGCTAGGTGCCTTTCCCGAACCTTTGAATATTGATTAATGCATTGCTAACCTTGTGTAGTAAGCATATTGCATAAAAACATTGTTGATGGCTATATTGGTAAGTATTGCATCGATTTATTGTCCGTAGCATCGTTGTTATTGTTATTGAAATCATTGACGCATTAGATTATGGAATCATTGATCAGTGAGCATTGAATAAGGCCATTTTAACATTGATAATGATTTATTATCATTGGATATTGTATTGAAACATGCCTATTGAACTATTGCTACTGATCCATTCTCATGGAATTATTGTTACCGAATCATTATACCGAATCATTGTTATTGAAACTATGGCTACCAGACTATTGTAATTAAACCTTGGATTCGAGTAGGATTGGATACAACTGTCATGCCATAGAATTCATGAGCTCATAGGTACGGGATGACTACGGTCCTTAGGCTACGGTCTTTATTGTGGTACGGTAGAGGTATGATGTGTTTTGGTCATATTGGTGCGGCAGAGGGACTAGACCATTATTGATTTTGGTGCGGCGTAGGAATTCGTGTATTCATATACCTTACATCAATCCAAGGAAACTTATTGATATACAATATAAAAATGCCATTGATTATTGCTATTGAATCGATTATTATTGTGGTTGTATTGATCATTGATATTGTGTTGAAGTTGCCATTGAAATACATGCACATTTCAATATTGTTATTGAAAATACTAAAGCATGTTAGAATGCATTCTTCGATGTATCTATTGTTCATGACTACCTCAACAGGAAAAGTATGCCTAATGCATTCATTTTTCATACATTTCAGGTTAGCAAGGTTTTGAAGTTAAGGATCGGGGTAGCGAAGGTTTTGGCAAGTCACGGCTTTGGTAATGTAATGTGCATCGTCCCTACCGACTCCTAGTATGGTGGCATAATGAGTGTATAAGTCACTTTTTCCATTTTGGCATGTATTAATTATTTGTGATTATACTATGCTTAAAAGGCTTAAAAAGGGAACTTTAAAAATGGCTAAAATGGGTAAAAGTTGCATAATTAGCCTAAATAAGAGAAAACCTAGTAAATAGATTCATTTAGCCCTAATGTGGATAGATGTAGGCTAAACAAACTTGCTGGTAAAATTTTGTTGGGTTTGGACACCATTTAGATAATTAAATAGAATAAACCAGATAAAATACGACATTACAGACCCTATCGTGCCGATGTGGGTGATGGCGTATCAGGTCGGGTTAGAAATTTTGGGCATTGGTTAAGGGGCTTACCGATACATCATTGAGGGTATCGGTACGGTTCCTTGAATCTGGAAAATCATTGTTACTCGGTACTGGTATGGTATCGATAAGCTCTTTCGAATCTGTATAATAAGGATTTTAATCTAGCCACGCGTACCGATAGAAATTAATCTCATATCGTTACGAACCTTGTCTCTTGTAACCGTTTTAATGATCAAAAGATCACGTACCGATACACGTCAGGGCATTTTGGTACAGTCTTTTGTCTCTGGAACTCCATTAGCCTAAGTGTGCCACAGCATATCGATACGGTATTGGTACGACCCCCTTATATTGTAATTGAAATACCAAAATTCATTTAAGCATATCGATACGGGCATATGGAGTATCGATACCCATACTGTTTAAAATTGTTACTAAGGCTTAAACAAGTTCCAAAAATTTCAGAATAGTCACCTTTAGGAAAAAAATGGTTAATAGAGTGGGTAAATGGCTACTGACCTCATTGTATTAATCATCGCATTGTAGTAAACTTTGAAACCTTATCAAAACTCTGAACATTGAATTAACTATTATACCAATTACCGTACAGCTTTTCGGTAACACGTTTTGACCCAGATTCCTACCAGGCCAGAAAAGGGGTATTACATTTGTGGTATCAGAGCTAGAATTTAGTGGATTCTAGAACTAAACTAAAGTTTATTGTATTGTCATTTTACTGCATGTTGCCACCTAGGAGTTATTTATTGTATTTTGTGACTTGCTGACTAACTTGATCTCTTTATTTATAGATGTCTAGCTCTAATGAGGCTCGTATAGACGAGCGAGTCTCTGGCTCCTCAACTCATGTTGAGGAGATTAGGAGAGGAGACCCTCTAATTCTGCAAAATCCTCCGGCACAGGACCTTGAGGCCGAGGTACAATCTACTCAAGCCGAATGTTATAGGAACATGGTCGACATGTTCAAAGTATTTATGACCTCGATAAAGGATGAGCAGACCTTCCAATCTCCTACCATTGCTATCTCGAATGCCCGAGCTCCCATAGATAAGCTATCTCAACATCAGACTTACTCTTTCACCGGTCGTGATGACGATGATCCTAAAATTATTGAGTATTGGTTGGACAGTACTCTAAGAATACTGAATAAGCAGATATAATGTTACGATGAACACGAGCTTGAGAGTGCCCTTTCCTTACTAGCAGATGAAGCACTTTATTATTGGGAGACTACCATCCTCGTAGTCCCTGAAGAAGCTGTGACTTGGGAGCTTTTCCTATGCGAATTTTGAAAGAAATACATTAGTGACTACTATATCGCTGAGAGGCATGACATTTTCATTCACTTGAAGCAAGGTGGACGACCTGTGGAGCAATACAACTATGATTTCTGCAAGTACTGCAGGTATAGATCCGAATATATCAAGAAGAAAGATGAGAAGTGTAGAATGCTTATCAATGGGATGAATGATGACCTACGCCCTATGTTTATGGCATTGGGCATTACCGATTTCTAGGACATGGTGAATAGGGTTAAAGCTACTGAAGTTGCTCAGAAAGCTCAAAAGGCCAATGGATCAGGCAAGCTTGAGAAGAGATACCGAGATGACTTTCATCCTCCTAAATCTTTTAAGAAGGGGAAGTATCATGGTCCATAGGAGGATGTATATTCACAGCCTTCCTGTTTCAAATATATTGCTAGGTCTCATGCCATAACCCAGTCCTTCCCTAGGACAAATTCTATTGACAACACTGGTGGTTCTGGACAAGAGACACAATTTCCAGTTTGCATTTTTTGCCAGCACATGCATCTTGTGGGGTAATTCCATAAGAAGTTCGAAGCATGTTTTTTCTATGGTGAGATGGGACATCTCATTCATGATTTCCCTAAGAATACAGTCAGGTCTACTTCTGCACCAGTTAATCCTTTATCCCCTGTTCAGTCTTACTGAGGAAAACGAGCAAATCAAAGATCTTTGAGGAGGCCTAGTGGCTCATCTAAGGTATCATACAGACCCGAATCCAAATCTCCTGGACAATTGTACCACGTGAGGGGCAAGGGAGAGGAGACTAATCCCGACATCATTGCAGGTACTATTAAATTATATTCGTGTCTTGTCTATGCATAGTTGATCCTGAATCTACCAAATCTTCTATAAGTATTGTACTAGTGAAACAATAAAGCAACATCACCATTATCTTTTTGATTCAGGTAAAAATTTGAGGACAAATTTTTCTTAAGGGGGAGAGTTGCAATACCCCAAAAAATGGTCTAGTCAGAATTAGGTTTCAGTGATCCAAAAACTTATATCATAAAATCCAAATCATGCATAAATTTTAAATTGTGTAGCCAATTTTATAGTTTTGGACTCTAAATGAGTCAATTTAAAGACTTTGGACCTAATTGAATCCTTTAGAAATAATTTAGTGACTAAATTACAAAAATTGGAAATTTAGGGGCAAAAGAGTAAACTATGGAAAGTTGAGGGACCACCTTCGTGAATTTCCTCTTTGAGGGGTGACTCACCTCCTAGCTTGCCACCCACTTCACATGGGATTGCTAGGAGATGATTTCAAGTGTTGGCTTGGTTATTGTTAAAAGATGATGACTTGGGTGATTAAATTAATTTGGATAAGAATGAAAATAATAAAATAAGTATAGTATAGCTTACCCTCCTTGAAGGAAAACTTCATCGGTTTACTTTTACAAAGATAGAAAATGACTTAAGATAGCATAAGTGTGTCGAGCCTCCTATTTCACTTCATCTTATCTTTCTCTCAAATACCAAGCAAGCACCTTCATTGTCATCTTCTACATCTAGCTCAAGCAAGCACCTCCCATGTTTGCTTAAGCTTTTCTTGATTCCTCTACACCATTGGATAGCCCTTCAATTGGTAAGCCAAAACCTTTAAATAATTTTGACAATCCATGGATAGTTAGAGTTCAATTTCAAGATTTAAGTCTTGAAGACCATAGTTGAACCCAAGCTTTTAAAACATGAATCCATAGAAGTCTTATTGGCTAAAAGCTCTTCTAAGCTTAAGTATTAATTTTGAATCCATAAGTATTGATTCTGACATCTCCCTTTGTTTTACCAAGCTCAAATGTTGGAAAAACAAGGGCTAGTGTCTCCATCCAAAGCTAGGGACAAAGGAGTAGTAATCTGAGAGCCGTAGGAGTTTCAGAAGCTAAGGTGAGTGTAGTCGGAGTCTCGAGAGTAGGCTAGGTGCCTTTCCCGAACCTTTGAATATTGATTAATGCATTGCTAACCTTGCGTAGTAAGCATATTGCATAAAAACATTGTTGATGGCTATATTGGTAAGTATTGGTAAGTATTGCATCGATTCATTGTTCGTAGCGTCGTTGTTATTGTTATTGAAATCATTGAAGCATTGGCATATGGAATCATTGAGCATTGAATAAGGCCATTGGAACATTGATAAAGATTTATTGTTATTGGATATTGTATTGAATCATTGCTATTGCTTATCGATATTGAAACATGCCTATTGAACTTTTGCTATTGATCCATTATCATGGAATTATTGTTACCGAATCATTGTTATTGAAACTCTGGCTAACAGACTATTGTTAGTGAACCTTGGATTCGAGTAGGATTAGATACAATTGGCATGCCATAGAATTCATGAGCTCATTGGTACGGGTGCACTACGATCCTTAAGCTACGACCTTTATTGTGGTGCGGCAGAGGTATGATGTGTTTTGGTCATATTGGCGCGGCGGAGGTACTAGAACATTATTGATTGTGGTGAGGCGTAGGAAATTGTGTATCCATACACCTTACATCGATCCAAGGAAACTTATTGATATACAATATTAAATGCCATTGATTATTGCTATTGTATCGATTATTATTGTGGTTGTATTGATCATTGATATTGTGTTGAAGTTGCCATTGAAATACATGTTCATGTCATTATTGTTATTGAAAACACTGAAGCATGTTAGAATGCATTCCTCGATGTATCAGTTTTTCATAACTACCTCACTAGGCAAAGTATGCCTAATGCATTCATTTTCTATGCATTTCAGGTTAGCAAGGTTTTTGAAGTTAAGGATCGACATATTGAAGGTTTTGGCAAGTCACGACTTTGGTAATGTAATGTGCATCATCCCTACAGACTCTTAGTATGGTGGCATAATGAGTGTATAAGTCACTTTTGATCATTTTGGCATGTAGTAATTATGTGTGATTATGCTATGCTTAAAAGGCTTAAAAATAGCACTTTAAAAATGGCTAAAATGGGTAAAAGTTGCATAATTGCCCTAAATAAGAGAAAACCTAGTAAATGGATTCGTTTAGCCATAAAAATTAACATACGAATAGATGTAGGCTAAACAAAATTGCTGGTAAAACTTTGTTGGATTTGGACATTATTTAGATAGTTAAAATGGAATAAAACCAGATAAAATATGACATTACAAACCCTATCGTACCAATACGGGTGATGGCGTATCGGTACGGGCGAGAAATTCTGGGCATTGGTTAAGGGGCTTACCGATACGTCCTTAAGGGTATCAGTATGGTTCCTTAAATTTGGAAAATCATTGTTACTCAGTATCAATACGGTATCGATACGCCCCTTCGAATCTGTAAAATAAGGATTTTGATCTAGCCACGCATACCGATACAAATTAATCTCGTATCGTTACGGACCTTGTCTCTTGTAACTGTTTTAAGGGTCAGAAGATGGCGTACCGATACACCTCAGGGCATTTCGGTATAGTCTTTTGTCTCTGGAATAGGGGTGATAATGAGACTGATCGGCTCGCGAGCTACTCGTGCTCGGCTCGATCAAAGCTAGGCTCGAGTGAGCTCGACTCGGGCTCAAACTCAGCTCGAGACCTTAACAAGCCGAGCTGAGCTGACCTAAGCTTGGCTCGAAAAGCTCGTGAACAGGCTCGAAATAATTATATATATATATTATATATATATATGTTACATATACACTAAAAGTAATCTCTTTGGCAAAAGAAAAGCTATAAAAAAATTAGGGAAAATCCACTAAAAATAAATTAACTAAAATAAATTGGGCACACTTTTCCCCTTCCTCGATACTGAATTTCGTTTTAGTGTTGGTTGTGAAAGGGTTTTTAATAAGGTCCTAACTTTTATAAAAAAATTATAGTAAAATTGTCCATTTCGAGCCGAGCCGAGCCTGACGAGCCCGAGCTGAGCCTAATAGTATTATTTTTGAGCCGAGCTTGAGCTTAAAATTTCAAGCTCGCCGAGCCTCGAGCCCGAGCCGAGCCCAATAAGATTGTTTCCCAGACGAGCCCGAGCTTGGCCAGGCTCTGGCTCGGCTTGGCTCGTTATCACCCCTACTCTAGAATTCCCTTAGCCTAAGTGTGCCGCAGCATATCAATACGGTGTCGGTACGACCCCCTTATGTTGTAACTGGAATACGAAATTTGTTTAGGTGTATCAATATGGGCATATGACATATTGATATCCGTAATGTTTAAAATTGTTACTAAGGCTTAAACAAGTTTTGAAAATTTTAGAATAGTCACTGTTAGGAAAAAAAAGGTTAATAAAGTGGGTAAATGGCTACTGACCTTATTGTATTAATCACAGCATTGTAGCAAAATTTGAAACCTTATCAAAACTCTGAACATTGAATTAACTATTATACCAATTACCGTACAGCTTTTTGGTAACACGTTTTGACCCAGATTCCTACCAGGCCGGGAAGGGGGTGTTACAATGCTCGACAAAAAGGTCGAGAACAATGCAAAGTAGTGACTTTTTAGAGTGGAAGACAATGTGAGACTGAGACACCCGTCAAACAGTCAACTACTTGCCAGAACGAGAATATAGTACTAGTAGATAAACATAAAGAATCAGAGAAAAAAGAGGCAATACTGATGATGCTAGACCTCAATCTGATGCTAGACCGCAATCTAATGCCAACATCACTTTGGCAAAACTAGTGGATCCAGCATTTGCTTATCCACCACCACATTTTCCACAAAGAATCCAAAAACACAAGCAAGACCAACAGTTTGAGTGCTTCTTGGAAATCCTTAAACAACTGCAGTTCAACATACCATTGGTAGAAGCTCTCGAACAAATGCCCAACTACGTTAAATTCATGAAAGACATATTGTCCAAAAAGTGGAAGCTGGGTGATTTTGAGGTTGTTGCTCTCACTGAGGGATGCAGTACAATGATAATCAATAGATTGCCACCAAATTGAAAGATCCAAGAAGTTTCACCATTCCCTGCACGATTGTCAATAGATTCATGGGTAAAGCACGATGTGACCTGGGAGGCAACATCAATTTGATGCTAATGTCAGTTTCCAAGAAGCTTGGAATTGAAGCCAGACCCACCACAGTAACACTTTAGCTAGTAGATCGATCTTATGCACATCCGAAGGATAAGATTGATGATGTATTGGTAAAGGTAGATAATTTCATATTCCTTACTGATTTTTTTATTTTAGAATATGAGGCTGATGATAATGTCCCAATAAATTTAGGAAGACCATTCCTTGCCACAGATAGGACTTTAATTGATGTTCAAAAAAGTGAGCTTACTATGCGTATGAATGACAAATATGTCACATTTAACATTTTTCAAGCTCTTAAGTACGTAGATGAACCTGAGGAATGCCAAGCTGTTGAGATGATAGAATCCATTTTTACTATGCACATGGAACAGATTTGCTAAGATACTGATAATGATGCCATAAAACTAGATGATAAAGATATGATGAGTGAAGAATCTGAATAACTAACCATGCTAAACGAAGTGATGAGTTATTTCAGTAGATCTAAGCCACTTGAGTTGGTTGGCAGAGAAATCAAGGCACCTAAACCATCCATTGAGGAGACACCGAAACTAGAACTGAAACCTTTGCCAAGCCACCTTAAGTATGCTTACTTAGGAGACAACTTCACCTTGCTAGTGATCATTGTTGCTGATTTGACTAATGACCAAGAGGAGAGATTGCTGGAGACATTGTGCAATCACAAGCAAGCCTTGGGATGGACCTTGGTTGATATCTGAGGGATAAGCCCAACAGTATGCATGCAGAAAATCATTTTGAAGAATTACCATGGCAAAATAATCAAGGCCCATAGGAGACTGAACCCGAGCATAAAAGAGGTAGTCAAGAAAAAAGTCATAAACTGGCTGGATGTTGGGATAATTTATCCTATTTCTGATAGCTCGTGGGTCATCTTGGTGCAATATGTGCCAAAGAAGGGTACAATGACTGTGGTCTAGAACAACAAAGATGAACTGATCCCCTCATGAACCATGACAGGCTGAAGGGTGTGCATGGATTATAGAAAGCTAAATAATGCCACGCGGAAGAACCACTTTCCACTGCCCTTCATCGATACGATGTTGGACATGTTGGAAGGTAAGGCATTTTATGACTTTTTAGACGACTACTTAGGTTATAATCAGATTGCCATCGCTCCAAAAGATCAGGAGAAAACTACGTTCACTTGTCCACACGGGACATTCGCTTTCAAGCTTCTTAGACATGATCAAGAACAACTTAGAAGTATTCATGAATGACTTCTCGGTGTTTGGCAAAACATTTAAGAAATGTCTTCAGAGTTTGGAACTTGATCTGCAGAGATGTATTAAAACCGGCCTAGTCCTGAACTAGGAAAAATGCCACTTCATGGTGAAAGAATGCATAGTTCTCGGACACAAAGTAACTAAGAAGGGACTAGAAGTTGACAAAGCAAAGGTAGATATAATCAAACAATCACCACCACCCACAAGCGTCAAAGATATTAAAAGTTTCTTTTGCTTTCTTTTGGAACAGAATGCCACTTTTGCGTTTGATGATTCTTGTTTGAAAGCTTTTCAGGAACTAAAAGGCAGATTAATTAATGCCCTTATAGTCGTGACACTAGATTGGAATGAGCCATTCAAGATCATGTGTGATGCCAATGACTATGCCATTAGAGTTGTGTTAGGATAGAGGCATGGCAAAAATTTGCATACCATTTATTATGTCATGCGCACATTAAATGAGGCCAGGCTTAACTACACAACAATCGAGAAAGAGTTTCTTGCAGTTGTTTGCGTTTGACAAATTTAGATACTACTGGTGGGTAGTAAAGTTGTAGTGTACATAGACCACTCGACATTCAAGTACCTTTTGGCCAAAAAGGATGCCAAGCCCAAACTGATCCGATGGACACTCTTATTGCATGAGTTTGACCTCGAGATTCAAGATAAAAAGGGAAGTAAGAATCAGGTAGCTGATCATTTATCTCGTTTGGAGCATCACCATGAGGACGGAAACACAACTGTCATTAGAGATGATTTCCCTGATGATTATTTGCTTGTGATCACACTATTCTATGGTATACTGACAGTCAACTACCTAGTCAGCAAAATATTGCCACCCAACTTGGGAAGCAATGCCATGAAGCGATTTCTGAGGGATGTCTGGCAATATTATTTGGATTAGCCATTTTTATTCAAGCAATGTGCCGACCAAGTCATTCGTTGTTGTGTGCTGGAGTATGAACAACAGAATATTCTTCAACATTGCCATACAGCACCATATAGAGGACACTTTGCTGGAATAAAGACAGCAACCAAGGTGTTGCAGTCAGGATTTTTTGGCCCAGACTGTTTAAAGGTGCTCATTATTTTGCAAAGGCATGCGGCTGATTCCAGCGTACTAGAAACATTTCTAGCTGACATCAATTGCCACTATAGAACATCATGCTTGTTGAGCTATTTGATGTATGATGGCTAGACTTTAAGGGTACTTTTCCCCATCTTTCTGTAATATTTACATTCTTGTGACAGTCAATTATGTCTCGAAGTGGGTTGAAGCTGTTGCTTTGCCAACAAATGATGCCAATGTAGTTGCCAAGTTTCTACACAAGCATATCTTTACAAGATTCGGTGCCCCTAAAGCCTTCATAAATGATGAAGGTACTTATTTTAAATGCCATTTAACCAGTAAAGCTCTATGCAGGTACATAATCCTGCAAAGAATTGCCACTTCCTACCATCCTCAAACAAATGGCCAAGCAAAAATTTCAAACAAAGAAATTAAGAACATCTTAGAAAAGACAGTGAACCCAACGAGGAAGGATTGGTCCTTGAGGCTAGATGATTCCTTGTGGGCATATAGAATAGCCTTCAAAACTTCATTAGGAACTTCCCCATACAAGCTTGTATTTAGGAATTCATGCTATTTGACAGTAGAGTTAGAACATCGAGCTTATTGGCAACCCAGCAGTTGAGCATGGAATAAAGGGTTGCAGGTAAGAAACATTTTATAGAATTGAATGAATTTGAGGAATTTAGAGCACAAGCCTATGAAAATTCCAAGCTTTATCAAGAACAAACAAAAAGGTGTCATGACAACAAAATTTTGCTAAGACAGTTTAAAGAAGGGCAAAAAGTTTTATTGTTCCATTCAAGACTTAAGTTATTTCCAGGTAAACTCAAATCCAGATGGTCATGGCCATTTGAAGTTGTCAAGCCTTATGCTCATGGAGAAGTAAATATCAAAGACCTGAAAACGGGGACAACATTCAAGGTAAATGGCCAGAGATTGAAGCAGTATTGGGAAGAAAGTCAAAAGAATGCCAAGGAGATTATTCTCTTGGCAGAAATTGGGTAATTTCGTCACCATCATTTGATCATTGTAAATAGTTAGGATAGTTGATTTTCTTTTTGGTATTTTAGTTTATTTTTATTTTTATTTTTATTATTTTTTATTTTGAAAGGTTCTTGCTAGTGTTAGTACATGAACTTTTGCCAGGATAGTACGCCAAGACAGGTCGACATTTGGACACCCATCGTCACAAAATCAGACAACACGTGGACCTTATGCAAATCAAGCCCAAGGGAGAGAGATTTTTGGCTGAAGTAGGAAAAACCTAGTCGCCTAGGTTAAATCTTCAAACTTTGAATTTTTACCCACACTTTTTACCCTTTTTCTTTTCCCGCGTTGTCACCTCCATTAACTCCTAAACCCATTATCATCTCACTCCCTCATACACGCATAACTGCCATAACCATCATTACCTCCACTAACCTTATCCTTAACTAGCTTAACCATTTCTTCTCCCTCTTATTAAACACCCATTTTCACTTAGCAAAAATCTTTCTCTATTTTCACTCTCTCGCGCGGCAAAGAAAATCAAGAATCAACCTAGTTTTCCAAATTTTCTTTTTCTAACATCATCTTCCTTTTTCAATCTTTTGCAATGGCATCTTCTTCAGCAATGTTCAAGATCTTCTTCAATGATGAAATCAAGAAGAAATATGAAGAAAATTTTGATGCTTATACTTTTTGCGACGAGAAGGGATTTGAGTTTAAGAACGAACGTAACTTGGGTTTTTCACTGGAAGTTGTTGCCATTGTCAAGAAGCACAAATGGGAAACCTTTTTCCAACAGCCTGGGGAAGTTGATTCCACTATTGTTCATGAATTCTATGCTCACCTCACTACAAAAGATTTGCCTTTTCTTTTTGTGCGAGGTACGTGTGTTCAATACGATGAAGAATACATTAATGACTTGTTTTAAGTTGGATGGTACAGGAGAAGAACATGTGTATTTTGTTGAAACTATGGATGCTAGCAAAAGGCAGTTGCTGTTGAAGGACTTGTGTGAACCAAACAAAAAATTGAATGTTTCATCCAAGGGTAAACGGACTGTGAAACGGATGGCATTGAAACCACAGTCTAGGGGTTGAAACCAATTCTTAAAGGCAAACCTAATGCCAACCACGCATAATAAAATCGTGTCAGAGGAGCGGATGGCTTCGCTCTACTCGATCATGGCGGAGAGGAAAATCAATGTGAGACGTCTCATCGTAGATGAAACCTACAAGTGTACTGGTAAGGGAAATGGCAGTTTGGTTTTTCCTTCATTAATTACTAAAATTTGTAGGCTACATAAGGTGCCAAAACTCAACTCCGACAATACTCAAAAAATGCAAATGAGTCATCATCCCTGCGCTGTAGAGCCAATTAATTACCAGGGAGACCAAAGAGAAAGGAAAAGGAAAAGTTGTTGAGCCGGTGTCTGCTATTGAGACACCGAAGGCAGAGCCTGTACGACCAATGCCAGCTGATGCTTTGGCATTACTTTCCCAGATTTATCAGTGATAAGAGCTTATTCTCCAGAAGCTAGAGAAGGTTGAGGAGCATAATGTAGTGCTTTGACAATATGTTGGAGCTAGGGATCGAGCGCTTAAGATAACCCTTGAGGGCATCACCACTGATCTTTTGCCACAGTTCCCAAAATTCCCAGCTGAATTCACTATACCAGAAGAAATGTCGCCTAGCCCACAGTTTGTTCATACTCTGAGGCAACAATCTAATGCCATTATCCTTGTTTCACCTATCCAAGTTAAATTTGCCATGACTTAGACTTTACAAGAATCTGATGAGGAAGTCCTTACCAAGACTGATGCACCACCTGCACCTACTTCGTTTGTCGCTTCTGTAACCCTTACTACATCTAAGCTGGTGAGGATAATAGAGGAGGTCCTTCACGATGTGAAGGCCTTCAATGATGTCACGAAGCTCATGCTGAAAAAAAAGAAGCACATGGCTCCAAGTCGAGGAAGCTTTGTCAAGAGAAAAATACATATCTCACAGCTGGAACACTCCAAAGGGGAGTCTTGTTCCTCTTAACTCCTTTATTTCATTTTGTCCATTTTTATCATGCATTTCATTTTGTATCTATGTGTTTTCAAGCATTGAGGATAATGCACACCTTTAGTTTGGGGGTGTTGCCTCATATCCTCTGCTATAACATGCATTCATTTTTATGTTTTTGTTTGTATTTTGTTGCCATATAGAATGCCATGTAGATTAGGTATAACATGCATACCAAACCATTAAATTTTTTTGCCAAGGCTTGATTGATCTGATAATTTTACCAACACATTTTCTAGCATAGTTAGGGTTTGTACTAGTATACTCTGTTTGATGATGAAATTAGAATCTTTAGTTAGCATGAGCCAGTAGATTAGTAATGCTAGGTAGCTTGGCAATTGATCTCTATTTTAGGAAACTGTAGTCTCACTTAACGTGCAGTATGCATCTAGTTCCCAAGACAAACTTAGGACTCTTGAAACTGAACTTGAAAAAAAATCCAGGGTAAAAGAAAACTTTAGGGTATGAGTGAAACGAGTTAGCTTAGTGATAAAGTCTGGACTAACATGGGGGTTCGTGGTATGCTTCTTCTTACTTCTCACGCAAAATAGTGTTATGACGTGAACCCAAAATTTATTGCTAGAAAAATAAACCCTTGGCAGTAAAAAAGTAAATTTCTTATTTGGATAGTAAAGTTTTGCTAAGAAAATTTAGGGATACTTGATGCAAATTGCCTACACTTCACGCACACTTCATGACCTTAGACTAGATTTATATTGTTGTACTTGAATTTGCTTATATGTTGGCATTATTGCACTAGGATATCTGAGGATAGAACTAGGACCAGATTCTGCTTGCTTTCTCGTGTTGTTGATCAGGAAAATTTTGCTGTGGTAATTTTCTTTTTCTACTTTTATAAGTTTTTAGTTGCATTACTTGAGGACAAGCAATGAGCTAAGTTTGGGGGGTGTTGACTCCTCAAAAGTACTACTTTTCATATATATATATATATATATATATATATATATATATATATACTACCACGCTTTTGCTTGACTTTGAGTACGTATTTGTGCATTTAGTTAGTAGAATCATGCATTTACATCTAAGAGTTAAGGAATGCTTCCATTTTCGGAGTGAAGGGGTATTTTCTTGTTTTAGTGGCAGGTCATGGGCAGTTGGTAGACAGAAGTAGTAGAAGAAAGCCAGAGGACCAGAAGAGAAATGCATAGTCGAGTTGGCAAACGCAAGACAAAGATTACAGACTTGGTTGGCAAAAGAAAGATGACTACGCCAGCTCAATTAGTCGTTGGTCAAAGACCCAATTAGCCCTAATTTCAAAAGAAAAGATAAGAGCATAAAGAGTTAACGTGCTTATCTTAGTGCGTAACCAACTTTCAAATTCAAAGCCCAACCTAGGGTTTTCATGGGTGCCTATATAAATGAGGTCTATGATCGAACAAGGACGTTGCACCATGGTGAAGAAAGAAGGCAAAGGGAAAACTGTGGTTCGACTAGGCTGTGACCGAGAGCTCTAGATCCATTGAAGGGTTGCATCGATAGATCTCATTCTTAATCCATTTCTCTTTATTTTAATAATGATTTATGGTGCTAATTGAAATGATGATATGTTGATGGTTCCCCCAACCATGAACTAATTTTCTTAAGTTGGTTGGGGATGTTTTTGCGATGAACGCTTAGCTATTTTGTAGTTTTTAATAATTGAATGCTCTGGCATTTTTTCTGTCCTACTAGTACTTATTCTCATATATTCTTTACCATATGACAGTTAGCATTGCATGCCTATTATCCCTTAATATCCTAACAGACTTAAGAGATAACGATTAATTCCTAGGTACTAAGGTGAGAAACTTAGACAAAAGATGTTCAAGTAGATGAGCTTACTTCGGAAGTGAGTCTACCCCTTAGGAGTAAGCATCACTATAGACATATAGGAGTTAATCATAATTAACTTAGGGTATTGCCATCGTTATAGGCAATACAACTTAAAATCTGCTTGGCAGTAAAACCAAGGTTGAAAGTTGTTAATTGCTGCCATAGCTAGCGTGAAATCCAAGCATCCATTGCCAATGCCAACCATCCATTGAATACATTTGCTTTCCAAAATTTCTGAATTTTCATTGCATTTATCCTTAGTCCTTTGTCTTAATCCAAAACCCGAATTCCAATTCAAACTCATTTGTTCCAATTCACAAGTAAAATCGTGGCATTTAATTCCTGGACAATCCCTATAGATACGATACTTAGCTCACTATTGTATTACTTGCTGACCGTGTATACTTGCACGCAAAAAGACCTAAACTTGGTATTATTTTATGGCATATTTACAGTAATTCTTCAATTGTTTGCCAAGTGTTAGTCAGTCGACAACCGGACATCCTACCGACATGTGTCCCACGCTCTAAGAGGACATTACTACTGACGCCACCGCCTTTGGAGGATTTTATGGTCAAAGAAAGTATGATTCATGCTCAAACACTTACAATTCAGAGTGGAGAAATCATCCTAATTTGAGTTATGAAAACATGCAATATTCGGATCAACAAGGTACTTTTCACAAGCCGCAACCATCGTCATCAATAAAACCTCCTTTTGGAAGACATTGTGTACAAGCTTGCCCATAACTTGGAACAACTTCAACAAGAGACAAGGTCTAGTGTTAAAAATCTTGAAACTCAAGTAAATCAAATCGCCTCGTCTCTTAGTCAATCCGAATCTCAAGTTAAGTTATCCTTACAAATCATTGTAAATCCTACAGAAAATGTGAGTTCTATTACTTTGAGATGTGACAAGAATTTGCAGGATCCAACCCCTTATAAACCAAAGGAAAATGAAAGGGAAAAATAAAGTTCATCAAAGCCCACCAGACGATTAAATTTTTGGAACACCCCTTTCCCTAAGAAAGATGCAAAAACGCAAAAAGTAACTGAGAATGAAGTTGAAGGAAAACAAAAAAACAATCCGATAATGATCTCACCTCCCTTTCCTCAAAGGTTTGCAAAGGCAAAGAATGATGAGAAAGAAAAAGAAATTATTGAGACATTTCGTAAAGTCAATGTGAACTCGGTCGATGCAGTCAAAAACCCCCCCGATATGCGAAGTTTCTTGAAGAGGCATTCACTAACAAATTGGAGTTGAATGGCAACAAAAAGGTTACCTCCAATCCATCTAAAGAAAAACCCCATAGGGATACAAGAATCAATCCAACCAATGTTGAACCTCCCGATAAACCTTTATGGAATCCATCATGTAAAAATGTGTCTAAATCAATCAAAGACAAACCTACTAACGAACATCTTCTAGCTTTCCATAATATGAAATAATATGGAATCACGTTGTAACACCCATTTCCCGTACTAAATACAAGTCAGAGATGTCACATTACTAATGCCTTATCTTGTTTTGTCCATATACGTTTCATCATCAAAATTGATTAATTCTCTATCGTTTAGTTTAATTTCATGCATCATACTCTACCAGTAATTAAATAATTACATGCCCACTAGAGATTATCATAAGCTAGAATATCTTACTGGTGTTTTGTAGATTGAAGCTTGATTAGCATGCTCAACTCCTCTTCGAGTACTCCACCTTAACCTACGCGTCAATCAAACACAAGCTAAGTTTTCACTTAGTGGGGCAATAAACAAAATTAATAATAATTTAAACTTATTAAACTTTATGGCTACATTTATATAGCATGATATATGTCAATGCATTAACTTTTATGTTGCATTAGTGATAACTTACTATATGCTAAACTCATAATATTTTCTTGTTTGTTCATTTATCATAATATGTCATTTATACCTCAATGCATAAACATATATATCATGTTGCAAGATAATGAATGTGCTTGTTCTATTCCTTTAACACCATATCACTACTTACCATTAATGTTTAACTTTTAAGTTTAACTTACTTACCATTTTCATGCCTAGTAACATAAGTTACCTCACATGTACTAACATATATCAAAGTTTTTCCTTTGTCATGTAACCTGTAAAAATCCACATCTCATATACATATGTTAAGCATGGTAAGCCAAATCAATATACTCAATAAATCTCTTGTTTTCCATTTGAATCTTATTAAGATTACTTATACCAATTCTTTATACCTTTAGCCCAAGAATTTTATATAGAGAGAAACTGAAGTATGCAAGGTCGATAGTCCTTAAGTACTAGTCACCGAAGTGACGATAAACATATAGATCCGAAGATCGATGTGTAGCTACATGCAGCCCCAGACTGCTAGACCTCTAATGGCATGCCACTATTCTCTAACTCTCTATAATATACTTGGGCAATAATTCAATATCATTACCTTTTCAATATATCATTCTGTATATGGCATATAGCTCATCATCTGTAACTTATCATTAACTTATAAAATATCATTCTATAAATGATATACATATTATCATCAATATATGATAATAACTTGGCCATATACAAACATAATAGAGCAGTTCATACTCTTCTTTGTACCAATTTCTTTATTTTGCCTTTTTAAGCTTTTCAAGCTTATTAACCTGAATTAATCAATTCATTTATATTATAGCCCAACTTATAACATAGAGAATTGGAACACATGACAATGAACATCAAAATACCGAAGTGTAAACAAAAGTACCGAAGTACTACTATACTGCCATTTGTACCAAGTCTCTCATTCATATAATTTAGGCATATAATTATAACATCATATACCGTAAAATTAATCATATTATCTATGACCACATTAGGGAAATTCATACTTTATTAAATAAATCCATATTTAAATTGGATTACCTTATAATGATAATGTATCATTATTCATATTATAAACATGTAGGCAATCTTACTTTGCTTTTCTTTACCATAAATAGATATAGTATGAAAGCATAATATGCACTCACCTGGGCCATTTATTAGCTTGCCTCACTAAGCTCTATTCGATCCTTTCTTTCATAGTACCTCGAACCTTCTTTTGATTCGGATCCAAACTTCATTAATCACATGAATGTAAACAATATTTGTTAGATTCAAATCTAACAATTTCTCAAATATGCTATAAAATCTAATCATTCGAATATACAAATTTCCTCTTTCCTTCCTTATACTGTCCAAAACTCATTTTGGTCCTTAATAACCGTTTAGAACTTCCATTAACCCTTTTCAAGCTTACTAATTAACCTTAGATACAAAATGTATCAAATCTCATTTTCTGGCAGATTGCACTACCTTCAAAGAAATATTTCTATAAAATAATTTGTGACTCAAAATTCGATTATGTTTGTTCCGAAAGAAACTAGATTCAATAATCTTTTCAACCATATAAATTAATAGCCTAAAATCAACTTGTACGATTTATAGCAAATTTTCAAAGTCAATTACAATGCTGGAATTCAGAACAAACTGGTGCTCTATTTTCTGACCTTTCGTCACTTAAAAATTCATATCTTTTGACTCGAAACTCGAAATCAGTTTTCGTTTGTTGGAAACGAAACTAGACGAACAAATCTTTACATCGGTATAAAATTCACCTTCTAACCATTTTGTATAATTTATGCTGAATTTTCAAGCTTACTGCCATAATCCAGTTTTCTACACAACTTCTATAATTAACTTAAACTTTTATACTAACTTCTCCTTACTTCTCTACTTGTCAATTTAGTCCCATTATTTGCTTTAAACCACCAACTTGTCACCTTCTTCATCAAATAATTATTCATAATAGTTCCTTCTAATTTTCCTTCTTTATCGAATGGTCACTAATAATGCAAAGGTAAGAATCCAAATTTCTTAACTTTGCAAATTAGTCCTCAAATCTACATTACTACTTGAATTCTTATTATTTCAACTAAAATCAGATTCAGTCCTTATTCAAAACTTCCTTGCTGAAATGGTCACTTAATTTTGACAAATTGTCAAAATGGTCACTAACTCGATTCTACATCGATTTAGCATTCTAACATCAATTTCACATCTCCAACATCCTTAATAACATAAATACACACCAATTCCATACAAATTCAGATTTGGTCCTCTAACTTTTAAGATTGTCGAATTGGTCCCTATCAAATTAACTTAGGGTCTTGCTTCCAAACAACAAATCAAGCTTACTAAATTATTAATTCAACATCACAAACCCTAAATTAAACTTAAATCCATATACCCTAATCATCTTCATAATAATCAAAACATGTAGAACTTAAATCCCAACTCAATATCATGATTTTAACATCATACTAGCTTGATTTCAACTTGAATTCAATGGAATCATAAAATCTCAAAAGCCCCAATTTGATACATAAACCCTAATTTCTTTCTCATGTAAATTCTCATCAATCAATCATGGATTCCATGAATTATTGATATCAAAAGATAGAGCTTGAAGAGTAGAACAACTTTGTAGTTGAAGAGATTACCTGAAAACTGAGTTTCGGGGCTTGAATCGAGCTTGAAAATTTTCTCTTTCTTTCCCTAGCTCTCACATTTTTGGCTGGATCTTGTTCATCTTTTTACCATTATTTTACACATATAACTATTAAATGAATATTAAACTCATTTAATAGTGAAATTACAATTTTGTCCTTTTTTATCCAATGGTTGAGATTGATTTTATCATCAATCAAGGGCCAAGATTTAATCTTCCATTTCCTCTTTCCAAAATTGCCCTTATAAATTTTTAAATATTTCAAAAATGCCATTGGGGCCAAATGACCAATTTGCCCTCCAACTAGTTTGTATTTACTAGTTTGCCATTCTTGTAAAAATTCAACTAAATCTAGTTGGAATCCAACCAACTATAATAAAATATTAATAAAATAGTATTTTATGACTTTTTCATGGCTTTTGGATCAGCTTTGAAATTCCAGTTCGATCCAATTTCCCGATATTCATAAAATACTTCTACTATGATTTTACCTTTTCCGAGCTATTGGATTTATTCCGAAAATTCTATATTTCCACTTTCGGGAAATAAACTCTATTATCCCATAAAGTCTTCCTTTTCCAAAGACTTAGACTGAATTTTCCTAACTCAGTCTATTATTCCGATAATTATCGAAAATCTTCGTAGAATATAATTTCTCTTAGAATTCCTTTATCGATAATCTATACGAATTTTCTCTACTCTTACTGAGTCTAAAATATCGATCAAAAATACTTTTATGGGACCTTCCCAGAGGTCACTCATCTTAATATTTCCATGGCCTGAGCACGCTTAACAATTTTATTCGATCCAAATTCAGTACCTTTTACTGCATCTTAATTCTTAAAACCAATATCAAGGTACTTATTTCGATCTGATTCACTCTTATACTGAATAAAATTACTTATTGGGGAAATTTACACTTTAGTCCCCAAACTTTTTTAAAGTTTATACTTTAACCTCAAAACTTTCAAAATTTATATTTTGGTCACTAGCCAAAAATTTGGGATATTACACACGCCTAGCCAAATACGTTAAACAAAGACACTAGATAGGAGGCAACCCATGATTTTATTTTATTTTTTATGAATTTTTACAGCTTTTTTTCTTTTTAGGTACAAGGAGAAGAACTCATGGAAAAAGATACAGCCGGACCTCATTTTCCTCAGGCAAAACAAAAGCAATCCACGATTTAGTCGTGACCACGCTTCTACATACCGAATTAGGGAGCATTTTTCCCTAAAACTTGTATATCTTTATTTTATGCATGATGATTTTAGAATATTAGGGACAATGTTCAATTTAAGTGTGCGGGTGGAGGTTTTTAGTTGAAAATTTTTGCGGGAATCTTTCTTAGTTTGCCGAAGTTAATAGGAAGAAAATGTGTGAATTTTATGCTTATTGATGACTTAGAAAAATTCTATGTTAATGTTTTGGTAAGCATATTGTTACGTTATGATAATGAAAATTTGATACTATGAAATTATGTGCTATTAAGGAACGTGATACAACCTCGACATATACTATGACATGGAGCTTAAATCTCTACTCTGATTTAAGTTATACGAATCTATGGAACTATATGTTCACCTTTGAAAATAAGCTTTGACATCCTTGGATACAAGATAACTTAGGATACAATTGGCATGTCATAGAATTCATGGAGCTAATATATAGGGTAGATTACGATCCTTATTAACGACAATATGAGGGATATTTTTTTGGTCAGTGACAATTGAAATGATTGACCATTCTCGGTTATTGGAAATAATTGGTTGGGAATTTTTTTATCCACGTGTTGTTATTTATGAAGCATATTTACTACCTATCTTTTCTATAAAACCCATCACCCTTAACCTATTCCTACTTTTCATCTTGCAACTCTTTAGTTTCTTTTATTTTCTTTTATTTGTTTTTACAAAACTCACAACCAAGATCATCTGTGGCATCCAAAATTAAATTTTTAGTTCATCCAAGTTCCTCCAAAGAACCAAGATACAAGAAGTTTGCTACACCAGTGGTTCAAGAAAGATTTCACTCCAAGTTCGAAAGCCGGAAGATTTACGAAGAACAAGGCTTTGAATACTCCAACCCTCATCAAGATTTCGGCCTTGAACCATTCATCTTCGAGAGGATTGCACATCAAAAGTGGCAAATCTTTTACCATCAATCGGAACCGGGTAACATCTCATGGGTAAGAGAATTCTATGATCACTCACCTAACCCGAATAATCCTTATGTTTTTGTTCGTGACAAGGCCATACTCGTAAGCCCTGAAAACGTCAACACCTTTTACGGGTTCTACATTGAGAAGGACGAGCATCAAGCCTTTGTTGATCAAATCACGCCCAAGCAACTCGACAAGGTGCTTCAAGAGCTCACTCAACCGGGAACTCATTGGAACGACGGTAAATACAAGGGCACGGTAAATCGCCTTCGGCTTAAACCTGAGGCAAAACTATGGAATAAGTTTGTTAAAACCTCTTTAATGCCCACCACACACAATATACCGTTGATATACCACGTCTTTTGCTCATACATTCTATTTTGCATAATCGCATCATTAACATTGGAAAAATTATTTGTGATGAGATTTTTGTATGTAGCTCAAAAGATAAGGGCTCTCTTTTCTTCCCTTGCTTAATTTCTAATCTTTGCAAGGAGATGCACGTCCCAAGTGAGTCAACTGATGAAAAGGCCCTACCAAAGTCCGGTTGGAATCAAGCACAAATCCAAAAGCTAATGGGAGAGGCACCGGAAAAATCCTCAAGGCCTCCAATTGCCGCAGCAACTCCTGCCGCCCCGTCAATCCCTAATGCCCAAGCACCTAACGCCCGGGCAACTCGGCCATCAACCCCGGGACACTTTGAAGCACTCTTGCAACCATTGGCGATCCACCTAAGGCAAATTGAAGACCCGCAACTAATGTTCATGTGGTACATGAAGGAGCACAACAATGCCATCACCCAAGTCATCCTAGAAAAGTACCCGGACAATCGCGTGACGTTCCCAATCTTTCATGCCGTGATCCTTGCCCCGGCAACCAATGAAGCAGTCGCCACTGCAACCGCAACAGATGATGCTGCGGCAACCTACATCGTGCCTGCACAAGCAGATGCCACGGCAACCAACCCTGAAGATGCCATGGCAACAAAAGCTAAAGACATCCCGGCAACCACTGTAAAAGCCAAAGGTAAAGCACCTATGCCCGAATCAACTCCTACGGAATCATTGTCTGATTTTTCAGATTCGAATGAGTCCTCCATTGTACCAACAAAGACCGCACCTATTGAATCCTCCAAGCGAAAAGCCAATGACATTGATGAAGAGGACAATGAGGACAACCCCGTACGAGGATCGATTCCACCACCGGGAACAAGGAAACAACCATCGCGTTCAAGCAAGAGAATCAAGACACCAACCAAAAGGAAACTAATCATCCACGACGATGAACTATCGGAGTAAGTCCTCGTTTGCATTTTATTTTTCGTTATTTTTATTTAATACATGCATTGAGGACAATGCCTCACTCGAGTTTGGGGGGGATTTTTATTAGTAGTTACCATGTTTAGTTACATTCATCTTAAGTATTACATTTAGGATACATAAATTGCTTGACATGCCTTTAGTTGGAACAAGAATTGCCTAGATTTGATGAATATTCGATGATGACTTTGCCAATGCACTTAATTGATAGAATTTTTATTCTAGGATAACCATGGAAAAACTTAGAATTTTACTATGATGCTAAATTTGATGAAACACTATTGTGGTTTGATTGATTTAAAGAATTCTAGTGAACTTAGGTTGATAATTAACAAATTGGGGGATTAGAATAAAAATTGGATGAATGCTAGAGGTGCCCGAAATTGGCTCTAGCATGTGCTAAAAAATTGATCGCTAGAGGTGCCCGAAACCGGCTCTAGTCGAATAAATTAATTAACTTAAGAAAACTTAAAACAAAACACTAGAGGTGCCCAAAACTGGCTCTAGTTAAAACATGTTGAAAAGAACCAATGAAGTAAATTGAAAACCTCTTGTTTCCATAGAATCCAAAAAATCAACTTGCACACAACTCCGCACACACTCACAAGCATTATAGTTTGATTCCGAGTAACTCCTAAGTTTTCCAAAAAAATGAAAAGCTAATTATACTTTGTGCCCCGGTTCTGAGAATTGAAATCAAGTTCAAAGCTAAAGTTTGTGAAAATTGAAGTCTTGGCAGGTAATTATTAGTTTGCATTGCTTGAGGACAAGCAATAGTTCGAGTTTGGGGGTGTGATAAGTGTTCAAAAGTACTATTTTTCTTACCCTTTTTACTCATATTATTGTTAGACTTAGGCTCATATTAGTTGCATAATTAGCCATTCATGCATTAATCCATGTTTCCTTCCATCGTTGAGCTTGATTACATAACTTGGTAGTTTTTGTGGGAAAAGATGCTGCTTTGGTGTGTTTTGTGTGTATGTGCAGGATCACTTGCCAAAGCAAGGCTAGAGCTAGTTGCCAGGGCAATGCATGAAGGAGATGCCGAGCTAGTTGCCAGGGCAATGCATGAATGAGACGCCGAGCCAGTTGACAGGGAAATTGTCGACAAAGAATAAGGTGATATGGTAGTCGAAATTGATGACTAGACAAGCCCAAGATGACGTGGAGCAAAGCTAAATCCCAAAGGAGTTTGATTTCCATGAAGAGATTAAAGAAAAATTAAATTCCAAGAAGATAGGAGAAGTTCTAGAAGGAATATAATTATAATAAAGAATTATATTCTTTAAAGATAATTTAATTCCAACTTAACTTCCTCCTCAAAGGAGGACTTTGACCTAGCCCTATAAATTAGAGGCCATGCCGTCAACTCCAAAGGGAGAGAAGGAGGAGAGGATTTTCGACAAGCATCTAGGGCAAGGAGGATTTCGACAAGCTTCTTCCTTCATCTTTTTCTTTCTTGTTCAATTAGGTTCATGCTAGGGATTCTTTATCTTGTGTTTCTTTGGAACCTAGCCATGAACTAAATCTATTTGGCTAAGGTTATTGTATCTTGTGGTTGTGAGAAACTATTGGATTTTGTTTAGGTAATAAGAGTTTGCACTTTTTTATTCAAGGTTTATTCATTCTTGGTTCTTATTCTTGTTTGCGAGTGAATTTGGAGAGGATCTCGTAACTTCACCTATTTATCTAATATCGGGAGAGTTAGATTCAAGAAACGAATGAATATGATCTTTATTCAATCTATTGATGGTGAAGATTAATCCGGCTTAGGAATAAGTTAAGGATTTCAACGGCTAAGAGGAGCGCAAGATTGGTTGTTGTTCACCATTGATTCACGCAGGGATGTATTATCAAGGCATGCACAAGTAGCTAGAGTTTCAACTTAGGGATAAGAAGAAACCATTGAAGAACGCTCTGCCGAACCTTGAAGGTTGCTGCCCAGATGCCCAAGTAGTTGCCCAACTAGTCACCCAGGCAACCATCGATTAGTTGCCAAGGCAACCCCGTTGTGCAAGTTGCAACGGCAACTGAGTTGCCCGTGCACTCTTTTACCAAGACGATCAAATCGGCTATCACACCTCAACTCACGATAACCTGGCCTATCTCTCTCATTTAGTTACATCACATTTTACTTATTTGCTTTCTAGATTAGTTATTAGTTAAAACTCATATAATCCTCTACTTGTGTTTTCTTTTACTTTTTACAGTGCAAGAGAGTAGATTCTTGAAGTGGCACTAATCCCTGTGGAGACGATATCTTTTATACTATAACTTGCAACGTGTATACTTGCACAATTGCGTAGCACTTATTACGCGCAACAATACGCACAGAGTTTAGTTTGTAGGGAGAAATCTGAATCCCCACTTAATTTTTCATCTTCTCCAACATATTTCTCTCTCATTTCACTACTCTACTAGAAAGCTTGCTGCTCTCCACCCAAATCACAGGAGTCAACCGTTTAAAACTACCTTCAGACCATTTTCACCATGAAACTAAAAAAATATACAGCTTTCCCTTTGTTCTGCTCACTATTCGTTTCACAAGTTAACAAATTCACGAGCCAATATAATTTATCAAATTTAGATTGCTTATCACAAACACATAAATCAAACAATACATATAATAGTAACCATTACAAACAAGCTTGCAGCGGTAACTAATTAATTAATCAAGAGATTGAAAACCTTCTCCTCCTAGGCTTGGTAACATCCACTCCAATGTTATCATCGATATGAGATGTGTCCTTGGAGCCATGTCGGAAGGGATTTAGCTTGCCTAGAGTCTTGGACATGGAGGAGAAAAATGTAGGCTTTCTGGTCCCACTGCTCTTTGAACTTGTTCCAGTTTGATTGCTCTTCTGCATGTCGGATATGTACATCTTCATCTTCAAAAGCTCCGTTCGCAAAGCCTCGTTCTCCTTTACCAGAGACACGTCTGCCTGCAATTGATTCCTGGTGGTCACAGCGTCTGGCTCGTTGGGGTCATCCGCCCCGCCACTCCTTAGCTTTAGCTGATCATAGTACAATGCGTGCAAAACAATATGCACGGGCAACCTCTTGTTTTGGGATGCATGCACTCGAGCCTCGTATGACAGCTTCAAGGGGTCCATGGAGCTACATACCTTCTCCCTTTCTATCTCATCCAGATTTGGATGAGACTGCATGTATAAATTTGTTTGTTAATTAACTGATATGCTCAACAATGGTAAAACATTGAACTTTGATTAGCATCAAGTCAAGTACGAAGTATTTGAAGATTAAAAATTAACCTTGAGGTAAATGTCAATGACCCGATAGAGATCGTCCTCGACCTTCCTAGCTCCTTTGGGGACGAGATTAGCAATACCGTTGAACTTGGAGATGGTGAGTTCAACTACGGTTGCTATTTCAGCAAGGTACGCGTCTAGAGTCTTAGCAACTCTCTGCACCGCAGAGGAACTTACCTCCCTAAAATCACCACCGTTGAAAACAGCCATGCTCTTCTCCTTCTCCACAAACCCCGAGATGATCCTCCGGACGCTGTCAAGATCCAAGAGCCTCTCCCCATCATATGTGAATGACAAAACCAAGAGATCATCAACCATGACATGCTCCAATATGAGGGATATCCGTTTCTCCAACTCGATCTTGCAAGCACTGGAAGTTTTTAGAAAAATTGCACAGCGGAGAAGGCAACACAAGAAGTGGATAGGAAAAGCAGCTTTCTCTGCCGGTAGCAGTGCCACTATGGACTCCAAAAGCTCACGCTGCTGGATCCAAAGATCGGAGTCTATAGGCTCGGAACACTTGATGCCATTGCCCGAGTGATCCGTACTAGATCTCGGAGCCATCTCTCTGCGTAAGTTATGAGAGCGGTGGCCATGGTTAGGGCCTTTGCTCCCCGTTGTTTCATTGAGCCAATGATTCTTCCAAAGAACTCAATGTCGAGGATCGATAGCTCTTCTGTCCACCAGTTTGGAGGCGTACGGCAAGGGAAACTCGCCTCGCTACAAGCCTGCAGACAACATTCATGTTCCAATAAATTGAATTTATTCCCTTCTAAAGAACCAGAAAAAACTATTCCTATCCAGTTACTATTCACATAATTAGTTTCTAGTTTTGGTTCCTACCAAACCGATCTGTGTTCTTGGTAAAAACTATTCTTGATCCATATTTATCCACAACATGATTTATTGATTTGCATAAAAATATACTCACTCTAGCACTGGCGACATCAATGCATCTTTGAACAATTTTGAGTTCCTGAGGCATGGGCAGCAAATCTTCGTATGACTTGAGAACGACGACGGCGCCAGAAAGGCTAGAGAGGGCAACTTGTGAGAGGAAATCTTCGGTGCGCCCTGCTAGGTTGTTATCGCAGTAGTTATCAGTCATTTGGAGATACTCGGCGGCACATCGGAGAGCCGCCACGTTATGGACCGTAATCTCGAAGTTGACACCATAACAAAACTTCGCTGCTTTCTCGAAGATCTCAGGGCCTCCGGGGATTTCGGACAGGTCGATTCTCGTCAAATCTGCTTCTTTTGTTTCCATTATCAGCTTCCTTATGTAATTGCTCTTCACTACCAACATGAACTACACAATTTGATATATCTTCAATTTCAAACTAAACAATAAAAACATCACAATAATTCTCAAAAACGAATTTCATACCTTATGAAGATTGAAATTGGCTTCACGAACTTCGACTATAACATCAGTGGGGATGTCTTGGGAGAAAACCCTGAAATTATCCATAAATAATGATGGTTAGTTTCGAATCAGACTAGGGATAATACAATTCATATACAAAAGAAATGGCTTAGTTAAGTATTTGTACCACTGGCCGGTCCTCTCCATGGCAGCGGACAGCCTGCTGTTTCCGTTTAAAGTAGCCATAGGCGAGCTGGTTTGGTTGGGAGAACGTGCGGAAACAGAGAAGAAATTGATCTGCTTCTAATATAAGAATTGGTATATATTAGCTTTTATAGAGATTCTCGTTCATCTTAATTTGTTTTGGGTAATTATCCTTCAATCAATTAATCTTATTGGCTCTTTGATGTTGCTTTTTAACTCTCTTTGCTTACTTGTGACGTGACCTTATCCGTTGAGCTGTGACTCACTTTTGGGTATGTACCATTCTAAGCCTGCACAGGTTCACGACAAAACCTACTTTTCCTTGGCTTTGGGATATTTTTTTTCCTCTTTTTGTTTCAAAAGATCTTATTCATATATGTGTTTGTAGGGATGTAAAATCAGGTAATTGAATGAGTTTTAAGTTATACCATGTCAGGTCGAATTGAATCGAATACAAATTATTTTAGGTTGATTTGATATTTTAACTTGACTTGAGTTGGGTACAGGTCAATTTTAAGTCGGATCAATTTCAGGTCGGGCTCATATCAGGTCGGGTCAAAACGTTTTGGGTCTGATCAATTAATTGACGGGTTAATTCGGGTTCATTTGGACTTCAATTCGGGTTCATTTTAGGTCGTGTTCATTTCAGGTCGGGTAATTTCAGGTCGGTTTTATTTTAGGTCGGGTTAATTATGGTTTCGAATTCGTATTAAGTTTGAGTTTGGTACAAATAGTCAATAGACTTTGGGTTTGGTCATTTCGAGTGAATTATTTAACGCCTTTCACGAACACGAATCACATTAAAAATAAAAATTAGGGACTAGAATGAACAAAAATATCATCATATTTAAAATATTGGACTAAATTACAAAAATTAGAAATAAATAAGGGCCAATTTTGGCTAAAAATAAAATATTAGGGACTAGAGTGAACAAAATTATCATCATATTAAAAATATTGGACTAAATTACAAAATATAAAATAAATTAGGGTTAATTTTGGTTAAAAATAAAATTTTAGGGACTAAAATGAACAAAAATATCATCATATTAAAATATTGGACTAAATTGCCAAAAAAATATAAATAAATATGGGGCAGTTTTGAATAAAAATTAAATTGCATGGACTAGAATAAACAAAAGTATTATTCGACTAAATTACCAAAAATAAAAATATATATGGGTCAATTTCGGCTAAAAATAAAGTTCTAGGGACTAGCATGAACAAAAATATCTCATATTAAAACATTGGACCAGATTACAAAAATTTAAAATAAATAGGGGTCAATTTCGTTTGAAAAATTAGGGACTAATATCAACAAAAATGTATCTCTAAACCTCAAACATCAACCCCTAAATCTTACAATCACTAATAATTATAGTGCAAGCCTAATCCCCTAAACCCCGAATCTCTAAACTAATCCCATAACCCCAAACATTCAACTTGAAACATATACCCCTAAACCTCAAACCTCAACCCCTAAATCTTACAAACACTAATAATTAAAGTGCAAGCCTAATCCCCTAATCCTTAAACTAATCTCATAACCCCAAACACTCAACTTAAAACCTATAACCCCTAAATCTCAAACCTCAACCCCTAAATCTTACAAACAATAATAATTAAAGTGCAAGACTAATCCCCAAACCCAAAACCCCTAAACTAATATCATAAACCAAACCATGAATTTTATTTTTAATTTTAATTAAATATATTATAATTAAAATTACAATAATTTGAATATTAAATTGAATATTAATTTAAATATATTAAAATTATTATTTATAATTAAATATTAAATTGGATGTTAATTTAAATATTTTAAAATTATTATTTTTAATTAAATATTAATTTTAATATTAATTTAAATACATTACAATTATTATTTTTAATTAAATATTAGTTTAAATATATTATAATTAACAATATAATAAATTTAAATACATTAAATTTATAATTTTCAATTAAATATTAATTTAAATACATTATAATTAACATTACAATAAATTTGAATATTAATTTAAATTATGGTTTTAATTAAATACTAATTTAAATTATAGTTTCTAATTAAATATTAATTTAAATATTAATTAAATACATTGTGATTATTAATTTAAATTAAAATAAATTTATTAATTTAAATTTTAATAACCTATACTATAAATATACCATTAAACTTAGCCCGAACGAAAATTAGTTTCATTTTTCACTTTTGCGCCGTTTCATCTCTCATCTCTCAGACTCTAAAGCTTTCTCTCTTTGCCATTTTTGGGTTCTGGTTTCTGGTTGCAAAACTAAAACTCTCAGTCTCCATTTTCATCGTTTATCCCTTGAAGTTTTATCGTCTGGGTTCTGGATTTTCGATTTGTTGTGCTTCTCCTTCGCTTTCGTTGCTTGCTACTTGTTTGTGCTTTATATTAGTCTGGGTTATATTTATACTAGGTTATCTGTAAGTCATGAGTTATATTTATATTGGGTTATCTGTAAGTCCTGGCCTTTTGGATTTGTTGTGCTTCTCCTTCGCTTTCGTTGCTTGCTACTTCTTTATGCTTTAAATTATAAAGCTCTCTAAAACTGTTTGGGTTATATTTATAATGGGTTATCTGTAACTGTAAGTC
Organism: Hibiscus mutabilis; assembly: GCA_019671005.1. Lineage (NCBI taxonomy): Eukaryota > Viridiplantae > Streptophyta > Magnoliopsida > Malvales > Malvaceae > Hibiscus > Hibiscus mutabilis. Next base: position 10,902,752 of record CM033753.1, on the reverse strand, counting down.
CTGGCCTTCGATCTTCCTTGTTTGTGTTATATTTATTTTGGGTTGTTTGTGTTGATTGTTGATCTATCTACGTGTTCTATAATGATCGTTCTTTGTTGGTTTGTATATATATGTTTGTACATGCCTGAAGAAATCTTTCTTTTTTTTTTAATTCAAGTATACTGGTTAGACATCTCGTTTTGTAAGACTATTGGTCTCAAATGAGGTTTCTAAAGGAATCGTGAACTGGTTTAACAATGTCGCGTACGATGATTAAATTTAAGGAAGTTTTCTCCTTTTTAAATTAATATTATTTGACCTTTACTATTTGGGTTATATTTATATTGGGTTATCTGTAAGTTCTGGCCTTCGATCTTTCTTGTTTGTGTTACATTTATTCTGGGTTGTTTCTGTTGACTGTTGATCTATCTACGTGTTCTATAATGATCGTTCTCTGTTGGTTTGTATACATATGTTTGTACATGCCTGAAGAAATCTTTTTTTATTAATCTAAGTATATTGGTTGACATCTTGTTCTGCGAGGCTATTGGTCTCAAAGGAGGTTTTTAAATGATCTTGTGAACTGGTTTATCAATGTTGCGTACGAGGATTAAACTTAAGGAAGTTTTCTCCTTTTTAAATTAATATTATTTAACATTTGCTGCTTATTTATCTTAATGATGTAACATCTCATAATTTCTCACTTCACTGTCCTTTTCAATCTCTAACAACAAATAACAGTGTTTTCTTTTCAGTTTTCAGTACAACTATGGATAAATTATCTTATGAGTTGGACTATCCCGGTGAAAGGGGTAATTATTTTGTGATTTACTTCACTTTTTTATTTATACTTTTATATAATTTCTAACTAATAATAATTTTTCTATCCTATGTCGTGTAGAAGACCTACTAAGAGGTCAAAATGAGCAACAATCTGTAAGAGGTATATTCCTCTCTTTTTTATTAATTTCATAATTTATATTTGTATTTTTTTTGTTTACTACTAATACATGTTTGTTGTTTGTTTGTTTGAAGGGGATGTAAATGATCAACTGTCTGAAATAGTTCGTACCTATAAGAGGAGGGATACAATTACAAACTCAGGAGACTTTGGGAGCAGAACTTTTCATGTTTGGGATCATTATACCTTCATTAAGCTTCTTGAAGGTGTTTTTGAGCAATGTAAGTATTGCAAAACCAAAAGGTATAAAGTAGATTCTTATGTTGATACATCTAAACCTAAAAGGCATACTGAAAATGTCAATCTTATAAAGATTTTCTTGCTAATAATCTTATTAGTAGTATGGAAAGTTCTTTTGATCAAAAAAAATACTGTGAATTATTTGCTGAGGCTATTCTATGTCATGGTTATGCTTTGAGTATGGTTGAGCATGAAAAACTTAGGGCTTTGCATCAGTACCTTAATGCTAATGTGAAGGATATTTTGAGGTATACTATTACTAAGAATTGCATGTTAAAGCATGAGAAGCATAAAAACTGCTACTTGATTCAACGCATTTTGTTTCAAGTCGTATCTGTTTTATATGTGATTGATGGTTTACTTGCACTTCATGTTCTTATTTTGCTCTTACTGCACATTATGTCGATAATAACTGAAAACTTCAGTCTAAAATATTGAATTTTTTTCGTTTTCCCCCACCCATGATGGTGAGTCTATTTTTAAGTTTGTGAAAAATATGTTATGCGAGTGGGGTCTCAAAAAAAAAGTTTTTACCACAACTCTTGATAATGCTTCTGCAAATGAGAGAATGGTTAAGTGACTCAGAGATGATTTGCATGCCAGTGCTGCCTTTGAATGTAATTGATTCTTCTGTTATTAAATGCGTGAAATAGTTAAGTTTATTGATTCTTTTGATGCTCGACTTTGTAGCTTTGAATTGGTTGTTAAATATTGTGGTTCTTCTTTTCGTGGTAAGTTGATATTGGATGTTCTCTACTTAATCAATACTTCATAGGGAAATTGATGCTAAATTAACCATTAATGTAACCCCCTTGATCTGACCTAGTCACAAGACCGAACTAAGCGAGCTACATTAGAGTTTGCCGAGACAAACACGGAAGTTTACTTGAAAATGATCCATTTTTTCTTTTATTTTATCTAAATGTGTATTTAAGTCCTAAGGTGATCATGCTGATTATGGTGAAAATTACAACTCAATCGGGCATCGAATTGACATCCAATTGTACGAATTAACATTACAAGGACTAAAGCATAATTTCTGATAATTAAGAGGACATTCATGAAATTAAAGTTACCAATCCTTATTTAGTCATATTTCATACAATCAGGTTAAATTCCATCTTAAAACAACCATCTAAACTCATATAATTGCAAGATTAAGAAACAAGGACTAAATTGTGAAGAATACAAACTTCATAAGGCATCTTAATAGAATTAACGGTTGGCGTATTGGTACGGACATATTTCGTAACACAATGGATGTGAAATGCAAGGCGTATCAGTAAGATTCTTAGGCGTACAGATACGGGTATGTGTTTTCGAAAAATATGGATTCTAGTTGCTAAAGGGCGTACCGATACTGTTGCCCGTATACTGATACCAGGCTTATTTTTCAGCTACGCGTACCGATACAATTACTAGGCGTATCGGTACGCGTAGGCAATTTTGCCTAGATTAAGCTGAGATAGGTCCATGTATACCGATCCTAGAGGATATGTACCGGTACGGACAGACCTGTAATGACCTCTTGGTGGAACATATGACACTTTGGCTCAATCTAAAATACTCCAATCAACATGTAATCATCATATAACTTCACAAACATCAATTCCTCAAACATAGCAGCATGGTAGAAGATCATACTCAATATATCAAATCCAAGCATAAATATTATAGGCATAATTTCTACCCAAGCATGCATAATGTTTCCCAACCCCTCAAAACCAAACATTAAGCATCATACAAGTCCAAAACATCAAACATAACTTGTACAACCAGGAAGTATCCAAAATAAGACTCCTAAATACAACTTGGTCACATTGCCTCTTATTACTACTTAGCATTTATAAACCATACTTTGAAAATGTCTCAACCATTGGATTTCCTCTTACGTACTTGCTGTCCGAAAAGGCCTATTTCTCTGAATTGATGAGAAAAGAGAGCGTAAGCTATAAGCTTAGTGAGGGAATCGCAAAAACACTCATCAATGCATTTAAAACCAATTCATATCAAAATAAATTTATAATGCTCATTCCAAAATCATCTCATGCTTCTCAAATCTGCCCAAATATGCACATTTAAATAATTTGCAATACATGTATCATAGATTTTATCTCAAACCTCAATTTAAGCTTCATATGCCAAAACCTCTAGAGCAAGCTTAAAGAGCATCTCATGTATAAACCACATTATACAAACATAATCCATTTCTCATGATACATTATCTCATATATTGGCTTTCAAGTGACTCAAAACCAGTACCATTCCATTTTATAAAAACACATCGGATACATGAATTTCCCAAGTGGTTCCTACGACCACTTTACATACATCTTCGAATCGGAGCAACGGAACAATTACCCACCTTAATGGTTATGATGTGTAAATCCACCAGCGGGAGAATACGGCACAATTAACCCCTCGACCGCTGTAGGTCTCATGGTAGAGAAAATGACACAATTAATCCCTTGACACACATGAGGTGACTTATTATAGTGCACTTTAAACCCTATGGCTAGCCAACTATATCCGATAACATTTTAATCTTAGTCACTTGCCAATATATTCAAATAAACAACATTATTTCACTGTTTTACATATGCATTAAACCAATCCAATTTCAAATACATTTAACCATGTATTTTAGTAGTCATAAAATACTTTCATAAACCATATATCATTCTCAATAATCATCATATATGATCATTTGCCACATTTTTTATTTCTAAAACATGCATAATACAGTGAGTAATCAAAAGCATAAACATGTGCATGAGATTATATTTTGCAAAACCGAAATCGAGAGAAAGCTCAACCAATACTTACTTCCGAGCTTAGATAAGTGTTTCAAACTTTATCTAAACTCCCAACAACCACCTTTAAACCTTTTAAAAGCAGTAAAATGTGTTTCCACTCACTGACAACCCAAAACTCGCTAGTTGTTGCAAGAATCAAGCTTCCAAAGCTTCCGCAACCTCTCCAAAAGCTATAGGATTCAAATCCCCTGCTTTACCAAAAAAAAAACAGAGGATTAATGCACTTTCATGCACCTCTAATTTCCAGCAACCAACAAATACAACTTTGCCTCACAAGAAACCATCTAACGCCTCACTAAAACAACCGAAATCATCATCAAACCACATCTAAACAAAGCTCAACCAAAACTTATTGATTATAACATCTTAAAAACATCAATTAACATCCAAAAACATTATTACCATGACCTTATACCTCCAGCAACTCTACAACACCAAAATCACTTCAAAATCTAACTATATACAACCTAGAAAATTAGCAATTCACATAGTTTCGAGATTTCTTTTATTAATCACTTCTTTCAACAATAAAATAAATCTTATAAGAGATCTAAATCAATTAGATTCAACACAAAATAGATCCAAAACAGTGTTTATCAATTTTCCACATAAAACTCAATTTAATTACCAAATCCATGTTTAAATCATAATACCATAACATAAATCAGTTGTAAAGGATCAAGAACTTGTGAATTTTAGTAAAGAACCTTTAATTAGAGGAGATAAACGAAAATCACCTCTAATTGCTGATTTCTCCCTTAATTGGCAAAGATTGGTTGAAATCAAATAGATTTTGCTGTAGAATTCAAAGGAATCAAGTAGGAAATCAAAAGAAAATAAAAAGAGATTTATTCCTGGAAATTTATGAAAGAATTTGATAGATTGGCTGCTGAGAAAGTTGAGAGAAAAGTGATACAAAGTTAGTTACGTGAGAAAGTAATTTGTGAAATTAAAATCCTTTTATTAAACCTAATTTCTTTTAATATTAAAAACCATTTAAAAACACTTTAAAAATAGCCTAAATTAAGGAAAAATCTGATGGAAAAGTTTGGTCAAATAGCTCCTTAAAGATTCTAAGTTTTGACCCTTTTACGATTTAGTCACCAAAAACAGTTTTGAAAACTTTGCATTTTAGTCACCGAAAAAAATGTCCCAAAATCAGATCTAATTACTTCAAATTGAACTTACCAAAATACTTAAAAAATTAATTAAGTATTTTCTAGCATTTTTCATATTTTATTTAAGCCATAAACAATTTATTAAGTTTTAATTCTCAAAAATAACTCAAATTGCCTAATTCGGTTCTCCCGAACCATCTAATCGACCCAATTAGCATCTAGACCCAACTTCAAGGCGTTACAATTAACTTGTTTGTTAATAGGGAAAATGACTTTGATATAATTAGTGATGATGAGTGGGAAACTGCTCAAATAATTTGTGATTTTCTTGAGCCATTTTATGAAATTATTACTCTGTTCTCGGGATCTAAGTATCCCACTTTTAACTTGTACTTGGATAATGTTATTTCAATTGAAAAGTTGTTGTGTGATGCTCACAGTGATCCTTGTGAGGGCATTTCTGCAATGGCAGGACCCATGCTTGAATTATATGAGAAATATTGGTCTGATCACTCAACGATTCTCTCTTTTGCTATTTTGCTTGATCCTCGATATAAATTACAACTTTTGAAGGATTTTTACAGTGTCGTTTATGTTGAGAACGAGGTTGAAAGGAGGGTAAGTGTAACACCCCTTTCTCGTATTCGTACACCGAGTACGAGTCATAAATGTTACGACTTCTTTAATCAAAATCAGGGTAATTTAAAATTTTTAGAAAAGCTTCTCAATGATCACCCATCCTCAAATTTTTCTAGCCCAAGCACACTTAACTTTATTTAAAACCGACATAAATTATTTATTCGAGTCCCATCATAATTCAATTATCTTAGTATGCAACTTATCACCCTTGAATCTTTCCAGAAACGCCAATTATCTTGAAACCATAACGAACTTTAAAGGCCAATCACAACTTAAATAGGTTTAGCAAGTATACATGCCACTATAATAATTAAACCTTAATTATGATGTCATTGCTATGATTACCTGTTGAGCTTTCCAATTTTGATGCAATACTCTTCTCACTCTCATCTTGATTTACCTACATGTGTACAATCAAACACACGCTAAGTACGAACTTAGTGAGGCAATAAAGGAAGTAATAACAATTATTTAAACTTTATTCAATTTCATGGGTATATTTATATAGCATGATATATGTCAATGCATCAACTTTCACATTGCATTAGTAATTATTTACTATATACCAATGTCATAAGATTTTCATGCTTGACCGTATGCCTTATATGCATAAATGCATCATGATCACTGGATAAGTATACCTTCATATTAATCATATATCAACATAGTATAAACTGGATATAAATTTCTTACTGATATACTTGCCATATGTTCCGAGAGTTCACATACTCCCTAACTTGTTTACCATTTATTATCTATTTACTTATAGCCCAAACTAAACCTTGAGGACCCTGGGTACGCGAGTCAAATATGCACCGAAGTGCTAATAGACATAAGGTCGTCCCCACCATCCGCACATTTATAAGGTTGTGCTAACCATCCGCACGTTTATAAGGCCGTGCTAACCATACACTAAGTGTCATTTATATACATTATAGTGCTATCCCAGATACCCGAATATGCAGCGTGCTGCTGGACTCTATGGCATGCCAACTATACCATGTCCCTCAATGACTTATTTGGGCATAATTTCCATATTTATTCCATCCATGGCAACATATATCAATATAATTGAACATTGTGCAGTTCATACCCGAAATAACATGCATAGTATACCATTATATATAACTAGTGATCCATGCATTTGTGTTCAACCTTTGACATATTTAAAATATGTCAAATATATGATCAATGACATAAATATCATGCCAATATATAAACCAGGTAGACTTATCTCAAGTCTTACCAATGATGTATAAAATATCCATGTATCATGTTATTTATGCATTGCACTCACTTGGGCCATTTATTAGCATGCCTCACTAAATTCTACTCAATCCTTTCCTTTATAGAACCTCGAACTTTCTTTGATTCGGACTTGACTTCATTAACCACACGAATAAGATAAAATATTTGTTAGATTCAAATCTAACAATACCTTAATCATGTTGTCTAATATAATCATTCGAATATAAAATTTCCAAATATTTTTCCTTTCTTCCTTGTACTGTTCAAAAACTCATTATAGTCCTTAGTGACCAATTTGAACTTCCAATAATTCTTCCGAGCTTGCTAACGAACATTTAAATACAAAATATTTCAAATTTCATTTTCTGACAGCTTGCGCTACCTTTAAAGATTTACTTATACCGGGCAGAATACATATTGGATCTTAATTTCATTTGTACTGGAGAAACTAGATTCGATAACGGTTCTAACGGTATAAGCCACATAAATTAATAAAATCCACAAAAAATATGAAAATTCTTCAAACTCCCATCACAGAGTTGTCCTGACCGAAACTGCTATGTAAATTTTATGGCCTTCATTCGATTAAAAATTCATATCTTTTAACTCGGAATTCGAAATCAGTTTCCGTTTGTTGGAAATGAAACTAGACGAACAAATCTTTAAAACAGTATAAAATTCATCATCTAACCATTTTTGTAGAATTTATGGTGAATTTTCGAAGTCACTTCCAAAATTCAATCTTCTACATAGCTTTCCATAATAAACTTCTAATTTATACTAACTTCTTCTTATTTTTCTACTTGTCAATTTAGTCCCATCACTTGCCTCAAACCACCAATTCATCATCTTCTTCATCAAATAATTATTCAAAAATAATTTCCTCTAATTTTCTTTTTTTTACCAAAATAGTCACTAAAATGCAAAGGTAAGGATTCAACATCGGTTTAGCATTCTAACATCAATTTCACATCTCCAACATCATTAATTACATAAATACACTCCAATTTCATAAAATTCAAATTTGGTCCCTTAACTTTGAAGCTTGCCAAATTGGTCCATATATATTTAACTTAGGGTTTTGCTCCCAAACAACAAATCAAGCTTACTAGATCATTAATCAAACATCACAAACCCTAAGCTAGACTTAAATTCATAAACCCTAATCTTCTCCATAGAAACCAAAATATGTAGGGTTTAAATCCTAACTCAATAACATAACTTTAACATCATATAAGCTTGATTACAACTTAAATTCAACCATGAAATCATAAAATTTCAAAAGCCCCAATTTTGTTCATAAACCCTAATTTCCTTCTCATGTAAAATTTTCATCAATCAAGCATGTATTCCATGAATTATTAATATCAAAAGATAGAACTTGAAGAGTAGAACAACTTTGCAGTTTGAAAGATTACCTAAAAATTGAGTTTCGGGGCTTGAATCGAACTTGGACAATTTTCTTCCTTTTTTCCCCAAATTTCGAAAGTTGAAAGATGAAGAAGGCTTCATATTTTTGGCCTTTCCAATTTGAATTGCTCCAATTATGCCACTTGTATTATATAAATGAATTTTAAATTCATTCAAATAGGAAAATTACAAAAGTGCCCTTTTATCCAACGGTTGAGATTGATCTTATCATCAATCAAGAGCCAAGATTTAATTTTTAATTTTCTTCTTCCAAAATTGGCCTTTGTAACTTCAAATATTTCAAAATTGCCATCCCTGCCAAATGACCAATTTGCCCTCCAACTAGTCTTTATTTACTAGTTTGTTTCAAAATTGCCATTCCATTATAATATAACTAAATTAGTTCCTTCTCAACTGGCCACTATTCCATAAATATCATTTTATGATTTTCCATGGCTTATAGAACAGCCTCTGAAATTTCAATTCAATCTGATTTCCCAATATTCACAAAATACTTCTACTACGATTTTACCTTTACCAAGCTATCGGATCTATTCTGAAAATTATATATTTCCATAATGTTCCTCATATCATCATCCTTCACCAATGATCAAGATTTAATATTGAGTTAATAGTTTACCAACTTTGCCCTTGTGATTTTCCAAAATTACGAGCTTGCCATTTTTCATCCAACGGCTCATATTTAGCATGGAAAATCAACTTAAATCCAAGGGTTCATATTCTTCCAACACAAAGAAAATATCTTAGACATGTAGAATGACATAATCAACCTTGGCTTATCATCCTTCAAAATATCCTGGATATTTGATTCGATCCGATTATCCTAATATTTTTTTAAACTTTATTGCTTTATAGCCATTAATACAAGCTCCGTAAAAAAATCCGGGTAACACGGAAATTTCACTCTTGGGGTAAACTATTCATTTACGAGATCAAAATATATAACTTTTGAAAATTACACTTTGGTCCCTAAACTTTTGCAAAGTTTACACTTTAACCACAAAACTTTCAAAATTTTCATTTTGGTCACTAGCCAAAAATTGGGATATTACAATTAACCCCCTTAAGAAAATTCGTCCTCAAATTTTCAACACATACCTGGTTCAAAAACAATGAGGAAACTGTTTTCTCAAATCTTTTTCTATTTCCCAGATCACTTTTTGACTTCATAATTCCACCAAAGAACTTTAACAAGCGAGATCATCTTATTTCTTAGTCCTTTGACTTCATGTGCCAAAATCTTTACCGATTCTTTCTCATAAATCAAATCCGGTTGAATCTCTATTCCCTCCGAGGTAAGATATGTAAAGGATCTGATCGATACTTCTTGAGCATCGATACATGGAATACATTGTGAATCTTGTCCATTTTTGGAGGTAAGGCTAAATAATAAACCACCGGATCAACTCTTTTCACAATCTTATAAGGCCCAATAAATCTTAGACTCAACTTCCCTTTTTGTCCAAACCATAACACATTCTTCTAAGGTGAAACTTTTACGGAATACTTTATCTTTAACTTCATATAAATATCTTTTCTTTCAAGATCAATACAAAATATCCATCATTATAAAGCAATTCTAGATTGCTTCGAACCATTCTTACTTTATTCTCCATATCCTGAACTGAATCAAATTAGATTCAATCACCTCTTAGTTCTCTTTTCATCATCATCTGGAATATAAATTACCTCTTGATAACATGAACATCCTTTAGACGTAACACCGAAATCTTAAATTTTCCCCTTTTCACCTTACAGTTCTACCTTTGAGTTTTCTGTTGGAATCCATGAGGCTCTGCTATGGTATTTTGTTTAGCTCATGAATTACCAATTTTGCCGCCTCATCCAAAATTTAGATGTTGTCGCCACCCGGGGTTGTAGGTGTTTGAATAGGGATTGTGGTTATGTTTGTAACTCCCTACATAACATCTAGATTCTTGTTGGTGGGGGCATTCACCGAACTGGTGTTCCCTATCACAAAGCTCACAAGTGTATTAAACCACCTTCGCATCTCGGGTGTTGGATGATGGCTGTAAATTCTTGAGCATATTTGTGATAGCGGAGAACTGAGCAGACACACTTTAGGAATCGTCCAAATGAAGTGTTCCAGAGGTTTTAGGATTGAGAATTAATCTCGCCATGGGAAATTGAAAGTAATTATTGGTTATCCGGTCAAGAATTTCAAATGCCTCTTCAGGATCCTTGTCTAACAATATATCATTAGCCGAAGAGTCGATCATCATTCTCGTAGGTGCATTAACGCCATTATAGAACGTTACCACTTGAAGCCAATAATGAAAGCTGTGAATCAAACACTTGAGCAGCATGTCTTTATATCTATCCCAACATTCATACATGGACTCATCATCTCTTTTTCGAAATGCTATGATGTCGCTCCCCAGCTGTTTGTTCACGTTTGGTGGATTTTATCGGAGTAGAAAACGTTTGCAAAGATCATCCCAAGAAGTAATAGATCCTTGTGCTACTCCTTTCAGCCATGTTCTAGCTCTAAATCCTAGAGAGCAAGGAAGAGTTTGAGCTTGAGCACATCGTCAAGCACTTATTTGCTTGAAGCATTCACATACTTTCAAAAATGCTCGAATATGTTCTCTAGCATCCTCCCTCATTGATCCGCTGAATTGACTAATAGAGTTCAACATGTTGAACGTGACAGGCTTTAACTCAAATTGATATGCCTATATCGCAGGTGCAGTGATCACTGGAGTTAAATCATCAAGAGGTGTGAAGTTATCTTTAATGGGTCTCCTTCGAACTGGTTGTCGAATTCCTCGTTGTTTATTCTCTTGTCCATCAATGATCACGTCATCAACAATTACTCCATAAATTGGTGGATTATTGTTGTAGTTGTTATTTACGTTGTTCAAGGCGTCATTGTGAACTAGATCTGCCATTAATCTTTATTCTCTTTGTCTAGCACGATAGAGTCTCCCGATTTCATGTATAACCAAATAGAGAGGTTCTTCTTGATTCGTGCATCAGGTCATACACTAACAACACACTAAAAAAGAAAAAAACAAAAATAAGAAAATAAAAGTTAGAACTAAAACTAAATTAAATGTAATTACAAATCTAATGTTAGCAGTTGCCAATCCTCGACAATGATGCCAAAAACTTGATGCATTACGGATGTGTGCGCAATTAAGAGCAAGTATACCCGTAAATCAAGTAATATAATGATAAGTAGAGTGTCGAACCCACATGGATTGGAGTAACAAACTCAAAGAAATTACACTTAAAAGTTAGTAGAATAGTGTTTGTGTGGTGATATGATTATAAACTAAATGCAATGAAGTAAAAGTAGCAATGATCAAAAGGCAAACAAATGATGTAGCAGATATTCGCGTGATTATGGATGATGGGTTTATTGCCTAAGAATTATGCTTAATTTATTAGAGTATGTCCAAAGACCAATCATAAGATGATTGTAAATGACATTTGGTTTTACCTTGTTTATTCAAAAAGAGGCATTGCCATTATTATTTTCATTTACAATTCTGTGTGCATAAATAAACTGAATTATAATAAAGTCCTTAGAATAATATGGTTATGCTTAAATGTCCTTAGTCGAGTATTATGGTGGGCATGGACAACAATAATGCATTAAGACTAATATGTAGTTGATTGATGACAAAGTGTTGTCATTGACATGGAGATGTCAAAATCAATACATAAGTATGTGTTAGAGAACGACATACTGGACTGACCCGCTATGAGCATGTTTCTTGGATTATTATGTGACAGTCACAATATTGCTCATAGTGATAACTACACGTATGATCCTCAGACTTGAGATCGTCATTATTTTAACATTGTGAGTGACATATTTTAATGCGGTCAAACGTGTGTTGTAACTGACTACACTATAAAGATTGATATTGGATATGTCACAATCTATGTAGTGGAATATGGTTGATCAAGATAGGATTTGTCACTCCTACATAATAAGAGATTGAGTGAGACTAGAAACACATGGCCATGCTCGAATAAGTTGATATGAGATATCATAGTTATTCGTTTATAATAGTTTACTCAAGATATCAAGAAATATTAGATGGACTATACAAGTGTGATTGGTCCATGACTTGTGTCCAATCTAGATATAAAGGACAAAAGGATGTAATACATAAATAGAGTTAATCATGAAAATGTTATGTCGAATCATGATTTCTTGTAACTTAGGTGACAATGACATATTGCTAGATGTCACTCATTGTTTGTAATATTATAAATGTTCTAATATTTACTACTAACGTTACATGAACCTACAGGGTCACACCCACATTTGAAATGAGCATATACTAAACGAATTATACATGTAAAAATTTATTGTACACGAATTTAGTTAAATTAATAAATATTTGATATATATAATTTAACTATTAGGTAAATATTAAAAGAAAAATAATTATTGTAATTATAACTCTTTTAATATATAAATAATATAATTCGGTTTATATCAATATATATATATATATTGAAATCCTAATTGAATTGAATTGATATTATATATATTTAATATATATACTAAAATCCAAATTAAGTAGAATTGGGATTATATATATTTAATATATAAATATTAAAATCCTAGTTAAGTTGAATTGAGATTATATATATTTAATATATATATATATATATTGAAATCCTAATTAAGTTGTATGGGGATTATATATATTTGATATATATATATATATTGAAATCCTAATTAAATTGAGTTAGGGTTATATATATTGAAATCCTAATTAAGTTGAATGGATTATATATATTTAATATATATATTGAAATCCTAATATGAGTTAAATTAGGATTTCAAAGGCTATATAAAGGCATGACAGATCTAGCAGTCATTAATACTTTTTAAAAAACTCTCTAAATAATTTAGAGAGTTTTATATGCTTGTTTTAACTGGGTGAACTACGTAGAGGTCGGAGCGTTATCGTTGCGGCTTAGGAATCGACATCGTGGAATCATGATTGGATATCTATATCCTCCAAATTCAGAATTTCAAATTTTAACTAGGTAATTCTTCACCCTTATTCACCCCGATTCGTTCCTCGTATATGGATCTCTGGTGGTAATCGTTGGATATTTTTTCTACTGCACCATGGGGTGTGCCGACGTGACCCAACAGTGGTATCAGAGCCACTTGTACGAAAAGAATTCGGGTTTTAATTACTTGGGTGATGTAATTGTATGAGATATATGTTATTTTTCAATTTATTTAGCGAATATATGATATTTGTACGAGCAAATATATTCAATCACGGTTAATCTGTTAATCTAGTTAAAAGATATTCCTAAGATCGATGATTAAGAGTTAATCATCAGGATCTTTGTCGACAGGGTTTGAAATGTTATATGTTAATTGTTAACATATTCAATATGGAGTTTTAGATGTTAAGTGTTAACATACACGAGTTATAGTTATATATTAGACTAAAGGTTAGTCTATAGATTTCGTGCGAGAAAGTAACAAAAGTTGTTTCAGCAAAAACCTTGTGGATTTTAAAATCCTAAAAAACACGATAACGTTGATAAAAGTTATCAAATCATGAGGTTTTTACATAGCAATTAAGTTGCTAATCTTTAAAAATTTCCCCGCCGCTAACCGAGCAGCGGCAACCCCGCTAGCGGCTGCAGGACCGCTGGAACCCCGCAAGGGGCTTAACCCATGCGTAGGAACAATCTGGTAAGACCTCAATAACAAAAGTGTCGTTATTATGTTTAATATGCATGGTGTTTGGAATGCATGGTTATAGCCCAATAGCCCATTTAGTTTTATTTATAAGGTTTTATAAATACAGCCTACGTGTCGTGCCTTTCTCTACTTCTATTGTAATTCTCTTCTCATCTTACTCCCTCGTATGTAAAACGAGTTTCTGAAACTATAATCTATACGAAGAAGCATGGACATGAGGAACAGAATTGTGGGATGATAGAAAGATGCTTGAGAAGTTTTTTTATCCTTAGAATAATTTGGTTCTCCCATTGGCTTGGGACGGGCCACCTTAGGATATAGTCTATAACTATTGCATTCATATTTGTTGCTTTTCATGTATGTGATAAAATGAATGTATGGGATGCATGCTAGTTAATTGATAAGATCAAATGTTAAATGGTGAGATAATATTCACAAAACCCCTCAATAAACTATTAAGTCTTTTATTTCTTCCCAATGTTAACCCTTGTTAAAGTCTAGATCGACACAATGTAGGTTCTACTAAAGCAAGGTACTTGTATCTATCTTGGCCAAACGCGAAGAATAAGCAAGTGATATTTGTTGGTTATAATATTGGTTAAAGACTTAACTAGGTTACTCTAATATGATTAGAAAACCTAAAAGTTAGTTATTTGGATAATCATAAGATGATTATAAGCAAGAGTTGTTCACCAAATGAAGGAGTAACATGAGATGTAATTAGCAAGTGTTGCTTACCTAGATAGACCATAATCTTAAGAGAAAAGGCAAAGCTGACTTAAGAGAATGTGAAATTTGGATCCTTGCCCACTAGAAAAACTTTACAAAAGGTATTTTCGACATTAATATTTGAGTATTATTTATTTTAATAAAAGTACTGGGAGTATAAAGTACTTTTATAAACAAACATGGTAAACGTACTTAAAAATTCATATTTTATTGTTGTAGACTTATTATGGCAAATACAATTTTGTTATCGTTGTGATCAATCCTTGAGAAGAACAAGTTGCACAACGTAAACTACCTTGATTGGTCACTGGAAGGAAAATATTTCCATTGTAATAAGATATGTCATTGTAAAAGGAACTGCCCATTTATCTTGAAAAATCAAGAAGGCAAATGAAAGCGGAGCGTCTGCTTCGGATATTTATGTTATTGATATTAATTTATCAACACCTACGTCTTGGGTATAGGATATTGGTTGTGGTTCTCATAATTGTACATTTGTATAAGGACTACAAAAGAGTAGAAATCTAAAAAAAAGAGAGGTGGACCTACAGGTTGGTAATGGAGCAAGAGTTGCTGCATTAGCTATAGGAACATACACTTTATCGTTTCCTAGTGGGCTTAATTTATGTTTAGAGGATTTTATTTTGTGTCTTGTTTGACTAAAACATCATTTCAATTTCTTGTTTAGACAAGATTGGATTTGAGATAATTATTAAGAATAATTGTTGTTCTTTTTATCTCAATAATGTTTTTTATGGTCTGACACAATTAATAAATAGATTCTATATTTTGGATCAAGAGAATTCCATTTACAACATAAATACGAAAAGATCAAAAACAAATGACTCTAATCAAACTTATCTTTGGCATTGTCACTTGGGTCACATAAGTGAAAAACGCATTTCAAAACTTCATAAAGATGGATTTTGGATTCATTTATTTTCGAACAACTTAATGTATGCGAGCCTTGCTTATTGGGAAAGGTGACCAAAGCTCCTTTTAATGGTAAAAGTGAGTGAGCAAGTGATTTATTGGGATTAATACACACTGTTGTATGTGGACCAATGAATACACAAGCCAGAGGAGGGTTTCAATACATTATTACTTTCACAGATGACTTCAGTAGATGTAGGTATATTCACCTAACGCATCATAAATCTGAAGCCCTTAAAAAATTTAAGGAATTTAAAAATGAAGTACAAAACCAACTAAGAAAAAACATTAAAGCTCTTTGATTAGATCGAGGAGGAGAATTATTAAGCTTAGAGTTTAGTGACCTTCTTAAGGAATGTGGGATTGTCTCACACCTCCTGGTACTCCACAATGGAATAGAGTTTTTGAAAAGAAGAAATCGAACATTGTTAGACATGGTTCGATCAATGATGAGTCACGCTGATCTTCCAGTTTCTTTTTGGGGACATGCACTAAAATAGTTGTTTTTACACTAAATCGTGTTTCATCTAAATCAATTCAAAAACACCATATGAGATATGGACTGGGAAACGTCCGAATATGTCTTTTATGAAAAATTGGGTATGCGAAGCTTATGTTAAACATAAGAAGTCTACAAAGCTCAAACTCAAATATCATAAATGTAATTTTGTGGGTTATCCTAAAGAAACTAAAGGATATTATTTCTTCAATCCTACCGAGAACAAAATGTTTGTTGCTCGAACATGAATCTTCCTAGAAAGAGAAATTGTTTTTTGAAAAGGAAGTAGGAGAAATATTAAACTCAATGAAATTCAAGTTCAACCACATATTATTGAACAAGAGATTGAACAACAACAAGTTGCACCAGTTGTTGAGGAACATTCAGCAGTTTTGGAAACACAACCATTGCGAAGATCTTTGAGAGAATGTAATGCGCCTGAGAAATATGGATTTCTTGTCACATTGCATGGTGATGTTCTCTTCATGCATCAAGATAAGCCTAGGACTTACCAAAAAGCAGTCATGGACCCAGACTTTGAGAAATGGCTAGAGGCCATAAATTCGAGATGAATTCCATGTCAGAAAACCAAGTTTGGACCTTGGTTGACCTACCTGAAGGGGTTAAGCCCATAGGGTGCAAGTGGTTTTTCAAAAGAAAACCGGCATGGAGGGTAATGTACAAACATAGAAAGGGCGATTAGCCACTAAGGGCTTTTTTCAAATTCATGGTATAGATTACAATGAAACCTTTTCACCTATTGCTATGTTCTGGATCTTACTTGTGATAGCTGCATTTTATGATTTTGAGATATGGCAAATGGAAGTTAAAATCGCTTTTCTTAATGGAAAACCAGATGAGGATGTGTACATGACACAACCTGAAGGTTTTGTTGATCCAAAAGATGCCAGAAAAATATGCAAGCTACAAAGGTCCATTTATGGATTGAAGCAAGCTTCTCGAATTTGGAATCTTCGTTTTAACGATACAATCAAAGAATTTGGTTTTATCAAAAATGAAGATGAGCCATGTGTTTTCAAGAAAATTAGTGGGAGCACTATCATATTCTTGGTAATGTATGTGGATGACATACTGATAATAGGAAATAACATACCTAGCTTACAGTCTGTAAAAACTTGGTTAGGAAAATGTTTTTCCATAAAAGACTTGGGTGAGGCAACATAAATATTAGGAGTCAAGATCTATAGAGATAGATCGAGACGACTCCTAAGATTGAGTCAAAATTCATACATAAATAAAGTACTAAAAAGATTTAGTATGAAAGAATCCAAAAAGGGGGTTTTACCTATGAGACATGGAATTTCACTCTCGAGGGAAATGTGTCCTTCAACACCTCAAGAAAGAGAACTCATGAGTAAGATTCCATATGCTTCAGCAATTGGATCTATCATGTATGCCATGCTATGTACTCGTCCAGATGTATCATACGCTTTAAGTATGACAAGTTAGTACCAGGTAGATCCCGATGAAGGTCATTGGGTTGTAGTTTAAAATATCCTTAAGTACTTAAGAAGAACTAAAGATACATTCCTTATATATGGAGGTGAGGAAGAGCTAAGTATAAAAGGTTATATTGATGCCAGCTTTCAAACTGATAAGGATGATTCACGATCGCAATCGGGTTTTGTGTTCTGCCTTACAATAGGGATTGTGAGTTGGAAAGGTGCAAAGCAAGATACAATAATTGTTTCTACAATAGAAGATGAGTATATTGCAGCATGCGATGCTGCAAAAGAGGGTGTTTAGATCAAGAAGTTCATATCTGAACTATGGGTTGTGCCGAGCATATTGAATGCTATAAACCTACATTGTGATAACAACTTAGCCATCGCTCAAGCAAAAGAACCCAGATCTCACCAACGATCCAAACACATACTTAGGTGTTACCATCTCATTTGAAAAATTATAGATCGAAGAGATCTGAAAATATATAGAGTACCAACATATGATAATATTATCGAGCCACTGACAAAGCGTTTGACACAGCAAAAGTATGGTCATCACACTAAGTCATTTCGTACTAGATACATGAGTGATTGGTCTTAGTGCTAGTGGGAGATTGTTAGAGTATGCCCAAAGACCAATCATAAGATGATTGCAAATGACTTTTGGTTTTACCTTGTTTATTCAAAAAGAGGCATTGCCATTATTATATTCAGTTACAATTTTGCGTGTATAAATAAACTGAATTATAATAAAGTCCTTAAAATAATATGGTTATTCTTAAAAGCCTTTAGTCGAGTATTATTGTGGGCATGGACAATAATAATGCATTAAGACTAATATGTAGTTTATTGATGACAAAGTGTTGCCATTGACATGGAGATGTCAAAATCAATACATAAGTATGTGTCAGAGAACGACATTGTAATACCCCAATATTTGCTTAGTGACTAAAATGCAAAGAATTAAAAGTTAGTGGTTTTAGTTCAGTGACTAAAACGTAAAATTTTAAAGTTTGGTGGCTAAAGTGAAACGTTGGGAATAGTTTAGGGACCAACATGGTAATTTTCCCAATAAAAATTTTTATGGCAAAAATGAATAGTTTATCCCAGTATAAGAATTTTGGTGGGAATCAGATTTTTGGTACGAGAATTGTGTGAAAAGCTATAAAGGGGATAAGTTTCAGAAATTAATTCAAATGGTTATTCGAACTCAAAAAATTATGAAAATTTTGTGAAAGTCTTAGAAAGATCAGAAGAATATGATATGATGGTTTTTGAATCATTTTTATCCGATTTAAATTCGATTCCATGCAGTATGTGGTGAAATAGGTGAAAATGGCATTTTTGAAGATAAGTTGGTTCATTAAGGGTAAAAAGGTCATTTCACCCTTACTTTTTGATTATTATTGATTGTTTTGGATAAGAAAAAGATATGTGTTGGCATGTGTTAGGATGATCAATCAATGTAGATGTTGGCCAAGAGGGGGTGAATTAGCTATTTTAAAAAGTACGGAAGCAAATCGAAAAGATAGACAATGGGACACAATGATTTATAGTGGTTCAAGCTTCTAACAAGCTCTACGTCCACTACCTTAGCTTCCTACTAAGGATTTTCAACCAATTTCACTATGAAATTCTTCCCCTTTTCTAGGCTAAGGAGGGAACCGTTACAACTGATCAAAGCTTTCTACCCAAAGCTTGATCAAAGATCACTCTTTTACAAGAAAGAAAAAGGCAAAAAGAAAATGACCTCACAAGGTAAATATTTGCCCAAAATTACAAGAACACTCAGCCCCAAACTTGAAATAAAAGATTACAATGAAGAACACAAGTTGGGTACAAGGATTTGACTTTATGAGCACAAGGGGTGGATTTTGCTTGAGTACTTGAATGTTGTTCAATGTAGGTTCATTAGTTGTTGTTGTAGCATTGGAGACTTGTATTTATACCCCCTTATTAAATTCTAGCCGTTTGGGTGGCTGAAGTTAACAATAAAGCCGTTTTCCCGCAATTATACAGTCTGGTGAACAACCGTATCGGTACACAAAGGCCCGTATCGATACCTATTACAGCAAAAATATAGCCGTTGTGGAAAGCATATCGATACGCGTAAAGTCGTATCGAAATGGTCTTAGTGTTACAATAGGGGCGTATCGAAACGGCAAGGCCGTATCGATACGGATTTTGCTTACTATAATCTTGGATGAAAAAGTGTATCGATACGCATAGGGGTGTATCGGTATGGGTTAACCATAATTCAAAGTTTGTTGATTCCAATAACTGACAAGTAACGGTCAAAAAATTTAATGTCGAGATATTTGAAGATCTTGACAAAACGTATCGATACGGGTGGTGCCGTATCAGAACGATTAAAATTTTTCTTAAATTTAGATTTTAAACCGTATCGAAACATAGTATATCGTATCGGTATAGATATAAGTTTCTTAATGCTAATTTTAAAACGTATCGAAACGAGTGTGAGTCGTATCGAAATGCTAAGCTTAAAACCTTTACCCAGGTTGAAGGTCGTATCAAACGAGTGTGAGTCGTATCAAACGGGTTGTACCGTATCGAAACGCAAAGCCTAATTTTTCAAAGTATTATGAAGGTCTTATCGAAAAGGGCTTAGCCGTATCAGTACGCTTAGCAAAATAAATTCCAGTAGCTAAAAATCATATCGAAACACCAAGGGGTGTATCTATACACCTGGGCATATTTGTGTATTTTTGGCTTGAAACACTTAGAAAATATTTGGTTTTAAGTTTATAACTTTGGAAAACTTTTCCTTGCCCTTTTGTGAGACTTTTGAATACTTAAAAATTTATTTTCCTTTAAAATTTAGTCCTTAAACAATTTGTTATATCAAAACCAAACATAGGCTTTACAATCTCCCCCTTTTTGATATAACAAAACCAAAGTGAAAATTTTTAAGTATTTAGAAAACTCCCCTTCAATTTAAGGCTATAAATAAAAATTTGGCTCTTTAAAACTTCTACCCCTTTTTGTTAGATCAAAATCAATGTAATAGGGATAAGACAAGAAAACAATAACAGCTCCAAGCAATTAAATAAGCAACATAAACACTTAACTTCAAATAATACTTCAAGCAACAAAGTTCAATCCAACTCAAATCCTAAAAACATAAACCAAATAAAAACAAAGCATAAGAGTTCATAAAGACATAAAATAAAGGTGCATAACTTAAATCTTAATATGATATGCTATGAGATGCAAGATGCCTAAGAGTCCATGCCATCGTCTCCATCGTCTTTATCTTCTTCATCCTCATCC
This sequence comes from Hibiscus mutabilis, assembly GCA_019671005.1. Lineage (NCBI taxonomy): Eukaryota > Viridiplantae > Streptophyta > Magnoliopsida > Malvales > Malvaceae > Hibiscus > Hibiscus mutabilis. The sequence goes on along the minus strand of CM033753.1, from coordinate 10,881,686 downwards.
TCATCAACATTTGTGGCCGGAGGTCCATGGGATTGACTCCATTCACCATGAAAGGCGTTAAGAGTGATGTCCATAGATTTTTGTCGATTTTCAATGGTCGCTACTCTTTCCTCCAAGGATGTGAAGCGAGTGTCGATCGCGGCAAATTCGGAGTCCATGGTGGTGTACAAATAGGTGAACTTCTCATTGAGGAAAGCCATGAGAGCATCCTGATTCGGTTGGGCCACCAGAGCTTGTGGAACTTGAGCTTCTTGAGGAGCCTCCACTGGTTCGGGCTGAAACACCTCTCAGAAGATTGGTGTTACGGACCCATTCTCCATTGTAATAAGTGAACTTGGTGCGATGGAGAGAACGCTCATTAATGGGATCTGTGAGAGGTTCTGGAAGGTCATAGGAACAACTAATCCTCATCTTGTCAAAGACAAAGCTCAAAGCCATGCCATAAGTGAAGGATGCAGCCAAGGAGGTGTGGCGATGTTGGACAAGAAAGACGATCTCGGCAAACATAATCTGAGAAAGGTCGGGTCGCCTTTTCTCATGAAAGCATCGAAGCCAAAAATCATCAACTTGGCGGATGGTAGACTATTTCCCACCTGATGGACGGAACCACCAAGTGATCATGAGATGTAAGATACGGTCATGGGCATTAAGAATGGTCACTAAACCACTAAGGACATGCCCTAACGCACCCTCATCATCTATTCTCGTATCCTCAAGACCCAAAAGGTTTGCTAAAATACTTGAATCAATTCGAAATTTCTTACCCATTAAGTAAGATTCAATTGCAACAACCAAAGATTTCTTTTCATTGAAAATACACCGGGCATTGGAATAGAAGATTAAAACAAGATTTCGGTATAAAATCCCGGGTATACTTAAAAAAGCCATAAGTTTCCATTCGTGCATTAAAGGAAGATATTCGAATTTAAATCTTTCGGGTGATAAAAATGGGATTGACGTAACACGCTCGGGACGAATTTTGTAACTTTGGTATTCTTTAAAATTTTCCATGGCGTCTGGAAATTGAGGTTCATTAAAACAATTTTGATAAATGTGGGTAAGATTGGGTCTATTACCAACATAATCGGGAAGAGGTTGCGGAGGATTTGAACTAGAGGCAATGTCCTTTCATGCTCGTTTCTTAGGGGCCATAATCTGAAAACAAAATCAAACCAGAAACGATGTATGCATAAATCAATACATTCGATCCAAAAAGTAATCCAATAATCAAGGTATTGTCAAAAATTTATACAATATAGTTTAAAAATATATGCAAATTTAAAAAGAATTTTTGGTAAAGAAAAACTTGAAAATAGTGTTAAAAATTATACGATATAATTTTATATTCGAATCAAAAAAGTTCATATTTGAAAAAAAAATTACAAAAATATTGAAAACAATACTATAGAGGTTCCAAATCTATGATTATAGTACAAAATAGTGTGTATATATGTACGAAAATTAAAAAGGAAAAGGTTAGGGTTTATACCTTGAAGTTGAGATTAAGGATGAATGAAGTGATTTAGATGCACAAACTTGATGATTGTAGCTTGGTTTTGATGTAAAAACTAAAAGCCCTCAAGAATTTTTAAGAGTTGTGTGAGAAAATATGAGGGATTGAGAGGTTTTTATAGAGAATTTTGTATCTAGGGTTTTGAGATAAAGATGGTATTTGAATTAAAGTGAAAAACCTCATTTAACGCCTTTAAAAACTGCCCAGCCGTGATCGCATACCGATACGCCAACATGGCGTATCGAACCTAGTATCGAAACGCTTTTGAGGTTGTTTTGATACGCTATACATACCAGTACAAGTAAACCTGTATCGAAACGATTGTAAATGACCCATATCGATACGCGGAACACCGTATCGATACGCCTATGCCAGAAATGTCAATTTTGGCTATAGGTTGCTCAAAAATTCAATTTTAATCGAATTGAAATGCATGTGAATGATATGAGAACATCATGTATGAGCATAAATAGATGCATACTCCCCCTAGAAACAAGCATATATGTATATAGGAGCAAAATCACAAAAGCAATCAATCAAACAAATTTAAGCATATTTTTAAGACCAAAAAAAGAGGCTCTAAGGATCAAGGGAGGTTGGTTAAACCTAAATCTCTCCTAAAAGACCAAAAATGATCTTTTTCTAATGGTTTGGTAAAAATATCCACTAATTGGTTCGAGGTGTCTACATATTCTAGAACTACCTCATTTTTCAAGACATGATCTCTAATGAAATGATGCATTATTTCTATGTATTTGGTTCTAGAATGTTGAATGGGATTTTTAGTAAGATAAATCGCACTAGTGTTGTCACACCTAATGGGGATGGTTCCTATGTCAATTACATAATCTAAGAGTTGTTGCTTCATCCAAAGGACTTGAGCACAACAACTCCCTACGGATATGTATTCGGCTTCGGTGGTAGATAATGCTACACTATTTTACTTCTTAGAAAACCAAGATATGAGCATACTACCTAGAAATTGACATGCGCCGGATGTGCTTTTTCTATCTATCTTACAACCCCCATAATTCACATCCGATATGGCATGTAGGTTAAAGGAAGACTCTCTAGGGTACCAAAGACCTAAACAAGGTGTATCTCTAAGGTACCTAAAGATTCTCTTAACGGCTATAAGGTGTGATTCTCTAGGACTAGCTTGAAATCTAGTACACAAATAAACACTAAACATAATGTCGGGTTTGCTTGAGGTAAGATAAAGTAAAGATCCAATCATAGAGCGGTAAAGCTTTAAATCTACACACTTACCTCCTTCATCTTTGTCAAGCTTCATGGAAGAACTCATTGGTGTGGCTTGAGGTTTCACACTCTCCAAGCCAAACTTCTTGGGCATGTCCTTGATGTACTTAGCTTGATTAATGAAGATGTTGTCCTTCCTTTGCTTAATTTGGAGCCCCAAAAAGAATGAAGGCTCCCCCATCATGCTCATCTCAAACTCACCTTGCATCAACTTAGCAAACTCTTGACAAAGAAACTCATTAGTAGATCCGAAAATAATATCATCAACATAAATTTGAACTACTAATATATCATTGTCATTTCTTTTTATGAAGAGTGTAGTATCCACCTTTCCTTTTTCAAAACCTTTTTCAACTAGAAAACTTGGCAACCTTTCATACCAAGCTCCAGGAGCTTGTTTCAAACCATATAAAGCTTTTGAAAGTTTAAAAACATGGTTTGGGTAGTTTGGATATTCAAAACCGGGTGGTTGATCTACATACACTTCTTCAATAATAAAACCATTTAAAATGCACTTTTTACATCAATTTGAAAAAGCTTAAATTCGTGATAACATGCAAATGCTAAAAGCATCATAATTGCTTCCATTCTAGCTACGAGTGCATAGGTTTCATCAAAATCGATTGCCTCTTCTTGTGTGTAACCTTGAGCAACAAGTCTAGCCTTGTTCCTCACTATGTTATCACTCTCATCTAGTTTGTTTCTATAAACCCATTTAGTTCCTATAGTAGATTTACTTTTAGGCCTATCAACTAGTGTCCATAATTTACTTCTCTCAAATTGATTTAACTCTTCTTGCATGGCCAATATCCAAAAATCATCATTTAATGCTTCTTTGATATTTTTAGGCTCAATGCATGAGATAAATGCAACATAATTACAAACATTTCTAAGAGAAGATTGTTAAGTGTTCAATAATACTATTTTTATTACCCTTTTTACTCTTATTATTGTTAGACTTAGGCTCATATTAGTTGCATAATTAGTCATTCATGCATTAATTCATGTTTCTTTCCACCGTTGAGTTTGATTACATAACTTGGTGACTTTTGTGGAAAAAGATACTGCTTTGGTGTGTTTTTGTGTGTGTGTGTGCAGAATCACTTGCCTAACCAAGGCTGGAACCAGTTGCCAGGGCAGTGCATGAAGGAGATGCCGACACAGTTGCCAGGACAATGCATGAAGGAGATATCGAGCTAGTTGCCAGGGCAATTGTCAATAAGGGATAAGATGATATAGCAGTCAGAATTGATGACTAGATAAGCCTAAGATGACATGGAGAAAAGTTAAATCCCAAAGGAGTTTGATTTCCATGAAGAGGTCAAAGAGAAATTAAATCCCAAAAAGATAGAAGAAGATCTAGAAGGAATTTAAATATAATAAAGAATTATATTCTTTTAAAGTATTTAATTACAACTTAACTTCCTCCTCAAGAAGGACTTTAACCTAGCCATCTCCTATTTAAAGGAGACCAAGCCGTCAAACTCAAGGAGAGCAAGGGGGAGAGTTCGATTGGGAGAAAGCTTGGAGGGAATTCGATTGAGAGAGAGTTCGACTAGGGGCTGATCGATTTCTTCTTCTTCTTTTTTGCTTCCATTAGATTCATGGTTTGGGATTATTCTTTGTATATCTTTTGAACCTAACCATGAACTAACTTGATTGGTTGGGGTTATTCTGTTTTGTTGTTGTGAGAAACAATTGGATTTTGTTTAGGTAATAGGAGTTTGCACTTTCAATTCAAGGTTTACTCATTCTTGGTTTTTATTCTTGTTTACGAGTGAAATGGGAGAGGATCTCGTAATTCTATCTATTTATCTAATATCGGGAGAGTTAGATTCAAGAAACGAATGAGTATGGTCTTTATTCAATCTATTGATGGTGAAGATTAATCCGGCTTAGGAATAAGTTAAGGATTTCAACGGCTAAGAGGAGCACAAGATTGGTTGTTGTTCACCCTTGATTCACGCAGGGATGTATTATCAAGGCAATCACAATTAGCTAGAGTTTCGACTTAGGGATAAGAAGAAACCATTGAAGAACGCTCCGCCGAACCTTGAAGTTGTTGCCCAGCTAGTTGCCCAGGCAACCGTCGATTAGTTGCCAAGGCAACCCCGCTGCGCAAGTTGCCACGGCAACTGAGTTGCCCTTGCACTCTTTTACCAAGACGATCCAATTGGATATCACACCTCAACTCACGATAACCTGGCCTATTCTCTCTCTTTTAATTTCATCTATTCTTTTAGTTTATTGCTCTTAGTTTACTCATTAGTTATAATTCCTACAATCACCTACTTGTGTTTTTCTTTTCCAACGCAGTAACTTAAGCAAAGTGGCCCAAACCAATCCTTGTGGAGACGATACTCGACACTCAGATCATTTTATTACTTGCGACGTGTATACTTGCACTATTTGCGTAGCACTCAATACGCGCAACAAGTTTTTGGCACCAATCTTCGGGATTGGCAATTGGTGTTAGTTGTTTTTGTTATTGCATTTTTCTTATTAGTTCTACTAACTTTTCTTTTTGTTTGTTTTATCAAAACAAAATTAGGTGCGCTACAAGTTAAGGGACATCAACATGTCGGTAAATAAAAGCAGATCTATTCGAGAGTTGATGTGGGAAGATATTAATCAATCCAATCAAGAGTTTCTTGCACCCTTCGATGATTACCTATACCAACCGAGAAAAGCATATATCGTGGAAAACTCGAGCACTTATTGTGGAGAACATCATGTGTTTGAAAATTGCCCACACATTTTCGGTGCATATGACTACATGGAGAACCATAGATGGATCCAGCAGCAAAATCCTTCATGGTATGATCAAAAAGCTCAAAATTCTTTTTACCATAACAATTTTGCTGCAGCAATAGACATGCCTCGACAATGTAGTCCTTTTCAAGAACATTCCAATTCCTTGGAGGAAACGTTGCTAGCTTCCTTGGCTAGACTTGACGGGTCAATTGAAGAGATTCAAGAGTTATCAAAGAAAATGGATGCGAGGATAGCTCAGTGGGATGCAATCGTGTGGGATTCAGAAGATCAATTGAGGAGATCCGCATATGCCTTGGATAACATGCACCAATAATCCATTCCTGGGGATACTGACGTCCCAAGGTAAGAGGATAAGGATCAATGCGAAGAGAGGTCTCTGATGTGTGGGGAACAACTAAAACCTCCAAGTCAAGAACCTGCCATTGAGAGAGACCGCCCAACACATGATGAGCCTGAGCAAGAAATTGCCTCGGCAATGATTGAGGAGCCTGAACAGAGCAATGCCGCGACAACACTGAGTGAAGCTGAGAACAACAATACTACAACAAATTCTGAGGAACCTGATGCCTAGAAGGTTACAATGTTGATGTTGAAGCAAGAATCTGTAGATTGCTCTCATCTACAGTTGCCACGGCAATTGCACGACCACGTGCAAGATCAACGAGATGATAATACTTTGCCAATGGAATATGAAGAGGTAATGGTTGAACCTTTCAAATTCTTTAAAAACTCACCTCATCCTTTGCAGGTATGTTTTGAGGAACCGATGTTGGTAGATTTGAAGCCATCGAAATCTCTACTGATGGAGATGTTTGAGAGGCCAAAAGAAAATGGTGTTTGGACTCGTGAAGCTTTTCAGAAAATTAGTTCTTCCCTTGACTTGCAGCAAATTTTGGCAACTGATTGCCACGGTAATTGGCTAGAGCAGCAATTGCCACGACAACAAAGGCTACATCTAACCATGATGGAGCCTGACGAGAACGAGGTAATTAAATGGTTGGATGTTGATATAATTTTTCCTAATAATAAATTCATGCCTTGATAATGTAGCAATGTGGAAGATGTGCATGGACTACAAGGGAATACGAAAGAAAGAAACCTCCACCATGGTAACGCAAAAGGGAGTAGTGGCAAGCACATTGGCCAAACTCTTTTTGGGCAATATTGTCACCCGATGGAGGGTACGGATGGACTATAAGAAGTATCGAAAATGACCCTCCTCAAGTTTTTCGGATATGCAATAACATTAGAAAATGCATGAAAAGTTCTCTTTCTAAGAATTTTTAATTTTGTTTTTAATTTTGGAACTCTATTTTATTTTCATTTTTTTTTCTTTATTTATTTTTGAATTTTTAGGAGATATTTATTTTTTTTTCTTCATTATCTTTAGTTTCGGTTTTTTTTTTTTTCTTTTCTTTTCCACAATAAGACTCACAACCACCATGCTAAGGAATTTCATTGCCGACTACTTGCCACGGCAACCGCGCAATGAGGATGCCCCGACAACTACCTTCTCGAGTTGCCACGGCAATGTAAACCGATGATGCCCTGTGCAACAAAATGGCCCGGCAACTCATCGATGCCCGTGCAAGTGAACCCGCCTCGGCAAACATGGATCAAATCAAATCAATACTATTCATGCGGTACCAGCCACAAGCATTCAACCATCGATCAAAAAATGAATCAAGCAAACGGCACGAAAGAAACTTATCACTCGAGGTGACGACCTCTCTGACTAACTCATTTCATTTAGTTTCTTTTAAATTTTGTTTCACTTTTACATGCATTGAGGACAATGCTTCTCTCGAGTTTGGGGGGTGTTGGTTTCTAGTTAGTTTCATGTTTAGTTGCATTCATCTTTAGCAATCACACATAGGTTGCATATGTTACTTGCCATGCTTTTAATTGGATCTAATTCCTTAAGACTTGTTGAATATCCAATGATGAATTTTTTCCACTACACTTAATTGAAAGAACCTTTAATTTTAGGATTGCATGAAAAAAACTTAGAATTTTACTATGACGCTGACTTTTTTACACGGTTGTGGCTTGTTGATTGAAAGAAACTTAGTGAACTTAGGTTGCTTAAAATTTGGGTAAATTTAAAATTGAAAATTAAAAGTTAAATTCTTGCTAGAGGTGCCCGAAACTGGCTGTAGTAGTTAATACACATTAAAGAATCGCTAGAGGTACCCGAAATTGGCTTTAGTTGACTAAAATAAAATGAGAAATTGCTTACTAGAGGTGCCCGAAATTTGCTCTAGTGAAAATAAAAATAAATGCCCCGGTGATAAAAGCCTATTGTTCATATAGAATCTTGAAAATCAACTTGTACACAACTACGCACACACATTGTCACGAGCATTATAGTTTGATTCTGGGTAATTTTGTGCTATCCGAAAAATTAAAAGGTGATCATACTTTGTGCCACGGTTCTGAGGTTTGAAGCATGTCTTTGATGATTAAACTCTTGGCATGTAATTTTTAGTTTTGCATTACTTGAGGACAAGCAATAGTTCGAGTTTGGGGGTGTGTTAAGTGTTCAAAAGTACTATTTTTATTACCCTTTTTACTCATACTATTGTTAGACTTAGGCTCATATTAGTTGCATAATTAGTCATTCATGAATTAATTCATGTTTCTTTCCACCGTTGAGCTTGATTACATAACTTGGTGATTTTTGTGGAAAAAGATATTGCTTTGGTGTGTTTTGTGTGTGTACAGAATCACTTGCCTAAAAAAGGCTGGAACCAGATTGCGAGCAAAGTGCATGAAGGAGATGCCGACGCGATTGCGCCGACAATGCATGAAGGAGATGCCGAGCTAGTTGCGGGGCAATTGTCGATAAGGGATAAGATGATATGGCAGTTAAAATTGATGACTAGATAAGCCCAAGATGACGTGGAGCAAAGTTAAATCCCAAAAGAGTTTGATTTCCATGAAGAGGTCAAAGAGAAGTTAAATCACAAAATGATAAGAGAAGATCTAGAAGGAATTTAAATATAATAAAGAATTATATTCTTTTAAAGTATTTAATTCCAACTGAACTTCCTCCTCAAGAAGGACTTTAACCTAGCCATCTCCTATTTAAAGGAGACCAAGCCGTCAAACTCAAGGAGAGCAAGGGGGAGAGTTCGATTGGGAGAAAGCTTGGAGGGAATTCGATTGAGAGAGAGTTCGACTAGGGGCTGATCGATTTCTTCTTCTTCTTCTTCTTCTTCTTCTTTGCTTCTATTAGATTCATGGTTTGGGATTATTCTTTGTATATCTTTTGAACCTAACCATGAACTAACTTGATTGGTTGGGGTTATTCTGTTTTGTTGTTGTGAGAAACAATTGGATTTTGTTTAGGTAATAGGAGTTTGCACTTTCAATTCAAGGTTTACTCATTCTTGGTTTTTATTCTTGTTTGTGAGTGAAATGGGAGAGGATATCGTAATTCTATCTATTTATCTAATATCGGGAGAGTTAGATTCAAGAAACGAATGAGTATGGTCTTTATTCAATCTATTGATGGTGAAGATTAATCCGGCTTAGGAATAAGTTAAGGATTTCAACGGCTAAGAGGAGCACAAGATTGGTTGTTGTTCACCCTTGATTCACGCAGGATGTATTATCAAGGCAATCACAATTAGTTAGAGTTTCAACTTAGGGATAAGAAGAAACCATTGAAGAACGCTCCGTCGAACCTTGAAGTTGTTGCCCGGCCGCCCAAATAGTTTCTCGATTAGTTGCCAAGGCAACCCCGCTGCGCAAGTTGCCACGGCAACTGAGTTGCCCTTGCACTCTTTTACCAAGACGATCCAATTGGATATCACACCTCAACTCACGATAACCTGGCCTATTCTCTCTCTTTTAATTTCATCTATTCTTTTAGTTTATTGCTCTTAGTTTACTCATTAGTTATAATTCCTACAATCACCTACTTGTGTTTTTCTTTTCCAACGCAGTAACTTAAGCAAAGTGGCCCAAACCAATCCTTGTGGAGACGATACTCGACACTCAGATCATTTTATTACTTGCGACGTGTATACTTGCACTATTTGCGTAGCACTCAATACGCGCAACAAGTTTTTGGCACCAGTGCCGGGGATTGGCAATTGGTGTTAGTTGTTTTTGTTATTGCATTTTTCTTATTAGTTCTACTAACTTTTCTTTTTGTTTGTTTTATCAAAACAAAATTAGGTGCGCTACAAGTTAAGGGACATCAACATGTCGGTAAATAAAAGCAGATCTATTCGAGAGTTGATGTGGGAAGATATTAATCAATCCAATCAAGAGTTTCTTGCACCCTTCGATGATTACCTATACCAACCGAGAAAAGCATATATCGTGGAAAACTCGAGCACTTATTGTGGAGAACATCATGTGTTTGAAAATTGCCCACACATTTTCGGTGCATATGACTACATGGAGAACCATAGATGGATCCAGCAGCAAAATCCTTCATGGTATGATCAAAAAGCTCAAAATTCTTTTTACCATAACAATTTTGCTGCAGCAATAGACATGCCTCGACAATGTAGTCCTTTTCAAGAACATTCCAATTCCTTGGAGGAAGCGTTGCTAGCTTCCTTGGCTAGACTTTGACGGGTCAATTGAAGAGATTCAAGAGTTATCAAAGAAAATGGATGCGAGGATAGCTCGGTGGGATGCAATCGTGTGGGATTGAGAAGATCAATTGAGGAGATCCGCATATGCCTTGGATAACATGCACCAATAATCCATTCTGGGGATACCGGCGTCCCAAGGTAAGAGGATAAGGATCAATGCGAAGAGAGGTCTCGATGTGTGGGGAACAACTAAAACCTCCAAGTCAAGAACACGCCATTGAGAGAGACCGCCCAACACATGATGAGCTCGAGCAAGAAATTGCCTCGGCAATGATTGAGGAGCCCGAAGCGAGCAATGCCGCGACAACACCGAGTGAAGCCGAGAACAACAATACTACAACAAATTCGAGGAACCTGATGCCTAGAAGGTTACAATGTTGATGTTGAAGCAAGAATCAGAGATTGCTCTCATCTGATTTGCCACGGCAATTGCACGACCACGTGCAAGATCAACGAGATGATAATACTTTGCCAATGGAATATGAAGAGGTAATGGTTGAACCTTTCAAATTCTTTAAAAACTCACCTCATCCTTTGCAGGTATGTTTTGAGGAACCGATGTTGGTAGATTTGAAGCCATCGAAATCTCTACTGATGGAGATGTTTGAGAGGCCAAAAGAAAATGGTGTTTGGACTCGTGAAGCTTTTCAGAAAATTAGTTCTTCCCTTGACTTGCAGCAAATTTTGGCAACTGATTGCCACGGTAATTGGCTAGAGCAGCAATTGCCACGACAACAAAGGCTACATCTAACCATGATGGAGCCTGACGAGAACGAGGTAATTAAATGGTTGGATGTTGATATAATTTTTCCTAATAATAAATTCATGCCTTCAGTAACAGTAGCAATGTGGAAGATGTGCATGGACTACAAGGGAATACGAAAGAAAGAAACCTCCACCATGGTAACGCAAAAGGGAGTAGTGGCAAGCACATTGGCCAAACTCTTTTTGGGCAATATTGTCACCCGATGGAGGGTACGGATGGACTATAAGAAGTATCGAAAATGACCCTCCTCAAGTTTTCTCAGATATGCAGTAACATTAGAAAATGCATGAAAAGTTCTCTTTCTAAGAATTTTTAATTTTTGTTTTTAATTTTTGGAACTCTATTTTATTTTCATTTTTTTTCTTTATTTATTTTTGGAATTTTTAGGAGATATTTTATTTTTTTTCTTCATTATCTTTAGTTTCCAGGTTTTCTTTTTTTTCTTTTCTTTTCCACAATAAGACTCACAACCACCATGCTAAGGAATTTCACTGCCGACTACTTGCCACGGCAACCGCAACAGAGGATGCCCCGACAACTACCTCAGTAGTTGCCACGGCAACAGAAACTGATGATGCCCAGGCAACAAAATGGCTTCGGCAACTACTGATGCCCAGGCAAGTGAACCTGCCTCGGCAAACATGGATCAAATCAAATCAATACTATTCATGCGGTACCAGCCACAAGCATTCAACCATCGATCAAAAAATGAATCAAGCAAACGGCACGAAAGAAACTTATCACTCGAGGTGACGACCTCTCTGACTAACTCATTTCATTTAGTTTCTTTTAAATTTTGTTTCACTTTTACATGCATTGAGGACAATGCTTCTCTCGAGTTTGGGGGGTGTTGGTTTCTAGTTAGTTTCATGTTTAGTTGCATTCATCTTTAGCAATCACACATAGGTTGCATATGTTACTTGCCATGCTTTTAATTGGATCTAATTCCTTAAGACTTGTTGAATATCCAATGATGAATTTTTTCCACTACACTTAATTGAAAGAACCTTTAATTTTAGGATTGCATGAAAAAAACTTAGAATTTTACTATGACGCTGACTTTTTTTACGGTTGTGGCTTGTTGATTGAAAGAAACTTAGTGAACTTAGGTTGCTTAAAATTTGGGTAAATTTAAAATTGAAAATTAAAAGTTAAATTCTTGCTAGAGGTGCCCGAAACTGGCTGTAGTAGTTAATACACATTAAAGAATCGCTAGAGGTACCCGAAATTGGCTTTAGTTGACTAAAATAAAATGAGAAATTGCTTACTAGAGGTGCCCGAAATTTGCTCTAGTGAAAATAAAAATAAATGCCCCGGTGATAAAAGCCTATTGTTCATATAGAATCTTGAAAATCAACTTGTACACAACTACGCACACACATTGTCACGAGCATTATAGTTTGATTCGGGTAATTTTGTGCTATCCAGAAAATTAAAAGGTGATCATACTTTGTGCCACGGTTCTGAGGTTTGAAGCATGTCTTTGATGATTAAACTCTTGGCATGTAATTTTTAGTTTTGCATTACTTGAGGACAAGCAATAGTTCGAGTTTGGGGGTGTGTTAAGTGTTCAAAAGTACTATTTTTATTACCCTTTTTACTCATACTATTGTTAGACTTAGGCTCATATTAGTTGCATAATTAGTCATTCATGAATTAATTCATGTTTCTTTCCACCGTTGAGCTTGATTACATAACTTGGTGATTTTTGTGGAAAAAGATATTGCTTTGGTGTGTTTTGTGTGTGTACAGAATCACTTGCCTAAAAAAGGCTGGAACCAGTTGCCAGGGCAGTGCATGAAGGAGATGCCGACGCAGTTGCCAGGACAATGCATGAAGGAGATGCCGAGCTAGTTGCCAGGGCAATTGTCGATAAGGGATAAGATGATATGGCAGTTAAAATTGATGACTAGATAAGCCCAAGATGACGTGGAGCAAAGTTAAATCCCAAAAGAGTTTGATTTCCATGAAGAGGTCAAAGAGAAGTTAAATCACAAAATGATAAGAGAAGATCTAGAAGGAATTTAAATATAATAAAGAATTATATTCTTTTAAAGTATTTAATTCCAACTGAACTTCCTCCTCAAGAAGGACTTTGACCTAGCCATCTCCTATTTAAAGGAGACCAAGCCGTCAAACTCAAGGAGAGCAAGGGGAGAGAGTTCGATTGGGAGAAAGCTTGGAGGGAATTCGATTGAGAGAGAGTTCGACTAGGGGCTGATCGATTTCTTCTTCTTCTTCTTCTTCTTCTTCTTTGCTTCTATTAGATTCATGGTTTGGGGATTATTCTTTGTATATCTTTTGAACCCACCATGAACTAACTTGATTGGTTGGGGTTATTGTGTTTTGTTATTGTGAGAAACAATTGGATTTTGTTTAGGTAATAAGAGTTTGCACTTTCAATTCAAGGTTTACTCATTCTTGGTTTTTATTCTTGTTTGTGAGTGAATTGAGAGAGGATATCGTAATTCTATCTATTTATCTAATATCGGGAGAGTTGGATTCAAGAAACGAATGAGTATGGTCTTTATTCAATCTATTGATGGTGAAGACTAATCCGGCTTAGGAATAAGTTAAGGATTTCAACGGCTAAGAGGAGCGCAAGATTGGTTGTTGTTCACCCTTGATTCACGCAGGGATGTATTATCAAGGCATGCACAATTAGTTAGAGTTTCAACTTAGGGATAAGAAGAAACCATTGAAGAATGCTCCGTCGAACCTTGAAGTTGATGCCCGGCCGCCCAAATAGTTTCTCAGCTAGTTGCCCAGGCAACCCCGCTGCGCAAATTGCCACGGCAACTAAGTTGCCCTTGCACTCTTTTACCAAAACGATCCAATTGGTTATCACAACTCAACTCAGGATAACCTAGCCTATTCTCTCTCTTTTGATTTCATCTATTATTTTAGTTTATTGCTCTTAGTTTACTCATTAGTTATAATTCCTACAATCACCTACATGTGTTTTTCTTTTCCAACGTAGTAACTTAAGCAAAGTGGCCCAAACCAATCCCTGTGGAGATGATACTCGATACTCATATCACTTTATTACTTGTGACGTGTATACTTGCACCGTTTGCGTAGCACTCAATACGCGCAACAAAGATCTAGTGGTTACCCCTTTGGATGGATCACCCAAAATCTCACCACCTTTGACATAGTTGTACTCTCTTGGGTAGCTCACTTCCTTTTCCTCTAGATTCATGTCTCTCAAGGCTTCTAGAGGTATATCTTGTGCTTCTTCCTCTTTAGTTTGAGCTTCATCCACCTTTGATTTTTGTCTACCATCATTGGCTTCAAAAATCCCTACATCATCATCATTGTCACAAGAATCTTTCCTCAAAAGGAGGTTATCATTGAAAATCACATGAATAGACTCTTCAACAACCAAGGTTCTTTTATTAAATACACGATAGACTTTAGAGTTTAAAGAATATCCTAGAAAAATAGTTTCATCACTTTTAGCATCAAATTTGCCTAGATTATCTTTCCATTGTTTAAAACAAAACATTTGCAACCAAATGGATGAAAGTAGCTAATGTTAGGCTTTTTGGATTTTAAAATCTCATAAGGAGTTTTCTTTAAAATAGGCCTAATCATTACTCTATTTATGATATAACAAGCCGTATTAGTGGCTTCCGCCCAAAAGTATTTTGGCAAATTGTTTTCACAAAGCATGGTTCTAGCCATTTCCTCTAAAGTTCAATTTTTCCTTTCAACAACCCCATTTTGTTGAGGTATTCTAGGAGCTGAAAATTTGTGGCTAATACCATTTGAGTTACAAAAATCCTTAAAACCTAAATTTTGAAATTCGGTGCCATGGTCACTTCGAATGTGAGAAATATTTTGACCAAGGTCATTTTGAGTAATTTTTGAAAATATGATGAATTTTTCTAAAGCCTCATCTTTGGTACTTAAGAATAAAACCCAAGTGTATCTAGAGTAATCATCAACTAAAACATATGCATACGATTTTCCACCCAAGCTAGTAGTTCTAATAGGACCAAAGAGATCCATATAAATCAATTGTAAAACTCTACTAGCTGAAACATCATTAATGGACTTGAAAGAAACTCTTTTATGTTTGCCTTTTCCACAAGCATCACAAATTTTATCATTTGAAAACTTTATTTCAGGCAAACCTCTAACTAGATCTTTTGAAAACAATTTTTCTAAAACGCTCATGCTTGCATGCCCTAGTTTTCTATGCCATAACCATGAATCATGCTCATCATTTGCAAAAAAACATGCATGAGAAATGTGTATGTCATATAGATGCACCATGTATATGTTTCCTATGCGATGACCCACAAGCGCAATTTTATTTGTTTCAATGTTTAAAATTTTGCAACCATTAGAATCAAAAACAACATTGAAACCTTTGTCACAAAATTGACTAATGCTTAAAAATTATGTTTAAGACCATTGACATATAGAACATTTTCAATAAGTACGGAGGAGTGATTACCAATGGAACACATTCCTTCAACTTGACCTTTGGAGTTGTCACCAAATGTCACCAATCCTCCTCTTTTTAGCTTAAGTTCCACGAATCTACTCTTGTCGCCGGTCATATGTCTTGAGCATCCACTATCCAGCAACCATGAGTTTGCACTTGAAGCTTTGGCCTTGTAGCAATGCTCCCCCTACAAACAAAGATTAATTCTTGATTTTTGGTACCCAAATCATTTTGGGTCCATGAGTATTAGCTCCCAAATACTTGGTTCCCTTGGGAATCCAAGATGCAATAGCCTTAAGATTGTTAGAAGTGACAAGTTCCTTAGGAACCCAAACACTTCTAATTATCTTACCTTTAGAGGTCCTTTGGAAGCCTCTTTGTTTGTGGTTGCCAAAGTTCCTTTTAACATAGTTGGGTTTTGAAGATTGTCCTTTTTCAAAATTTGGTTTCCCAACCTTGTTTAAGGAAACTTTGAGATCATTTACCTCCTTGAGGCAATGATCTTTTAACTCGGAAAGAAGGTTATTTAGATCAACATTTTCTTTTTCAAAATATTTTTGATTATCTAGTAAATCATTAACCTTCTTTTCAAGTTCTGAATTAGTTTTGATCAAAGAATCATTTTGACTTTTCAAATCGGAAATTATTTTCTTGTTTTTCAAAAGTGATTCTTTATATTTCAAAACTAATTCATCGTAAGCCTCTTGCAACTCATTATAATCTTTAAATAGTTCATCATAATCAAGATCATTAGATGAGTTAGAGGTTACCTTAGGATCCTCTTCATAGGCCATGAGACAAAGGTTAGAAACTTCTTGCTCCTCATCACTTGAAGACTCTTCATTGCTCCAAGTGGCTACATGGTCCTTGTGCTTCTTTTTCTTCTCAAAGCCCTTCTTTCTAAGTTGAGGATAATCAATCTTGATGTGTCTCAGCTTCTTACATTCGTAGCACACAATAGGATTCTTTTCTTCTTCCTTTCTCTTACTCTTAAAATCCTTTCTTCTATTGAACTTTCTTCTCCGGTTGAATCTCATGAGCCAAGTGAATCGTTTGGCTAGCATAGCCAACTCCTTATCTTCCTCCTCGCTTGAATCACTCTCTTTTTGTGAAGCTTTGAGAGCAATTCCAAGTTTCTTCTTTTCTACTTCTTTCTTCTCAACCTTCTTTTCTTTTCTTCTTCTCTTCCTTGCTTCATGATCTCATGAGTTAAGAGAGAATCGACAAGAGCTTCAAGGTCTTCAGGTCCTTTGCCTCGATGATGGTCGTCCTCTTCCCATCCCATGACTCGAGAAGAGAATATAAGAGCTTCCGAACAAGCTTGTCTTTGGGAATGACTTCTCTGAACCCCTTGAGACCATTTATAATGACGGAGAAGCGATCGAACATCTTGGTGACGCTCTCATCGGGCTCCATCTTGAAATTTTCGTAGCTTAGATTGAGGAGTCCAATATTGGTCTCCTTTACATCGTTGGTGCCTTCATAGGTGGTCTCTATCTTGTCTCACACTTCTTTTGCACGTGTACATGAGGACATCTTTGAATATTCGTCAGGTCCAAGTGCATAAAAGAGCATGTGCAAGGCCTTGTCGTTTATTTGCAATTTCTTTCTTTCTTCATTGGTTATTTCTTGCTTGACCTTGGGAATTTGCATTCCTCCTTCTTCCTTCATTGGGATAGATGGTCCATCTTCGATTACATCCCAAAGAACAGAATCGTTGGATTTGATGAATACCTTCATTCGATTCTTCCAATATGGATAGTTGTCTCCATTGAAGAATGGTGGTTTGGAGATAGATTGAGACCCGTACATGTGGTTGTATGAAGTAGACGCCATGGCTGAAGTGTTGGTTGATTAAGTCACCTTCTATGATCACCTCAACAGTTGTTAGACCTTCAGTTGAGTGAGGCTCTGATACCAATTGTTAGGATGATCAATCAATGTAGATGTTGGCCAATAGGGGGTGAATTGGCTATTTTAAAAATTATGAAAGCAAATCAAAAAGATAGACAATGGGACACAATGATTTATAGTGGTTCAAGCTTCTAACAAGCTCTACGTCCACTACCTTAGCTTTCTACTGAGGATTTTCAACCAATTTCACTATGAAATTCTTCCTCTTTTCTAGGCTACGAGGAACCGTTACAACCGATCAAAGCTTTACAACCGATCAAAGCTTTCTACCCAAAGCTTGATCAAAGATCACTCTTTTACAAGAAAGAAAAAGGCAAAAAGAAAATGACCTCACAAGGTAAATATTTTCCCAAAATTACAAGAACACTCAGCCCAAAACTTGAAATAAAAAATTACAATGAATAACACAAGTTGGGTACAAGGATTTGACTTTATGAGCACAAGGGTTGGATTTTGCTTGAGTACTTGAATGTTGTTCAATGTAGGTTCATGAGTTGTTGTTGTAGCATTGGAGACTTGTATTTATACCCCTTATTAAATTCTAGCCATTTGGGTGATTGAAGTCATCAATAGAGCCGTTGGGGACCATCTTTCTCGCAATAAATGCAGCTTGGTAAACAACCATATCGGTACATAAAGGCCCGTATCGATACCTATTGCAGCAAAAATATAGCAGTTGTGGAAAGCGTATCGATACGCGTGAAGTCGTATCAAAACGGCAAGGCCGTATCGGTACGAATTTTGCTCACTAGAATCTTGGATGAAAAAGTGTATCGATACGCATAGGGGCATATCGGTACGGGTTAACCAAAATTCAAAGTTTGTTGATTCCAATAACTAACAAGTAACGGTTGAAAATTTTAATGTGATCTTGACAAAACGTATCGATAGGGGTGGTGCTATGTCGGAACGATTAAAAATTTTCTTAAATTTAGATTTCAAATTGTATCAAAACATAGTATATCATATCTGTACGGATATAAGTTTCTTAAACTCAATTTTAAAACGTATCAAAACGAGTGTGAGTCGTATCGAAATGCTAAGCTTAAAACCTTTACCCAGGTTGAAGGCCGTATCGAAACGGGTTGTACCGTATCAAAATGCAAAGCCTAATTTTTCAAAGTATTATGAAGGTCGTATCGAAATGGGCTAAGCCATATTGGTAATCTTAGCAAAATCAAATTCCAGTAGCTAAAAACCGTATCGAAACACCAAGGGGTGTATCGATACGGTTGGCCGTATTTATGTATTTTTTGCTTGAAACACTTAGAAAATTTTTGGGTTTAAGTTTATAACTTTGGAAAACTTTTCCTTGTCCTTTTGTGAGACTTTTGAATACTTAAAAATTTAGTTTCCTTTACAATTTAGTCCTTAAACAATTTGTTATATCAAAATCAAACATAGACTTTACAGCATGGGATTGGTTATAACTCAAGGGTATAATGGTATTTTGATTATTAAAGATTTATATTATAAAACTTGGTGTATAATATTCCATTTGGAATAATTAAAAGAATAAAAAGTTGGAAAAAATTCTCTCTTCTTCTCCAAGGTTGCTGAAAACACCACAGTTAAGATTCTGATAAAAATCAAGATTGTACCAGCAGACCAGGAAAGGATATAATTTGAGACTAATATCTAATAGGAAATCATATTGCAAGGCTAAAGTGAGTGCATACATGTTTATAAATTGTATGTTAGTTAACATACATATTATAGGAAGACTTGTGATAAGTCGACCTAAAAGGTAAAGATTTTATAAAAGAAAAACATGTTTTTAATATGATATCTTCATGACCAGTTATTTGATATAGTTTTAAATGGCAGTATACAATGAAAAGTTATTGAACATATTGGAGTATGAACTGCTCCATTATGAAGATGTTTTATATGATGTATGTATGTATGTATGTATGTATGTATGTATGTATGTATGTATGTATGTATGTATGTATGTATGTATGTATGTATGTATGTATGTATGTATGTATGTATGTATGTATGTATGTATGTATGTATGTATGTATGTATGTATGTATGTATGTATGTATGTATGTATGTATGTATGTATGTATGTATGTATGTATGCATGCATGCATGTATGTATGTATGTATGTATGTATGTATGTATGAAATTTGGGTTACCTGTCATTACTGCAAGAATTGTTTTAAAGTTTGCCCTTGGTAGTAGAATATTGAGTTGAATTATATTGTGGTATACTATTATGAGTTTAAGATGTATTCGACACTTTGTGTGGCCCGTATTCGTCACTTTATTGTGGTGCCTATATTCGACACTTCGTGTCGCCCGTAAAGGACAGTACTTTATAGTATACAACTCGTACCTTAATCACTTGATATTCACCTTGGGCTATATGACTTCACGAAATGAAGCATGATTTTGAGTCGAAGAATGATTGTGTTATGCTTTCTTGCATTACAGAATGTATGATTCAAAAAATATTATGCTTGTGAAAGTATCATGTTTTATTAAGTATTTTTATATATGTTACTTTCTTTATGCCTCACTAAGTTATACTTAGCGTGTATTTTGGTTATACGCATAGGTAATCGAAAGTATTAGCGAAGCTTTGCATCAACATCTCTTTTGGAAGGAGATTCTACGTCAACGGGTTATTTTCGGTACTTATGACATCCTGGTTTTGTTTAAGATTAGTGGCATGTACGAAATAATCTGTCTATTTTGTTAAAATACCTAACCGGCCTGCCTTGTAATGGTTTTGTCGTGTATATTAAATGATATGTTATATGTATAGTTTTTATGCATTATGATAAAATTTTTGAGATATGATGATATCATTATTTATAAGTTAAAAACAAAATTTTAATTTAGTCCCGATTTTTAATGTAAGATGAATTTTGAATTATCATGACATTTTCGACTCGTGTTCGGTGTACGGATACAGGAAGGGGGTGTTACAGACATACTGGACTGACCCGCTATGAGCATGTTTCTTGGATTATTATGTGACAGTCACAACATTGCTCATAGTGATAACTACATGTATGTTCCTCAGACTTGAGATCATTATTATTTTAACATCGTGAGTGACATATTTTGATACGGTCAAACGTGTGTCGTAACTGACTACACTATAAAGACTGATACAGGATATGTCACAATCTATGTAGTGAAATATGGTTGATCAAGATAGGATTTGTCCCTCCTACAAAATAGGAGTAATATAGTAGGCCACTTGATTGAGTGAGACTAGAAATGCATGGCCATGCTTGAATAAGTTGATATGAAATATCATAGTTGTTCGTTTATAATAGTCTACTCAAGATATCAAGAAATATTATATGGATTATACAAGTGTGACTGTTCCATGACTTGTGTCCAACATAGATATAAAGGACAAAAGGATGTAATACATAAATAGAGTTAATCACAAAAATGTTATGTCGAATCATGATTTCTTGTAACTTAGGTGACAATGACATATTGCTAGATGTCACTCATTGTTTGTAACATTATAAATGTTCTAATATTTACTACTAACGTTACATGAACCTATAGGGTCACACCCACATTTGAAATGAGCATATATTAAACGAATTATATATGTACAAATTTGTTGTACTTGAATTTAGTTAAATTAATATATATTTGATATATATAATTTAACTATTGGGTAAATATTAAAAGAAAAATAATTATTGTAATTATGATTCTTTTAATATATAAATAATATAATTGGTTTAAATTAATATATATATATATATTGAAATCCTAATTAAGTTGAATTGGGATTATATATATTTAATATATATATTAAAATCATAATTAAGTTGAATTGAGATTATATATATTTAATATATAAATATTAAAATCCTAGTGAAGTTGAATTGGGATTATATATATTTAATATATATATTGAAATCCTAATTAAGTTGAATTGGGATTATATATATTTAATATATATATTGAAATCCTAATTAAATTGAATTAGGAGTATATATTTAATATATATATATATATATGTATTGAAATCCTAATTAAGTTGAATTGGATTATATATATTTAATATATATATATATATATTGAAATCCTAATATGAGTTAAATTAGGATTTCAAAGGCCATATAAAGGCATGAAAGATCTAGTAGTCATTAATGCTTTTTGGAAAAACCCTCTAAATAGTTTAGAGAGTTTTATATGCTCGTTTTAACTGGGTGAACTACGTAGAGGTCGGAAAGTTATCGTTGCGGCTTAGGAATCGACATCGTGGAATCGTGATTGGATATCTATCTCTTCCAAATTCAAAATTCCAAATTTTAAATAGGTAATTCTTCACCCTTATTCAACCTGATTCGTTCCTCGTACATGGATCTCTGGTGGTAATCGCCAGATATTTTTTCTGCTGCTTCATGGGGTGTGCCGACGTAAACCAACATAATTATCATTCGAATGCTATATTGGTTGGCAATACATGTATGCGTAAACCAATTATACACTTATCTACTCGACAGGGTTTTCTAATTAACTCATCGACTCTCTCGATACCTAGAAGTTGAGAACAAGAAGCTATGGCAATACATGTTTGCGTAAACCCTAACAACTTACTATCTATTCAAGTTCCCCTTATTAGTCGTTGAAATCCTAAACTTATGTCTATGAGCCTAAGTTAACAGCTTAAGCTCAACTGTTCACGTTTGTCTAACTTAACTCTCTTGATATTAAGCCACATATCAATAATTAGAAGGCCTCTCTCGATAGCTCTTACAATAATTATGCATGAAGAACGATGAACATAATAGATAAGGAAAAGATGCTATAACATTGAACAAGTAATTAAAACATAAATCTTAACAACAATAAACCCAACAAAAGAGTATTTAGCTTATGTATGAGAAAATATCATCCATAATAAAAATAATAAAAGTCATGACAGTTTATCAAACAAAAGAGAAAGAAGGCAAGTGTCCTGGAATTATCCTCCAAGCCTTCAAAACTGTGCTGCAGTGCTCTGCACTTCTCAAGCCTTTCTCGATAGCTCTCGTCGTGTGGAGACTCATCTTGACCCTCGACTACGGTGGTTCTCCGATAGTTGAAGACAAAGGGTTGTTGTCTACGATAAAGCTCTCTTTGTTTGTAGCCCAAGTTGTCTTTATATAGGTGGGAAAGTTAGGGTTAATGAACCTTAAAGAGTGCGAAACTCCTTAGTAAGAATCTTGCTTTTTCGTGTTATTCATTGAAGTCCATATCTGAGAGGGGTCCAAGTGTGAATTGATCATTAAGAGTCAAGGTTCATCTCCAACTCTTCTAATATATTGGTCTATCACGAGAAATGCTACTCCACTACTCCAGCATTCCACTACCTTCGTTGCTTCATACACAAGCACCACTAAAAACACTATCTTTCCCATTAAAAGCGTCAATATATATAACAATTAAGCACGTGCACCATTAACTCCATAACTACATGCAAACTACTCTTAAATGCAACTATATGAGCATGCAAGCTAAGAATTTTTTAAAACATTTCATTTAAATAAATTCAAAAGAAAAATAATTAAATTTCCTATAAATCCTAACAAAAAAAAATTTGTTTATTGATGATATATGAAAAATGTGTAAGATAAACGTGTCAATTTCAAAAAAAAATTCATTAGAATTATTTAATGGTTTCAATATAAATGAGTTAATTTATAAATAATAAAAGTTGAATAATATAATTTGATTAAATTAAAGATTTGTTACGTAAATGAAAGTGAAGCTTAACTTTAGTAATTTAAAATGGGAACAAAACATAATTTTCATGACTTCTAAGCAGCAGGCAAAGTATATAGCTCATAGAATAGAAGACCTGATCTCCTTTTATGTTCCTATTTAATTTTCTTTAGCTGGTTGTGGGTCCAAATCCGATGTTCCTTAATTTTTCTTCATTTGTTTGTTACTTTTATTTTCTATTAACCAGATGATGACATTGTCATTAATTGATTGGAGGATTAAATTTATTAGATTAAATTAAAATTGTAACCAAATTGATATAATTTGTAAGTTGCATGAACTAAATGTGTAATTATACAAATTTTTGTTAATTGACACGCCACTTTCTCTATTAGATTTTAACAGCAAGTGACTTAATTGATAACTTTTAAATAGTTTAGTGATCTGATTGATAAAATAAAAAAATCAGTGGTCAAAATAGAATCAGAGTTATAGTTGTGCGATCATGAAAGTAGTTTACCCAAAACTTTAACCCATTTTTAAAGTTAAAATATGAAATTATATTTGAGTATACAACTAAATAAATATATTAAAAAATAGTACGAGTGATTCTATTTTTATGAAGTATTACTTGACTCGTGTAAATATAATAAAAATATTTAAAGATCTAAAAACTAATCTAAGTAATTTTGTTTAAGAGTAAACAGTTAAAATTTATGTTATTCATCTAAAAAGTTGAGTTTTGATAAAAAATTTAAATATCGATAATAATTAATATCAATTATCTGAACAATTTTGATTATAAGTTAGACATAGTACATATGTAAAATTTACCTTGAATATATCTTAATTGTATTAATAATATGTAAAAATATTTTTTAAAAGATTGTTTAATTTACTTATTATATTAATAATAGGTAAAATTATTGTCAAATTTAAATAGTGTAACTGAAATAGTTTTACGAATTTTCATGCAAATATCTTTTAATTTGATATTGAATATAATTTTTTTAAAGAAGAAAATATATCACAACGACAATTTAATAAAATTTAATTTTAGGTAATACAACACTTTTTTTATTAACGTGTCAAGTAATATTACATTCTTGTAATCTTATTCTCAAAATTAATTTTATATTATGTTAACCAAATGTCCCCTAAAAATAATGACTCTAGTGGTGCAGCGTTTTTAAGGAAAGAATGTATATTTAAATCTCAAAGAAAATATTATTAGAAGAGGTAGTCATACTACTTCAATTATATATTATAAAATAGACATGAAAGATAAAAGAGAAAGAGAATAGTATAGCACTAATGAGACTTTAATTTTCAAAATGACATTTTTATGCACATAATTTTTTTTGAGAAAAATGATAATTTATTAATCAATCATAAATAGCATCAGACATCCCGTAGGGCAGAATACAATCCGAATGGTCCATCTCAAACCAGGCCTATTTTTTATACACAGAAGAATTGATAAAATAGAATATAGCTCTGAAACCCTATCTCACCATGAGTGGGATAAAATCCAAAAGAGCCATAAGAGTAATTGATGTCATACTAATACTTTGGAAGATTTAATTGTCAGAACATAACTAGAAAATTAAGATTTAAGGCCGATTTATTATCCGAGTCATATTATGAAAACATCAGATACAATTAACACTATCTTATTAGGTAAAAAATTGAAATCCTATATGGTTTCATCACAAGTTAGCATTCCCCTCTAGTCCATGTAATAAATATACATACACAAACGCCCAATGGCTCTGCAAATTCAGCTACTATATCATATCTGAGATGCGGCGCCGCAAAGTTTGTGCATGGCATGTTGCCACAGCCGCATATGGAGTTGCAAGTCATGATGCGGATGTAACAATAATCCCACATTGCACTGTTGGATGA
This sequence comes from Hibiscus mutabilis, assembly GCA_019671005.1. Classification (NCBI taxonomy): domain Eukaryota; kingdom Viridiplantae; phylum Streptophyta; class Magnoliopsida; order Malvales; family Malvaceae; genus Hibiscus; species Hibiscus mutabilis. The sequence continues at coordinate 10,856,786 of CM033753.1, read as the reverse complement.
ATTTGGGCAATGTGGCTCCGTTTATTGATCTGAAAGTTTGAGCAAGATCTTTTGCAGCTAATCTTATCGTTCATCTTCACCTTTGTCCATTGAAGCAGATAAATAGCTCAAGATGAAGTTGTCTAGATCTCCCTCTAGCACAGAATCAGGATCGGAGACCTCATAATTGGTCCTAAGATCCTTCACCATGCGATAAGGCTGTATCAAAAGATAGCAAGCCAAAGTTAGTGTTAACCAAAATTGTTTCTAGTCCAAAAATTATAGTATAAGTTCCGTGGCAACAGAGCATATACATGAAGGACGTAAGTTCGTATCTGGTTGCCCCAACTTATCTCAGTTAGAGATTGTGTATGCTGGGAATTCATCTGCGCCTGACGAGCCATCTCAAGCTGGTCTAATCGAGACTGAAGCACAGCCATTGCTGAGGCTTTATTCTGATGTTGTGATCTGTGTTTCCAAGTAAATCATTAGCATAAGTGAAACTGCAGTGATTTTGACAATGAGGACGCGACTCAAACCTTTCATTTTGACAAGTAGCAGTTACTCCTGTGGGAATGTGGACAATTCTCACAGCGCTCTCAGTTGTGTTAACATGCTGACCACCAGCTCCCCCAGCACGAAACCGTTCAATACGAAGATCAGATTCATTAATTTGTACACGAGAAGATCCATCACCTAGGATTGGAATTACAGCAACAGCAGCAAATGAAGTATGCCGGCGTTTCCCACTGTCAAAAGGTGAGATACGGACTAACCTATGAACTCCTACTTCTGCTTTGGCATATCCAAAAGCATATTCACCATCAACTTTGATAGTTGCTCGCTGAAAGAATAGACAGCCTAAGGTCAAAAACCTATAGCCTCTCAAAGAATCTTAATTAAAACCAAAAAGCAACAGCTCGATGGTTTTCATGCTTAGCACTAACTGGCATGACAGTTCCCAGATAGTGTTGAATGTGGGTTATTCTATGCATGCTTAGCTTCACTCTATACTGAATTAGGCAATAGAAACCGATACCCAGTGCTGCTTAAATGAAGGATAAAGAGAGGAGGTAAGAGACAAACCTTGATGCCTGCAATCTCACCTGGCATTTCATCCACTACTGTTACTCCATAGCCACGCCGTTGGGCCCAGGTTTGATACATTTGCATAACCATTGCTGCCCAATCCATGCTCTCAGTGCCTCCAGCTCCAGCTTGTACCTACATCATAAACCAAAAGATCAAGGTTGAGATTGGAAGCAAACAAAGCAGCAGATTTTTAAAGAATAGACATCTTAATAAAGCTAAAGGATAAAACACAGTCAAAGCATTATATAAGTGAAACCTCTATATAACAAGAACAAGAATCATGCTCTCCAGCTAACAAAGCTTCAAGCTCCTTGTCTTTTGAATCTCTTCTCATCCTTAGTAATGCTTTCATTGATTCCTGCAGAACAAAATTTTACAATGTAAAAACCAGCTACTATGTGTCGAGAGAAAGATGCTTAGTAAATACAAGTGATGTTTTTTGTAGACTCAGAGGACAATCATAACAGCATATCGTCCCTGCAAGACAGTAAACAACCACATCCCATAGTGTCATCTCATCAAATCTTGCTAAATCATCTTTTTTCATCATGGAAGTAAATAACTCCTCTTTCTGTTGTTAAGTTTATTTTTCATGGTAAAAACGTTCCTTATTTTGTGTAAATAACTAATCCAGCCATATCAAAATAGGCAATGGTGACATGTAGAATTATCCTAAACAAACCTAAAATAAGTAGTTACCTTATCTTTTACAAACCGATGAGAAATAAACCCTTAATCATTAAAAAAAGAATGAAGACAAGCCTAGATAAGAAACGAGAGCCCACCGATTCCATGTCAGTGTCATTCTCTTCCTTTGCAAGTTTTATCATATCGATATGTTCAAGCAGTTCTTGCTCAAATGTCTTCACTTCTTTCATTTTACCCATTAGTGAGCCATGTTCACAGCTTATCTTACCAGCATGGACAGGATCATTCCATAGGTCAGGCTTATTCAGCTCTGCAGATAACAAATCCAATCTGACCATCAATTTCTTCCACTGCATCCAAAGACAAGAAAGTGCTTAACAAGCATGTTCTTAACACATATGTTCTTAACATAAAGCAGAAATTGAACATCAAAATTTCATCATTTTTTTGTATGTAACATACATAAATTCCCATATCCAAGGACCATAGATACATAAATTCCCATATCCAAGGACCACAGATTTTACAATAAACTGAAAATTTGTTAAAGAGAAGAAAAATAGCAGAACTCCAATCTCAAATGTCAATTTAATATCCTTATTAAGATAAAATGCAAATGAAAAAAAAAGAGAACCAGAAAAGCATAAACTTCATCTGACACTGGTTACGGAATTGACCAAATGCCAATAAAACTAATACCTGAAGGCGTCTCTTGATAACTTGAATGGACTGAGCAATAGCAGCAGCATGACTCTTCCAATCACTTTCACTCTCCTCAAGAATTGTCCACTTACTGCTAGCAATCCCATCTACTGTAAGTCCATCAGACGTACAAGGTTCCATAACAGCTTGTGAACCAAATTCTCTTGCCCAAATCCAGCCATTTCGATTTAGATGCAATGAATGTTGATTTTGTGGCCCCAAAAAGCTGGAATTTGGAAGAGCAGAAAAGGGAAACCGTGTCTTTTTCAGTGACTTGTGCAAAATAGAAGAATACCCAGGATCAAAAACCTTGGAAATTTGATAGGAATCTAGGAAATTATCAGGAGACTGTACAGAGCAAAAAGCTCTAGCTTTGGTTCTAATGTATTGAGACATGAAAAAAGATTCATGGCTGAATCTCCTGATCATAGAAGATGACATATTTAGAAGGAAAAAAATGAGTCTTCTTTTACCCCGAAAGTTTGATTTTTGCCCTCTTTGTTTTTTGGGGTTTAAGACATAAGAGGAGCTATCAATTTCTTGTTCTTAAAATAAGGGTTTATGGCCATGTGAAAGGCCAAACTGAAGCTACAAACGACGTCGTTTTTTATCTCATTCAGAAGCCGGATAAATTGAAAGACTCATTCAATGACCAACCGTCATAACGTGACACAGACGCCCTTACTTTCCCTTCTCCAAGCCCAACAAAGCTTCTTCCTTCACAGACCAAAACCCTGGTTTAAATTTCCCAGAACCCCTTTTCTCTGCTCAAGAATGTCTTCAAACTCCAATTCCCTCCAAAATTACCCAACACCTTTATCCCCTCCCTTGCCGGCAATCTCAAAAGACATAGAGCTTGCCAGAGCAATGAAAGCTTCTTCAAAATCAAGCCTTTTTGGACTCTCAAGAAGTGATGTTTTATATGAAGATGAGTGGCTCATTTCTGTCAACAAGCCTAAGGGGATCTATTGTGATACCGTTCTGGCCTCTGTTCCTCGCTTTCTATCTGACTCGCCCGAGTCAGATCGGCTCTGCGAAGGTAAGGTTTGTCTCATATCTGAAATAAGCTGATGTTATATGTGCTTCCCAGAAACGTGTACTTGATTGTTGGAAGCTTTAATTTGTTCGAATGTTGCAAATTTTTTGTCTTCAATTTTTAATATGATTTTGAAGCGGCAAATTGTTGCCTTTGTAAATGAGATATTATTAGTTTTGTACAAGGCACCTTTAGCACTGGATTAGAGTCTAAAAGCTGACTTCGTATTATCTATAGATTTCTTCTCCTTTCTACATGAAATAGAAAACTACACGGGCTTCGCATCATTTGATTATATATGGATTTTCAGTTAGCTTGTAGAGTTCAAAAGCATTGTATCACAGTCTATTTTTGACTCTTCATTGTTCTTTACTACTTAAGCAAGTGTAATAACCAAAATCAGAAGAAGCTTTCTTTTGATCTGCTTGAATCTTTTTGGCGTCATGGTTATTACCAAGCCGCACAAAGTAGCTTCTATGCTCGTCAAAGCATTTACCAATCACAAGGTTCAGAAAACATATGTTGCTTTCTGCATTGGTTCAGCTCCACAATCAGAAAGAATCACCATCAGATCAGGTCATGGTCGATGAAGGTTCGGAGCATGGCGTGTGTATGCTGCACGAGATGTAGGTCGAAAACTACCAGGAGGTTCCATAGTTAGGGACATGGAAACTACATTTGAAGTGTTATCAATCAATGGACAACGGAGCTGCAAGGAGCCATCTGAATGTATGAAAGATGAAGAGAATTGTGTTGTAGTAGAAGAAAAAGCTGTTGCTGACTTTGATGCAAAGAAAGACGAGATTTTGGTTAGAGCATTTCCTCGAAGTAGAAGAACACATCAAATTCGATTGCATTGCCAGTATCTTGGGTTTTCTATTAGAGGTGATGTAAAATATGAGGGTGTCTATGAGTGGAAAGGGACAATATATGATGCCCACGAGCTTCATGCAGAGAGCTTATCTTTTCAGCATCCAATTACTGGTTTCCCTCTCATGATTCAAGCACCCCTTTCTTCATGGGCTAGCCAAGCACTGCAGCTTTTAACAAATTGAAGGGCGTCCTCTGCATGCACTCAGGCAACTTTTAGCTTCTGAAGATCCCCAAAATATGATAAGGTAATTTGACGTATGATTAGTTCTCAAGAGGGAAATTGACATATCATGCATTATGCATGTAAGAACCATGATAAGCTTGCTTATGTAGCATATCTTGTAGCTGATTCATTCCTATGATCACTTAACTCTTTTTGTGTTCCTTGTACGTGTGCTATTTGTAGGATCCCAAAATTCAACACATTTGCAAATCATATGCGTGATCGTTAGGCTGAAAAATTGAGCATGATCTATCAGTTGCTTATGCAGCCCTAAGCCTCAGCTCCTCAAGTCCCGAACTATTATACTATGGATAATAGGAGATTTCATTATGCTAAGTTCGTTTAAGTCATCATCATCAATGGTTTCTGTTTCCTTTTGAGAATTAACATTGTAGGAACTATTTGGTTACATTTTATCGACAAGATCCCCATCCTGATGATTGATTTTGGAGGTGGTGAAATCTTGAACTTGAGAATAACAACTCACTTCGACCACATAATGTTGTCAATGGCTGAATTTATGTATGTTTTTAACTAGATTGCAATACAAATAAGTTTGTTTAATTGCTTATCCTTTCATTTATTGTTACGTCAAATATTTATTTAGTGTGATGAGCCAAAGTGTTGAGCTTTGACGTAGCGGTTGGAACCATTTCTTGTTGAAACATGTATATTTACTGCTAGAGCCAACATAAATGTTGCAGGTAGTGAAATTTGTTATCTTGATCTTTAAATTTACTCAACAATCGCGTTAGACAAATCCAGGGACTAAATGAGTTGGTTTTTAAGAATTTAAGAACTTTTGTCTACCATGTCATGCATGATCTCAAATAATGTATCAAGTGAAAGTTTAATCCAAAACTTAATGCAGTTACCTCATGCAACCACTATCAAAAGATGACAGCTTTGTATCTCCACATACGCAACCCTTTTCCCTAACCTCATTTAAAATATCAATTCTGTGCCGAACCAAGGGCTTCCTAGGGTGTTTTGATATTCAATCTAGGGACTTTGCAGAAAGATGAAAATTAAACCGGTAAAGTTATAGCAGCTAGTTTCATCACCTGGAAACCATGATGGTATTTGTATGGAACAATCGTTTTTAACCCTTGAAAATGACTGAAACTTAAAAGGTCTAAAAAACAAATCTGCTCATAGTATTGTACTGTAAGCAGGCACTATTAATGTGAAGTAAACTCTTCTTGATGCTATAATGCTTACATATATAAATGACATCTTCGAGTGTCATTCGCCTGAAACATGACACTCCTATGTTCTACCCTTCCGGATTTGGGAAGAGTCCGATATGTGGTATTCGACATGTTGTAAGGTCTCTCTTCCAAGATTTAATATCCTTTTTCTTTTCGTTATGGATCCCTTCTCATGTTGGTCTTACTAACTTTTCGAATGTTCGAGGATCAATTGGTTCCCTTTTTGTTTCGGCTCGTGGATCTTTCGTCATGGCCCTCATATTTCGGAACTCTTTTGTAGTTGTTCTTATCTCAATGGTTGCCCTAATGACTAGGTCCCGGATGGTCATCATTGGAGAGGCATTTCTTCGACCTTGAAGCTCTCTTAGTTGGTTAACGCTGGCTCAGATTGGTTAAGGATTACAAAATGGTTTCAGAAATACCGTCTCTGTTGGTTTGGCTTCTCTTTTTCTGTTGATCGTTGTTCATGTGAAGAAGCTGTTACACTCTTTTGTTTTGCTTCCTCTGACTCTTTGGGGTTTTTGGGCTGCCTTGGTGGGGCTCTTAGTTCTTGGCGGTACTGCTGTCTTTTTGTTCCTAGTTTTCTCAGGATTGTTTGTTGTGTTGGAGATGTTTCTTCCTCTTGCTTGGAATAATAGTTTCTTGATATGAAGGATATGATCCTTGTGTTAAAACAAAATGCTTACAAATGCGAAAAAGAAAGGTGGAACATAAATCAATTGTCTGGCCTTTGCTATGTTAACAAAAAGAACATTTGTTGGTTATCTTGCAACGTTGGAAACTGATGAAGAGATCTATACGTTTCTACTAGAAATTTCAATTACCAGATATATTACTATGTGTTTCGGTTTATGGACTCGTCTATTTCAATGATTTGGCTCACCTTTGATCTCTAATATGAATAGTTCTTTGTCTGTAATCACTTGATGCCAAAATTGTCGAATTTAGTAGGTTAGGGTGTTGATTATCGAGCACAACCCCTTAAAAAGGGAAACAACGTTGTCTCAGCTGATTTTTACACACATATTTACGCACACAGTCCTAGGGTGAGCAAAATTCGACTCGAAAAAAACAAATAACTCGACTCGAGGCGAAAATACTTAACTTGTCTTGACTCAACTCGAAATTTTATAAACTCGACTCGACTTGAAAAAATTTCAAATAAAATTTGAGTTGTAAACTAAAAACTCGAATAACTCGAAATTTTTAGTAATTAATGGATTTATTTTTAAGTTAAAGACAAGTCCTTTAATATTTTATTATATATATACCGATATAAAAAAATATGAAAAAATATTGCAACATAAAAAAATATGAAGAAATATATATATGCATATCTTATATGATTAGAAAAAGTGATTTAAATTGAAATCAAACCGTACTATAACATGATAAATAATTACAATTAAATTTTTAGAGGAACTCGAAAACTCGACTCGAATTTCTTAAACTCGACTCGAATTGAAAAAATTTCAAATAAAGTTTGAGTTGTAAAATATGACGCGTCAACTCACTTAAAATTTTTTGACTCGACTCGATCGAACGCTCACCCCTACACAGTCCCAACCCAAGTCGGTGACAGCAAACAAGAAAAAGAGATTTCAAAAAAAGGAGAAAATTAGGCTATAATTGATTGTTCATTTCATTGGTGTTGGTAGCTCTAATTGATTTGACCCGGTTTCTAGACTTTAGCAGCTCTCAACTTCCTCGTTAACACTAGCTTTGACAACTGTTGAAACTTCTTGTTTCACATCTGTTGCTTGCTTGATTTTCAATCATTTAGTGGCATAGAGTTTTCCCTTAGAAGGTCCCTTGTCATTTTGTTGTAAACCCTCATCATGCTGACAAATAGTTCGTATTTCATCACACCACCTCTCTCTCTAACAAGTCAAAATAACTCTTACAGGGTCTTGTAATTAACTCCTCTATTTTCAGTGTTCCCTCCATAGTAATTTTCTTCCCAGATCTAGTTTGCTTGTATGCCAATATGCAAACATTATAGCAATCTAGAACAGAAATGACTATGGGTTTAGTTTTGCAATTAGAACATCTTGGCCATCTGCAAACCCAAGCACGTCACCCCACTTGAACCTTTTCTTGGAAGAATCAGAAGAAATTATTTGTAGCTCCACATCCTAGAACAAGTCCAATTCAACCACAAAGGAGAAGCCATTCGACATTCCAACTTGGTTTATGATTACCACAGCCACGCCAAACTCATATGTCGTCTTTTGAAGCCTCCTAAGGAATTTTACAAGGTGCATTTGTCGAGCAGGGAGCTCAACCCTCTTAGTAGAATCTGTTCTATAAAAAAACAGTAGTGCCATCTACTATCATAAGAGCAAACCTTGTTTCCACCATCAATAAAGCTGCTTCAAGCAAAAGCTTAGACTGATGGTGAGTGTTATAAGATCTAGCATAGGCCACAATGTTCCGACTTACAACCCACTTCATCTTTCATAATGCAAACAACATTGTTCTTTTCTTCAGCATTTGAGTATTTCATAACACCATTTCGAGCCCCAATTCCCATTTCATTTCCACCATTCATGCAAATCCTTAATCCTTTTTCACTCATCTCTAAATTCATCTCCAATTCACCCGTGGTCATGACACACACACACACAATAAGGCTTACATTGAATGATGATTATCAAAATTTAAAAGTAAGCTCAAGCAGAAGCCTTGTGGAAATGGAATAGTAAAGAAAATTCTTATTAGTCTTCTTCATGTGGTCTCATATGGGTTAGGCTTGCATTGTCATCATCGATATCTATAAGACCATTGACTGCCAATGAATGAATAAGCTAGGCATATGTGAAAGTGAAACTTCATATTTAAACAAAATTTTGGCTCATGTTATCCAAATGGGTGTGAAAATTCTATTGGTTTTTAACATTAAATAATATATGAAGGTAATCACTGAATATTGAAGTAAGGATTTACCACTGTTTTGATCTTATCCCCCTTACATTGTAAATCCTAGTTTTTATCCAACATTATCCACAACCTGACAAAACCTTTATGGTATGAAGTTAAAGTAACTGTGAATGGAGCACATTGGATAATGATTGTGACAAAACTCAAAACTGTGAATCAAAACACTAGTAAATACAATCCAAGGTTTAGAGGCACCACTTTTTTCATTGAGTTCTTGAGGACCGTAACCTTTTTAATCAATACTTCAAAAATTACATATTGTTTTTGTTATACTTTTCTAGGAAAAGCCAAGAAACAAAGTGAGAATGCTAAGAGCTTGTAGAGATGAGGGCCTTGAGTGAGGGTCTTACCCAAATTTTGATGCTTGTTGGGCATTGATTTTTCTTTGCTTCAACGGTTTTTGGTCTCCAGGGTGAAGTTCACATCACATGGCTCAAGCAATGGATATAAATAAAAATTGATTGAATCTAATGAAGAAGAGGAGGGTGTTGACAATCTTGAAAAGTCCATCAAATGTGTTGAGATTCAACAAGCCATTTATAATAGCTTTTCGCTCATGGGTTTTCTTCTAAATGCCAATGGTCTTTCGGTGCTCTTTGTATCCATCAATTTGTTTAAACTGTTCTATGATGATGATTGGGAGGGACTCTGTGAATCTATTATTGGCTATGGTCTTGGTGGTTCTTCTATGGCCCTCTTTGGAAGAGTTGGGAGAGGAATATACTGATGTCGAGGTTGATCTTGTCGGTAAAGTTGAGCGAAATATAACCAGAAGATTATCTTCGAAACCTGCTGTAAGTTCCAACAGTTCCTTTTACACTTTTCTGAATATTTCAAGTTGCTTTACAAGATAAATGATTTATAGTTCTCGAACTCTTAACACTGTACTTAAATAGGTCATTCAGATAATGTGGGTGATGATAATGTAGGAGATATTGCTGGAATGGGATCTGAACTATTCTAATCTTATACTGAATCATCGCGTGCAGCTATTTTTATTGCATCTATATCATCCTTTGGTATCAGCCATGAGTTTACAACAATGTCTTATCCCTTGCTCATTAGCTCAATGGGAATTATGGTATGCTTGATCACTACACTCTTTGCTACTGATCTATTTGTGATTAAGAATGTAACCTCCCAAATTCAACTTAATTTCTTAAGTTGAATCTTAGAAGACAAGTTAGAAAATCTTGTCCCTCAAAAAAAGTTATTAGGTTTAATAATCAAATTACAATTTATTTTAAGAGATATGAACTACAAAATTATATCAATCTTTATAAAAACGTAGTTGTTTAGTAGAATTCCAAAAGTTTGTATATTATCCGACAGAACTTCATATAGCGTATGTCAAACCAATAATCCCAAAATAATATCAATGTCCAAAGTTCCAAATACAGAAACCGAAATAATATATATAAAATTTAAATGTTTGAATAACCATACTGTTAAATAAGAACAAGTCTGAAGATATGAGATTCTTCAAGTACCGTACCCCTAAGCCTGAGTATCTGAAAGAGGAACTAGGGGGAGTAAGCTATGAGGCTTAGTGTGTCTCTAAAGTGCAGTTTAAAGCATAACAGATATCCGATTAACATATACGAACTCAACAATCATTCTGATATACATATGCATATGATATGGTGCATAAAATGCAATGCCATGCACTCATCCCCGTACAACATCTGAAGAGTAGGGTTCCCCAAAACCACTCTATCTACATCATCACCATCCAAAGTGGAATCTCGACTCGAAGGTGGAGCTACTAGTCCGAAATGAAATTTAGCCCGAAGGGTGAACCCACTGAACTTCCCCGCACAAAGTCCTACCCAATAGATATGACATGTTCTGATCTTCCGAATCTGAATGCATCCATGTTTAATTATTCAGGTTGCATGCAGAATGTGTCTAATATTTAATTTAATCCAATTCTGATATATGATGCGTGACATGTCATCATACAAATCATATCATAATTCACAATTCATTCAATCATTCACATATACATATATATATATATACACACACATCACGTAGAGCACATAAGTAATATAGCACAAGAAGAGACACCTTAGGCAGCTAGTAACTCAACGTCGAGAGTGACGTCTTTCACGCTCAGCTCTAGGATTAGATCGGAAAGAATCAACACCTACGAGGACAACCAAACATAAATATCTACTACTATGCCATACTAACATAACCACTAAACGAAACCATGCTAACGTATAAAACTCGCAGGCTGTGCAGAAGGAGGTCGAATAGGCGGAGGAGGAGAAAGATATTCAGCCTCCAAATCAACGTCACCTGAACACGTTAATATTCGAATCAGATTTCAATATTCATAATTCCCAAAATACTAAATACGATTAATTGAAAAAAAGAACGGTCAAAGGTTCACTCGATCAAAGACAACAATAGGGACGGTTAAATGAGTTAGAATCGGCCAATGGGTCATGGTCAAAAACCCAGTTCGGTCAATTGATTCTGCTGGTTCGATTCAAAACAAAGGTCTAATTCGAACGTTGGTTCGATTCGGTCGTTTCACATATTCGGGTTCACAAAATTCGGTCTGGTTCATACACCAGTCTGGTTCAAAAAGTTGGATCATTTAAGTAAAGTTTGGTTTAGCTCACTGCCAAAATCATTCACCCAAATCATTCACTGCCAAAACCATTTACAATTCCATGGCACAAGGGCCCCACCAACAATTGGCTGCCAAAACTTAAGATTCAATCACGTGGGTTCAAAATTTGGCCACTCTTTCACTGTCCAACAAGCAACCCATCCCACAACTTAAACTCACAAGGCTGTTAGAATTTACTGAACCCAAAGGCGGTGGCTAAGTATGCACTACGGCGGTGATCAACGTGACAGCAGCGACGACAAGAACGGACAATGGCCGATACACACTGCAACCACATCCGACAACCGAAAGAGTCGATTCCGACCAAGATCAAATAAGAATAAAAGATTTAAAACAACCCAAACAAAAAGACGAACGAAAATCGGATCAAAAGGCTTACCCAACCACCTATCCAAACTCGAAAGAATAGAAGACGGTGGATTAGACGAAGGTGCTAACAACGAACAACAAAACTTTCGTTCAAAAGTCCTTTGATTTCTTAAACAATGGTGGTCGGGAAGGTATCCAAAGGTTGGGGTTTACTCGCGAGGTCACAAGGTTACCAAAGGTAGAGGTAATACGCGAAACGGACGACGAATGATGGTTGAACGAAGCTTGATCGGAGATGCACTGGTTGAGGGTGATGGTGAGATAAAAACGTGAGAGAGGGGAAAGGGAGGGTGCGGCTGCAGACGCGTGAAATAAAAACAAAAGGATCCGCAAGGGTAATATATGAAAGTGAGGTTTAAATACCTCAATCTAAAGGGTAATTTTCACAATGGGTCACTAGAAAGGTTAAGGGTTTTCATTAAGGCCCTTAAACTCTACCCATATTTCAAAACGATCACTGATATATAACAAGATTAACAAAAGAAGCCACCAAATCTGATTTATGCCCAAATAATCCTCAATTTGAAATTAGAATTCCAAATCTAAAATTCTCAAATGTTAGGGTTTCAAAATTAAGAATTTCAAAATTAGGGGAAAATTGTGGGTGTTACAACTCTCACTCCCTTAAAAGAAATTTCGACCTCAAAATTTACTTGGATCAAAAAGATGCGGATACTAGGCTTTGACAACGGCTTTGGGTTCTCATGTAGCTTCATCATGACTACGATTACGCCATAGGACTTTGACCATCTTAATGGCCTTCTTTCTAAAAATCTTCTTGTCCTGAGCAAGAATCTCAACTGGCTCCTCCTCAAAACGCAAGTCAGGACGGATCTCAATCTCCTCCACAAGAATAATATGAGACTGATCAGCATGATAGCGTCTCAACACTGAGACGTGGAAGACATCGTGAATACGCTTAAGCTCTAGTGGTAACTCAAGCTGATAGGCAACTGGTCCAACTCGACGAATAATACGATAAGGGCCAATAAAACGATGACTCGGCTTGTCTCAAACCATGGAGATACTTTCAAGAAGACCTCATCTCCTACCTCATACGCTATGTTCCGATGTCTCAAATCTGTATAAGACTTATGTCTGTCAAAAGCAGCCTTAAGCCGATCCCAAATTATCCTGACAGCCTGTTCAGCGTCATGAACAATATTTGGTCCCAATAACCTGTGCTCATTAAGCTCGGTCCATCCAATAGGTGTACGATACTTACGCCCATACATAGTCTCATAAAGTGCCATCTTGATATTAGCTTGGTAACTATTATTGTAAGCGAACTCTGCAAGAGGTAAGAAATCCTTCCAATTGCCTCTATAATCCACAACACAACCCCTCAACATATCCTCTGATAATAACCGACTAAACCCAAGAAGCTTCGGATCTCAGGAACATTCTTGGGTGGTTTCCAACTCATGATAGCCTCAATTTTCTTCGGATCGACCTAAATACCCCTAGCTGAAATTATATACTCCAAAAACATAACCTCTGAAAGCCAAAATTCACACTTGCTGAATTTTGCATATAGCTGTTTCTCCCCCAGAGTTTGCAAAACAATCCGGAGATGTTCCTCATGCTCAACTTCATTTTTAGAATAAACCAAAATATCATCTATAAAGACCGCGACAAACTGATCGAGATATGGTTGAAACACCCTATTCATCATATCCATGAAGACGGCATGAGCGTTAGTCAACCCAAAGGGCATCACAAGGAACTCGTAATGACTATAACGTGTCCAAAAGCTATTTTGAATACATCAGAATCCTTAACCTTAAGTTGGTAATAACCAGATCTCAGGTCTATTTTAGAAAATACCGTAGCTCCCCGGAACTGATCGAAGAGATCATCACTACGAGGAAGGGGATACTTGTTCTTGATGGACAGCTTATTCAATTTCCGATAATCGATACACAGCCGAAGTTTCCTATCATTCTTCTTGACAAATAAAACAGGAGCTCCCCAAGGAGAAACACTGAGTCGAATAAATCCCCTGTCTAACAATTTTTGCAATTGTATATTCAACTCTTTAAGCTCTTTCAGAGCCATACGGTATGGTGCCATAGACACAGGAGCTGTACCCGGATATACCAATATGCCAAACTCAACCTCGTCACGTTTAGGTGGTACACCAGACAATTCATTTGAAAATACATCCGAAAAGTCCCTCATAACTCGAATTTTATTCAACCCTAAATCAAACTGCCTCGGATCAAGAATGTAAGCAAGGTAAGCAATGGACCATTTCTTGATCATCTTTTTGGCTTTGAAAGCCGATATTACGTTAGTAAAAAAACCTCGACGTTCTCCAAAAAAATTACCTCCCGATCATCAGAAGTTTTTAGAGTTGCCCTTTTCTTCTCACAATCTAAATTGACCCGGTGAGCAGATAACCATTCCATGCTAAGAATAAGGTCAAACTCGCCAAAAGGTAACTCTATCAAATTAGCCGGAAAGATTTCCCTTTGAATCTCAAGAGGACAATTTTTATACACTATAGTAACCGCAACAGGATTACCTACCAGACTATGTACAGTAACAACATTAGCAACATCTTCAACATGAATTTCAAGACCCTAGGATACAGAACTCGCAATATACGAATGAGTCAAACCATTATCAAGAAGTGCAAAATATGAGATAGCATGAATAGAAAAAGTACCAGCAATCACATCTAGCTCATCTCGATCCTCATGTCTCCAGGTAGAATAAACTAACCCAGGCTATCTCACCCTTGATCTAGCTGACCCTCTACTCTGAGAAGGCCTACCTCTCCTAGCAATACCTGAAGCAAAAAATCTACCATGACCTCTTCCCCCAGCAAGTCTGTACCGATGTCTGAGACTGGCTCGGAACATAAGCAGATGAAGGTGGTAACATACAATCCCTGAAGAGATGCTCAAAAGAACCACAACAGAAACAAGCGCCGGTCTGCCTCCTACACTCGCCTGGATGCCATTTCTTGCAAAAAAACATTGTGGCACCCCACGAGAACTAGTTGAACCCCTAACACTGGCAGTCGGAATGGTAGATATCACTGTTCTAGCTCTGGAATAACTTTGATAGTCGTACTCATCTCTAGTCCTTTTCCTAGACTGATTCCCCTGACTGTGCTGAATTGATGCGGTTGTCTATCTCCTAGCCTAATCAGTACCCTGAGATTCTTGTTGTTTCTTCATTGATTCAATCTGTTCAACAGTTTCGGCCTATTTGGTGCTCTCTTTATACTTTGTATCCTGATGTAAAACAACACAGTCTTAATAAAAAATCGCAGCCCTCTCAGAAACCAACCACACTTTTCTTTTTCTGTAGTAACTAAACCCAGAACATACTAGAGAAGCCTCAAAAATTCTATCTCATAATCATTAACACTCATATCATTCTGCTGCAGATTCATAAAGTTATCCTGGTATTTTGCTAGATACTCATATCTAACATATCGATCTTGGAATGACTATCTGAAAAACTCCCAGGAGATCTGACTGGCTGAAACAACTCTTTCCTCTACCTCCCACCAGTTTTGGGCCCCACCCTATAGCAATGATACAACGACCCTCAATTTTCGATCAACATGATAATCCATCTCAACAAACAAACGCTGAAGCTTCTTCAGCTAGTACTCTACATCAGCCGGGTTTGTACTCGTCTTGACATCAAACATGGTCATCCTGATAGCTAAAAACTCGGTAGATATAGGTTTCTTCACACCCTCAGACTGGCGAAGGTAGCAAAGCAACTCTCTGTACTGTAACAGAATTCATGCCCACTGTCTCACTATCTCCGAAATCATATGGACCAACACTTTGCGTCTGCTGAACATGTTCTGTATGCCGAGCTTCAGTCTGATTCACAAGTTGTTCCTCTACATCAGCATCGTGTCCCTCACCTTGATTCTGTGGCAGGTCCACAGGAGGCAGAGCATCACTCTCTATAGCAATAGAATGACCTCGGCCACGGCCACGTCCGGTCGCTAATCTAGAAATCTTATTGTTAGCGATAGTGCCCTAAGGCCTATTGTTTGGACATGATATTTTGATTATTAAATTTATTATTATGATAAATTCGCCTAATCACTATTATAAATATTTTTCAAGGATTCATACATAAATATCTACTATGCCACACCAACATAACCACTAAACGAAACCATACTCACGTGCAGAACTCGCAGGCTGTGCAGAAGGAGGTCAAACATGCTGAGGAGGAGGAAGATTTTCAGCCTCCGAATCAACGTCACCTGAACACATTAATATTCGAATTAGATTTCAATATTCATAATTCCCAAAATACTAAATACGATTAATTGAAAAAAAAAAAGAACCGTCAAAGGTTCACTCGGTCAAAGACAACAATCGGGCCGGTAAACGAGTTAGATTCGGTCAATGGGTCATGGTCAAAAACCCAGTTTGATCATTGATTTTGCCGGTTCGATTTAAAACAAAGGTCTAATTTGATTGTTTATTCAATTCGGTCGGTTCACAGATTCGGGTTAACAAAATTCGGTCCGGTTTACGCACTGGTCTCGTTCAAAAAGTTGGATCTTTTAAGTAAAGTTTGGTTTAGCTCACTGCCCAAATCATTCACCCAAATCATTCACTGCCAAAAACATTTTCAATTCCATGGCACAAGGGCCCCACCAACAATTGACTGCCAAAACTTAAGACTCAATCACGTGGGTTCAAAATTTGGCCACTCTCTCACTGTCCAACAAGCAACCCATCTCACAACTTAAACTCACAAGGCTGCTAGGATTTACTGAACCCAAAGGCGGTGGCTAAGGATGCACTACGGTGGTGATCAACGTGACAGAGGCGACGACAAGAACGCACAACGGTCGATACACATCGCAGCCACATCCGACAACCGAAAGAGTCGATTCCGGCCAAGTTCAAATAAGAATAAAAGATAAAAACAACCCAAAACAAAAAGATAAGGAAAATCGAATCAAAAGGCTTACCCAACCACCTATCCAAACTCGAAAGAATAGAAGACGGTGGATTAGACGGCGGTACTAAAAAAACAACAAAATTTTCGTTCAAAAGCCCTTTGATTTCTCTAAAATGGTGGTCGGGAAGGTAGCCAAGGGTTGGGGTTTACTCGCGAGGTCACAAGGTTACCAAAGGTGGAGGTAATGCGCGAAAAGGACGACGGATGATGGTTGAACGAAGCATGATCGAAGATACACTAGTTGAGGGTCATGGTGAGATAAAAACGTGAGAGAGGGGAAAGGGAGGGTGCGGCTACAGACGCGTGAAATAAAAACAAAAGGAGCTGCAAGGGTAATCTGTGGAAGTGAGGTTTAAATACCTCAATCGAAAGGGTTATTTGCACAATGGATCACTGAAAAGGTTAAGGGTTTTCATTAAGGCCCTTAAACTCTGCCCACATTCCAAAACGATCACTGATATATAATAAGATTAACAGAAGAAGCCACCAAATCTGATTTATGCCCAAATAGTCCTCAATTTGAAATTAGAATTCCAAATCTAAAATTCTCAAATGTTAGGGTTTCAAAATTAGGAATTTCAGAATTAAGATTTCAGAATTAGGGGAAAATTTTGGGTGTTACAAAGAATGTAAGTGAAATTAAACCATCTTTGAAACGACAACTCCTTATCCATTATTCTCATGACCTCCAGGATTTTCATGGTTAGTTTCTTTGTATCACCATCGGAATTCACTCTCTCAAATTTTGAAACCGAAAAAAGTGAAAAATTGGTATGCAACTTGTAAACTGATTTCTCTTCATTTGAAGG
The DNA here is from genome assembly GCA_019671005.1 of Hibiscus mutabilis. Classification (NCBI taxonomy): domain Eukaryota; kingdom Viridiplantae; phylum Streptophyta; class Magnoliopsida; order Malvales; family Malvaceae; genus Hibiscus; species Hibiscus mutabilis. Next base: position 10,839,304 of record CM033753.1, on the reverse strand, counting down.
TTCCTTCCATGTTCTTTGTTTAAGAAGTCTTGATGATTAAGTATAATGCATACACCTTTTCTACTGTGTTGCTACTGGCTTGTGGGCTGGACTTGTTATTGGTTATACTACAAAATATTACACTAGCAATGCTTATAGATCCAGAATTTTTTTTTAGGATGGACACATATATATATTTTTATTAATAAAGAATGGGTTTATTACAAAAAAATAAAATTACCATGTGCCTCATTAAAATTCCTTAATCTTAGTTGGGGGAAAATAGTACAACATGATAATTACATACAAGAAACAACACCAGGGTCAAAGACACATATGCTCAAAATCACCCCTAGCAATAAACACCATTCACACAAGGCCGATTACCCCCCAAAAAGCTTAATACACAACTGCAACAGAAACCCATGCCGACCCATATTTCAACTACGCATCAAGTATCACTCCACTACTTGCAACCACGACGCATGATCAACCCCACCCTTGGTGAGAGTATCAACAAGACTATTTGCCTCCTTATATATATGATTAAAGCAAACACAATTCAAAGAGGAACACACATTATTGATTTGTCAGAACCATTTCCTATACTTCCAAGGTCGTTTCTCACTATGTAATATCTAAGAAATTGCTATCATCGAATCGGATTCAATGATGAAAGAATGGTCTAAAACCCATTTAGAATTCTTTGAAATTGACAAAGCATGAGCAATGTCTTGCACTTCGCTTCATTGGAATCTATTATACCCAACGGGTCCAAAAATATTGCTAAGATACGACTGTTAGCGTCTCTAAGAACACCTTCACAGCCTGCTAGACCAGGTTTTCCCCTTGCCGAGCCATCTACATTGAATTTCAAGACACCAATATTCGGAGGGCACTATACAACACCTTTTCTTCCAGCTCCCAGCTTAATCCGATGTACATATAAGAATGGGCAATCCTACCATTGAGCTTCCATGATAGAGTTCTCCAATGCTAAGGCTTTTACCCAATACAATGATCGAAGTTTAATAAGAAATAATATCTCATTCACCGATAAGCTTGTTTGTTTAAACATCCGCTCGTTTCATGATAGCCATAGAGACCATATGACTGAGGCACAACCAGCAACCCAACAATGACGCACCACCCCTAAGAAAAAACTACGATAGCACATAACTAAAAATTCATCAAACGATCGAGGAAGGACCCATACGACCCGCCACCGTTATACAAAGAGCCACCATATTTCAACACTATGTTTGCACGTGAAGAGTATATGTTTCATGGTATCTTCTTTCTCACCACACCAACGACACATATCATCAATACCTTGTAGTGCCATGCTACGAAGCTTAAAAAAAGCCACAGTAGCCACTCTCGCAAGCGTAACAAACCATAAAAAATTGTACTTTTGGGGGGCCTCCATCTTCCACACATTAAATAAATCGCTTCATCAATACTAAAATACCACATTAAATCTGTCATAGCTTTTATCATAAAATCCCAACGAGCCTCCGATTTCCAAATCAATCTATCCAATTTATTTGTTGCAATCAGAAAAAGACATTGGAATCGAAAACGAAGGAAATCATCCGTACCTCATCTATCATACCAGAATAGAACTTTAGACCCCTTACCTACACACCAAGAAAATTGAGCATCACTCATGAATCGCATCACTCATGAATCATCTTGAACTTCAATGATCAGTCGCCAAACCACTAACATTTTATGTTTAGCTTTAGAATTAAACTTCCAATGTAACACATCGGACCCATATTCTGCCACTAATAAAGACCACCATAAATATCCCAATTGCTTTGCATATTACCAAGCCCAATTTGCTAGAAGCGCCATATTGCATAAATTTAAATCCTCAACTCCCAACCCTCCGTGTTCTTTTAGCCTAAAAACCTTTCCCCAACTAACACAACTAAATTTACCACAGAGTTCTAAGCCGCCCCATAAGAAACCATGCCTTATACGATCAATCTTCCTAATGACACCTTTAGGGACCATAAATACTCCCATATAATAAATAGGTAGAGACGAGAGAACCATATTCTCTAGCGTCACTCTCGTAGCAAATGAGAGTGATTTTCTTTTCCATCCCGCTAAGTGCCCTTTAAGATGTTGTAAAATAGGCTCCCACATTTTTTGAATCCTAGGATTTATCCCAATCGGCAGCCCCAAGTATGTAAAAGGAAGCTCGCCAACACTACATCCAGGCACCTCGGCCATCTGGATCACCGTCTCACCCTCCACACTAATGCCAATCAGCATGAAGGATAGCACATCTCTCGTATAGAGCTAACAAGGCAAAAAGAGTTAGGGATAAATCTAACTTTGGCTTACGTGGACTCTCACTAGATACAAAACTCATTAAAGGAAGCATAAAAGTTAGAGTTCCTCTTAAAGAGGCTTCGCGCGCTTTAGGGTTACAAAACCCTAGCTTTCTTGCCTATATAAAGGAGACTTGGGCCACAAACAAAGAGAGCTCGATCAAAGACGGTAGCCCTTAGTCTTCAGCTATCGAAGAACCACCGGAGTCGAAGTTCAGAGAAGTCTCCACATGATAGAAGCCACTGAGAGAGGTTAAAGGAGTGCGGGACCTGCAGCAATTGTTAAAAAGCTTGGAGGAGATCGTTGAGGACGTTTGACCCTTTTCTATCCCTTGCTTGATAAACTGCCATGATTTTAGTTGTTTTTATTATGGATGTTTTATGCTAAGATTATGTTTTGAATACTTTGTTTTAATGCTATAATTCTTTTCCTTTTTCTATTTTGTTCATCGTTCTTCATGCGTAGTTATTATAAGAGCTATCAAGAGAGGCCTTTTAACTATTGATCTATGGCTTAATATCTAGAGAGTTAAGTTAAACAAACGTGAACAGTAAGTGCAAGCTATTAACTTATTCTTAATCTGGCTTAGACATAAGTTTAGGGTTTCAATGACTAATAAGGGGAACTTGAATAGATAATAGGGTTGTTAGGGTTCACATAGACATGTATTACCTTAACTTCATTGTTATCAACTTCTAGGCATTGAGAGAGTCAGAAGTTCATTAGAAGAGCCTGTCGAATAGATAAAGATCTTAATTGGTTTACGTTGATATGTATTACCAATTGCTATAGCATTAAAATAAGTAACCAAGCATAATTCTTAGGCAATAAACCCAGCTTCCATAATTATCAGAATATTTGCTTCAACATCTGCTTATCTTGATCATAGCTACTCTACTTTATTTGCATTTAGTTTGATAAATCACCATCAAACCAATACTTGCTCAACCATTCTTAAGTTTGATCACTTCGTATTTATTGATCGAATCCTCATGGGTTCGACACTCTACTTTATCACTTTATTACTTGATCGACGAGAATACTTGCTCTAAAGTGCATACCTATTTCGCAAGCATCAACTTTTTGGCACCGTTGCCGGGGATTGGTAATTTATAATTACGTTATAATTGCGCTTATGATTTTATTTTATTTGCATTTAATTTTTTATTTTCTTTTTTAGGTACGTTCCATTGCATGACCAGATGCACAAATCGTGAGGAACCAACTATCCCTTGTAACCTAAAAATTGAAAGATACTTGAGGAACCTCCGTAGAGGATAGAGAATAATGGATCATCCTTGCAATGTTAACAATGCTCAGAACAACCTGAAGAATATACATAATGATGACGTTCCACCGATAGATGCAAGAGTGGTTGTTGACAATGCAACCCATAATGGAGATCAAGAAAGCCAGCAGGTTATTCCACTAGCCTAACCTAGAAGACCCATTCGCGACAATATAGAACCTATCATCAACAACCCCAACCCATCAATTGTTGTGCCAGATCTAGTGATAACTCACTTTGAGCTTAAGCCCGTTATGTTCAACATGCTCAATTCCATTGGAAAATTTAGTAGATTAGCAAGAGAGGATGCTAGAGAACACATTAAAGCTTTCTTAGAAGTTTGTGATTGTTTTAAGCAACTGAGAGTCCCCGATAATGTGTTAAGAATTAAACTATTCCCTTACTCCTTGCGTGATCGAGCCCGAGCATGGTTGAAGACTATATCCTCAAGATCTATTACATCTTGGGATGACATGTGCAAAAACTTTCTACACCAATATGATCCACTGAACCTGCACAATAAAAAATGGAGCGAGATCATAGCATTCAAGCAATAAGATGATGGATCTATGTATGAATGCTGGGACAAATATAAAGATATGCTGCGCAAGTGCTTAATTCATGGATTTCGTGATTGGCTATAAATAATGACATTTAATAATGGCGCCAATGCTCTAACAAGGATGATGATTAACTCTTCAGCCAATGGTATTTTGCTCGACAAAAATCCTAAAGAGGCTTTTGAAATCCTTAATCAGATAGCCAATAACGACTACCAGTTTTCTACGGGAAGATTGAATCCTGGACCTAAATCTCCTGGAACCCTCCAATTGGACGATTCCCAGAGTGTGGTAGCTCAACTCTCCACCAATGCAAACCTGCTCAAGAACATACAACCGATATCTAATACACGAGAGGATAAGGTAATATATATATATGTGAGAATTGTGATGGGGAACACTAGTCGAATGAATGTCCCCAACAATTAGAATAAGGATGCTACGTAGGGAATGCTAACCGCAACAACAAATCCTACTCGAACACCTACAACCTAGGGTGGCAACAACAAATTTTGGTTGGGGAGGTAACACGAGAAATTTAGGAGCATGACAGAATGCTACAGCAAAACCTCCTAGATTTCAACAGAAAACACAGAGGCAGAACCAGGGAGCTTCTAACTCTAATTCTAATTCTTTTAATTCTTCATATCAAAATTTTATGTATAGTGCATGAGCTATTATGTAGGATCAGTCAGCATATCTAAAGAACCATAGTGACATGCTCACAATGCAAGGCGCTATGTTGCAAAACCAATAATCCATCATACAGAATCACACCGCTTCCTTACGGTCCTTAGAAACGCAAGTTTGGCAGAATGCCCAAGTGTTGAAGATACGACCTCAAGGCGGTTTACTAGTTATACTAAAGTTACTAAGACTTTTAGTGCAGAGAAATACAATGCCATCACATTGCGTAGTGGCACCCAATTGACCAAAAAATGACACGTTTGGGGAGGCTCCCTTATTGATTCCACTCAAAGCAAGCCATCCACCAATGCTCTAGCATCTAAGGATAAAATTCCTATGTCTGATACAGTAAGAGACCTTACTACTAATGGAAAGGATGATAATGCTAAGGATGCCACCACATCCAAATAAACTATACAATGAGCCCAGGCCACCACCTCTATTTCTGAAACGATTGAAGGCTCAGAAACAAGATGCTTAATTTCAGAAGTTTTTGTAGATGCTTAAACAATTGCACATTAATGTCTCATTCTTGGAGGCCATTGATCAAATGTCGATCTATGCAAAGTTTCTGAAAAAGATCGTGACCAAGAAATGGATGATAGGTGAAGTTCAAATTGTTGCTACAACGGGTGAATATGTGGTTGTGCAAAGTGATTTACTACCCAAGATGAAGGACCCTGGCAGTTTCACCATTTCATGCTCCGCAGGTCAGAATTATTTTGGCTGTGCTTTATGCGATCTCGATAAAAGTGTCAACTTGATGACGAAATTAGTTTTCACAATATTAGGCATGTGAAGAGCTAAACCTACATCAGTGATCCTTCAATTGGCTGATCGTTCCCAAATCTGACCTGAAGGCAAAATTGAAAATGTCCTAGTCAAAGTAGATAGATTTGTCTTTCCAGCAAATTTCATCATTCTAGACTACAAAGCTGATGATAATACTCACATCATCATCAGGAGACAATTCCTTGCTACCGAGCGTATTATCATCAATTGTGAGAAGGGTGAGTTAACCATGAAGATGAACGACCAAAAGATCACACTTAATGTCTTTAGCACTCTCAAGTACGTAGATGACTATGAAGAATACCAGCTAGTGCAAAGTGAAAAAGCCCTAGTAGAAGAGAACCTTCGAGAGATATGTTGTAGTAGAGTGTTTAGTGCTGCAGAGCAATCTAAATTTGGCAAGGCAATGCAAGAAGCTGAAGAAAAAGGTAAGGGAGATATTGAACAATCCAATGGTGTGCTTACTGTTAACTCCTCAAAAGATGTACTTTCCATGCATATATTGCCATGCTATTGCTTGACTTTAGGTTTATATTATTATATTTTGCCAGTAGTTTCATGCATTTACATCTAGAAAATGACGAATTCATAGTTTTTATTGCCAGTGAAAAGGGATGTTTTCTATTCGTAGTGTGTAGGATCTGCAGGACTAGAGAAAGTGGACGTAGGAAGGAAATGTCGAGCGTAGTTGGCAAAAGTAGGAAGTAAATGCCAGATGAAGATGCCAAAAGTAGAAAGTAAATGCAAGACGTGAATGGCAAAAGAAAGAAGAATGATTGATCGGTGACATGATGTCACGCGATTTGTGCAAGCGAACAAACGTCTATACAAGTATAGTTGAGAAGCAGTTCATGTCTAATATCGATCCCACGAGGATATTTTTTTTGGATGTCTACCAATTTTAGTGCAATAAGTAAGAAAAATAAGGTAATTGCGATGGGTAATGTCTAAGCAATGAAAGGTAAAAAATATAGGTAATGTCGAAGCAATAAACTGAAATTAAAAAAGAAATAATATAATATGGTAGTGGGGTTCTCTCAGTGATTCATCAATAGAATAATGAATGCTATCAAGAAACAAATGAAAAGATGATTGTCTATGCAATAAGCTCATGAATATCTTACCAATCTCAACTTCTACCCTTAATCCAAGACTTATATGAGCCCACTCACCACCCCTTTTAGAGATGGCTAATAAGCAAATACAATAATAATTGAGTCAACTTTCATTATATTCCCATGCAACATTCGTTGCTATGATTGTATTGTTAACTTGAACTTTCACTGCAACTTTCGTTGACAGTGGCTACAATAAACACTTTCATGCATAAAAACATTCAAACCCAAATATCAAAAGATAGAGGAAAAGATTAATAAGATAAACATTCAGTCAACATTCATAAAGTATTTTCATACAAAATGAAATTAAACCATAATCATCAACGTTTAAAGAAATGAAACATTATTAACTGAATGAGAAAAGCTATATCTAGGTAACTTTATTACTCCTTGATGCTTCCTCTTGCCTCGCATTCATTTTTGCCACTTAATTCCGCATCAGATTCACCTTGGTTGCCTCATAGAAGCTTTAAGCCGCCATAACCATCAAGAGTAAGCTCCCAAACCAAGGAAAAAGTTGACAAGATATGAGCCTCCCTTTTCTAGAGTGAGAAAATATGTGAATATATGTCATTTTCATCTTCCAATTGGGTGTTTATAGGTGTTCTTTATAGATTTGCAAATGTGAATTCTATGGAAGACAATTGTATTAATGGACATCTCATAATTCTTTGATCTTATCCTGACAGGTTCATTGCACGCACATCAAGTCTGGACAAAAGTTGTTGAAACTAACTGCCAGCTCATTGTCCTTTGATCTTATCTTCTTGCTGGCGTCATTTGATCTTATCTTTTTGACAGCTGTCACTACAGTGACAATCCTAGACGCAATATAAACCTTGCCTATTTAGCGACATTAGTATTGCAGTGACATCCCAATGCAGAGATAGCCCTGGCTGCAATTCTGGAAGAACTCATGTAGCGAAAATAATAGCGAAATGTGATAAATTCAGGAAAGAGCCACTGAGTTAAGAAAATGCAAGTACAAAGATGAAAAATGGTAAAATGTATGCAAAAGTTAACATGATGGTGTTTTTCTTTTGTTTTCCTTTTGTGTCCATTCCCACTTGTGTTGCCTTGGTGAATGTGTTTTTCTTTTGTTTTCCTTTGAAGTCCATGCGTACCCTCCACCTTGCTATTATCCCGTAAGACATAAATTCAATATGAGCAACATTTTTAAAATCCAACCACCTGATTACCTCATACTCATTGTCTTCCATCATAGCTAGATGTAGTTTTCGTTGCGGTAATAATTGTTGCTCCAACCAATTGTCGTAGTAATCCTTTGCTAGAATTCTAAGTAAATTAAGTGAAGGACCAATTCTCTAAAAATTTTCAAGATCCAACCACCACTGTGTTCAAGCTTTTCAAACGCCTCCATCAGTAGAGATTTTGGTGCAGCACTAATATCGAAGGAAGTTACCATGGATAAAATGTCTTCTCCCAAATTATCATACCCTTCTTTTGATGGCTTCAAATCTAGCATCATTGGTTTCTCAAGAGATACATACTTACATTCCATTAACAAAGTATTGCCATCTTGTTGACCCTGCACGTACTCATGAACTTATTGTGGCAAAGGTAGAGTTGGAGACACTTCAGATTACGCTGACATTTTTGATTGCATAAACAATGTCGATTGTCGTACATTTGGCATGTGAGTGACAATTCTTGGAATAGGATTTGTTGATACATCACCAATTTCTTCAGCAACAATCTTTTCATTAGGAGTCACTTCACTGTTTTCTAAAAACGTTACATCTGAATCCCTGACTGGCTCCCTAGTCTGTGTACCTCTATTTAGAGTGATATCCTAGGAATGTTCTTTCCCTTTAATAGTAGAGTTTGCCATATCATTTGGAAGTGTCCCAATTTTTCTTCTATTATGTATATCGATGAGGACTCCCCTTGAATAATTACTTCTATTCGAGTTATATGCTCTTGCATCAAAGCTTCAAGAGTTGTAAAGGGATCATTTGTGGAAGCTTGGGTATACTGTTGCTGCATAGGTGCTTCAGTATGTAGATGTGGAATCTGAATATATTGTGGCTGCACCTAATTTTGTTACTGATGCATCTGAGATTGCTGATTGAATTGTGACTGTAGTGGAGTGTAATTCCCTTTTCTTGGATTATAAGTGCCCCAAGACCAAGTATTCCCATATTGAAAAATCCCAATATTTTGCCCAAAATTATGAATTCCCCAAGACTGTTGATTGCATGGAGAAGCATTATAGGAATTACCATAAGAATTGTTCCATAGGAGTTGTGGCCAGTCTTCATAAATGTGGTTGTCACTGCAAATCTCATAGCAGAATGTAGGGATAACAACTCGTTGAGCAACTTGAATAGGTGTAACTTCATTAGTCCCTTGCATATTTTTGATCCTGTTTTCCAGGGAAGAAATTTGAGCTTTAAGAGCAAAAACTTCATTCCACTCAATAATGCCCGAAGTAGCTTTTACTTGAATTGCTCTTGGAATAGGATATTGGAAGTCCTAGTTAGACATCATGCAATATTGAATGGTTTGATGTATTTGTTGCTCTTTCCTTGTAGTATACCTTAAAAATAACAAAACAAAAGAAAATGAAGTTAATAAAAAATGTAATGAAAAAATAAACACCAAATGAAAACTGTCATTGACAATGGAGCCAAAACTTGATCGGCGAAATGACATCACACAATTTATGCAAGTGAACACACTTTGATGCAAGTATAGTTAACAGGTAGTTCATGTTGGATATAGAGTCTACGAGGACAATTGTTTGAACGTCTACCAATGATAGTGCAATAAGTAAGAAAAATAAGGAAAATTCGATGGGTAATGTCAAAGCAATGAAAGGTAAAATATATAGGTAATGTCGAAGCAATGAACTAAACTTAAAATAGAAAGAATATAATGATGGCAGTAGGGTTCCCTCGGTGATTCATCAATAGAATAACGAATTCTAGTAAGAAACAAATGAAAAGATGATTGTCCACGCAATAAAACTCATAAATATCTTACCAATCTCAACTTCTACCCTTAATGCAAGACTTTATATGAGCCCACTCACCATACCTCTCAGTGATGGCTAATAAGTAAATACAAGAGCAATTGAGTCAACATTCGTTATACTCCCATGCCACTTTTGTTGTAATGATTGTATTGTTAACTTGAACTGTCACTGCAACTCTCATTAATAGTGGCTGCAATAAACACTTTTGTGCATAAAGACATCCAAACCCAAAGATCAAAAGATAGAGGAAAAGATTAATAAGATAAACATTCAGTCAAAATTCATAAAGTATTTTCATACAAAATGAAATTAAACCATAATCATCAGCGTCTAAATAAAAGAAACATTAAGAATCAAATGAGGAAAGCTATCTCTAGCTAACTCGATTTATCCTTAATGCTTCCTCTTACCATGTAGTCATTTTTGCCACTTAATTCTACATCGGATTCACCTCGATTGTCCCATGGAAGCTTTAAGCTACCATAGGCATCAATAGTAAGCTCCCAAACCAAGGAAAAAGATGATAAGATACGAGCTTCCCTTTTCCAGGGTGAGAAAATATGTGAATATATATCATTGTCATCTTCCAATTAGGTGTTTACAAGTGTCCTTTATAGATTTGCAGATGTGAATTTCATGCAGGACAATTGTATTAATGGACAGCTCATAATTCTTTAATCTTATCCTGACAACTGTCATTGTGGCCACAATGACTGTTTCATTGCGCCCATATTAGGTCCGAACAAAAATTGTTTTAACTAACTGCCAGCTCACTGTCCTTTGATCTTATCTTTTTTCTAGCGTCTTTTCATCTTATTTTTTTGACAGCTGTCACTACAACGACAGTCTTGGATGCAATATAAACCATGCCTATACAACGACATTAGTATTGCAACGACATCCCAATACGGCGACAACCCTGACTGTAATTTTGGAAAAACTCATATAGCGACATTAGCAGCAAAATGTGACAAATGCAAGGATAATTCAAGAAAAAGCCACTGAGTTAAGAAAATGCGAATACAAAGATGAAAATTCTAAAATGTATGCAAAAGATAACATGATGGGGACAAATTAATCAATAAATAAGGTGGAAATACATGTCTTTTAATGTACCATCAACGATGCCTGAAAAGTTCGCACCAAGTCAGGGCCAAGTCATTCCTAATTGCGATGATGCAAAGATGCCGCGGTCAAAGAATTCAACACCTAAAATTCAAGACTCAAACTCTAACCTTAATTAGGGCCTATCCTACATCTATATAAAGGACTGAAGTAGATGCCATGAAGGGAGGCTAGAGACAAAGGAAAAGTGAAGGGTAGAGAGCAACCAAGGCTTGACTGTGCGATTATTGAGAACTCTGGATCCATTTAGGGGCTACATCAAAAGAACTCCTTATTTTGTTCATAACTCTTGACATATTTTTGGATTTGTGATGATGATTCAAAATGATAATTTGTTGTTGGTTTCCCCAGCCATGAACTATTCTTTTAATTTGGCTAGGGGTGTTTACGATGAACGCTAAGTGTTTTTTAGTTTTTAGTAATTGAATGCTTTGTCTTTATTGTTTATGTTCGCATGTGTTTACATTTCATATATTTTATGCCATACAACAGTTGGTATTAAATGCTTATTATCCCCTAATATCTTATCAGACTTGGAGATAATGATTAATTGTTAAATACTAAGGAAAGAAACTTCGACAGAATATATTCAAGTAGATGAAACTTACACCTGAAGTAAATCTACCCCTTAGGAGCATAGGTTGATTCTTCACCGAGTTAATTACTTAAAAATTCACTATATACATATAGGTGTTGAGAGTAGTTAACTTAGGGTATTGCCATTGACAGAGGCAATACTAACTTAAAATTTGCTCGGCGATAAAACCGGAGTTTAATGTTATTAATTGTTGTCTTTACTAGCATGAAATCCAAGCATCCCTTGCCAAGCTTTCCAATCATTACTACACCAGTTGTTTGCCAATCTACCTCAATCTTCTCTTCAATTTTCTTTATCATTTTAATTTATTTAGTTAAACCCTCAAACTATTTCCATCATCTTTATTTTATACTTCACAAGTATTTATCGTGACATTTAATTCCTGGACAATCCCCGTGGATATAATACTCTCTCACTACTATATTACTTGCTGACCGTGTACAGTTGCACGTAAAAAGACTTATTCTTGGCATTATTTACTTGCATTATTATGCAAAACCCTCAACCTTTTGTCAATCAATATTTCATCAACAAGTTTTTGGTGCTATTACCGGGGATTGCAACATAATTAATTGTTTTGATCTTTACTTGTTCTTGTTTCTATTTATTTGATTAATTTCGTTTGGTGTATGACCAAGAGTAGCACTGCTAGGGATTTTTTGGAATACGATATGGAAATTGAAAGAACCCTACGCAGGTTAAGAAGAGAACGTCAAGAAATGGCTCATAACAGGGATGGTGAACTAGAAGATGTCGGGATAATGGCAATAACTAGTAGATACCAACAATACCGGTGATCATATCTCTCATTCTTGCGATTTCTGCTCAGATACCTAAAGAATGACCTATCAGAGAACATTTAGCATAAACCATGGATAATTTGCTGCCAGGACTGATTGGTCTAGAGGTAAATATGGCTAACTTTGAGCTTAAACCGGTAATGATTTAGACACTAATGAATGTAGGACAATTTGATGGATCACCTACTAGAGACCCAAGGCATCATTTGAAGCAAATCATTGAGGTTTGCCAACTATTTCGACAACCAGGTATGACTGAAGAGACATTAAAACTAAGACTATTCTTATTTTCTTTAAGAGATAGAGCAAAATTGTGGCTAAATTCTTTGCCACCTGGTTCAGTTACTTCGTGGGCAGATTTATGCCAAAGGTTTCTTCTAAGATTCCAGCCACCTAAACTAAATGCCAAGATGTGAAGTGAAAACATTACTTTTAGGCAAGATGATGACGAGACTTTTTAGATGCTTGGGAGCGATTCAAAGACCTGTTGATAAGATGACCCATGCACGGATTCCCAACCTAGACCCAGATGGAGACTTTTTATAACAGACTCATGCTTATGCTAGGACTATTGTAGATGCTTCAAAAAATGGCTCACTGCTAGATAATAATTACATTGATGCCTATGAAATCCTTGAAAGGATTGCCACCAATGATCTCTAGTACCCTATCATGAGATTGTGAATTGGGACAAAAGTAGCTGGAAAGTTGGAGCTTGATGCACTTCAGCTATCAATACTCAAATTGCCAACCTCACTAATATAGTAAGTACAATGCAAAAGCCTGTTGAAGTCTGAGAAGTGAAGGTATTGGAACCATTCTGTACTATTTATAAAGATGATCATATTATGGAAGAATCACAGCAAACCCAGAATCGGCGTATTTTATTGGCAACTATAGCCCCAATAACAACTCGATCTCCAATACATATAATACAGGGTGGAAGCAGTATCTGAACTTTTCATGGGCAAACCAGAGAGGTAACCAATTTAATGCCCAACGTCAAAACACTAATACACCGCCAAGTTTTAACCAAAATGTGATGCCATAGAGAGGACATAATAATCTACCTCTAGTGCAAAGATCTTCCAATGAGAACACACTAAAGAATTATATAGAGTGTAACGATGTGACTTCCAGAGTCTGGCAGCCTCTATGAGAAACTTAGAGGGTCAGCTAGGACCGATTACCAGCGCACTTAACACTAGACCTCTAGGAATTTTGCCAAGTGATATAGAGAATGCTTGATAGACAGGGAGAGAATAATGCAAAGCTATCAATTTCCAAAGTGGCAAACAAATTGAGAATGTAACATTTGAAAATAGCCAATTGTTTGCCATAAGAATAATTCAGTACCAGCAGAAGAAACCAAAGAAGTCGAGAAAAGGAAGCACGCACGAGCAATGCCAGATCTCAATTTGATGCTAATAGTTCTCGGTAAAGCCAGCAGAGCTAGAATTTGCCTACCCACCACCACCTTTTCCACAGAGACTAAAAACACAAGTAAGATCAACAGTTTAAGGGAATTTTGGATGTCCTTAAACAATTGCAGATTAGCATACCATTGGTGGAAGTACTTGAATAGATACCCAAATATGTCAAATTCATGGAGGACATCTTGTTCTAAAAAGAAGAGACTTGGTGATTTTGAGACTGTCGCACTTATTGAAGGATGCAGTGCAATGATCACCAAAAGTTTGCCACCTAATTAAAAGATTTGAGGAGTTTCACTATTCTATGTACCATTGGCAATAAATTCATGGGTATAGCACTATGTGACCTGGGAGCCAGTATCAATTTAATGCCAATGTCCATTTTTCAAGAAATTGGGTATCGGAGAAGTAAGGCCTACCACAATCACACTTCAACTGACAAATCAATCTTATGTACATCCCAAGGGTAAGATTGAGGACATATTTGTAAAGTTAGATAATTCATATTCCCTTTTGATTTTATTATTTTAGAATATGAGGCTGATACTAAAGTCTCGATGATACTGGGATGACCATTTCTTGCCAAGAGTAGGACTTTAATTGATGTCCAAAAAGGTGAGCGGACTATGCTTATGAATGCCCAATATGTTACGCTTACTATTTTCAAAGCTCTTAAGTGTGCAGATGAACCTGAGGACTGCCAAGCTGTTGAGCTAATAGAATCCATTTTTGATGGAACATAACACGAATCCGTCAGGGAACATAAGCTGATGCCATGGAGCAGGATTATGAACTTATGATGAGTGAAGAATTTGAAGAACCAACTGTGTTGAATAAATTCATTAGTTATCACAAAAGACCTGAGTCTCTTGAGTTGGCGGGCAGAGAAATCAAAGCACCAAAACTATCTATTGAGGAGCCACCGAAATTGGAACTGAAACCATTGCCAAGTCACCTTAAATATGCCTACTTAGGAGACAATTCCACTTTGCTAGTGATCATTGTTGCTTATTTCACTGAGGACTAGGAGAAAAGATTGACGAAGATGTTGGGCAATTATAAACAAGCCCTGGGTGGACCATGGCTGATATCCAATGGATAAGCCCAATAATTTGCATGCACAAGATCATTTTGGAAGACAACAACGACAAAACAATCGAGGCCCAGAGGAGACTAAATCCCAACATGAATGAGGTAGTCAAGAAAGAAGACATAAAATGGTTGGATGCTGAGATAATATATCATATTTTTTATAGCTCCCGAGTTAGCCTAGTTCAGTGTGTGCTGATAAGTGTTCAAAAGTACTATTTTTCTTACCCTTTTTACTCATATTATTGTTAGACTTAGGCTCATATTAGTTGCATAATTAGCCATTCATGCATTAATCCATGTTTCCTTCCATCGTTGAGCTTGATTACATAACTTGGTAGTTTTTGTGGGAAAAGATGCTGCTTTGGCGTGTTTTGTGTGCATGTGCAGGATCACTTGCCAAAGCAAGGCTAGAGCTAGTTGCCAGGGCAATGCATGAAGGAGACGCCGAGCTAGTTGCCAGGGCAATGCATGAAGGAAACGCCGAGCCAGTTACCAGGGCAATTGTCGACAAGAGCAAAGGTGATATGGTAGTTGAAATTGATGACTAGACAAGCCCAAGATGACGTGGAGCAAAGCCCAATCCCAAAGGAATTTGATTTCCATGAAGAGATTAAAGAAAAATTAAATTCCAAGAAGATAGGAGAAGTTCTAGTAGGAATATAATTATAATAAACAATTATATTCTTTAAAGATAATTTAATTCCAACTTAACTTCCTCCTCAAAGAAGGAATTTGGCCTAGCCCTATAAATAAGTTGGAGATTTCGACAATCCATAGAGAGAAAGAGAGGGGAATTTCGACAAGTCCAAAGAGGGCAAGAGGAGAGAATTTTCGACAAGCATCTAGGGCAAGGAGGATTTCGACAAGCCTCCTTCTTCATCATTTTCTTTCTTGTTCGATTGGGTTCATGCTAGGGATTATTTATCTTGTGATTCTTTGGAACCTAACCATGAACTAAATCTATTTGGCTATGGTTATTGTGTTTTGTGGTTGTGAGAAACTATTGGTTTTTGTTTAGGTAATAAGAGTTTGCACTTTTCTATTCAAGGTTTATTCATTCTTGGTTCTTATTCTTGTTTGCGAGTGAATTGGGAGAGGGTCTCGTGATTTCATCTATTTATCTAGTATCGGGAGAGTTAGATTCAAGAAACGAATGAATATGATCTTTATTCAATCTATTGATGGTGAAGATGAATCCGGCTTAAAAATAAGTTAAGGATTTCAACGGCTAAGAGGAGCGCAAGATTGGTTGTTGTTCACCCTTGATTCACGCAGGGATGTATTATCAAGGCATGCACAAGTAGCTAGAGTTTCGACTTAGGGATAAGAAGAAACCATTTAAGAACGCTCTGCCGAACCTTGAAGGTTGCTGCCAGACGCCCAAGTAGTTGCCCAACTAGTTGCCCAGGCAACCATCGATTAGTTGCCAAGGCAACCCCGTTGTGCAAGTTGTCACGGCAACTGAGTTACCCGTGTACTCTTTTACCAAGACGATCCAATCGGCTATCACACCTCAACTCACGATAGCCTGGCCTATCTCTCTCTCATTTGATCTCATCTATTCTTTTACTTTATTGCTTTCTAGATTAGTTATTAGTTAAAACTCCTATAATCTTCTATTTGTGTTTTTACTTTTTACAGTGCAAGAGACTAGATTCTTGAAGTGGCACCAATCCCTGTAGAGACGATATCTTTTATACTATAACTTGCAACGTGTATACTTGCACAATTGCGTAGCACTTATTACGCGCAACAAGTTTTTGGCGCCATTGCCGGGGATTGGCAATAACGACTTTGTTTTTATTTTCTTTCACTTTCTTTTTACTTTTCTTGTTTAAGATTCAAATGGGCTAACAAACTTTGGTTTTGCATTGGTATATGACCAGGGCGAGACCGACTACACCAGAATATCCCTTTGATCCAGAAATCGAACGAACCTTACAAAAACTTAGACGAAGGATAAGAGTAGCAATGTCTAATCAAGACGGCAATATAAATCAAGATGTTCTAGCAGGAGGAGGAGTGATTCTTGCACGAAACAGAACTATTCGAGACTATCTTGAAGAAGATCTTGATGGACTTAATCTAGGAGTTGTCGCACCTGAAATTGAAGCCGACCACTTTGAGTTAAAACTGGTAATGTTTAATATGATCAACACAATTGGTCAGATTGGTGGCTCAGCAACCGAAGATGCACGACAACATCTGAAATCTTTCCTCGAGATTTGCAACTCGTTCAAAATACACGGAGTCACCCCTGATGTCTTACATTAAGATTATTCCCCTATTCACTGAGGGATAGGGCGAAAGCATGGTTGAATAGCATTCCTGCCGGATCAATAGCATCTTGGACCGATCTTTGTCGTGATTTCCTTGCTCGGTTTAATCCTACAAATTTGACTGATAAGCTTCGTAACGACATTACTTCTTTTCGACAGGCAGATGATGAATCCTTGCATGAGGCTTGGGAGCGATATAGAGAACTTCTACACAAATGCCCCCTACACAGATTCCCGGTGTGGACTCAAGTAACGATGTTTTACAACGCCGTGAATACACCAACAATGATGATGCTAGATGCCTCGGCAAACGGCATACTCCTAGATAAGTCGCCGGAGGAAGCAATGCAAATTTTAAACAGGCTGGCCAAGAATGATTATCAATTCCCATCTACTAGAAGAGGAGGAGTTAGACGCCAAGCCACAATACATGAACTAGGATCATAAGATTCAATTTCGGCACAATTGGCCACTTTAACCAAGATGGTCCAGAACATGCAAAAACCAAACAACACACATGAAGTCAAGGTAATGGATTCTTTTTGTGAGTTATGTGGTGATAACCATAATTCTTCTGAATGTATGCAGAATCCGAAATCCAGCTTCTATGTGGGGAATTACAATCGGAACAACAATGTGATTCCAATACATACAATCCAGCTTGGAAGAAGCACCCAATTTTTTCATGGAGTAATCCCAACAATGCTTTAAACCAGAACAATTAGAATGCACAAGCATCGAGATTCCAGCAGAATATGCTACGGCAACAGTTACCGCAGCAACAACCGACAACATCTAGTTCTTTGGAAAATTCTCTAAATGCTTTTATGATGAAAACTAAATCTTATATGGCTGAGAATAGTAATTTCATAAAAAGAACTGATGCTTTTATTATCAGGACCGAGATGAGATTGCAAAACCAAGAGGCGACAATCAAATCATTGGAAAATCAAGTCGGACATTTTGCTCAAAATCTGAATACTAGACCGCAAGGAGGTTTACCTAGCGATACTGAAGTCGCAAGAGGAACTGGCCATGAGCAATGTAAGGCAATCACCACTAGAAGTGGCCAACAACTTAGAGAGGCTCAAACCCGCTCATCAAACAAAACTCCACAAAAAGATCAAGACGAACCTAGCGGCAAAGCCTCAGATGCTGAACCAGGAATTACCGCGGCAACCAGCAATAAGCATGCCTCGGCAACCGACGATAAAGATGCCTCGACAACTTGCAATAAGCATGCCTCGGCAACCCCAGTTGATAACGCCTCGACAACTCCAGTTGTCCCGGCAATGCCGTCAATCAGGTTCCAAACCAATGAAAGTATCGAAGATATCTGACTTCCACCACCATTCCCACAAAGGTTGAAGCGACAAAAGCAAGAATACCAATTCAAGAAGTTTCTTGATATCCTAAAGCAAGTCCACATCAACTTGCCATTGGTGGAAGCAATTGAACAAATGCCAAACTATGCCAAGTTTCTTAAAGACATTGTGTCCAAGAGAACAAGGCTAGGAGAGTTTGAAACAGTTGCCACAACAGAGAGATGCATGGCAATGTTGCACAATCGTATGCCACCCAAATTGAAGGATCCCGGAAGTTTCACAATACCCTGTTCTATTGGAAATCACTATGTCGGGAAAGCATTATGCGACCTTGGGGCTAGCATAAACTTGATGCCTAAATCGGTTTTCCAGAAACTAGGAATCGGGAAGGCAAGACCTACAACAGTTATGCTACAGCTAGCCGACAGATCCTATGTGCATCCAGAGGGAAAAATCGAGGACATACTGGTAAAAGTTGATAAATTTATTTTTCCCGCTGACTTTATTGTTTTGGATTGTGAAGCAGATGAACATGCACCCATTATTCTCGGGAGACCATTCCTAGCAACAGGGAGAACCTTGATCGATGTTGAAAAGGGAGAACTCACAATGAGGGTGAATGACCAGCAAGTTAAACTAAATGTGTTCCAAACACTAAGGCATGTCGATGATCCAGAAGAATGCCAACTTCTTCATGCCACGACAGAGTTTAACTTCGACGAGGAATTTAGTTGCCTCGGCAACTACATTGCCGAACAAGAGGAACCTGAGGAGTATGAAGAATCGGTCGATGAGGAACAATAAGAAGAGGCAAATTGGCTAGTCAATCGACCAGGTACATACTTTGAACCACTGGATTACTCAGGTAAGGAAGGTAAGCTCGAAAAACCCTCTATTGAACAACCACCGATTCTTAAGTTGAAACAATTGCCAAAGCAACTAAAATATGCATACTTAGGAACCGATAATACATTGCCTGTAATTATTTCTTCTAAGTTACAGCCTGAGTAGGAAAAGAAGCTGATCAAGATATTGAAGCTACACAAAAAGGCAATAGGGTGGACAATTGCCGACTTGAAGGGAATTAGCCCGGCAGTGTGCATGCACAAGATTTTGTTGGAAGATGATCACAAACCTTCAATTGAGGCCCAGAGAAGACTGAATCATGCAATGAAAGGGGTTGTAATGAAAGAAATCATCAAGTGGCTTGACGCCGGCATTATATACCCTATCTCTAATAGTACATGGGTAAGTTCAGTACAATGCATACCAAAAAAGGGAGGTATAACGGTGGTAAGTAATGAAAACAATGAACTCATTCCAACCAGGACTGTGACCGGTTGGAGGGTTTGTATGGATTATCGAAAGCTAAACAAAGCCACTAGGAAAGATCACTTCCCATTACCCTTTATTGATCAAATGCTTGATCGTCTTGCAGGTAAACCCTTTTATTGTTTTCTTGATGGTTATTCAGGTTACAATCAAATTGCCATAGCACCAGAAGATCAAGAAAAGACAACCTTCACATGCCCATACGGTACTTATGCCTTCCGAAGGATGCTGTTCGGATTGTGTAACGCCCTGGCAACCTTCCAAAGATGCATGATGGCACTCTTTTCAGACATGGTCAAAGACTTCCTTGAGATCTTCATGGATGATTTTTCTATTTTTGGTAATGACTTTGACAGCTGCCTCGGCAATTTAGAGAAGGTGTTGGCAAGATGTGAAGAAACTGATTTAGTCCTCAATTGGGAGAAGTGCCATTTTATGGTAGATGAAGGAATAGTGCTCGGCCATAAGATTTCATCCAAGGGAATTGAAGTAGAAAAAGCCAAGGTGGACGTGATCGAGAGATTACCCCCACCAAGTTCGGTTAAAGGAATTCGAAGTTTTCTTGGACATGCAGGTTTTTACAGGAGGTTCATTCATAATTTTTCTAAAATCACTAAACCCTTGTGCAATTTGCTTGAACAAGATAAAGTCTTCGATTTTGATGAATCTTACACCCAAGCATTCGAAACCCTAAAGGAAAAGCTTGCCTCGGCACCCATTGTCGTTCCACCAGATTGGACGCTACCTTTTGAGCTCATGTGTGATGCAAGTGATTTTGCGGTAGGAGCAGTCCTAGGCCAACGCACAGGTAAGACCTTCCATGTGATATACAACAGAGAAAGAGTTACTAGATGTAGTTTTCACATTTGACAAGTTCCGATCCTATTTGATTGGTACAAAAGTAATTTTTCATACGGACCATTCGACAATCAAATATCTATTTGCTAAAAAGGATGCTAAACCTCGTTTGATTCGTTGGATATTACTTTTACAAGAATTTGATATTGAAATTAAGGACAGAAAATGAACAGAAAATCAAGTGGCCGATCACTTATCACGTTTAGAACGCAACAGGGAGGAGGACACGGATCTAGAGATATGCGATGTATTCCTGGATGAACAGATTTTAGTTGCCTCGTCAACCATGGACGTGCATGCCTCGGCGACCCTCGACGCCTCGACAACCATGGATGCACACGCCTCGACAACTCTCGACGCCGCAGCAGCCTTTGATGTTCATGCCTCGGCAATTTTGGGAGCAGTCACCACGGCAGCACATGCCTCGGTAATACCCTGGTACGTGAATTTAGTTAATTTCCTTGTTTGTGGTATTTTACCTTATGGCATTACTCACCAAGGGAAGAAGCGGTTCCGCCATGATGCTAAGCATTACTTTTGGGACGAGCCTCTTTTGTTTAAACAATATGCAGATCAGGTTATACGCCGATGTGTCCCTGAAGAAGAGCAACAAAATGTACTCCGGCAATGCCATTCTTCACCCTATGGAGGATATTTTGGAGGAACTCGTACCGCGGCCAAAGTTCTGCAATCCGGTTTGTATTGGCCAACATTTTACAAAGATGCCCAAGACTTTTACAAGCAATGTGATCGTTGCTAGAGGACGGGCAATATCTCTAGATGACATGAGATGCCGCTCCAGAACATCATCGAGGTGGAATTGTTCGATGTATGGGGGATCGATTTTATGGGACCTTTCCCATCTTCATTCGGAAACCTCTACATTCTACTTGCTGTCGACTACGTGTCTAAATGGGTTGAGGCAGCTGCAGTTCCCAACAACGATTCCAAGGCCGTGCAACGATTCTTGTAGAAAAACATATTTACACGGTTTGGGATACCGAGAGCAATTATCTGTGACGAAGGCAAGCATTTTGACAACAGACTAATTGCCAAGATGTTGCAACGCTTCGGCATATCACACAAGATCGCCACAGCATATCACCCACAAACCAACGGGCAAGCAGAAATTTCCAACCGAGAATTGAAGGGTATACTCGAGAAAGTTGTAAATCCCTCTAGGAAGGATTGGTCATTAAGACTAGATGACACACTTTGGGCATATCGCACTGCATTCAAAACACCCTTAGGTATGTCCCCCTTCCGACTTGTCTATGGAAAAACATGCCATCTACCGGTGGAAATCGAACACAAGGCATACTGGGCAATCAAGACCGTGAATATGGATTGGGAAAGTGCCGAACAAAAGCGTTTGTTGGACCTCGATGAGATAGAAGAATTTTGCACTCGCCTATAACAATGCACGAATCTACAAGGAGAAAAAAAAGCGATGGCATGACAAGAAACTATTGTCGCGGCAATTCATGCCAGGGTAACTAGTTCTCTTATTCAATTCTCGGCTAAAACTTTTCCCGGGAAAACTGAAATCAAGATGGTCATGACCATTCGAAGCTGTCAAACCATTCTCCCATGGTGCCGTGATAATCAAGTCCATCACTGAAAAACATGAATTCAAAGTTAATGGACAAAGATTGAAACACTACAATGGTGCCCATGTGGAACGTAACAAAGAAGTGGTCAACTTAGGAGATGCATGAGCATGCTCTCCTTTCAATATTTTCTTTTTCTTTTTATTTTCATTTTTATTTTTAGGAGATATTTTATTTTTCTTCATTATCTTAGGTTTTAGGTTTTCTTTGTTTTCTTTTCCACAACAAGACTCACAACCACTATGCTAAGGAAATTTCCTACCGAGATCCTTGCCCCGGCACCCAATGAAGTAGTCGCCACGGCAACCGCAACAGATGATGCCGCGGCAACCTACATCGTACCTGCACAAGCTGATGCCACGGCAACCAACCCTAAAGATGTCACGGCAACCAAAGCTAAAGACATCCCGGCAACCACTGCAAAAGCCAAAGGTAAAGCACCTATGCCCGAATCAACTCCTACGGAATCATTTTCTGATTTTTCAGATTCGGACGAGTCCTCCATTGCACCAACAAAGATCGCACCAATTGAATCCTCCAAGCGAAAAGCCAATGACATTGATGAAGAGGACGATGAGGACAACCCCGTACGAGGATTGATTCCACCACCGGTAACAAGAAAACAACCATCGCGTTCAAGTAAGAGAATCAAGACACCGACCAAAAGGAAACTAATCATCTATGATGACGAACTCTTAGAGTAAGTCCTCGTATGCATTTTATTTTTCGTTATTTTTATTTTTCTTTAATGCATGCATTGAGGACAATGCCTCACTCGAGTTTGGGGGGGATTGTTATTAGTAGTTACCATGTTTAGTTACATTCATCTTAAGTATTACATTTAGGATACATAAATTGCTTGCCATGCCTTTAATTGGAACAAGAATTGCTTAGATTTGATGAATATCTGATGATGACTTTGCCAATGCACTTAATTGATAGAATTTTTATTCTAGGATAACCATGGAAAAACTTAGAATTTTACTATGATGCTAAATTTGATGAAACACTGTTGTGGTTTGATTGATTTAAGGAATTCTAGTGAACTTAGGTTGATAATTAACAAATTAGGGGATTAGAATAAAAATTGGATGAATGCTAGAGGTGCCCGAAATTGGCTCTAGCATGTGCTAAAAAATTGATCGCTAGAGGTGCCCGAAACTGGCTCTAGTATGTATTAAAAAATTGATAGCTAGAAGTGCCAGAAACCGGCTCTAGTCGAATAAATTAACTTAAGAAAACTAAAAACAAAACACTAGAGGTGCCCAAAACTGGCTCTAGTTAAAACATGTTAAAAAGAACCCAATAAAGTAATTTGAAAACCTGTTGTTTGCATAGAATCCAAAAAATCAACTTGCACACAACTCCGCACACACTTACAAGCATTATAGTTTGATTCCAAGTAATTCCTAAGTTTTCAGAAAAATAAAAAGCCAATCATACTTTGTGCCCCGGTTCAGAGAATTGAAATCAAGTTCAAAGCTAAGTTTGTGAAAATTGAAGTCTTGGCAGGTAATTATGAGTTTGCATTGCTTGAGGACAAGCAATAGTTCGAGTTTGGGGGTGTGATAAGTGTTCAAAAGTACTATTTTTCTTACCCTTTTTACTCATATTATTGTTAGACTTAGGCTCATATTAGTTGCATAATTAGCCATTCATACATTAATCCATGTTTCCTTCCATCGTTGAGCTTAATTACATAACTTGGTAGTTTTTGTGGGAAAAGATGCTGCTTTGGTGTGTTTTGTGTGCATGTGCAGGATCACTTGCCAAAGCAAGGCTAGAGCTAGTTGCCAGGGCAATGCATGAAGGAGACGCCGAGCTAGTTGCCAGGGCAATGCATGAAGGAGACGCCGAGCCAGTTGCCAGGGCAATTGTCGACAAGAGCAAAGGTGATATGGTAGTCGAAATTGATGACTAGACAAGCCCAAGATGACGTGGAGCAAAGCCCAATCCCAAAGGAATTTGATTTCCATGAAGAGATTAAAGAAAAATTAAATTCCAAGAAGATAGGAGAAGTTCTAGTAGGAATATAATTATAATAAAGAATTATATTCTTTAAAGATAATTTAATTCCAACTTAACTTCCTCCTCAAAGAAGGACTTTGGCCTAGCCCTATAAATAAGAGGGAGATTTCGACAATCCATAGAGAGCAAGAGAGGGGAATTTCGACAAGTCCAAGGAGGGCAAGAGGAGAGAATTTTTGACAAGCATCTAGGGCAAGGAGGATTTCGACAAGCCTCCTTCTTCATCCTTTTCTTTCTTGTTCGATTGGGTCCATGCTAGGGATTATTTATCTTGTGATTCTTTGGAACCTAGCCATGAACTAAATCTATTTGGCTATGGTTATTGTGTTTTGTGGTTGTGAGAAACTATTGGTTTTTGTTTAGGTAATAAGAGTTTGCACTTTTCTATTCAAGGTTTATTCATTCTTGGTTCTTATTCTTGTTTGCGAGTGAATTGGGAGATGATCTCGTGATTTCATCTATTTATCTAATATCGGGAGAGTTAGATTCAAGAAACGAATGAATATGATCTTTACTCAATCTATTGATGGTGAAGATTAATCCGACTTAGGAATAAGTTAAGGATTTCAACGGCTAAGAGGAGCGCAAGATTGGTTGTTGTTCACCCTTGATTCACGCAGGGATGTATTATCAAGGCATGCACAAGTAGCTAGAGTTTCGACTTAGGGATAAGAAGAAACCATTGAAGAACGCTTTGCCGAACCTTGAAGGTTGCTGCCCAGACGCCCAAGTAGTTGCCCAACTAGTTGCCCAGGCAACCATCGATTAGTTGCCAAGGCAACCCCGTTGTGCAAGTTGCCACGGCAACTGAGTTACCCGTGCACTCTTTTACTAAGACGATCCAATCGGCTATCACACCTCAACTCACGATAACCTGGCCTATCTCTCTCTCATTTGATCTAATCTATTCTTTTACTTTATTGCTTTCTAGATTAGTTATTAGTTAAAACTCCTATAATCTTCTATTTGTGTTTTAACTTTTTACAGTGCAAGAGACTAGATTCTTGAAGTGGCACCAATCCCTATGGAGACGATATCTTTTATACTATAACTTGCAACGTGTATACTTGCACAATTGCGTAGCACTTATTACGCGCAACATGTGCCAAAAAAGGGTAGAATGGCTATGGTTCAGAATAATAAGAATGAACTGATCCCCTCAAGGACAGTGTCGGGCTGGAGGGTATGCATGGACTACATAAAGCTAAATAATGCCACACATAAAGATTATTTCTCGCTGCCCTTTATTGATCAGATGCTGGACAGACTGGCAGGGAACATATTTCATTACTTCTTGGATGGTAACTCAGGCTACAATCAAATTGCCATTGCCCTAGAAGATTAGAAGAAGGTAACGTTCACCTGTCCATATGGAACATTTGCTTTCAAGAGAATGCCCTTTAGATTGTGTAACGCTCTATCAATGTTTCAATGTTGCATGATGTCGATCTTCTCGGATATGATCGAGAATTACTTAGAAGTCTTCATGGATGACTTCTCTGTCTTTGGAAAAAGTTTTGATGAATGCCTTCAGAATTTGGAACTTGTCCTTCAAAGATGCATTGAAACCAACTTGGTCCTGAACTGGAAAAAATGCAACTTTATGGTGAGAGAAGGCATAGTCCTAGGGCATAAAGTGACCGAGAAGAGATTGGAAATGAACAAGGAAAAGGTAGAGATAATCAAACAATTGCCAGCTCCCACGAGTGTCAAAGGTATTATAAGTTTTTGGGACATGCAGTCTTTTATCGTCATTTTAATAAAGACTTCTAAAAAATTTATAGACCCTTATGCTCACTATTGGAACAAAATATTGCTTTTGCTTTTGATGACTTTTGTTTGAAAGCTTTGCAGGAATTGAAATACATGTTAGTCAATGTCCCAATCGTTGTGGCACTAGATTGGAATGAGTCATTCAAGCTCATGTATGATGCCAGCGACCACACCGTTAAGGCTGTGTTAGGACAAAAACGTGGCAGAATTTTCCATACCATATATTATGCCAACTGTAAGTTGAATAATGCTCAACTTAATTTAACAACAACTAAGAAGGAGTTTCTTGCAGCTTTCTTTACATTTGACAAACTCAGATCTTACCTTGTGGGTAGCAAAGTCATGGTATACACGGATCACTCAGCAATCAAATACCTCATGGCCAAGAAGGATACCAAGCCCAGATTGATCCGATAGACACTCTTGTTATAGGAGTTTGATCTCGAGATAAGAGATAAGAAGGAAAGTGAGAACTTGGTAGCTGATTACTTGTCTAGGTTAGAGCTCAGCAATGAGGATGGCAACACCACCTTAATCAGAGATGACTTCCCTGACAAACAGTTGCTTGTGACCACAGTTATTCCATGGTATGCCGACATAGTCAACTACATGGTTAACAATATATTGTCACCAGAATTATCAAGTAATGCTAGAAAAGGTTTATTAGATATATTCAGAAATATTATTGGGACGAGCCATTCTTGTTTAAATAGTGTTCCAATCAAGTCAGCCATGTTTTGTGCCAGAAGATGAATAACAAAATATTCTTCAGCTTTTTCATGCAGCACCATATGGAGGTCACTTTGTCGTAATAATGACAGCAGCCAAGGTGTTGCAATTAGGATTTTTCAGGTCAACATTATTCAAGGATTCATATTGTTTTGCCAAGTCTTGTGACAGGTGCCAAAGAACAGGAAACATTTCTAGCAGGCATTAGTTGCCACTCCAAAATATCATGGCTGTTGAATTGTTTGACGTATGGGGAATAGATTTTATGGGTCATTTCCCCCCATCATTTGGTAATTTATACATACTTCTAGTAGTAGATTATGTGTCGAAGTGGGTCGAAGTTGTTGCCCTCCCCACAAATAATGCCAAGGTAGTAGCCAAGTTCCCGCACGAGCACATTTACCTGATTTGGTGCTCCTAGAGCCATTATACACGATGAATGTACACATTTTAAATGCCATCTCATTACTAATTCTCTCGTAAGTATGAAATCCAGCAAAGAATTGCCACTGCCTACCACCCACAAACGAATGGGTAGGTTGAGGTATCCAAAAGGGAGATAAAGAATATTCTGAAAAAGACTGTGAATACAACCATGAATGACTGGTCACCGAGACTAGATGATGCCTTGTGGGCATATATGTAACATCCCGAAAAATGGGCTAGAAGATTTGGGCAATTTATCATAATCGGGTTGGAATTTTGGGTTAAGCTTTAGCTAATTAATTAATTTCGGAAAATAATTTGGATTGATTAAATTGATTTTTGGAGAATTTATTGTGGCATATATTTTTGAAAATATTTTAATGAGTTTGTCAAAGGGCGTAATTAAATTTGGGCAATTTTAAATGGGTTGATTTAATATTAAATTAAATAGTGACTATTTTGCAAAAGGTTGTAAAATATTATTAATGGCAATATTGTAAAAAGGGATTAAAGTTGTATTTTTATTGGAATTATTAAATTAATTATTAAATATATTTTTTCTCTCATTTTTTAACAAAAGAAGATGACGGTTATTATTTTTCCAAAGACATATTAAAGCTTTTCTCTCATTTTCTCTCTTGAATTTTCCAAACACAATTTAAAGAACATTGGTTTTCCTTCTTGATTTTCATCTCTTTTATATCCTAAATGATTTTTAATCAACAATCTAGCAAGAGCTAGTAGTATTAATTAATTCTACTTGGATTCAAGTTCAAATGGTGGTGGAGATTTTCAACTTCCAATTTTCATATCAATTGGGTAAGCTCTTGATTCTTAAAGGTTTTCTAATTGTTTTTAATTGATTATCTATCATTTCTATTGGAGTTTATGAATCAAAACGAATTTAATTTCATTTATAAGATTTCTTGGATGATAAATAGTGATTGTGATTTGATAGATAAAATCAAGATGTTTTAATTGGATTGATGGTTAATCTTATGGGTAAGATGAAATCTAATATCAGTTTTATGAAATTGATTCAGAATTAATTGAATTGGTTAAGTTTAGATTTGAGTTCTTGAATAGGGTGTTGGATAGAATGGTTGATTTAATTATTGGATTATAGATTGGTGTGCTTTGTGAGTGTTCGATGAATGTCCCAAAAGGTGTAGTATCGTTAAAAAAAAAAGAGATTCGAATGGCTCAAGGTAGGGGTGCGGTGTTACTACATCTGCTATGCGTGGAATGTGTTTTAAAAGGGGGAAATTGGTCGCGTGTTGCTACTGCCATTTTGTTCGAATGAGCTGATGGTTGATAAATAAAAGAAAGGGGATGTTTAAAGGGGAGTTAGGTGGCACAACACGGGTGTGAAAGGCAGGGTAGTGGTGCGTGTAGTTGTCATGGTGCGCCTACAGCTTTGTTTCCTTTTCGTGTGCGGAGTAGGAAATAATGCGCAAGTATTAGAATGATAGTGGTATTAAGGTCATGGGGTATTTTAATAAATTGGTTATTTTAGTGTGGTCCAATTTGTATTGACCTTTGTATTTTCTTGTGGAAAATGGCAAGTGTTCGGACAATTTTCGGATAAGCGTCGAAGCTTGGCGTCAAGGCAATAACAAGTTGGTGAGTGCAAATATGGGTTGATTCTTCAAATAAAGTTTGAAATAAGATTTAGGGGTTTGGTTATAGCCTAGCAAGCTTAACAAAGTTCGAAAGTAAGTTTTCCCTATTTTTGTCTTTTTAATATCGGTTTGATATGAGACTTGATTTACGTTATTTGATTTCAAGCTTGGTTTTTTACCTACTGTTTTATACATGATTTTCCATGAGAAATACAATGTAAATGATGATATACATGAATGCCTATGAGGTTTGGCCAATGGTTTCTGAAAGGAAAATTTATATTGTTTTCAAACATGGTTATTGCATTGGAAAATGGTTTATATGTTGCATATGGAATAACAATGAGGTAACATGGTTTAAAAGTGTATATTGGCTAAGTGGCAATGAAATAAATGTTATCGGATATAATTGGCATGCCATAGGTTTTAAAGTGCACTATAATAAGTTGCCTCATGGTTGTCGAGGGGTGGGATGCCACCTTGTCCTCCGACCATTGAGGACCGCAGCCGTCGAGGAGTGGGATGCCACCGTGTACTCTGACTGGTGGATATAAGGTGTGTTTAAAGGTTCTACCAAGTGATAAGGTGTGTTTAAAGGTACTACCACAGAATTCGTGTATCCGATGTGTTTTTATAAAATGCTATAGAATTATTTTGGTCACTCTAATGCCAATATATGACTTAATGTATCATGACGGATGGGAAAGGTTTTACATATTGTGATATATGCTTAGGTTGCTGTAATACCCTAAAGGTGGGCTTTGAAGTATTCTATTAATTCGATTGTTAAGTTGATCATTAAATTGTGTTATACGAAGGATTAATTAAATAAGTTTAGGACCATTTTTTTAAATCAAATGAAATGTGATTAGAAATTTTTTGAAAGGGGTTGTAAGCTAAAAATTTGATCAAATGTTACTATTCTATGGAATTGTCACCAATTAGTTTAATTAAGTAAATTTGGAGTTTGCATGCTAAATATTAGAAAGCTTAGGGGGAATAAACACTTGTCATGGAGTTGAACTTTAGGAAGTCTCGGCTGTTGGGTGTTGTTGACCAAAAATCAGATATCATCTTCTTCATCTTCATGTGCCGGAATCATCAAAATTGGAAGAGTGAGAGTTGAGAGAAACTTGAAAACATTGTCCCTTCTAGTGCATAATTTAATTTTGGGTTAGGATAGCTTGGGATAAAGGTAATCATCTTTTCTTTTCTCCTTATTTAAGTAAGTTTAGTAATTAATGATAGGTTTGCTTAGACCACATGTTTGATGGAATTATTAGTGAATCATATTAGTATTATGTTAGTACAAGAGCATGAATAGAGTAATAGGAGTGTCCGGTTGTGGTAAATAACATTTTGATATGTGTTGTAATCTTGCAAAAAAAAAATTCAATGAGCTGTTCCTTGAAAAGAAAGGAATTCTTTAATAATCAAATTTGATTGAAACTTAGATTAATACCCTGTCATGGTGATCTTGTAGCATAATTGAAGTTGTTAAGTTGTCTTGATAGAAGGCTTTAGGATTTTTGTGAGTACATCATTCGAATGACTCTTGCTGGTTGAGTAATCTATGCTTGAATATTATGGGTGATCATATTGTTTAATAAAGAACTGTTGGACTGCTCTATAATCTGAATGTTAAAGCTGTTTTTGCAATTCTAAAGATTGTTTTAGAATTTATGGAGGACTAAACTGTTGAGGTAGAAAGTGGAATGAATCAATAAATTCATGAGACTGTTTTGTGGAGATACATATTTGTGTTGGACTGTTTTGTTTGAGGGAATTGAACTGATTTGAAAAATTAAAAAGAAACAGGGGAGGGACTGTTTTGAAAATAAATCGGAACATTTTTGCAACTAAATCAGGGACTGATTTTTATAGGTTTAAGAGCTGATTTAATAATTAAAAAAAACAGAGGACTGCTTTATAAGTCGAATTTAGGGATCATTTTGAATGAAAATTGAGTTGTATGTACTCTAAAGTAAGGGCTGATCTATAACTTAAGGGATAGTAATTATGGAGCAAAGTAGGGATAGTTTTAATAGAAAAGTAGTCTGTTTTCATGAGTCAAAATGATCTATAAAAATGAGTTTAAGATTTGTTTTGGTTGTCGTAGTATTTTATAACACGAGTGGGTACATGGATAAATCAAATGTGCATATATAAATGTGTAAATGATTGAATGAGTTGTTTTGTTGAGTTAAATTTCATTGATAGTAATAAATATGTGTCTATTGTCTCCTATAGAGCAAGATCAAGTAGAGGATAATAGAGCTAGAAAGGATAAGGTCTTGGACAATCAAAGTGGCATTGTGTTCAAGGATCGAAGCTAAACTTCAAACCAATGAGTGTAGTTTAAAGTCTCGGGATAGGCTTAAAACCTTCCCGAAGCATCTTTTGTTAATTCTAAGTTATGCTATCTCCTTTTGAGGTTAAGATATGGCTAAGTATGCTTGGATCGAGGTAAGTACCTAAATCCTAAGAGGTATATGTAATGTAAATTGTTTGAATTGGTTATGTGTTCTTATTGACATTAATACATGCATGAGATGTGGTTTTTGCTAAGCAAACCTTGAGTTAAATAAATGATTAAACTTAAAATAAATAAATAAATTATACATGAATTATGTATATGAATAACACGATAAACAATAAGTATTGTAAATTGATATTCTGTTATGAATGAAACATGATATTCGAATAAGATGAGAAAATGGTATTGAGAAATTCACATGAGGTAATACTTGCCTAATATGAAAGGCAATAAGCTTTGTAGATATGATATTTTGATAAGGAGCTATGCTCAATCTGTCTCTAATAAGATAAGATAAATATGAAAGCCTTGGTCTCGAGTCAGTCTTGGGTATAGTTGGCATGCCACAGAGTCCATAGAGCTCGTGATTGGGGTGGACTACGGTCCTTATTTGGCGACAGTAGGAGAGAAGTGTTGTGGTCACTTGGCAACAGTAGGAGGGATTGACTGGTACTGCAAGTACCTTCTTCTTGGCGACAGTTGGTTGGGGATTCGTGTACCTAGGCTGTAATTCGATTCTCAAGGCTATGTTAAAGATAAATAATGAAATTGCAAACTAAGTTAAGAAATAATATTAATACGTTTCTGAAAAGAAATTATGCCTTTAATTTGCTACGTTCTAGATTTTATATGATGAACATGACAAGTTTATGATATGATATGCTTTATACCTTGGGTGTTAAGAAATTTGAGTTTGTGATCTAATTTGTAATACATCTTTAATGATAAGTAATTCATGCCTATGTGGTGTTATGTTTACTTTCTAATATGAAAATAACATGAGTCTATGATTTGCTATGATTGATAGATAAGTAAACTTGATCATGACTTGTTAAGCTGATAGCTTGATCGATAAGTAATAGACAAGTAACCTACATATTGATATACTATACTAAAGAGAAATCATGAAAGTTTATAGGTTAAATGATTGAATTATAACAATGACTTACATAACTAGTAAAGTGTATCCATTGATTAATGAATATCTTTTTGGGGTGGATAAATATGCTCTGTTGGAATATTTTCTATATCCAAGATTACTTGTATGTTTAATTGCATATACTTTGATCAAATACCAAGTGAATATAATTAAATGCTTGATTGAATACCATGTGCGTTCTTTCCTCAAAAATTAGGTGTAATTAGAAGTATATGTTTTGTATGTGTACTATGTTTATATGTGAATGTTGGATTAAATGCCTTATTTAATATAGTTAAGTCATTGTCCAAGTTGGAATTGGTAGTTATGATGATTTGCAATTGATTAAGTTGTCTTACATAGACTTAATCGACTTAGAATTATTGCTATGTTTGAATTCTATGAATAAAATAAATTCAATCGATCAAGTTGGTACTTATTTAGATCCGATAGAATTGATAAAAGAATGGAGCTACCTCTTAAAGCTTTTAATTTATATATTTTGTTTATTTAAGCTACCTCACAAAGCGATTACTTATATAGTCATTTCTGTCATTGTTTCAGGTTAAGTTAGTGACATTTTGTCTCCGAGCTCAGTCAAGATCACAAGTACATGATGTTGCTTTGTAAGCCTTTGTTAAATCTCCTAGTAGGGTGGCACATGTCTAGTTTTGGATATATACGTTTGTTAAGTTTTGAGTTATGCTAGCAATCATTCGATTTGGTTATGTATATTAAGCATGTATTTTGGCCACTTATTTCATGATGCTAGATGTTTAGATAAAATTTGATTTGATTTGCCTGGTAGTGAGTATAGCATGTTAGAAGTTAAGATTAAATCTAAGAAATTTTTCTATGGAACGTTATGGTTTCAAAGTACTAATTTATGTTGATTTGAAATTGGAATAATTAATGATGCAGTTAAAAAGAAATGTTTTGGGTCATAAATGTTATATTTTTTGAATGAACTAAGAATAAACAATTTGGTTTATCTTGCTCCGATCATTGCCATGCCGAAATTAAGTAGGGATTGTGGAAGTATACATGTTAGAGTTCTAATATACATGAATATGTCTTGAAAGGTTAATTACTACTAGAATCTTGTTTGTAACATATAAATTGCATGTAGGTTTGATTGTTCTGCTAGTTAAAGAGATAAGTCTTGGAATGCAAGAATGTCCTAACCAATCAGGTTGAATGAATCTAATGTAAGATTGATTTCCTTGTCTGATGGTTGTTTGAAATCTTACATGCTATGTATAAAGAAAATCCTTATTATGTTCATTTCGAGTATGGTTAGATTAACTAGGCTGTTAATAAAGGTTTTCATTTGGATTCTCTTAATTGTTTCAAACAAAGTTGAAAAGATAATAAATAAGCTAGTCTTAATATAGATATATTTTGAATGTTGTTTAAAATATGTTATGGTCTAATAAATGGCCTGATGTTTAAGTAGTAACTCTTTCTCTTTCGTATATATGAGATAAAATAAGTTGCCAAATTTTTTATATGAACTCTTGTTGTCTATATTCAAATTTGGTTACATTTAAGTTATAAAAAATAAGAAAAAAATTGTCCCTAAGATATCAAAGAATGGCCTTATCTCTATCAAAATGCTTTAAATGTTCATCTTGTTGTCTGTTGTTTGTTTGTGTTTGTTTAGTAACACTTCCTAAACCGATTTATTTCCTAAACTGGGTAGGGGGTGTTACAGTTGCTCTTTAAGCCTTGCAATTAGAATGATTATGCATAAGAAGGCTTAAATTGAGGGTTTTGCGTAAATGATTATGCATGCAATTCATGATACATAATTGTGCATATGGTTTAATATGCTTGAGAGAGATATTTGCATATGGTTTGGAAAGTTTAGCAACTGAAAATCTTGTTTTAAATTGCGTTGGTTTTACATTTATATCTTAATTCTTAATGAATGCATGGTTTATGCCGGAAGATGTGATGTTCTTGATTTGGTTAAGTATGGTGTTAGGAATTTGTTATGCGGCAAAATAACCAAAGTGATAACGACATAGACCAAGACATGCACAGGAGACAAGATTTAACGTGGTTCAACATAGCCTACCTCCACGGACGAGAGAAACGAACAATCCACTAATAACGTAGAGAACCCGAAGAGTACAAATACATGATAACTCATGTAATCCCAATTTTCGGTGTGCAAATCCCATGACCCGGTGGAACCAAAACACTCTTCCCAACATCCCTACAATACCCATCTCTACAACGTAGGCACAATAGTTGTAGAGAACATAAAAATGGTTACATCTCTCCAGAGTAATTCCCCTTCTCTCATTCTCTTGTTCTCTCATAATTCAACGGGTTACACCTAGTCTATATTTTTAGACTCAAATACTTGGTCACCAAGAAACCTTATTCAATATGATCTCCTACCTAAAATAGATATTTACTCATTAAAGTAAATCCTAATTACCAAGTAATCTTCAACCACTAGAATTACAATAAAACCCAACTTAATTACCAATTAGAATTTGAGTCAAAATATAGCACATGGTTTATTTAAATGATTTGGGATAGTGAATTTGACTTGCTTTAATAAGGGCTTCAAATATCGACTTCGATTTTGAAAATGCATTGACGTTTTAGCCTTTTTGAGCACACTCACTAGGCATTATATGCTTTACGCTCTGTTTTCTTCCATCAATGCAGTGATTTAAGCAAGTGTGAGGTTGTGGTTCGAGGCAAGGAGTGATCCCAAGACAAGCGTTCCAAAAATTATGTTTTATGGTGTTATCATTATTTGTAACAAGGCAATGTGGGTTAATTGTTGGGATATTTTGCTTAAGGCTTGAATATATGGTTGAGTTTGTTTTATGTTGGATGATGATTTTATTCAATGTGTACGATGTTGGTTTTATTTAATGCAAATCACATTTGATGATTATGATCTAATGATTTAAAATGGTTTAAATAATAGTTGGTTTGATTGCTTGTGTTCTAAAAGACTTATGGTCATGTGCTTTTGTTTCTTAGTTGATCTATAGCCTATGTTTGAGGTCTTGACCATTTGATGCTTGATGGATAATGCTTTATTTTATTAGGAAGCATGCCTCTAGTTTACTTGTAAGAATTTGAATAGAGTTGATTAATTGGCATGTATTTATTTGAGCGTACTTGTTTAATGATGGTACAACATTAGAAGCATGTCAATGATGTTTGTAAGTAAGTTGAATGTGTTCAGTTTGGAATTTGAATCCCTAAGATGCAATTTAGTGCAGCCTATAGCGGTACAGTATCTGTGTATCGGTACAGCCGGTCCTTAGTTCGGTTAAAGGGCTTTACCAGGTTTACATTTTTTACATTTTGGTCCACATATGTTCATGCATCAATTGAATAAGTAAATGCTTTCCGTTTGATCTAAGATTTTGTAAGCATGCTCATAGTGTAGCTAATTACTGTAAGAAGCTTTTATAAATGTGTTGGTCCCTGTGTTTTGGCAGTTTTATGATTTAGTCCTTAATTTCGTAATTTTGCTCAATTGGATGCTTATTTGTCTTCCGTTTGAGCTGAAATTTGACATGCTAGCATGAATTATGATTAATTAAGTATTGGTAACATGAAACTTGTATAAGTCCCTATAATTATTTAGATTTGTATTTTGGTCCCTAAAATTATTAAATTTGCAATTGAGTGTCTTATCATTGTTCGTATAAAATGAAATATGAGCTGCTGCTTGTATAAACACCATAGGTCTTAATAACGTATCTAGATAAGTAAAAAGAAAAAATACACTGTAATTCGAGTAAGTCTATTCAAGTTTTCTTCGGCAAATCCAATGTGATCTTTTTGGTTCAGGTCTAACGACTAGACCGGGTCAAAGAAGTTACATTTGGTGGTATTAGAGCCATGTTATGATTGTTGGGAGTTGATGGGTGTTTGGTAAGTAATGTTTGCAATGCACGGTGTTTGGTTATGAGATTTTTGTTTCGATATGCCATGTTTTTGTGAATAGGGTGTAATATCGGGGAAACATTGCTTATTACAAATATTTTTGAAGAGGTTTTTGCAGGTTTGTCTTGGGTCACTTGCCGAGCCTACGCCCCAACTGCTATGTTTAAATACTAGTAATGAATTTGATTTTAAATGATAAATGTTTTTTTCAGTAATTATTTCCAAGCTTAGTGAGCATTGACTGTGTTATCGATAGTATAAGAAAAGTGGTTTTTGATCTTGAGTTGACTTGGTCCTCGATTGAGAATAGTTAAAAGTGGTCTTCGAACTTGAGTAAAGTTATCCTTGTTCATGAGTTTATAGGTGGCGTTGGTCCACTGTTTTGAAAATTAAAAGTGTTTTTTACCATCGATGCTAATGATATGTATTTTGACGACAAGATTTAGTGAAGTGATGTAAATGGAAATGAGTATACTGTTAGGTGTCGTCTACTTGATAGAAACATCAAGATTCGTAAAGTATGCTTGAGTTTTTCTCGATAAAGCTTCGACCAAGATTCTAATTAGAATTTTGGAGTGTAAGTTGATGAGGTTATGATGTACGCATCAGACAAGAAAATTAATGTTCAGGATCGAAACCTGACCAGTGATGTTGATTGCTAAGGAGAATTTGATAGTATCCTTAACATCATTTCCATGAGGATGGTCAAGATATGAAATAAGCATAAGGCATTTGATTGACTTTCATCTTCAGAAGTCAGAGTGCACTGCGGTATTGTGGAATATGTATTTTGGTCAAGGAAAGGTTGTGTAGTCTGCTTTTCTTTATCGATTGCATTGTCTGGTGGATTTTGGCTTCACAAAATTATGCATATTAATTGAAGGTAGTAGTTTGAGCGTGTTGAAGTTTTGAAGATTGAAGTTGATTTTCGCGATGGAGTTTGTCTAAGGATGGATTGAATTATGTTTGATGAGTTTTTGGCTTATGTGGTAATCTAAGGTTTTATGATGTTTGGGCTCTGAATGGCTGCGTTGTTCGGGAATTCTTTCCTGGCGAGTTTTTAAAGGAGTTTTCATGTTGTTCTATTTTCACGAAGTTGAGTTTAGTATTGAGACGAACCTTGGTGCATCTCCTGAATCCTTTCTTTTTAGTGGTAGTGAGCATTAAGGAAGTGTGTGGGTTACGAATGTGATTGTGAAAATGGTCGGTTTGTGGGTATGTTTGACTGGGAGTTTTTTTTCTTGGAACACCATCGTGGTTGTTAACAATAGTGATGCTTGAGACCGTTGGTTGGTATGGGTTTATAGTTGTGTTGTATATGCGGCGAATGCACTAGTGACATTCGATGTTGCGATGAGTTGAGTACTATGTGAATACTTGATTTCGTGAGTAGCAAGAGTAGATGTATTCTCATGTATAATGGCACCGAGAAGGATCATGATCGACAACCAAGAATTTTTTTGTAGGCTTTTGTATTGAAGCAAATGTTTGTTCTTCATTTGGGGAGTGCGAGTTTTGATTTGTTCAAAGAAATATTGGTTCCGAGAATGTTATTGGTAAGTGTGAATAGTTAAACATGCACAATGCATAAACACTTATATGTATCTATTTGAATATGTCAGTACATGCATACATTTGGGTATGACATTAGAGGTTTTGCATACATATACGTAGACATCTATAAGGGCATATAAGTAATCATGCATACATATATTCACACTTCCGAATGACTTTTCAGAGGTCGATAGAGTAATGATGTAAGCAGTGTAGCGAGGGTAATTGACTTTAATCGATGACATTCTTTAAGGTCTTATAAATGTTAGAAGGTGTTAGAGATTGATTCTTGGATGTTGGAGTTGTTCTAGTTTTTGAGGCAATCAAGGTTAACGTCAGAAGTGTGTGGTTTTTCTTGATTTAGTTGATTGTTATCGAAGTTTGTTGAGGAATCTTATGGGGTTGTTGCACCGTTAGCGAGGTTGTGGCAAAAGAAGTTATGTTGATCTGGACGTTTAATGGATTCTGTTTGAGATCGTGGATTGGGTTTAGTTAGTTAATTAGTTCCGGGTTAATAATCAAATGTTTTTCCAAAGGAATATGACGAATTGGACATGGCTAATATTTTGGAAGGTTATTTAATTAGTGTATCAAATAACATGAATTATGTTTTTGATGACTTTAAAAAGAAGAGAGAATAATTTGGTTTTAAAAGTGGTTTTTGTGAATTAACTAAAAAGGGGACACATGCTAAGAATCTTTAGGGAGCAGTTTCACTCTTTTTATTTTAACAAACTCAATTTGCTTTTATTTTTTAGAAAGAAAACTATCGATGGTTAACATTTTCTCTAAATAGAGGTTTTCTAAATTTTTATTTCAACTAAAAACTATTGTTTTTGTATTTTCTACATTCCTAAAATGTTTTTAATAGTAGATTGAATTTTCGATCTCATTTCTAATCTATTTTTCATCCAAATGATTTTTTAAACTTGAGTGAATCAGTGGATTTTGGTCAACAATGTTTTTCACGTTAGAATACAAAGGAAAGCTCATTTTGGTTGTACTCCTATCAAGCAAGGTGAGCTATGGTTTCTTATGGACATTCCACACGCTTTGTGTCCTTAATCTACTATTTCTATTAAAATTGGTAATTTAACATGAATTTAATTGGGTTTAATTTGTTTATAATTGTTTCAAGAACAAAAATTATGGTTAGGTTGTTCAAACCTAATAATTTCTATTGGGTACCATTGATTTATTGTTGGTTGATAATAATCTAAAAATTGGTTTTACAAGTAGGACACAGAATTAGTTTAATTTCCTAAATGAGATAGTTGGTTTTCATGGTCTGCGGTTGATGTATGGTTAAGATGTACTTTTGTTGTTAGCTACGATTATTGGGGGTTATTTGATGGTTGTTGCTATGATTCAAGGCGAGATTCAGTTAAGAAGAGCTGATTGGGTTTAAAACGGTTTGGTGTAAGCTGAAAGTTGTTTACAGTATGTTGGCATTGGTTTGGGAGTAAAAATCATATCATTTTTGTATGGATTGAGACAACGAGAAACTCGATATCATATGGTGGTTGAATGTTTCTTGGCATTTCTTCATGGATGAAGGTTGTAGAGAATAGTTTGTAATGGAGTGTTGAATCAAGTCATAATAGATGATCTGTAGTAGTGGGAAGACTGGTTTCATGACATGTTGTGTCAAGATGGTTTTGAGCTCAAATATGTAGTTGGTGTTTTGCCTACATTTGTGTTGGAATATTTGATTTTGATATAACTTAAAGAAAAATGTTTTTGGACTCAAACAATTTTGCAAAAATATTTCAAAAGTCCATAAACTTGAAAAATATGTTTGAAATGTTTTCAAAGGATTTTGGACATGTTTTAAATGTTTTTAATAGCTAAATTGTCAAAAACAGACCATGAGTATCGATACGCATGTCTCCGTACTAATACTCATAGTGCCCGTATCAGTGCAGATTTCTACGTACCGATACGCCCCTTTGTCCTCGTGTTTTAACATTTTCCAATAGCCAAATTGAGTACTGATACAGTCTCAGCTGTAACGATACCATTAGAGGCGTACCGATATGCTTGTATAGAATATCGATGCCTTGTGCTTTAAATGCTCCAACGGTTCTTTCTGTTTAAGGAAGGTACCGATACCAGTCCCCGATTACCGATACGCCCTACTGCAGAACTACATTTATGGCTAGAAATAAAGTCCCCAATGGCTCTTAACAACCCCCAACGGCTAGTAACGACCACAAACTCTTTAGAGGGTTTACAGGCAAGCTTCAAGCAGCTATGGAACAACAAGAAACATATTGCCAACAATCAATGTATAGAAAAAGTGTTTTGTGCTTTTAATTGTTAATTTCTTTGTATAACACACTTGTGAGATTAATTTTCATATATGCTCAAGTGTTAGGTCTTGGTGAGAGCTTAGATTTGCAAACAATCAGCCTTGTGAGGTTTTTCCCTAGTTTGCCAACTTGTATTCTCTTGTAAGA
This sequence comes from Hibiscus mutabilis, assembly GCA_019671005.1. NCBI lineage: Eukaryota > Viridiplantae > Streptophyta > Magnoliopsida > Malvales > Malvaceae > Hibiscus > Hibiscus mutabilis. The sequence continues at coordinate 10,799,111 of CM033753.1, read as the reverse complement.
GAGTGATTCTCAAGCTTTGGTGTATAAGCTTGAGTAGTTATAAAGGGTTCCTCTTGAGCCTAGAAAAATGGAAGAAATTCTTAGTGAATTTGGGAAAATCCTTAGTGAGAATCTAAGGCAGTGGATGTAGAGCTTGGTTAGAAGCTTAAACCACTATAAATCCTTGTGCATGATTTTTATTTCTAAGTGATTCCTCCACAAACACTCAAAAGCCAATTTACCCCCTCTTGGCTATCTCGGTTGATCATCGAGCCTCCTATCAATTGGTATCATATCCTCATCTCTATCTAAGGACTAACATATGAGAGTAAAGATCATTTGCTCGAAGTCCACCGTTTAAGAAAATGGCAAGATTTGAAGAAGGCCACTCTATCTCCTGTCTTTCGCTATTCGAAGGAGAAGCATACTTCCAATGGAGCAATGTCATGAAGTATTTCATCAAATCTCTCAATTTTGAGGTTTGGGATATCGTTGAAGATAGTTACTTGGAAGCTCTTAAGAAGAAGAAGCAAATGAATGTAAATGACATGAAGGCCAAGCTAAACACAAAGGAGATGGACATTCTTCTTTGCACCCTAAATGAAGAGATTTCCAATAAGGTCTCCCCATCCAAAAGTGCAAAAAAAATTTGGGAGAAGCTTGAGAAATTTTATTGGAAAGAATAGAAGAAAGATGGAGTCTCATCAAGTGCTAACCCCTTTCTCATCTACAAAGGTGGATGGTGTTTTGGCTCTCGATGAGCTAAAGGTATCTTCTAACTCTAGCGATTCAGATTCTTATTCATTTGATGAGTTATAAGATGCTTTCAATGAATTATTTTTGGAATGTGAGACCATGAATTCCAAATTTAAGAAAATGATTTCTATACTTGAATTTTAAAACGATTTTCTTTTGAAAACAAAGTTGGATTTTGAAAACCAAAATGAAATTTTGAAAAATGATTTAGAGTCTTCAAAAGCAAGCAATGGAGTTTTAGAAAAAGAAAATCTTGACTTGAAAGTTAAGCTTGAAAGCTTAACAAAAGAAAAAGAAATTATTTTTAATAATTCATCTAGCCATATAATGGCAAAATGCTCATATTGCCATTATCATGGTCATTCTTTACATACTTGTCCTATAAAGAAAAGAAAAACTTATAAAATTAGGCAAGTATGGGTTTCTAAGGGAACTAGAGACATTGAAATTAATGTAAATGGTTCTAAAGCAATTTGGATACCAAAATCCAAATAAATGTCGCTTGTAGGTGTGTTGGAGAAATGGAAAGAAATGAAAAGACATGGAAATGCTCTAATCACACAAGTTAAGAAAATGGGTAACCTCTAAGCTCAATGCTTTTAATTTTATATTTTTGGTTATCTATTTTTGATTGATTAATGTTCATGCATTTATGTGTCCTTATTTTAATATCTAAATAAGCATGACATTATTTGAATACTTTATGCATATTTGTTCTAAAATTGTGTCAATCAATTTTTGCATAAAGTTTTTAAAGCCTTGGATAAATTGAATTTCATATGCTCTTAATTTGATTTTATCTTGAAATTCAATGTCTTGTAAGTGTCGAGCATTTGTGCTAAATTTATTAAAATGGAATGCTTTGATTAAGGGAGCCTTGATTTTAAAAGGAAAAAATCTTAGCTCCGTTTTTATTTCATACCAATAATTGGTATGTTTATCAATTGGTACTTCAATTTTCAACATTTGGTGTTTTGAACTTAATGAGATTTCAAACCTTGTTTTGAAATTATTTTTAACATAACAAAAAGGGGGAGAGATAGGTTTGAAAAATTCAATTTCAAAAAGAAAAATTGGGAGTTTTAAATATTTTTCACAAATATTCTCTTTTTCATAAATTATTTTCCTAAGGGGGAGCAATCTCAAAAACAATTTTTCAAATGTTTTGTTATATCAAAAAGGGGATATTGTTGAGATATTATTTCGATATAACAAAGTAAAATTATTTTTGTAAAGTGTTTTTGACTTGCATACATGTTTAATTACTCAGAATAACCAAAAATGTACAGTCGTACCAATACTGGCCTTGCTGTACCGATACGAGCTTGCTCTTAGAATTCCAGAGAGAAATTCTGGTACCGATAGGCTTCATAGCGTACCAATACCCCTAGTGTCTTATCGATACAGATGTATCACATATCGGTACGCCTAACGGCCTGCAATGTCTAGTTTTCTAATTTAAATGCATGTGCTGATACGGTCATCACGCGTATCGATACCCATTGCCCAGAACTGCCTCCAACGGCTGAAAAATGTCCCCAACAACTCCAAATTACCCCTAAAAGTCATAAACGACCACAAGCTCATTCCTAACTATAAAATGAAGGCTGGAACACTTGAAGATCAAGAGAGATCACATCCAAGCTTCATGTTCAAGAGAAATTGAGTTTAAGTCTTTATTTTTCTTCATTTCTCTTGTAAATATTTGTAAGAAGTGTTTTTATTGTTTTTATCCTTCACTCATTCTTGTGAGCTCAATTGTGTAAACACCCACCTTGTGAGGTTTATTTGTTTACATCATTTACTTTGTAAAAGGGAGAGGTTCTAGTTTAGCCTAAGTAAAAACTAGGGTGGTTGTATCCTAGCCAGTAAAATATAGGGTTGTAAAGGTTTTCTCTTGAGCCTAGAAAAAGGGAATAATTCTTAGTGAAGTGGAAAATCCTTAGTGGTGTGCTAAGGTAGTGAATGTAGACTCAGTTGGGTAGTCGAACCACTCTAAATCATCGTGAAAATTGTCTATTATTTTTGCGATTTAGCCAATTCATTTAAGAAATAACTTTGAACCCTCTTGACGATTTTGGAAGATCGATTCAAGCATGCTACAAACCCTTTCAACTAGTATTAGATCGAGGTCTATTTCATCAGATTAACATCCTAAGAGACGATCCTTGAGGAGCTCAACCATTTCTACATCAACTGAAGTTCATGGCGCAATCCATTGATAGGCCACCTTACTTCGACGGGACCAACTACTCCTATTGTAAGAATAGGATGATGTACTTCATGAGAGCCAAAGATTATCATCTTTGGGACATTTTTCTTGATGGTTCATTCCTTCCACAAAGAAGCAAGGTGAAATGGAGTACGGATGATCGCAAGAAGATAGAGCTAAACGCAAAGGCCTTGCACATCCACTTTTGTGCACTTGGCACGAAAGAATATGCCAAAGTATCATCGCGAAAGTGCCATGGAGATTTGGGCAAGCTTAAAGTTACTCATAAAGGAACCAATGAAATTAAGGAGGCCATGAGTGGTCTTCTCAACCTTGAGTATGAAAACTTCAAAATAGATTCAGATGAAGACATCACTAAGATGTTTGATAGATTCTTCGTCATTATCAATAGACTTAAAGGCTACGAATAAATCATTATGGAAGAAAAGCTTATTTGAAAGCTTATCTATTCTCTTCTCGAGTCATGGGACCCAAAGAAGACCGACATCATCGAAGCCAAGAATATCAAGACCTTGAAGCTTTGATGGTTTTGATTTGTCTGGTTTGTTGGGTCTCTTCTCACTTATGAAATCATGAAGAAAGGAAAAGAATAGGAGAAAAAGAAGGAACAAAAGAAGATAGGGAAGAAGAAGATAATGGAGCAAGTCATTGACGTGAATGTTGTTGCTCTCAAATCCTCCACAAGCCAACAAGAAGATTCAAATAGAGAGGATAGTGAAGAATAATAGATGGCCAAGCTCTTCAAAAAAGTTTGAGAAAGAAAAATCAAGACAAGGATTGAGGATGAAGAGGAAAGATCCCATCATATGCTTTGAATGCAAGAAGCCGGGGCATATCAAGTACGATTGCCCTTGCTTCAGTAAGAAAGGATCGAGCCATAAGAAGAAGGCATCTGAGGCTATATGGAGTGATGAAGAGGACTCCACCGACAATGAAGTATCTCACCTTTGTCTCATGGCCATCGAAGAAGATTCAACATCTACTTTAAATTCCTACACTTTTGATGAGTTACAAGAAGCCTATGATGGGTTGGTTTTGGAATTCAAGGCTTCATTCTATAAAAATAAAAAGTTGCTTTCAAGATTGAAAATTGAAAATGATTTGCTTTCTAAAACCAATCTTGAACTTGAAGCAAGGTTTAAAGATTTTGAACAAAAGAACCTTGATTTACAAAACTTGCTTTTAAAAGTTCAAGAGGATTATCAACGAGAAATTGAAGACATCAAAAATGTTTTGTTTAACAAAAATTTTCAAAAAATATGAAGTTGGAGGTAACTCCAAAACAAATTTTTATCAAAGACAATCTAGTTCCCCTAGATTTTTAAATAGAAAATGTGTTCGAAACATTTGGGTCCCAAAAGGACTGATTGTTTCAAAGAAAAAGAAAGACATTGGAAAATGGATTCCTAAGGGGACTACGATTTTTGGGACTAATGCCATTGGATCCAAAGCAATTTGGATACCCAAAAAAAAGATTGTCTTTTGTAGGTGTGCTTGAGCCATTGTTGAACATAGTCAAATCTTGGAAGCTCATGCCACACAAAGGAGGAAGGACACTTGGAGAAGGAAGGCTTAACATCCTACCTTGGTTCAAGTTGTAAAATTTAAATTTCATTCAATTGCTTGATCATGTTTTTCCATGTCTATTTTGATGTTGATCTAAGCAAGTTTGAATGACTCCATGTTGTGCATAATTACATATAGTTAGGGGGAGTCTCAAATTGCATGAGTTACATGTTTTGGCCTAATATGTCTATCTTTATGTTTTTGGCCTTAAACATTTAATATTTGGTTGATTTTGGTGAATTCATGCTTTGTATGTGTTAAATATTATGTTTTTAAGCATGTGTAGCAAAATGTGCAAAATGTATATCTAGGACTTAATAGAGCCTTTGTATGAACTTAAAACTAAGTTGTAAGGCCTCTTAAGTTGAATTTTGCTGCAGATTTCACCAATTTGTGCTCATTGGTACCGGTAGAGCCCATACCATAATGATACGGGCAGTCAACCAGTACCGATACAACCATAACCGTACTGGTACACCTAGTCAAAAAGGGGTTTTTTTTTACCTATTTTTGCCATGCCTTGTATGCTTAAATGATTAATTCTTATATGGCATGTTTAATTGAATTTCATTTGTTTATTTGATTTATTTAATTTGAAATTCATTTTTATTTCTCTTGAATTGTTGGTCTAAAAATTTTCTTGATGCTTGAGTAAGGAGAAGCCAATTTTAAAAATCCTTTTCATGATAATTTTTTTAAATCTCTTTTCTCCATTTTAAACCAACAATCGGTGTACTCTACCATTTGGTACTTAACTTTCAATGATTGGTTTTAACCTTTCAACATTTGGTGCTTTGAACTTAAATGTGATTTCAAACATGGTTTTGAAATTATTTTTGGTATAACAAAAAAGGGGAGAGATAGGTATGAAAAATTAAATTTCAAAAAGAAAAATGGGGAGCTTTAAATATTTTCTAAAAATATTCTCTTTTTCTAAAATCATTTTTCTAAGAGGGAGTTTTCACAAAATCAATTTCTCAAGTAGTTTCGTTATATCAAAAAGGGGAGATTGTTGAAATATTTGATTTTGATATAACTTAAAGAAAAATGTTTTTTGACTTAAACAATTTTGCAAAAATATTTCAAAAGTCCATAAACTTGAAAAATATGTTTGAAATGTTTTCAAATGGTTTTGGATATGTTTTAAATGTTTTTAATAGCCAAAATGTCATAAACATGCCATGAGTATCGATACAAATGTCCCCGTACCGATACTCATAGTGCTCGTATCAGTACAAATTTCTATGTACCGATACGCCCTTTATCCCCATATTTTAACATTTTCCAGTAGCCAAATTGAGTACCAATATGGTCTCAGTCGTATTGATACCATTAGAGGCGTACCGATACGCTTGTATAGCATACTGATACTATGTGCTTTAAATGCCCCAACGACTCTTTCTATTTAAGGCAGGTATCGCTACCAGTGCCTGAGTACCAACACGTTCTGTTGCAAAACTGCATTTATGTTTGGAAATAAAGTCCCCAACGGCTCTTAACAACCCCCAACGGCTAGTAACGGCTACAAACTCTTTAGAGGGTTATAAGCAAGCTTCAAGCGCTATGGAATAACAAGAAACATATTGCCAACATTCAATGTATAGAAGAAGTGTTTTGTGCTTTTAATTGTTAATTTCTTTGTAGAACACACTTGTTAGCTTAATTGTCATATATGCTCAAGTTTTAGGTTTTGGGTGAGAGCTTAGATTTGCAAACAATTAGCCTTGTGAGGTTTTTCCCTAGTTTGCCAACTTGTATTCTCTTGTAAGAGAGTGATTCTCAAGCATAGGGGGTATAAGCTTGAGTAGTTGTAAATGTTTCCTCTTGAGCCTAGAAAAAGGGAAGAAATTCTTAGTGAATTTGGGAAAATCCTTAGTGGGAAGCTACCATAGTGAATGTAGAGCTTGGTTAGAAGCTTGAACCACTATAAATCCTTGTGCACAATTTTTATTTCTAAGTGCTTCCTCCACAAACACTCAAAACCCAATTTACCCCCTCTTGGCTATCTCGGTTGATCATCGAGCCTCCTAACAATTTATATGGCAATGTTTGATTGACCCTTTGCTTATTGTTTTCGTAGAGAGAAAGTTGAGAGTTGTTGGTTCTACAGTTGGTAAGGGATGCTTTTGATTAAGTCTCTGGCAACTAGGTGTTGTTTATTGAGGTGATTGAATTTGTGGAAGTTATATGGCGTAAGTGGATAATCGAGGAAGCTTTTTGAATGAACAAAGTTCTATGTTGATAGGTGTTTCCTTTAGGCAAATTTCGGGGATGAAATTTATTTTAGAGGTGAACATCCCAGAAAATGGGCTAGAAGATTTGAGTAATTTATCAGAATTGGGTTGGAATTTTGGGTTAGGCTTTATCTAATTAATTAATTCTGAAAAACAATTTGGGTTGATTAAATTGATTTTTGTTAAATTTATTGTGGCACATATTTTTTAAAATATTTTAATGAGTTTTTCAAAGGACGGAATTGAATTTGGGTAATTTTAAATGGGTTGATTTAATATTAAATTAAATAGTTACTATTTTGCAAAAGGTTGTAAAATATTATTAATGACAATATTGTAAAAAGAGATTAAAGTGATATTTTTATTGGAATTATTAAATTAATTATTAAATATATATTTTCTCTTATTTTTTAACAAAAGAAGATGATGGTTATTATTTTTCCAAGGATGAGTAAAACATATTAAAACTTTTCTCTCATTTTCCCTTTTTAATGGCTCGAGGTAGGGGTGCGGTGTTACTGCCTCTGTTATACGTGAAATGTGTTTTAAAAGGGGGAAATTGGTCGCGTGTTGCTGCTGCCATTTTGTTCGAATGGGTTGATGGTTGATAAATAAAAGAGAGGGGGATGTTTAAAGGGGAGTTAGGTGGTGCAACACGGGCGTGAAAGGCAGGGCAGTGGTGCGTGTAATTGTCATGGTGCGCCTACTGCTTTGTTTCCTTTTCGTGTGCGGAGTAGGAAATAGTGCGCAAGTATTAGAATGATAGTGGTTTTAAGGTCATGGGGTATTTTAATAAATTGGTTATTTTGGTGTGGTCCAATTTGTATTGAACCTTGCATTTTCTTGTGGAAGATGACAAGTGTTCGGACGCTTTTTAGATAGGCGTCGAGGCATTGGCGTCAAGGCAATAGTAAGTTCGTGAGTGCAAATATGACTTGGTTCTTCAAATAAAGTTTGAAATAAGGTTTGGGGGTTTGTTTATAGCCTAGCAAGCTTAACTAAGCTCGGAAGTAAGTTTTCTCTATTTTCGCCTTTTTAATATCGGTTTGATATGAACTTGATTTACCTGATTTGATTTCAAACATGGTTTGTTACCTACTATTTTATACATGATTTTCCATGAGAAATGCAATGTAAATGATGATATACATGAAAGCCTATGAGGTTTGACCAACGGCTTTCGAAAGGAAAATTTATATTGTTTTCAAACATGATTATTGCATTGGAAAATGGTTTATTTGTTGCATATGGAATAACAATGAGGTAACATGGTTTAAAAGTGTATACTGGCTAAGTGGCAATGAAATAAATGTTATCGAATATAATTGACATGCCTTAGGGTTTAAAGTGCACTATAATAAGTTGCCTCATGGTTGTCGAGGGGTGGGATGCCACCTTGTTCTTTGACCATTGAGAACTGCAGCCGTCGAGGAGTGGGATGCCACCGTTACTCTGACTGGTGGAGATAGGTGTGTTTAAAGGTACCACCGAGTGATAATGTGTGTTTAAAGGTACCACCCTAGAAATTCGCTTATCTGATGTATTTTTATAAAATGTTATGAATTTGTTTTGGTCACTCTAATGCCAATATATGACTTAATGTATCATGATGGATGGGAAAGGTTTTACATATTGTGATATATGCTTTTGTTGCTCTTTAAGCCTTGCAATTGGAATGATTATGCATGAAAAGGCTTAAATTGAGGTTTTTGTGTAAAGGATTATGCATGCAATCCATGATACATAGTTGTGCATATGGTTTAATATGCTTGAGATGGATATTTGCAAATGGTTTGGAAAGTTTAGCAATTGAAAATATTGTTTCAAATTGCGTTGGTTTTTCACTTATATCTTAATTCTTAATGAATGCATGGTTTATGCCAGAAGACGTGATATTCATGATTTGGTTAAGCCTGGTTTATTTAAATAATTTGGAATAGTGAATTTGACTTGCTTTAATAAGAGTTCCAAATATTAGTTTCGATTTCAAAAATGCATTGATGTGTTAACCTTTTTTAGCGCACTCACTAGACGTTATATGCTTACGCTCTATTTTATTCTGTCAATGCAGTGAATTAAGCAAGTGTGGGGTTGTGGTTCAAGGCAAGGGCTGATCCCAAGACAAGCATTCCAAAGAGTATGTTTTATGGTGTTATCATTATTTGTAACAAGGCAATGTGGATTAATTGTTGGGATGTTTTTGTATAAGGCTTGAATATATGGTTGAGTTTGTTTTATGTTGGATGATGATTTTATTCAATGCGTACATTGTTGGTTTTATTTAATGCCAAGCACATTTGATGATTATGATCTAATGATTTAAAATGGTTTAAATGATAATTGGTTTTATTGCTTGTGTTCTAAGAGTACTTATGGTCATGTGCTTCTATTTCTTAGTTGATCTATAGCCTATGTTTGAGGTCATGACCATTTGACGCTTGATGGATAATGCTTTATATTGTTAAGAAGCATGTCTCTAGATTACTTGTAAGAATTTTAATAGAGTTGATTAATTGGCATGTATTTATTTGATCGTACTTGTTTAATGATGGTATAACATTAGAAGCATGTTAATGATGTTTGTAAGTAAGTTGAATATGTTCAGTTTGGAATTTGAATCCCTAATTCTCTAGGATTAGCTTAAAATCTAGCACACAAGCAAACACTAAACATAATATCTGGTCTACTTGCGGTAAGATAAAGCAAAGATCCTATCATTGATCTATAAAGCTTTAAATCAATACACTTACCTCCTTCATCTTTGTCAAGCTTTGTAGAAGAGCTCATTGGTGTGGCTTGAGGTTTCACAATCTTCAATCCAAACTTCTTGAGCATGTCCTTAATGTACTTAGCTTGATTGATGAAGATTCCATCATTCCTTTGTTTGATTTGGAGCCCCAAAAAGGATGAAAGCTCCCCCATCATGCTCATCTGAAATTCACCTTGCATCAACTTAGCAAACTCTTGACAAATAAGCTCATTAGTAGAACCAAAAATTATATCACCAACATAAATTTGTAATACTAAGATGTCTTTGTCTTTTCTTTTTATAAAAAGTGTAGTATTCACCTTTCCTTTGTTAAAATCTTTTTCAATTAAAAAATTGATAAACGTTCATACCAAGCTCTAGGAGCTTGTTTCAAACCATATAAAGCCTTTGAAAGTTTGAAAACATGGTTTGGGTATTTTGGATCTTCAAAATCGGGTGATTGTTCTACATACACTTCTTCATTTATAAAACCATTTAGAAAGCACTTTTTACATCCATTGGAAAAAGCTTGAATTCATGATAACATGCAAATGCAAGCAATATCCTAATAGCTTCCATTCTAGCTACGGGTGCATAAGTTTCATCAAAATCAATTCCCTCTTCTTGAGTGTAACCTTGAGCAATAAGTCTAGCTTTGTTTCTCACTATGTTACCACTCTCATCTAGTTTATTTCTAAAAACCCATTTTGTACCTATAGTAGATTTATTACTAGGCCTATCAACTAATGTTCATACTTTACTTCTTCTCAAATTGATTTAACTCTTCTTGCATAGCCAATATCCAATAATCATCATTTAATGCTTCTTTGATATTCTTAGGCTCTATGCATGAGATAAATGCAACAAAATTACATGTATTTCTAAGAGAAGATCTAGTGGTTACCCCTTTGGATGAATCACCCAAAATTTCACCACCTTTGACATAGTTGAACTTCCTTGGGTAGGTGACCTCCTTTTTCTCTAGAGTCATGTCCTTCAAGGCATCTAGAGGTGGATCTTGTGGTTCGTCTTTTGATTGAACTTCTTCTACCTTTGATGATTGTCCTCCACCATCATTGCATCAAAAATTCCTACATCATCATCACAAGAATCCTTCCTCGGAAGGAGGTTATCATCGAAAACAACATGAATAGACTCTTTAACAACTAAAGTTCTTTTGTTAAATACCCGATAAGCTTTAGAGTTTAAAGAATACCGAAGAAAAATACTTTCATCACTTTTTGCATCAAACTTGCCTAAATTATCTTTGCCATTATTTAAAACAAAACATTTGCATCCAAAAGGATGAAAATAACTAATGTTAGGCTTTTTATTTTTGAAAATTTCATAAGGATTTTTCTTTAGAGGGCCTAATCATTACACGATTGATAATATAGCAAGTGGTGTAATATCCCAATTTTTGGCTAGTCACCAAAATGTAAATTTTGAAAGTTTTGTGGCTAAAGTATAAACTTTGGAAAAGTTCAGGGACCAAAGTGTAATTTTTAAAAGTTATGTATTTTAACATCGTAAATGAATAGTTTACCCCCCAAGAATGACGTTTCCATGTTATTCATATTTTTTGTACAGAGTTTGTATTAAAGGCTATAAAGCGATAAAGTTTAGAAAAATATTTAGATAATCGGATCGAATCGAATATCTATAATATTTTGAAGGATGATAAGACAAGGTTAATTATGTCATTTTAAATGTCTATGATATTTTCTTTGTGTTGGAAGAATATGAACCCTTGGATTTAAGTTGATTTTCCATGTTAAATATGAGTCGTTTGATGAAAAACGACAAGATCGTAATTTTGGAAAATCACAAGGGCAAAGTTGGTAAACTTATAACTTAAGATTAAATCTGGGCCATTGGATGAAGGATAATGACATGTGGTACATTATGGATTCATTGGATTCGAGGGCAAAATGGTCATTTCACTATTTTGAGGATATTTTCAATATTTATAGATTTTAAAATGCCAAATGGCATTAATTAAAGGTAAAAGAAAATACAAAAAATTTCTCATCTTCTTTCTCCAACGTGGGGTTCCAAGAGGCCAAGGTAAGAATGCTATTTTTTTATTTTTCTCCCTAAATGGCTTGGATTTAGGGTTTAGTCATGAATGCAAAGTTGATCCTCTTTGAATTCTCTATCATTTGGTATAAAAATTCCATAGATTGGTTAAGCTATGCTCATGAATGTGAAGGATTAAAGTTTAGGGTTTATGGATATAAATTTATTTGTTGTTTGATTTTGAAGGATCAAGTGTTTAATTAGCTTCTCTAAGCTTGATTCAAGCTTGAATTCAAGTGTAAAGTAAATCCCTTAATTTTTGGAAAGTTAGGGTTAATTTAGGGTTATTGGATTCAAGTTTAATTTGGAGTTTTCATGAAAGGAAAATGTTGGAATAATGTAATTGAAGGTTAATTTGAAGTGTTGGAATGGTTAAAAGATGTTAAAGATCGAATTTATGAATCTGCCCAGAAATTTTAGTACGTGATAATGAGTTTGGAAATTCACCATAAATTCTACAAAAATAATTAGAGAGTGATCCTTATATCATTGTATTCGTGGTTCAGTATAGTTTCTTTTAAAATAAACGGTGACTAATTTTGATTTGTATATCAAAAGATATGAATTTTTAAGTGATGAAAGGTTAGAAAACAGAATACCAGTCTGCTCTGAAATTCAGCACTGTAATTGACTTTGAAAATTCGTCATAAATCGTACGAGTTGAATTTGGGCTATTAAATTATATGATTGAAAAGATTATCGAATCTAGTTTCTTTTAGAACAAACAGAATCAAATTCTGAGTTGTAGATTATTTTATAGAAATAAATCTTTGAATGTAGTGCAAACTGTCAAAAAATAGAATTTGAAACATTTTATATTTAAATGTTAGTCAGCAAAATCGGAAGAATTAAGGGAAGTTTAAATTGGTTACTAAGAACCATAATGAGTTTTTGAACAGTACAAGGAAGAAAGGAAAAATATTTTGAAATTTTATATTCAAATGATTATATTAGACAGCATGTTTAAGGTAATGTTAGATTTGAATCTAGCAAATATTTTATTGTATTCATGTGATTAATGAAATCAAGTCCGGATCAAAGAAGGTTCGAGGTACTATGAAAGGAAGGTTCGAACTAGGGCTTAGTGAGGCATTGTGTTAAGTGGCCAAGGTGAGTGCAATTGCATACATATCATGACACATTGATTTTTATACATCATTGGGATGGCTCGCAATGAGCCTACCCAAATTTTATTGTCATTATATTTATGTCATAGAGCATATGATTGACATATTTTAAATATGTCAAAAGTTGAATATAAATGCATGGATCACTAGTTATATATGATGTTATATTATGAATGTTATTTCGGGTATGAACTGTCCAATGTTAAATTATGTTGATATACATTGCCATGGATGAAATAAATATAGAATATATGCCCAAGTATGTCATTGAGGGACAGGGTATAGTTGGCATGCCATAGAGTCTCGCAGCACGATGCATACTCGGTTTAGCACTATAGTGTATATAAAGGACACTTAGTGCATATGGTGGGCACGACCTTATGTGTATTAGCACTTCGGTGCATATTTGACTCGTGCACCCAAGGTCCTCATAGGCTTATATTTGGGCTATGGTTTATTGGTTAATAAAAGATAAACAGGTGAATAAGCTTATGAGCTTTTGGAATAAATGGCAAGTATATTGGTAAGAAATGTATATATGGTTTATATTATGCTAATATATGATTAACATGATGGTAATACATACCTAGCAATCATGATGCATTTATTAATATATGGCATATTATGACAAATGGACATGCATGAAAGTCTCATGACATTGGCATTTAGTAAATCATTACTAATGAAATGTGAAAGTTGATGCATTGGCATATATCATGTTGTATAAATGTAGCCATGAAGTCAAATAAGTTTAAATTCTTGTTATTAACTTCCTTTATTGCCTCACTTCGTACTTAGCGTGTGTTTGATTGTGCACACGTAGGTAAATCAAGATAAGAGTGAGAAGAGCATTGCATCAATATTGGAAAGCTCAACAGGTAATCACAGTAATGACATCCTAATTGAGGTTTGATTATTATAGTGGCATTTTACTTGCTAAAATTATTTGAGTTGTGATTGGCCTTTAAAGTTCGTTATTGTTTCATGATAATTGGCATTTCTGGAAAGATTCAAAGTTAAGAGTAACCTCAGGTGATGAGTTGCATGCTAAGATAATTGAGAGCATGTATGTTTTATGATAGTCAATTGTTACCTATAAGCATACATAATATTTGAAGACATTTGGAAATTGAATTATGATGAATTAGAAATATAAAAATGCAAGAATGTGCATTTTAGGACATGGTGTACCAGTACTTAAGATTTGGGATTAAAATTATCAAAACTTGAATTTTGTTTCAAATATCATTAGTATTTAAGGATAGTAAAGTTGTAACTTTCTTGATTCGTATTCTTCGTATGGATACGAAAAGGGGTGTTACAAGCGGTGTTAGTGGCTTTCGCCCAAAAGTATTTTGGCAAATTATTTTCACAAAGCATAGTCCTTGCCATTTCTTCTAAAGTTCGATTTTTCCTCTCAACTACCCAATTTTGTTGAGGAGTTCGAGGAGCGGAAAAAATTATGAGAAATACCACTAGAATTTCAATAAATTTCAAAACCAAGATTTTGAAATTCGGTTCCATGATCACTCTTAACATGTGAAATAGAGTGACATACATCATTTTGGTTAAGTTTTGAAAACATGATGAATATTTCTAATGCTTCATCTTTAGTACTTAAAAATAGAACCCAAGTGTATCTAGAGTAATCATCAACAAGTACAAAAGCATATTGTTTTCCACCCAAGCTCCTAGTCCTAATAGGTCCAAATAAATCCATGTGAATTAATTGTAAACTCCTACTAGTAGATACATCATTAATAGGTTTAAAGGTTGATCTTTTATGTTTGCCCTCAGCATATGCATCACATACCTTGTCTAGATCAAATTTTAGCTTAGGCAAACCTCTAACTAGATTGTTGGAAACCAATTTTTGTAGAACACTCATGCTTACATGACCTAGTTTTCTATGCCATAACCATGAATCATGCTTATCTTTTGCAACTAAGCACATGTTTGATGAATGAATGTCATCTAAATGCACCATATATATATTTCCTATTCTATGACCTATAAGCATAATCATATTAGATGCAATGTCAACAATTTTGCAACCATTAGATTCAAAAATGACATTGTAACCTTTATCGCAGAATTGACTTTTGCTTAATAAATTACGTTTTAGACCATTAAAATACAAAACATTTTCAATAAGAATAGAAGAGTGATTACCGACAGAACCAATTCCTTCAATGTGGCCTTTGGAGCTGTCACCAAACATCACTACTCCTCCACTATTCGGTTTTAGCTCTAAAAATCAACTCTTGTCTCTGGTCATGTGTCTTGAGCACCCACTATCAAGGTACCATGAATTTGCACTTGTAGAATTGGCCTTGTAGCAATGCCCCCTACAAACATGGAATTAATTTTTGATTTTTGGTACCCAAATCTTTTTGGGTCCATGAACATTAATTCCCAAAATCTTGGTTCCCTTGGGAATCCAAGAAGCAATTACATTATGATCATTAGAAGCAACAACATCTTCAGGGATTTCTAACTCTCTTACCATAATAGGGCCTTGGGAACCCTCTGATACGTGTGTAAAAGTATTGTTTATCTTACCCTCTTTACTCATATTATTGTTAAACTTAGGCTCATTTTAGTTGCATTGGTAGGCATTCATACATAATTTCCTAGTTTCCTTAGTTATTGAGTTTGGTATTGCATTTTGGTTGGTTTTTGTGGAAAATTCGCTGCTGGTGTGCTTTATTTTGTGCAGGACGAGATTGTCATGGCAATTAAGGAAAATACTGAAGGGATTGCCTTGGCAATTAAGGAGAATACAGAAGGAGTTGCTGAAGCTGATTACCGCTGCATATCTGGATAAAATTGGATAATTTCGCCCAATTTTAGGATAAATGCGGAAAGCAAAGGATAATTCCTTAGATTTGGATTTACACGCAGAATTGGATAGGGATAAATGCTTATATTTTGAAGAGTTTCTTGGAGATAAAGATAAAAGCGATTAATTATCTCTTATTCAAATTAATTCAAGCTTATTCCTATACCCATCAACAAAAAATCTGATCGCAAACTCTCATACAAATAGAAGATCAAATCGCAACTTTTGAGGAGAGGGGGATTCTAGAGAGAGAAAAGGTCTAATCGCATAATTCCAAACATCTTCTTCTTCATTTTTGTTTATACGATCCATGTCTAGGATTATTTCGATTGTATTTTCTTTTTACCCAGCTATCAACTAAATTAAATTGGCTAGGGCTATTTGGGTTTGTGGTGTGACAAACGATTGGATGATTTAGGTTTTTTATTATAATTTGAATTCAAGGTTTGTTCATTCTTGATTCTTATTTTTGATTTCGAGTGAATTGGGAGAGGATCTCAAGAGTTATCTATTTATCTATACTTGGAAGAGTTAGATTCAATAAACGAATGAACATGGTTCTCATTCAAACGATCATTGGTGGGAACTAATCTGCCTTAGGGATAAGGATCAGATTTCAACGGCTAAAAGGAGTGCGAGATTGGTTTTTTTTCACCCAAGGTTAATGCAGAGATGTATCACCAAGGCATGCACAATTAACTAGTTCTTTAGTTAGGGATAACTCGAAGAAATTGAAGAACACTTCGCTGAGCTTTGAAGGAAGGAACCCAGTTGCCACGGTAATTCAGTCGGTCTTAGTTTCCACAACAATTGAGTTGTCTCAGCAATCAATTGCCACGACAATTCAGTCGGCAATTGCACCACTACTCATAACCTGACCTACTCTCTTAATCGATTACTCTTTCCTTAATTTTACTTTGCTTAGTTTATTTTACTTGTTATTTCCAAACACCTACCATCACTATTCATTTCACTTTTCAGTGCAAGAAGCTAGAAATCGGAGTTTCACCAATCCCTGTGGAGACGATATCTTTACTACACTATTACCTGCAAAGTGTATACTTGCACCAATTGCGAAGCACTCAAAACACGCAACACCCTCCATGTTTGTTACCATAGAACTTTTTTTTAACAAAATTAGGTTTTGAGCTTTCACCTTTAAAACTATTTTTAACACTAACTTTGTTTAAAGATGATTTGAGGTCACCAACCTCCTTTTGGTGATCCTCCTTAACTTTAGAAAGTAAATTATACATGTCAATATTTTTCTTTTCAAGTGCTTTTAATTTTTCATGCATATCTTTGAGTTTACTTTCTAATTCCGAATTGGTTTTGGTTAAAGAATCATTTTCATTTTTCAAATTTAAAATAATCTTTTTATTTTTCCTAATTGATTATTTAAATTCTAAAACTAATTCATCATACACCTCTTGCAACTCATTATACTCATCATATAATTCATCAAATGTAAGCTCAATAGATGAGTTGGAGGTTACCTTAAGATCCTTTCGAAGGCCATGAGGCAAAGATTTGCAACTTCTTGTTCCTCATCACTTGAAGATTCTTCATCACTCCAAGTGGCTACATGGCCATATGCTTCTTTCTCTTCTCGAAGCTTTTCTTCTTGAGTTGGGGACAATCGGTCTTGATGTGCCCCGGTTTCTTGCACTCATAACAAATTATTTGATACTTCTCTTCCGTCTTGTTCTTGTTCTTGAAATCCACTCTTCGATGAAACTTTCTTCCTTGGTTGGATTTCATGAACCGAATGAACCTTTTGGCTAGCATAGCCATTTCTTCATCTTTCTCCTCATTAGAATCACTCTCATCTTGTGAAGCTTTGAGAGCAATTCCTATCTTTTTCTTCTCCACTTTTTTCTTCTCTATCTTCTTCTCTTCTTTCTTCTGTTCTTCTTTTCTTCATTTCTTCATGATCTCATGAGTAACAAGAGACCCCATGAGAGAATCGAGCTTCAAGGTCTTGAGATCTTTGGCTTCAATAATGTTGGTCCTCTTTCCATCCAATGACTCAGGAAGAGAGTAGATAAGCTTCCGAAGAAGCTTTTCTTTCGAAATGACTTCTCCAAAGCCTTTTAGCCCGTTGACGATAACGGAGAATCGATCAAACATTTTTTAAATGTCTTCATCGAGCTCTATTTTGAAGTTCTTGGCTTAGATTTAGGAGGCCAATCTTGGTATCCTTTACTTCATTTGTGCTCTCGTACGTCACTTTTAGCTTATCCCATATCTCCTTTGCACTTGTACAAGAAGACATCTTCGAGTATTCATCCGGTCCAAGAGCACAAAAGATAATGTGCATTGCCATGGATTGATCATCGATTGATTGAATCACCTTTAGGATTGTCACAATGGTGGTTAAACCTTCAATTGAGTATGGCTCTAATACCAATTGTTAGTGTAACCCCCTTAGCCCGGCCTAGCCGAAACCGGACTAAAAGAGCCACATTAGGTTTGCCAAAGCAAACCTGAGCTAAAATCCTAAACCGAGCCCTATTTTTTTCTTTTATCTTATCTAGATGCAATTCATTAATATCCTATGTGATCATGCGTCAGCGGTAGCAATTTATTCAAATCAAATAGCAATTCAGGGTCTAATTGCTCAAGGATTCATACAAGGGACCAAAAATGCAAATATCACAATTTACAGGGTTTAAGACACAATTAAGATTACCAACCCTTAATTAATCCAATTTCATGCTCACAAGTTAATTTCCATTCTGAAACAATCGCTCAAACACAAATAATTGCATTCATACAATTCAGGGACTAATTTGAAAGATATTCAAACTCCAGCACAAAAACATCACAGATTCAACAGGGCGTATTGATACATGAGAGTCCCGTACCGACATGGTATAACAGACATAACAGTATAGTGTACCGATACTCTGAGGCTCGTATCGATACGATGTGTTGACCAAAATCGTATCGATATAGCTTTGACCCGTACCGATTCCCTCTTTACAATTTTGAAAACTTAGATTCCAGTAGCTAAAGACCATACCAATATGGTACCCCGCGTATCGATACGGCAAGCTTAAACTCGAGGGTTCGTTTTGATATGCTATCTCGTGTTCCAACACCCATGCTTGTTTTCCTTCAAGGCGTACTGATACGATGGCTAGGCGTACCAGTACGCTAGGCTTAATTTCAACGTTTTGAGCCTCAACAGAGCCCCGCATACCGAACCTTGAGGTACATGTATCAGTACGCAGAGGCCTGTAATGACCTCTAGGTCCAACATAAGGCACTTTAGCTCAATCCAAACAACACCGACACTTATCTAAACATCACACAACATCAACAACGAACTTGATCATCAACATTTCAATCATAAAAGCCAACCAAGCTTAACTAGCATACACGAACACCAAATCTAGAGGCATGCTTCCTACTCAACATTCAAAACATAAAATTGTCTGTATCTCAAGCACATTAATCCTCATACAAGTCTAAATCAACATATAAAACTTGTACAAACATGGAGTCTAGAAAACAACCCTACTAAATATCAAACAACCCCATTGCCCTTATTACTACAAGTCTATTCCGTATTCATACTTGGCAACTCAAGTCCTTGGATGTCCCTTAGCTTGCTCGCTGCCTCCAACCTCTATTCTCTACATTGATGGAAAAAGAGAGCATAAACACACTAGGCTTAGGGATGACTGCTCTAAAACAAAACACCATCAATGCATTTAAAACCATTTATAATTGTAATACCCCAAAATGTGGTCTAGGAGTATGACACCAATTCGAGTATGTTTTAATTTGATTGGAGAAATATTTGAAGTAGACAATTAAATGAATTAAGGACCAATTTGAAATAAAGAAGAAAATGGATAGCTATATTGTAAAGGGGTCAAACCGAAATAATAGAAAAATAAAGGAATGCATGTAAGGAAAATTAAGGTTTTGGACTTGGACACTTGTTCATTTGAGAACAAGCAAGGTGTTGTGATGAATGGGGGTCTCGGCAATTGATAATAAAATAAAGAAGAAAAAATTGAGTTATTATCTTCTTCCTTCATCCCCTAAAAGAGCCGATTTAAAATAAGGATTAAGGGAAGCCATAGATGGTCATCTATGCTTAAGAATTTGCATTGTTCGAATAGTTTGATAAGACGGTAACGTCTTTATTCTTTCTTTGTTATGATCTTGTGATGAAATAGATTCCTTGTCATGCATGATATGAAATGTTAATAGTAATTGAAGATGTATGTGTAAACTTGCTAAATGGAAACATTCGAATGATGCATGGTTAGGTTGTTATTTAAATTGCAAAACTGAAATCTAAGATAGGGGATACATTGCTATAGGCAATGTATATATATATATGAGTTCAAATGCTTATGTGAACTGATTTATATGTAAAATAGATGAAAAGGCCTTGCTTTAATGTATATATATGTATGTAAATTTGGAACTAGTCTGGACATTTAGAGAAATAAAGGGACTGTTTTGACGTAAGAGAAATATTATGAAATGGTACATATGGTGACCATATGTGTAAAAACAAGGCATGAAATGTAAATATATGAACTTGGGAACTGTCTTAGACATGTATGAGAGTGAATATAAGTTAAATTAACATGTTAGAACTATCATCTAAGTGATTAGTGAAACTAAAATCAAGCCTAGTGAAAGCTGCCCAGAAAACTCTGTTCTGGGCAGCAACTTTGAAAAATCACCATAAATTGTATAAAGAGAATTTAAGGCTGGAAAATTTATGGACAGTGCCTTAACATGTCTAAATTCATTAGGAGAAAACAGAACTGAATTCTGGATTGTAGACTGAATTGTAGAGCAGAAACACTAGGGACAGTGCAAACTGTCCAGTGTTGTAAATTGCCCTGTCTTTATGCTAAAAACTGTATTAATTGGAAACGAATTAAAATGCAAGGCCTATATGGTTAGAAAAATAGTTAAAATAGCTTTCCAACGGTGTAAACCAATTAAAATTCTGATATACGGAATGAAAGTTATGCATGTTTAAGTAAACAGTTCACAAGCTGTCTGGCAGCAGCAGTTTAGATGTTATTGATCTTGTATATGTGATTTATTAACCTTGTTGTTATGTTGAATGAATTATGTGTATTGCTGCCTTGTTTTGAAGAAATGAATGTACCTTGTCTTGACCTTGATTTAATTGTATGAATTGTTAGAGCAAGGAGTAAACCTTGTGGAGGAAGAAAGGAGTGGCCAAACTTGTGGCAAACACAAAGAAAATTGGATCCAAGACAAATAAGCTAGCTTGGAGTATTGTGAGTGTAGTTTACAATAGGGCTAACCAAATATTCATGACTACCTTCTTGCTATTGATATGCCATGATAATGAACTTAATTTAACTTGAATATGAATAAAAAGGGAAGAAGGGTTTAAGCTAAAACTGTGAATAATAGTGACATGGATCTTGATAAATCGATTAAAAGAAAGTACAAACAAATGATTGATTTCTTGCCTTGGCTGTGATCCTTTCATATGATTACTAGAATTGGATTTTGATCTTACTTGATTCATTGTATACTACTTGCAAATATGTTTTGAATGATAGACTTGAAATGTAATGTGGTTAAGTTTGGCTTGTGAAGTATGTATAATGTTTGTACATGTTAAATGACTTGAATTGAGTAGTCTAAGCTTGTATTCGAATGCTTGCTTGATAGTGATCTATGATGTAAATGTTTGATTTCTTGATACCTTGGGTGTGAACCATCGAATGTTTGCTTGTATGGATTTCTATGCTTGATAACATGAATTAAGTCATGAAATAAAGACCTTGCTTGATGCCTAAGATGGCATATGTAAAATGTTACTTGAATAACAAGTTAAATTTGCAAAATGATGAGTTAAGACTCAATTGGCCTAAGGTCTAAGCTTGACCTTGATATAACTTGTTTGAATGTGATCATTGAACATGAATTGTCTGGCTTTGAACATGAAACACTTGAAAAATTGAAAAGTAATTGAAGAGATAAGGCTCAACTAGCCTAAGGGCTAAGCATGATATTGCTATAACCTGCTTGAATGTAATTCTCGAATATGAATTATCTCGAGTTGAACATGAAAGCATAAAACATAAGAAACAACAAGAAGCTTTAAAGTATAAGAATACTCCTCTAGTAAAAGTTTAAAGATTAAAAAGACTTAAATTGCCTAAAATGGAAGCCCTTGGATACAATGGTATAATGCATGGTATACTTAGGACTACGGTCCATAAGCCACGGCTCAGGGATACGCCCTATTACATGTAATATGTTATTGGCGACAGTTGAAGGTAATGGGGGAGTTGTACGGAGATTGACAACAGTTGGTTGGATAGTGAGAAGTATAGGATTTCATGTTTCCGATATTAGCCATTGCTATGTGCTTTGAGCTAAATATCTCTTGGACCTTTATGGTCAAACACGGACCAATGTTATTCATGACCAATTGTGATCCAAGGCAAACATGTTAAAAAGATATGAACCTTATTGAGAAATTGAATAAGAAATTCAAAAGAAAAATCTTGAATACTTGAATTATATCTTGAAATACTTAAATGACTTGACAAGAAATCTTGAACACTTGAATCACTTGACATGAATCCTTGAAATAAAGAAATTCAAAAGTTGAATACTTGAATCATATCTTGAAATACTTAAATGACTTGACAAGAAATCTTGAACACTTGAATCACTTGACATGAACCCTTGAAATACTCGAATTGCTTGACATGCAATGCTTGATTCTTGACATGAAACTCTTGAAATGATAATTGCCTATGCTTGGACCTTGTATTGTATGATTTTCTACTTGGAATGGCTTATGGTCTCACTTGAGCTAATATCTACTTGATTTGGTTTGCTTGAATTGCTTAACATGCAAAATTGATTACTTGAACATAGTACTTGACTTGTATACTCGAACTTCTTGTTACATGATTGTTACTTGAAAAAGATCTCAATCTTACTTGGATTAATGAGTGTTATTGTCATGTACATCTTGTACATGAAAATATGGACTGATTTGGCATTGTGAATTATGTGTACGTGTTATATGACTAAAATTGGCTAGATTAAATGAAAATATGGACTGTTTTGGCATTGTGAATTATGTGTACATGTTATATGATTGAATTGGCTAGACTAAATGAAACATGGACTGTTTTGCATTGCAAGAATGTATAAACATGTATAATGGACAGCTAAGTAAAAAGGCTTAAATTAAAGAAAGTAAACAAGCAATAATTAAGGCTTAAGGCTTACATGCTACTTAAAATGTATACTTGTACACTTGATAAACTTGTCACATGAAATGCTACTCGAAATGGACTTATACTCTGACTTGAATCAATGTGTATAACTTGTGAACATATCTTGAGTGATAAGCTTGAAATAAATTGTGATTATGTTACTTGACTTGGAAATGTTGTGATTTGCTTAAACATGCTATCGATTGACTTGAAATGATTGAAGATTGAATTGTGATCTATGATTTTGCTTGTCATGCTATCTTGCTATTCTAATGATACTAGAAAATGTTCACTTGATAATTACTCGATAAGCATACCATGCTGCTTGATTTGCTTGAAAAATTGGTTACTTAACATTTGCTTGCCTTGATATTTGATTGCCATAAGTTTGATGATACATGAGTTCATGATTTTTGCTTGACTTGGAATGCTATAAACCTTTATAGGGCTACTTGATTAATGGAGACATGACATAATATTTGGTTAGAACTAGTACTACCTCACTAAGTACATATCGTACTTATCAATCTCGTTTTCTCTCTTCCCAAACCATAGGTTAGGTGCTTCAAGGTGAATTGCTTGATCCCGAAGTCAGATTTCTCGAGCTTGAAGTAAGGCACAAGCAAAGCATAAGTATGAATCCATACTTGTTTGTAATGCTCCTAGTAGTTGGTGGCACCTAGATTTGTATATGGTTAAGCTAAGTCATGCATTTTGATACTTGAAAGATCTTTTGTATATATGTATGAAGTTGTTCTATAATGTTGTTAACTTGGTAGCTAGAATTCTATGTGTAAATGTTAAAATTTCATGTGAATGAATGAGTCTTTCTGCGCATATATGTACTAAAATGAACGATGGAAATGTTTATTGTTGTACTTGAACATGTTAATGCCATGTAAGTAAGGAGTGTTATGTCACATGCTTACTTGAAGTTATTTTTGAATGTACGTACATAAAAGTATGACTAGTTAAACCTACATGAAATATTTACATGACTTAAATGGAATGTTGGATTGAAACGAAAATGTTCTAGTCTATATAGGCCATTCGAATGCCTTGCTTGTTTACATGCCTAAATAGCAATTAACCTTGAATGAACAATTAAAGGTAATCAATCCCATTAATGACCTATAATGTCTATGAAACATGATATGCTTGCTTGAGATATGTTCGACTTCATGTATATATGATTGTGTTTAGTCAAATTTACATGAAATATTTACATGTCTTGAATGTAATGAGATTGAGTTAAAATGAAACATGCTAGTCTAGGTATGCTAATTGAAAGTTTATATGATCGCATGAATGTAGATTTGAAAATGAATAAGCTAAGTGGTAATTGTTGCGTGTGATAAGTGCTACGCAAATGTGCAAGTATACACATCGCAAGTTATAGTATAAAAGATATCATCTCCACAGGGATTGGTGCTACTTCAAGAATCTAGTCTCTTGCACTGTAAAAAGTAAAAACACAAATAAAGGATTATAGAGGTTTAACTAATAACTAATCTTAGAAAGGAAATAAAGTAAAAGAAAAGATGAATTCAAATGAGAGAGATAGGCCAGGTTATTGTGAGTTGAGGTGTGATAGCCGATTGGATCGTCTTGGTAAAAGAGTGCACGGGCAACTCAGTTGCCGTGGCAACTTACTACAACGGGTTGCCTTGGCAACTAATCGATGGTTGCCTGGGCAACTAGTTGGGCAACTACTTGGGCGTCTGGGCAGCAACTTCAAGGTTCGGCGGAGCATTCTTCAATGGTTTCTTCTTATCCCTAAGTCGAAACTCTAGCTACTTGTGCATGCCTTGATAATACATCCCTGCGTGAATCAAGGGTGAACAAAAACCAATCTTGCGCTCCTCTTAGCCGTTGAAATCCATAACTTATTCCTAAGCCGGATTAATCTTCACCACCATTGGATTGAATAAAGATCATATTCATTCGTTTCTTGAATCTAACTCTCCCGATATTAGATAAATGGATAAAATCACGAGATCCTCTCCCAATTCACTCGCAAACAAGAATAAGAACCAAGAATGAATAAACCTTGAAATAGAAAAGTGCAAACTCTTATTACCTAAACAAAAACCAATAGTTTCTCACAACCACAAAACACAATAACCATAGCCAAGTAAATTTAGTTCATGGCTAGGTTCCAAAGAAACACAAGACAAACAATCCCTAGCATGAACCCAATCGAACAAGGAAGAAAAGATGAAGCTTGTCGAAAATCCCTTGCCCTAGATGCTTGCCGAAAATTCCCCTTGCTTCCTCTCTTGGACTTGTCGAAATTTGCCCTCTTGCTCTCTCTCCAAGTAGTCGAAATCTCCTTGCTATTTATAGGGCTAGGCCAAAGTCCTTCTTTGAGGAGGAGTTTGAGTTGGAATTAAATTATCTTTAAAGAATATAATTCTTTATTATAATTTTATTCCTATTAGAACTTCTCCTATCTTCTTGGAATTTAATTCTTCTTTAATCTCTGCATGACAATCAAATTCCTTTGGGCTTGGGCCTTGCTCCATGTCATCTTGGGCTTGTAAAGTCATTAATTTCAACATCCCTATTGCATTTTCTCTTTGTCGACAATTGCCATGGCAACTGGCTCGGCGTCTCCTTCATGCATTGCCCTGGCAACTAGCTCGGCATCTCCTTCATGCATTGCCTTGGCAACTAGCTCGGCATTGCTTTGGCAAGTGATCCTGCACATACACACACAAAGCACACCAAAGCAGCATCTTTTCCACAAAAACTACCAAGTTATGTAATCAAGCTCAACGATGGAAGGAAACATGGATTAATGCATGAATGGCTAACTATGCAACTAATATGAGCCTAAGTCTAACAATAATATGAGTAAAAAGGGTAAGAAAAATAGTACTTTTGAATACTTATCACACCCCCAAACTCGAACTATTGCTTGTCCTCAAGCAATGCAAACCCATAATTACCTGCCAAGACTTCAACTTTCACAAACTTAGCTTTGAACTTGATTTCAATTCTCTTCAACCAGGGCACCAAGTATGATTGGCTTTTTATTTTTCAAAAAACTGAGGAATTACTCGGAATCAAACTATAATGCTTGTGAGTGTGTGCGGAGTTATGTGCAAGTTGATTTTTCGGATCCTATGCAAACAATAGGTTTTCAAATTACTTTATTGGGTTCTTTTTAACATGTTTTAGCTAGAGCCAGTTTTGGGCACCTCTAGTGTTTTGTTTTTAGTTTTCTTAAGTTAATTTAATCGACTAGAGCGGTTTGGGCACCTCTAGTTAAAATTTTTAACACATCCTAGAGCCAGTTTCGGGCACCTCTAGTGATCAATTTTTTTAGCACATGCTAGAGCCAATTTCGGGCACCTCTAGCATTCATCCAATTTTTTTATTCTAATCCCCCAATTTGTTAATTATCAACCTAAGTTCACTAGAATTCCTTAAATCAATCAAACCACAACAGTGTTTCATCAAATTTAGCATCATCGTAAAATTCTAAGTTTTTCCATGGTTATCCTAGAATAAAAATTCTATCAATTAAGTGCATTGGCAAAGTCATCATCGAATATTCATCAAATCTAAGCAATTCTTGTTCCAATTAAAGGCATGGCAAGCAATTTATGTATCCTAAATGTAATACTTAAGTGAATGTAACTAAACATGGTAACTACTAATAGCAATCCCCCCCCAAACTCGAGTGAAGCATTGTCCTTAATGCATGCATAAAAATACTGAAAAAAAAATAAAAATAAAAATGCATACGAGGACTTACTCTGAGAGTTCGTCATCGTAGATGATTAGTTTCCTTCTAGTCGGTGTCTTGATTATCTTGCTTGAACGCGATGGTTGTTTTCTTGTTGCTGGGGGTGGAATCGATCCTCGTACGGGGTTGTCCTCATCGTCCTCTTCATCAATGTCAATGGCTTTTCGCTTGGAGGATTCAATTGGTGCGGTCTTTATTGGTTTAATGGAGGACTCGTCCGAATCTGAAAAATCAGAAAATGATTCCGTAGGAGTTGATTCGGGCATAGGTGCTTTACCTTTGGCTTTTGCAGTGGTTGCTGGGATGTCTTTAGCTTTGGTTGCCGTGGCATCTTTAGAGTTGGTTGTCGTGGCATCAGCTTGGGCAGGCACGATGTAGGTTGTCGCGGCATCTTCTTCATTGGTTGCCGGGGCAAGGATCTCGGCAGTAAATTTCCTTAGCATAGTAGTTGTGAGTCTTGTTGTGAAAAAGAAAACAAAGAAAACCTGAAAACTAAAGATAATGAAGAAAAATAAAATATCTCCTAAAAATAAAAATGAAAATAAAAAGAAAAAGAAAAAGAAAAAGAAAATATTGAAAGGAGAGCATGCTCATGCATCTCCCAAGTTGACCACTTCTTTGTTACGTTCCACGTGGGCACCATTGTAGTGCTTCAATCTTTGTCCATTAACTTTGAATTCATGGTTGTCAGAGATGGACTTGATTATCACAGCACCATGGGAGAATGGTTTGACGACTTTGAATGGTCCCGACCATCTTGATTTCAGCTTTCTCGGGAAAAGTTTTAGCCGAGAATTGAATAGGAGAACTAGTTACCCTGGCGTGAATTGCCGTGGCAATAGTTTCTTGTCGTGCCATCGTTTTGTTTTCTCCTTGTAGATTCGTGCATTGTTATAGGCGAGTGCACGAAATTCTTCTATCTTATTGAGGTCCATCAAACGCTTTTGTCCGGCACTTTCCCAATCCATATTCACAATCTTGATTGCCCAGTACGCCTTGTGCTCAATTTCCACCAGTAGATGACATGTTTTACCATAGACAAGTCGGAAGGGGGACATACCTAAGGGTGTTTTGAATGTAGTGTGATATGCCCAAAGTGCGTCATCTAGTCTTAATGACCAATCCTTCCTTGAGGGATTTACAACTTTCTCGAGTATTCCCTTCAACTCCCGGTTGGAAATTTCTGCTTGCCCGTTGGTTTGTGGGTGATATGCCGTGGCGATCTTGTGTGATATGCCGAAGCGTTACAACATCTTGGCAATTAGTCTGTTGTCAAAATGCTTGCCTTCGTCGCTGATAATTGCTCTCGACATCCCAAACCGTGTAAATATGTTTTTCTGCAGGAATCGTTGCACGGTCTTGGAATCGTTGTTGGGAACTGCAGCTACCTCAACCCATTTAGACACATAGTCGACGGCAAGTAAGATGTAGAGGTTTCCGAATGAAGATGGGAAAGGTCCCATAAAATCAATCCCCCATACATCGAACAGTTCCACCTCGATGATGTTCTGGAGTGGCATCTCATGCCGTCTAGAGATATTGCCCGTCCTCTGGCAACGATCACATTGCTTGTAAAAGTCTTGGGCATCTTTGTACAATGTTGGCCAATACAAACAGGATTGCAAGACTTTGGCCGCGGTACAAGTTCCTCCAAAATGTCCTCCATAGGGTGAAGAATGGCATTGCCGGAGTACATTCTGTTGCTCTTCTTCAGGGACACATCGGCGTATAACCTGATCTGCACATTGTTTAAACAAAAGAGGCTCGTCCCAAAAGTAATGCTTAGCATCATGGCGGAACCGCTTCTTCCCTTGGTGAGTAATGCCATAAGGAAAAATACCACAAACAAGGAAGTTAACTAAATCTGCGTACCAGGGTATTGCCGAGGCATGTGCTGTCGTGGCGACTGCTCCCAAAATTACCGAGGCGTGCGCGTCAAAGACTGCTGCGGCGTCGAGAGTTGCCGAGGCGTGTGCATCTATGGTTGCCGAGGCGTCTAGGGTTGCCGAGGCGTCAAGGGTTGCCGAGGCGTTGAGGGTTGCCGAGGCAACTAGAATTTGTTCATCCGGGAATGCATCGCATATCTCTAGA
Organism: Hibiscus mutabilis; assembly: GCA_019671005.1. Lineage (NCBI taxonomy): Eukaryota > Viridiplantae > Streptophyta > Magnoliopsida > Malvales > Malvaceae > Hibiscus > Hibiscus mutabilis. The sequence continues at coordinate 10,770,445 of CM033753.1, read as the reverse complement.
TCCGCGTCCTCCTCCCTATTGTGTTCCAAACGTGATAAGTGATCGGCCACTTGGTTTTCTGTTCCTTTCCTGTCCTTAATTTCAATATCAAATTCTTGTAAAAGTAATATCCAACGAATCAAACGAGGTTTAGCATCCTTTTTAGCAAATAAGTATTTGATTGCCGAATGGTCCGTATGAACAATTACCTTTGTACCAATCAAGTAGGATCGGAACTTGTCAAATGCGAAAACTACAGCGAGTAACTCTTTCTCCGTTGTTGTGTAATTCACTTGAGCACTATTAAGAGTTTTACTAGCGTAGTATATCACATGGAAGGTCTTACCTGTGCGTTGGCCTAGGACTGCTCCTACTGCGAAATCACTTGCATCACACATGAGCTCAAAAGGTAGCGTCCAATCTGGTGGAACGACAATGGGTGCCGAGGCAAGCTTTTTCTTTAGGGTTTTGAATGCTTGGGTGCAAGAATCATCAAAATCGAAGACTTTATCCTATTCAAGCAGATTACACAAAGGTTTAGTGATTTTAGAAAAATTATGAATGAACCTCCTGTAAAAACCTGCATGTCCTTTAACCGAATTTGGTGGGGGTAATCTCTCGATCACGTCCACCTTGGCTTTGTCTACTTCAATTCCCTTGGATGAAATCTTGTGGCCGAGCACTATTCCTTCATCTACCATAAAGTGGCATTTCTCCCAATTGAGGACTAAGTCCGTTTCTTCGCATCTTGCTAACACCCTCTCTAAATTGCCGAGACAGTCGTCGAAGTCATTACCAAAAACTGAAAAATCATCCATGAAGATCTCAAGGAAGTCTTCGACCATGTCTGAAAAGAGTGCCATCATGCATCTTTGGAAGGTTGTCGGGGCGTTACACAATCCGAACGGCATCCTTCGGAAGGCATAAGTACCGTATGGGCATGTGAAGGTTGTCTTTTCTTGATCTTCTGGTGCTATGGCAATCTGATTGTAACCTGAATAACCATCAAGAAAACAATAAAAGGGTTTACCTGCAAGACGGTAAAGCATTTGATCAATAAAGGGTAATGGGAAGTGATCTTTCCTAGTAGCTTTGTTTAGCTTTCGATAGTCCATACAAACCCTCCAACTGGTCACAGTCCTGGTTGGGATAAGTTCATTATTTTCATTGCTTACCCTTTGTTATACCTCCTTTTTGATGCACGCATTGTACCGGACTTACCCACGTACTATCAGAGATAGGGTATATAATGCCGGCTTCAAGCCACTTGATGATTTCTTTCATTACAACACCTTTCATGGCATGATTCAGTCTCCTCTGGGCCTCAATTGAAGGTTTGTGATCATCTTCCAACAAGATCTTGTGCATGCACACCGCCGGGCTAATTCCCTTCAAGTCGGCAATTGTCCACCCTATTGCCTTTTTTGTGTAGCTTCAACATCTTGATCAGCTTCTTTTTCCCGCTCAGGCTGTAACTTAGAAGAAATAATTACAGGCAATGTATTATCGGTCCCTAAGTATACATATTTTAGTTGCTCTGGCAATTGTTTCAACTCAAGAATTGGTGGTTGTTCAATAGAGGGTTTTTCGAGCTTACCTTCCTTACCTGAGTAGTCAAGTGGTTCAAAGTATGTACCTGGTCGGTTGACTAGCCAATTTGCCTCTTCTGGTTGTTCCTCATCGACCGGTTCTTCATACTCCTCATGTTCCTCTTGATCGGCAATGTAGTTGCCGAGGCAACTAAATTCCTCATCGAAGTTAAACTCTGTCGTGGCATGAAGTAGTTGGCATTCTTCTGGATCATCAGCATGCCTTAGTGTTTGGAACACATTTAGTTTAACTTGCTGGTCATTCACCCTCATTGTGAGTTCTCCCTTTTCAACGTCAATCAAGGTTCTCCCTGTTGCTAGGAATGGTCTCCCGAGAATGATGGGTGCATGCTCATCTGCTTCACAATCCAAAACAATAAAGTCAGCAGGAAAAATAAATTTATCAACTTTTACCAGTATGTCCTCGATTTTTCCCTCTGGATGCACATAGGATCTGTCGGCTAGCTGCAGCATAACTGTTGTAGGTCTTGCCTTCCCGATTCCTAGTTTCTAGAAAACCGATTTAGGCATCAAGTTTATGCTAGCCCCTAGGTCGCATAGTGCTTTCCCGACATAGTGATTTCCAATAGAACAGGGTATTGTGAAACTTCCGGGATCCTTCAACTTGGGTGGCATACGATTGTGCAACATTGCCATGCATCCCTCTGTTGCGGCAATTGTTTTAAACTCTCCTAGCCTTGTTCTCTTGGACACAATGTCTTTAAGAAACTTGGCATAGTTTGGCATTTGTTCAATTGCTTCCACCAATGGCAAGTTGATGTGGACTTGCTTTAGGATATCAAGAAACTTCTTGAATTGGTATTCTTGCTTTTGTCGCTTCAACCTTTGTGGGAATGGTGGTGGAAGTCGGATATCTTCGATCCTTTCATTGGTTTGAAACCTGATTGACGGCATTGTCGGGACGTCTGGAGTTGCCGAGGCGTTATCAACTGGGGTTGCCGAGGCATGCTTATCGCAAGTTGCCGAGGCGTCGTCGGTTGCCGCGGCAATTCCTAGTTCAGCATCTGAGGCTTTGCTGCTAGGTTCGTCTTGATCTTTTTGTGGAGTTTTGTTTGACGAGCGGGTTTGAACCTCTCTAAGTTGTTGGCCACTTCTAGTGGTGATCGCCTTACATTGCTCATGGCCAGTTCCTCTCGCGACTTCAGTATCGCTAGGTAAACCTCCTTGTGGTCTAGTATTCAGATTTTGAGCAAACTGTCTGACTTGATTTTCCAACGATTTGATTGCCGCCTCTTGGTTTTGCAATCTCATCTCGGTCCTGTTAATAAAAGCATCATTTCTTTTTATGAAATTACTATTCTCAGCCATATAAGATTCAGTTTCCATCATAAAAGCATTTAAAGAATTTTCCAAAGAACTAGATGTTTGTCGGTTGTTCTTTGCGGCATCCATTGCCGTGGCATATTCTCTGCTGGAATCCCGATGCTTGTGCATTCGATTGTTCGGTTTAGAGCATTGTTGGGATTACTCCATGAAAAATTCGGATGCTTCTTCCAAGTCTGGATTGTATGTATTGGACATCATGTTGTTGCTCGATTCTAATTCCCCACATAGAAGCCGGATTCGGATTCTCGCATACATTCGAAGAATTATGGTTATCACCACATAACTCACAAAAAGAATCCATTACCTTGACTTCATGTGTGTTGTTTGGTTTTTGCATGTTCGGACCATCTTGGTTAAAGCGCCAATTGTGCGAAATTGAATCGATGATCCTAGTTCATGTATTGTGGCTTAGCGTCTAACTCCTCATCTTCTAGTAGATGGGAATTGATAATCATTCTTGGCTAGCCTGTTTAAAATTTGCATTGCTTCCTCCCGCGACTTATCTAGGAGTATGCCGTTTTGCGAGGCATCTAGCATCATCCTTGTTGGTGTATTCATGGCGTTGTAAAACATTGTTACTTGATTCCACACGGGAATCCGTGTAGAGGGCATTTGTGTAGAAGTTCTCTATATCGCTCCCAAGCCTCGTACATGGATTCATCATCCGCCCGCCAAACGAAGTAATGTCGTTCTGAAGCTTATCAGTCAAATTTGTAGGATTAAATCTAGCAAGGAAATCACGACAAAGATCAGTCCAAGATGCTATGGATCCGCAGAATGCTATTCAACCATGCTTTCGCCCTATCCCTCGGTGAATAGGGGAATAATCTTAATCGTAGGACATCGGGGTGACTCGTGTATCTTGAACGAGTTGCAAATCTCGAGGAAAGATTTCAGATGTTGTCGTGCATCTTGATTCTCGAGCCGCCAAATTGACCTATTGTGTTGATCATATTAAACATTACCGGTTTCAACTCAAAGTGGTCGGCTTCAATTTGGTGCGACAACTCTCGGGTTAAGTCCATCAAGATCTTCTTCAAGATAGTCTCGAATAGTTACATTTCGCTTGCAAGAATCACTTTTCCTCCCGCTCGAACATCTTGATTCATACCGCCGTCTTGATTTGCCATTGCTTCTCTTATCCTTCGTCTAAGTCTTTGTAAGGTTCGTTCGATTTACGGATCAAAGGGATATTACGGTGAAGTCGGTCTCGCGCCGGTCATATACCAATGCAAAACCAAAGTTTGTTAGCCCTTTGAATTATAAACAAGAAAAATAAAAAGAAAGTGCAAGAAAATAAAAACAAAGTCGCTATTGCCAATCCCCGGCAACGGCGCCAAAAACTTGTTGCGTGTGATAAGTGCTACGCAAATGTGCAAGTATACACGTCACAAGTTATAGTATAAAAGATATCGTCTCCACAGGGATTGGTGCTACTTCAAGAATCTAGTCTCTTGCACTGTAAAAAGTAAAAACACAAATAAAGGATTATAGAGGTTTAACTAATAACTAATCTTAGAAAGGAAATAAAGTAAAAGAAAAGATGAATTCAAATGAGAGAGATAGGCCATGTTATTGTGAGTTGAGGTGTGATAGCCGATTGGATCGTCTTGGTAAAAGAGTGCACGGGCAACTCAGTTGCCGTGGCAACTTTACTGTGGGGTTGCCTTGGCAACTAATCGATGGTTGCCTGGGCAACTACTTGGGCGTCTGGGCAGCAACTTCAAGGTTCGGCAGAGCGTTCAATGATTTCTTCTTATCCCTAAGTCGAAACTCTAGCTACTTGTGCATGCGTTGATAATACATCCCTGCGTGAATCAAGGGTGAACAACAACCAATCTTGCGCTCCTCTTAGCCGTTGAAATCCTTAACTTATTCCTAAGCCGGATTAATCTTCACCATCATTGGATTGAATAAAGATCATATTCATTCGTTTCTTGAATCTAACTCTCCCGATATTAGATAAATGGATAAAATCACGAGATCCTCTCCCAATTCACTCGCAAACAAGAATAAGAACCAAGAATGAATAAACCTTGAAATAAAAAAGTGCAAACTCTTATTACCTAAACAAAAACCAATAGTTTCTCACAACCACAAAACACAATAACCATAGCCAAGTAAATTTAGTTCATGGCTAGGTTCCAAAGAAACACAAGACAAACAATCCTTAGCATGAACCCAATCGAACAAGGAAGAAAAGATGAAGCTTGTCGAAAATCCCTTGCCCTAGATGCTTGCCGAAAATTCCCCTTGCTTCCTCTCTTGGACTTGTCGAAATTTGCTCTCTTGCTCTCTCTCCAAGTAGTCGAAATCTCCTTGCTATTTATAGGGCTAGGCCAAAGTCCTTCTTTGAGGAGGAGTTTGAGTTGGAATTAAATTATCTTTAAAGAATATAATTCTTTATTATAATTTTATTCCTATTAGAACTTCTCCTATCTTCTTGGAATTTAATTCTTCTTTAATCTCTGCATGACAATCAAATTCCTTTGGGCTTGGGCCTTGCTCCATGTCATCTTGGGCTTGTAAAGTCATTAATTTCGACATCCCTATTGCATTTTCTCTTTGTCGACAATTGCCATGGCAACTGGCTCGGTGTCTCCTTCATGCATTGCCCTGGCAACTAGCTCGGCATCTCCTTCATGCATTGCCCTGGCAACTAGCTCGACATTGCTTTGGCAAGTGATCCTGCACATACACACACAAAGCACACCAAAGCAGCATCTTTTCCACAAAAACTTACAAGTTATGTAATCAAGCTCAACGATGGAAGGAAACATGGATTAATGCATGAATGGCTAACTATGCAACTAATATGAGCCTAAGTCTAACAATAATATGAGTAAAAAGGGTAAGAAAAATAGTACTTTTGAACACTTATCAGTAACCTAGATGAATAATAAGATAGACATGCTTGTATACTTGATTGTGAATGCCTTGCTAGTTAAGAATGATATTTGAATGTTACATATGACTACAGGACTAAGTAGTTATTAATCTTTGAATGTAACTTAAAAATGAAAAATCAAGGGTTGGCATATATAATGAACAATAATGATAAACATGTCTTGCTTGTATGATCAAAAGTAATTGTCTAGATTGCTTTCTTGCTAATCACTCATCTCGCCTATTAGAGATGAGTTCTTGAAAAGTTTTAAATTATTCGTGTTTTAGTGTTCTCGGTAACGCTCTCGAACCGGTTTGCTGCTAAATCGGGTGGGGGTGTTACAATAATCTTTTTCATAAACCACTTTCCAAATCACTTTTAAAACATCGGTTCAACATCATGCCTTAACAAAATCATGCACTTAACATTTCCAAAACACCCACATTAAAACATATGCAGTCCATCTCATGAATTAACATCAATATTCCAATTGCTATCCTTGATTTAAGCTTTCACAAGCATACTACCAATGCTAGGCTTAAAGACTAAAACATGTTAAATTAAAATCAAATCATATCATCCATTTCATGGCACATTATCAATTATATTGGTTCACAAGTGATCATTCCCCACAACTCCACTTTATACATCATTTCCCCTCAACTCCACTTTACACATCATTTCCTCTCAACTCCACTTTACAATTCATTTCTCCACAACTCCACTTTACAATTCATAATCTATCATCGGATACACGGATTTAACAAGTGTTCACACAACACTTAACATGCAAACTGCCGATATCTAAAAGGCCCACCAACGGGAGTTTCGGTACACATAAACCCCTCCACCGTTGTGATACCCGTGTTGGAGTTTTCGGTACACCATATAAGCCCCTCAACACAACTCATCGGTAGATGTATAGCCTACTAACGAGAGTCTTCGGTACACCGTATAAACCCATCAATCGTTAGGGTACTTGGATGGAGTATTCGGTGCACCGTATAAACCCCTCGACATCCAATGCGCCTTTTTATAGTGCACTATCAAATCCTATGGCCAGCCAATTATATTCGATACACTTCCCAAACCTAATCATACCATCACTTGCCAATATAATTCATTTCTTTATCATTTACTCACTGTTTTCATATGCATTATTAAAATCATTAAACCAATTCAATCAACCTTGCATTAAACAATGTTCAAAAACATTAACAACACTTGCATTACCTCACGATGCATCATTATCTTTCTATAATCAATTTCCAGCATTAAACCATGCTCAAAACATGCATATACAGTGAGTAATTTAAACCTTTTAAAACAAGTGTATAGAAATCATTTGCCAAACTGAGTTCGAGAGAGAATTCATCCTTTACTTATTCCTAGCTTAGACCAGCGTTTCAAGCTTGATCTAAACTACCAACACAATTTTCAAACCCTTGAAAAGCTAAAATCACGTTCTCACTCACCAACATGCAAAGCCTCGCTTGTCGACACGGTAAACACGCCCCCAAAGCTTCCAAAATGTCCGTTCAAGCTTTAGGACCAACCTCCCCTATTTTAACCATCACAAAACAGAGGTTCTAATCACATCAAAAGGCATTCACAACCCAGCAACATCAAATTACAATAATTCTCATCAAATATCAATAATTACCCTTCCATACTAACCGAAAACATCACTAAACAACTCACAAACTTTACCCAGCCACAACATATGGATCTCAACTATCAATTAACATCAATTACCATCCAAAAACACATTAACATCCTCATTATGCCTCATGCAACCATTAAACACCCACAACTCCTCAAAAACTCATTACTAACAACCTAGAAAATTAGAGATTCATGTAGTTTCATGATTCCATTGTCAAAACCCAATTATTGACATCATAAAACATCAAAATGATCATGTTCCAATTCAATCAAGAACACATCAATTCAGATTCAATTCGAAATCTCATCAATTTCCACAATTAAACCAATTAATTCCATTATAACTATAAAACCTCATTAGAAAATACATGTAAAAGACCATTAACTTGGGAATTTCAGTAAAAAAAAAACCTTGTATTTGAGGAGAATGACAAACCTCACCTCTAATTGACGGCTTTCTCCCTTATTTGGATGAATTTGCATAAGAAAACAATGAAAAAAACAATAGGATTTGATAAGAAAATCATTGTATAATCACTTGAAATCAAAAGAATAATTAAAATAAGATTTTACTTGAAGGTTTTGAAGAAGAAAATAGTGTTTGGCTAGAGAGAATTGGAGAGAAAATCTTTTGGAGAAAAGTTAGTTACGTCAAATTTGTTTTGAGCTTTAATTATCCAATTAATTCTCCAAGCCTATTTATTACATTTTAAAACCACTTAAAATAGCCAAATTAAGGGAGAAAGTCTGATATTAGACTTTGGGTAAATAGCTCCTTAAAGATTCAAAGTTTTGACCCTTTACATTTTAGTCACTAAAAACAGATTTTACAAACTTTACATTTTGGTCACTACCACAAAATGTCTTACTTCCAAAACCCATTTTCCAAAATTGATTTCACCATTTATCTTTACATATTAAATAAATATTTTAAAACATTCTTCCATATTTTTAACTCTTTTAAAAATATTTATTGTGAATTAATCCTGAAACAGACTTGAATCCTCTAATTTGGTTCCTCGAACCGTCTATTTGACCCAGTTAACATCTAGGCCAAAAACCGAGGTGTTACACTCAAGATAATCAATCAGTTGTGGAAGGCCAAGAGGGAGGGTGAATTGGCAAATAAAAAATTTAGTGGAAGTAATGTGAAAATTTGTACACAAGAATTTATAGTGGTTCAACCTTCTACCAAGGTCTACATCCACTACCTTAGCTTCCCACTAAGGATTTTCACAAATTCACTAAAGAATTTCTTCCCCTTTTCTAGGCTTAGGAGGAAATCGTTACACAATCAAAGCTTTCTACCCGAAGCTTTAATGGACTCACTCTTTTACAAGAAAAAATTGGTAAATGATAAAAATCCTCTCAAAGGTAAAAACTTTGCCCCAATACAAGCTCACTCAACCCAATCTTGAAAATAAAGATTACAATTTTGCTCACTTAAGAGGGTTACAAGGATTTGACTCTAATAGGCTCAAAGATGTTGGATTTGTGCTTGAAAATTGATGATTAGTTGTTGTTGTAGCTTTTAAGACTTCATTTTATATCCCTTCATTGATTTATAACCGTTTAGGTGGCTGGAAAATTGATTATAGCCGTTGGAAGGCAATTTTCCTGCATTAAATGCTGTCTGCCAACCCTCGGTATCGGTACGCGAGCTTCCGTATCAGTACCTGCAATAAAAAGAAATAGCCGTTGTACAAAGGGTATCGATACGCATAGCCTGAAAATTACAAAGAGGATCGATACGCGTATAAGGCGTATCAGTACGAGTGTGTTATTTTAAAGGAGATCAATACGAGACATACTGTATCGATACAAGTTTTGCTCACTGGAAACCTTGGGCATTTTACAAGAAAAGCCGCATCAATACTCATTGTTACGTATCAGTACGCATTACCTAAATTTCAAAATTTTCAGTTCCAATAAAACTGACATCTAATGGTCAAATAAATATTATAAAATATTTAAAAATTCCTAAACCCCGTACCGGTACGCCAAGTGGCCGTACCGATACTCAATTAGCCGTTGTTTCCCAGGTTTGAATGGCGTATCGAAATGGATACGTTTGTATCGAAACCACGTACCGATACAACTTGCATGCGTATCGGTACTCGATAGCTATCACGTAAAAATCATATTCCAGTAGCTAAAACCCGTATTGATATGACCTAAGGTGTATCGATACAACTGGGCAATTTTGGCTATTTAGAGTACGAAAACACTTAGAAAATATTTGGGGTTTTTGGTTTGACTTAAAAATTATTTTGAGTTCGAAAACATGTCAGTTTGTGAGATTTTTGGGTACTTAAAAATTTATCTCATTTACAAATCTGTCATTGAAATTATTTATTATATCAAAATCAAATATTAGTTTTACACTATTGTCATTAATCCACTCAAATGGTAACTTCAAAAAAAATTTTAAAAATTGATATGAAAAATATGAATGGAGATTCATTTTATAAAAATATGACATGAAAAAATTGAAACAATAATTTGTATTAGTTAAGATCACGGATAAAGAATTTTTCACTAAGAACATAATGATAATCTTCTCATTGCCAATAATATTTCGCTGCGTTAACTTGTGACACATTGAAATAACATGTCGCCAATCCATTGGTTGCTATCCATTTACTTCAATCCACGTCATATTTAACCCAGAATTAATACCACATTTTTTTTAACTGGACTAGTGACCGTAAAAACCAGTGGATTCAACTGTTATATAATGCCTCCATTTGTCTCTGAATATCAGCCATGGCGTTCCACAAAAGAAACCCTAATTTTCTCCCTCTATTTTTTACCACACTCTCTGTCTTTGCCTCTGCCGAAGTATTCTTTGAAGAACGCTTCGAAGGTATATTATTTTCTCACTCATTTCCACCGCCTTTTCTTTCTAAATCTGTGCGTTGTATTTGACGTTTTGAACCTTTAGATCGGGTTGTTTAGTCGTTTGAGTCTGTTCTGCAGAACTATAAACCTTTCAATTTTATCCTAATTTAAATGGATCGGTGATTTTATGTGTTAATTAGGCTATCTGGTGGTTTTGACTGGCTCATTTTGTCAAATTCTTAATTACATTTAAAAATGCAATAAATTGGAGTAGATCTGCAGATAATCTGATTTCATATTGCTTTTCTAGATTTTAATAAAAAAGTTTAGGATTAGATATGTAGTTTAATCCGTTAACAAATGACAATGAATTAGTATCTAGTTTTCACTATCTGTAACCGTAGATGACAATAAAATAGAGCGTTCCCTGTGCCGTTCAAGGCTCCCAACTCTGTGATGGATTGGAAAGGGTCGTTTATCTTACGCAGCCTTCCCGCCTGCATTTTGCAAATTCCTTAACCTACAGTTTGTACTAAGGCTCGCCCCCAGATGATACTTATATTGTTTATTTGATTGATAATTGCAAGAGGAGTATTTTTCTACAAGAACTTAGATACAGGAATGGAAACTTCTACTAGTTTTAAGCAAAGTGAGAAGAAATTTATTAAAAGCTGTTGTCCCTTTTACCTGGAAGTGTTATCTATTACCCAATGTATTATGCGTGGTTACATTCCTAAGATTCTGTTCCTTTTTGCAAATGAACGATAACTGATGAAGAAAAGCTGCTTTTTCTTTTATCGTTTCAGAATATCACAATTTCCATTTTTTTTCCTTGTATGATTTCACTTTTATATTGTTGTGAAACTGAAGATGGATGGGAAAGTCGGTGGGTAAAATCTGACTGGAAGAAAGATGAGAACATGGCTGGGGAATGGAATTACACTGCTGGAAAATGGAATGGAGATGCCAATGACAAAGGTAAGCTTCTAGAATTACTCAGAGCTTAATATTGCTAAAGATAGATTTCTATCTCCTCTATTTAAGGTTGATTGCTAACTACTAATGGTTTCACATATCGTGCAGGTATTCAAACTAGTGAAGATTATAGGTTCTATGCTATTTCGGCAGAGTTCTCACCAGTTAACAACAAAGACAGGACTCTAGTCTTCCAATTTTCTGTCAAGCATGAACAGAAGCTTGATTGTGGTGGCGGCTACATGAAGTTGCTCAGCGGTGACATTGACCATAAGAAATTCGGTGGTGAAACCCCATACAGGTTGTTTCTTCCCTTGTGATCTAACTTATCCGCGTCTCAAGAAAATATTATTTGTTGATTTGCTGATTTTTGTTACTTTGTTTGGTTGCAGCATTATGTTTGGGCCTGATATCTGTGGCTATAGCACCAAAAAAGTGCATGCTATTCTTACCTACAATGGGACAAATCACTTGATCAAAAAGGAAGTTCCTTGTGAGACTGACCAACTCACTCATGTTTACACATTCATTCTTCATCCAGATGCTACATACAGCATCCTTATTGATAATGTTGAGAAACAAACCGGTAGCTTGTACACTGATTGGGATCTTCTCCCTCCAAAGAAAATCAAGGATCCGGAGGCAAAGAAGGTAATCCGTCACACATAATCTTAATTGACACCTTTTTGGTGCATTTATTCTCTTATGAAATATGGGTACAACCTAACTACTTTGCATCTTGGGCAGCCTGAAGATTGGGATGATAAGGAATACATCCCTGATCCTGAAGACAAAAAGGCAGAGGTAAATAACCTTCTCATTTTTCCCCTTCCTCCATTCTCTTATGATACATTATGTAGTGCCTAAAATTTCGTAGTGAAGCTAACCTCTACTGTTCTGATAACACTAGGGTTATGATGACATTCCCAAAGAGATCCCTGATCCTGATGCTATGAAGGTAATGATTTAATTTCTTTCTGGAATGATTTTATTATGAAATAGTATGCCCTTGTTTGATAGATTAATGAATAAAATAATTTATACCAGCCTGAAGATTGGGATGATGAAGAAGATGGTGAATGGACACCCTCAACAATTCCTAACCCTGAGTACAAGGGCCCATGGAAGCCAAAGGTTGCTAAATACTTACTAAATGCAGCATTTAATTTGATTTTGAATGAATTGGTTATACATAAAAATTCTTCCACTATCTGCAGAAAATCAAGAACCCCAACTACAACGGCAAATGGAAGGCACCTATGATCGACAACCCAGGTTTCTTGCCATTACTTCTGTGTTGCTTTTTTTCTTTTTATGGTCAACAGAAAAATCTTAGGCTATTTATTACTTCATTTTATATGGTCCACAGATTTCAAGGATGATCCTGATCTTTATGTTTTCCCCAACTTGAAGTATGTTGGTATTGAACTGTGGCAGGTATTCTTTTGCCTATTTTTTCTTGCTCCTACGCTATTACTGTTCCATGCCATTTTAGAAGTATTAACAAGAAAAAATGTGTGTTTTTTGTCAGGTGAAGTCTGGGACAATGTTTGATAATATCTTAGTTGCTGATGATGTAGAGTATGCAAAGAAACTAGCTGAAGAAACATGGGGCAAACACAAGGATGTATGTGCATCTTTGTAATTTGAATATTTTTTAACCCAGACAAGTGTTCTTTTTTGTCATGTCTGTCCTGATCTTATTTGCTTGGTGCAGGCTGAGAAGATGGCATTTGAGGAGGCAGAGAAACAGAGGGAGGAGGAGGTATTTCTCTTCTACTAGAAGGATCGCATTTCTATTTTATTTCTACTTTTGTATAATCTCGCATTCTAAATATTGAAACATGATGTTCAGGAATCAAAGGATGACCCAGTTGATTCTGATGTAAGCCTATATCCCTTCTTAAGAATATAAAATAAACGCTTTCTTCCTTTGCTGTTGTTGTGGTATTGATTGTGTTAACTGGGTTTCCAGGTTGAGGAAGATGATGATAGTGTTGCCACTGAAGGAACCGAGTCTGATTCTGATGTCAAATCAGACGCAGAGGCCGAGGAAGATGTGCATGTAAGCTGTACATTTGTTTGCGATTTTTGGAGTCGATTCTTGTTGGTTGTATATTGTATGGTTATTGATGCACCATTTTGTGTTGCATGTAGGATGAGCTGTAAGGCAAAAGAGAGCATTGCAACATCTTGCTGACAGAGAAAAGAGCGCCATGTATGTGCACCGACAAATTTTTCTGTTTAAATTTGTAGCCCCGTAGGACTAGTACTGTGAACTGTTTTTCCTTTTTTATTATCTGATTTTAATTGTAAGAGCCTTTAGAACAAAGAGCATGATGATTGAGGAGTTTTTTCATCAGATTTTATAAAGTAGTTGGGACAATTCAGGTGCCAAATGTTTGGCTAAACTCTTTTACTTTATTGCATTTACTCTACCAGAAATAATCCAATTTCCCCGGCAATTATTTTCTATTTACTTTCTTTTTTAGGATAATGGCACAAATACCTTATGAACTTTTTTTTAAATTTGTCAATGTGGTACATAAAGTTTGAAAAATGTTTAATGCATCCCCTGTAATTTGCTTCTGTCATTCAAAATGGTCCCGGTGCCAACGTCGTTAACTAGCTAGCACTCTGTTATTTTGCCACTTCTCTCTTTTTTTTTGTTAAGTTGTTTGAAGTTAAAAGGCTGGCTTTAAAAGAATTTTATTTTTTCTTTTCATGATAAAATAAAAAAATAGAAGAAAATGAAGGACATTAGAACAATTTTACCTTTTCCTTTTAGACTTCATCAATTTATATTTTTCTCTGCTAATATTTCAAAATTCCTTTTATTCATTCTCTGAAAAAACTCGTCTTTTTCCTACCAGATATCGTCGATTTTCGTCACCATTCAGTTAACTAACATCATCAAAATGAAGTGTTTTTTTTTAACTCTAGTATTCTGTCAATTTAGATTTTCTTAAAAAGCTAAATCTCTTGAAATCAAAATCATAATTTCAAAAATATTTCGTCGGATTTTCATGTATCGCCGCCTGAAACAGTTTTTAGTTATAATTTCCCCTTCCTACAACTTGTACTCGCAAAGCCCTCTTCTCAATTGCCTTTGAAGGTAAGTTCTCTTCCTTGTACATTTTGTTTTTCATCTTAAAGTTGTAATCAAACTTAGGCTAATATCTAACGAGATAAAGAAAATAAGGTTGTTTATGTTCGTCGTCCGTTACTTATTTTATTACTAATTTTGATTTTTGGTTTTAAATTTGATTAAATTGATAGTTAAAAATTGGATTAGGTATATAAATTTCTGGAACCAGTGCGTTGAAGTTGTGGACTTTTTTTGTATAAAATTTTTTAGTTGGGTTTTGGTCCCTTTTAATGGGGCTATATTATGATGCTGAGAACATCCACATACGTAAGTATGGTTGTGATTAAAAGACCAGATTTGAAATGGTTTGTTTTTGTGAAAACATTGCTGCCTATATAGTTCTTCGACTGTTTGCTAACTACTCTGTTGGAGTGCTTAATTTTGGTATTATTGCAGAAAATTCTATTTCATTAGCATCGCATTTGGGAAAGTGATAGTTGCAGCTAGTCGAGTAAGAGTTTTGGGTTTTCTTGTTGGTGTACCGGAGATAAGGATATCATGTTACAGTGTAGACCGGTCTTTATCGAGGTCTAGCTAGCTTCTTGCACTGTATTTTAACCGACACTTGTACGAGTGAGGAATTAAAATCAACCCTCAACATCCCGGTTTTGATGTTTTCAATGTTGAATTGTATGCTTTAAGTCTATTTATGCTTTTAATGTTATTGTCGCTCTTGTTTTAAAGATTTCTAAAACTACGATTAGAGTTGCTTAGAGTTTGGTCAACAACTGCCACCAAATTGAAGTGCCTCCAACATGTTTCGAGGAAGGCACAGGAATCCCTGTAGATTGTTTACATCTTGAATCAAGTCCGTCTCTCGGAAACCATATCAAGCAGCAAGGACTCGATATTACCCCTTGTATCTTCATTGTGAGAGCTCTTGATTCATAGTATTATCTTTTCTTTTGGGGTTTTTTCCCAAATACATGATTGTAACTATTTCTCATGTTTATGATATTTCTATTTTTTGTTTTATTTCTAGATTACTAGACTTCTCCTTGATGCTGAGGAACAACTTGTGAGCAACGGCTTTGGGAAGTGTATAGAACCAAGTACGCTAATATTTTTCGAGTACCCTTCAGAATAGATACTTCGTAGAATTGCAGGGATTTTGTTGGCCATTATGCTATGAGGTTATATGGGACAATTATAGTAGAACATATATACTCAACTTTGTAAACCCCACTTTGCGTTTCGGTTATTGATGCAAGTAGTTTATGTATATGATAAGTATTAATGAACATGTAAGGATAGATCCTAGTCCGAGTTTTGCAGGGAGGGAGTCCGAGTCTTCCCATCGTGTAATGCTTTCAATGTAATAGATTGCAGGTGACGACTATTATCAAGAATAGATCCCCACCCATCCTGCGGGTTCTCAAACACCACCAAATTCCTATACAACCATATATTCCATACAATCGCCCTAAAAAGCACGTCCCAGTCAAGACCCACTCTTGCAAAAATAGTTCGGGCTAGATAGGTTAATACAGATCTAGTAGCGAATATCAAGCGCAAAGAATTCGGACAAATGATCAGCTTTTATCAAAGAGTGCCACAAGGATATCGTTGTCGGACACATGCGAAGCATATTTTTCACATCCTCAACAGCAGCTAAACAAACTGGACATCGATTATCAGTCGTAAAATGATGCCTCATGAGCTCAAAATTAGTCATGAGCTTATCTTGACATGCTAATGTCACGTGGCTAGAGTTCCAACCAGCCCACCGTGCGGCCTTAGGCGATGTAACTCAAGACAAACGCCTAAGCCTTTTCAACCCTCTCGGAAGATCAAACTTCCCAAGCACCGACAAACGCAAAGCGTTCTACGCAGAAACGAATCAAACGAGATGAGCGAAGAAGAACTTCGAAAGAACGCTGAAGAACAAAGAAAAGAACACTCAGAGGATTTAGAGTAAATGCCTTTATTCCTTGGAAACTTGGATACATAAAATGAGGAGGGGAAGGCCTCTATTTATAGTTGAGTTCCCCCTAATCCGACGGTCTATACAAATTTACATCGCCGGCTATGATCAAAGCCCACCAACCACAATGGTACAATCCTGGGAATATTCCCTTCTATCTATGGTAACAAATCCTATGTATACAAGGCAAGTTTACATAGGTCAAAGTGGATGGATAAGCCTTCTAGAATCTCCCACGGATCGGGCTAAGTCTGGTGGTCTCTTTGGGCCCAAAATCTCTATCAGAACCTCTTGGGAACCCTGGTGTGCACCATGTGGTGCCAATGACTTGGACCTTGGTTCGTGGCCCGTGACAATCTCCCCCACCAAACTTGGTGACGCCCTCGTCGCACCTCTCGAACAAAGTGGAGATCGATCCTAGAGTTTCCTCTCGCGCACCTTGGCTTACTCCAAACTCGGAATCTGGCTTGATTGTCCCCCCATAAGGACCGCTCTCCCCATAAAGAGCATCGGACTCTGATTCAATTATCCCCCCATAAGGACTGCTCGCCTTGGCTCGCACCGCCATGCAAAATTTCCCGTCCCAGACACATCTTGATCGTAGGAACTCTTTCCTACCAGTTCTGACTTGCCCCGATCTGGACTTTCCCGATCCTTGTGCACAAACTTGGATGCCTTCACGTTGAACACCGAACGAACTCTCAGAACTCTGAAAGGTTGCTTCGGCCCGCACCAAGTCTTGGCAACTCCATCTGATGGGTTAGGTTTTCTGTGCCCTACACCAAACAAATCCAGCAAATTAAACTATAAAACACTATCACTGTGTTCAAGATGTACCTCACTCCTTTTCCTGACATTTACTCTACACATCAATCTTTCATCCCTGAAGTTTGATGCCCTACTGCTCCTCGGCAATGCAAAACCCATCGACACTTCTCTCCCATTGAAGTTTGATGCCTCAACCACCTTGCTCATGGGTGGCTCCTCGACGGCCTTCACGCCAACTGCCTCGGGCAACTCTTACCCATCCAAGGTAGTGTCCCCAACTGTCGCCTCCAACTCGATGTCTCCTTGGCTTGGAGCATCTTCGACAAGCTGAATGGCTGTCAGCTTCTTGGTTCCTCACCCGTTGTCTCGGCACACAGGCACAATGCACCGTTGTCTCAGATCCAAGATGTACATGACGTCGGCAAACGGAATGATGAGAGCTTCAATACGGTCAAGGAAGTTTAGTCCCAAAATAAAATCAAAGTCATCTAATTCGATTACCTTGAAATCCTCCTTGGCCTTCCAATCCCCAATCTGCAACTCAATCTTCCGCACTGTTCCCACAACTGGAACTTCCCTTGAATTCACAGCCTTGATCTTACCAGTTGAATCCACAACTTTAAGACCAAGCTTCCCAGCAGCCTTCTTGGACATGAATAGATCGCTTGCCCTAGTGTCCACCAATGCACTCCTCGATCGTCCCGCCACGTTGATGTCGACAAACATCAACCCTTTCTGCTTCTAGCCCTTCCTCGCCTTGGCAGAATTCAAGATCATCGAGCCAAGCTTCGCAGCCTCATCACTCTCTGGCTCGTCCTCCTTGGACTTCTTTGCTCGATCCGGGCACTCTCGCGCTAAATACGGTCCCTTACATCGGTAACACTTTCGATGTACTTTTTCCACCCTCGGCTTCCCTCCATTAACGCTGGCAATTGCACCAACTCTACCGGTTTCTCCATCTGACTCGTCGTCCTCATGGAAAATGGCATCGAGGCGGCTCCTCTTCTTGGGACAGTCTTTTAGTACGTGTGGACCATCACAATGGCAGCACCTTATAGATCCTCGATCCTTCCGATCATCTGGTTTCGCATACCAGTTTGGCTTGGTTGATGGCCCCTCATTGCCATCATCGCTGCTATCTCTTGACTCGTCCTCATCTTTCCCACCATTGCCCTTGCCACGGGGCTTGGAAGACTTGGACTCTATAGACTTGTAAGCACTATATTCGGTCAAGGACTCAGCAATGGCTAGGGCTTTGGAAAGTTCCTGCACATCTCTCCGCTCTAACTCGGTCCTGGCCCATGGCTTCAGTCTATCCATAAACGTGAAAAGCGCATCCTTCTCACACAAGCCGGGGATAAGGAGTTGTAAGTCACTAAACTCCTGAATGTAATCCGCAATGGATCCCTCGTGTCGAAGCCTCCTAAACTTGGTCCTGGCTTATTTCTCTGTGTTACTCAGGCAAAACTGCTACTTGAACTCCGCTTGGAACTCCTCCCAGGTTCCAACGCCCGTGCCCCCACTATTCTCATCAAGGCACCTACGTCGCCACCATAACAAAGCAACGCCAGTCAAGTAAACAACGACAATATTTACCTTCTCAGCATCATCTGTGATGCTCATTGCCCGGAAGTATTGCTCCATGCACCAAATGAAGTTCTCAACATCTTTCGCTGACCGGTTCCCCTTCAACTCTTTTGGCTTCGAAATGTCCTTCATTAGTCTAGGTGTTGTCGTGGTTAACACACCGTTCCACATGGCAGCTTGATAAACCATCACTTCCGTCTTCAGATCCACCATTTCCACCCTCAAGGCCTTCAACATGGCTTCGAGAGCATCTCTCTTTCCCTCTGATTGATCACCCTGGTCATCCAGCTCCTCGAGCCGTGTATCCACTACGTCGAGTCGCTCTACAGAATCCTTCACAGATCCCTCAAGTCTGGTGACCCTCTTCTCGAGCGCCGACAACTTTTCCCTCGAGTTTGCTCGGCTTCCTTTGTCAGCCTGGGTCTCCACACCTTTCTGGCTTGCAGTAGCATTCTCTCCCTTCTTTGGTGCCATCTCAACTCGATGCTTCATGCCTCGAACTAGCTCACGTCGCTCGAACAAGGCTCTGATACCAACTGTCATAGGGCTAGACTTCTGAACTAGCCCACCATGCGGCCTTAGTCGAGTCCTTAAGACAAACGACTAAGTAAGCCTGAAATCCTCACTTCGAAAGATCGAAATCCCAAGGCATCGAAGAACGCAAGATCGTTCTTAACGGAAGTAAACTATGAGATCAACTACAAAGAACTCTGAAAGAACGTGAAGAACAAAAGAAGAACAACTCAGAGAATTTAGAGTGAATACGCTCTTTATTACTCAAGAATGGATGAAAGAATGGATGATTACAACTGAGGTGGGGAGGCCTCTATTTATAGTTGAGTCCCCTCTAATCCGACGATCTATACTAATTTACATCAATGGCCTAAATACAACTCTACCAACCACAAGGCATAATGCCAAGAATATTCCTTAGCTATCTATGGAAAGAATATCCTATGTTCACATGGAGTGTTCACATAGGTGTGGATGGATAAGCCTTCTTGGATCTTCCCACGGATCGGGACAGTCTAGTGGTCTCTTCAAGCCCAAAGTGTGCCTCAGAACCTCATGGACACCCTGGTGTGCACCTTGTGGTGCTAATGACTCGGACCTTGGTTCACGGCCCGTGACACTAACCACAAGAAAATGCGTATACGTTGGGGTCCGCAAAACTTATGAATAACCGACAAGGTCTTATCTGGATTACCAAAGATCCCACCCAGCCGGATGTCGTAGGCCGATTTAATCGTGAACCTGTTTGAAGGGCCAGCTTTCCAACCAATCACATCCACAGGAAAAGTCAGTGCCAGGGCTTTCGTGGCTGCAAGACGCTACAAAATGTAAAGTGGCAACAAATGTTGGATTAATCAAACTGAATTCGAATGGATTTGGGACACCATACTCACGTCACCATAATGAATTAAGGGACCAATTTCACCCTCCATGAATCAAACCAAAAATCAACATTCTGACCGTTACCGACTTGCCTTTTAATATTCTGCCAGACATCATCCCAAACAATACTAAGACCTTTCCACAACCGTAAAACATTTTAGTGATTCATCACTAACGAAACACCTTCCGAACACCTATATTTTGAGCGAAGAAACCAGACCCAAAACGCATCATTCTTGGAAAGAAGATGAAAAGCTAATTTCATAAGAAATGTCTCATTCTGGTTCTCAAGGCGACGAATTCCAATGCCACTAGTACACAAGGGATGACAAACATTACCCTACTTCACGAGACCCCAACCATGTTAGTAGTGATGCCCCAAATGAACTGCCGGATCAGACGTTCAATCTCCATACAAGTCTTCTTAGGAAGCACAACAATCTGCATAGTGTAGATGGGGATAGCCTAGAGAACAACTTTGGCCAGAGTAATACGACAAGCTAATGATAAGTTCTTCGCTTTCTAACCACTCAGCTTTCTTTGTACGGACTGAATGAGGTACACATAAGAGGCTGTAGTCACCCTCTTGTGGAGGAGCGGGATACCCAAATACTTCCCAAGATCACCCACTTCTTGAAACCCAAAAGAGGAACTAACTTCTTGGTGAAGCTCATCCCCAACATTTGCCGAAAAGAAAATATTAGTCTTTGCATTGCTCACTTTTTGACCAGATACCTTGCAAAAGAGATTTAGGGCCGAACGAACAATAGCCATTTGCTCCATCGAGGCCTCGACAAAAAAGAATCATATCATCCGCGAAAAAAAGTTTAGAGATACCCGGACCACTCGCACAAGTACGAAAAGGCTTCCAATGTCCCTAAACAACTGCTTGTTGAATAGCATGCGCAAACCGCTCCATACAAAGAAAAAATAAATACTGTAAGAGAGGATCGCCCTGACGTATCCCACGAGAGGGCTGAAAATCATCCGACATAGATCTGTTCCATAAAACCCGAGATGAAACCAAAAAAATACAACTTATAATAAGATGGTGTAAGCCCTCTAGAATTCCAACATCAGCAATGAAACCCTATTCCAACCTGTCATAAGCCTTTTTAAATCAATCTATTGTCATCCTGCCCTTCTTTCTTCGCATTGAGTGTATAACATCCTGAGTGATTATAATATTGTTTGTAAGGGACTGTCCCGAAACAAAACTTGTTTGGTTTTCCAAAACCCAGCTAGGAAGAAACAGTTCGAGCTGATTAACAATAATCTTGGAAATGATTTTATAACTCACAGTGTAATGACTTATGGGCCAAAATTGGCTCATACTCTCCAAAATTGGCACCTTCGGCAACAACACAATCAAAGTATGATTAATATCACACGAGACCTCACTTTTCTCGAAGACAGATCGAACAAAAAAGAAAATAGTTTCACCTACAATACTCCAGTTACGCTGATAAAACCTGTAACGTCCTGAATTTGGGCCTAGGTGTTAGCTAGATCGAGTAGACGGTTCGGGGGAATCAGATCAAGCGATTTGAGATAGTTTCGGGAATTAATTCTTAATAAATGGTTTTTGGCTAAAATAAAATATGGAACAATGCTAGAAAATATTTAATTGGTATTTTAAGGGTTTTGGCAAACTCAATTTGAAGGAATTAAATCAGATTTTTGGACATTTTGGTCTGGTGACTAAAATGTAAAGATTTCAAAACTGTTTTGGTGACTAAATCTTAAAAGGGTCAAAGCTTAGAATCTTTAAGAGCTAATTTACCAAAGTCTTTCATCAGATTTCCCCTTAATTTAGGCTATTTAAAATGGTTTAATAAATAAAATAAAGAGGATTTTATTTAAAATGATTTTAATATCTAATTTCATTTTCTTACGTAATTACTTTTGCTCTCAACTTTCTCAGCAGCCAAACTATTAATTTCACTTTAAAATTCTCAGAAAAAATTTCTTTAAGATTACCTTTTGATTTCCTAATTGATTCCTTTGATTTTTACATCAAATCCTAATTATTTTCTTGAAGATTTCACTGAAATCTTGCCAATTAAGGGAGAAATCATAAATCAGAGGTGATTTTCATTTCTCTCCTCTATTTAAAAGTTCTTTATTGAAATTCCCAAGTTCTTGATCCTTCACAACTGATTTTTGTTATGTGTTTATGATCTAATCAAGATTTATGGATTTAATTGAGTTTTGAAGAGAAAATTTGATGAACATTGTTATGGATCTGTTTTGTAGTGAATCTTATTGATTTAGATCACTTGAAATATGTGTTTTAATTTTATAAGAAGAGGTTAATAAAAGGAATCCCGAAACTAAGTAAATTGCTAATTTTCTAGGTTATAAATAGCTAGATTTTGAGGTGATTTTGGTGTTAGAAGGTTGCTGGAGGTATAAGGATGGTATGATGATGTTTTTAGATGTTAATTGATGTTGTTAAGATGTTAGATTGGTTAGGTTTAGGCTAGGATTTTTTTAGAATGGGTTTGGTGATGGTTTCAGACGTTATAATGAGGCGATTGATGGTTTTTAGTGAGGCGAAGTTGTGGAGTTGTGTTGCTGTGTTTAGAGATGCATCGAAATGCATTAATCATCTATTTTGTGTGGGAAAAGCAAGGGAGAGTGATTCTACATCCTTTGGAGAGGTTTTGGAACCTTCGAAAGCTTGATTGTGCATCGACAAGTGGAGTGTTTGTTTGTCGGTGAGTGGAAATATGTTTTACTACTTTTAAAAGGTTTGAAGATGGTTGTTGGGAGTTTAGAATAAGTTTGAAATACTTATCTAAGCTCGTAAGTAAGTATTGGTTGATCTATCTCTCGTTTTCGGTATCGCAAAATAAAATTTCATGCACATGTTTATAGATTTGATTATCTACTGTTATATGCATGTTTTAGAAATGAACGATGTTGCAAATGATTATACGTGTTGATATTTGAGTATGGCAAATGATTTATGAAAGAATTTTGAGAATGCTAGAATACATGGTTTAATGTATTGGAAAATGGTTTGATTTGATGCATATGCAAAATAGTAAGGTAACATGGTTTTATTGAGTATATTGGCAAGTGGCTAAAATATTGAAAGTTATCGGATATAGTTGGCTAGCCATAGGGTTTAAAGTGCACTATAATAAGTCGCCTCATGTGTGTCGAGGGGTCAAGAGTGTGCCAATTCTCTCGCTGGTGGATTTATACATCATAACCGTTGAGGGCTGCTCCGGTTTGAGGACGTATGTGAAGTGGTCGAAAGAACCACTTGGGAAATCCATGTATCCGATGTGTTTTTATAAATAGAATGGAAATGGTTTTTAAGGTACTTGAATGCCAATATATGACATAATCTGTCATGAGAAATGGATTATAATTTGTATAATATGGTTTATACATGAGATGCTTTTTAAGCTTGCTATTTAGAGATTTTGGCATGTGAAAGCTTAAATTGATGTTTATGCTAAAAATCCATGATACATGTGTTGCAATTGTTTTAAAAGTGCATATTTGAAAGAATGTAAAAGCATGAGATGTTTTGGCATGAGTTTATACACTTACTTGAAAGTGAAATGATTTTAAATGCATTGATGAGTGTTTTTGAGATTCCCTCACTAGGCTTATAAGCTTACACTCTCATTTATCATCAATACAGAGAAATAGGTTTTTTGGGACAACAAGCAGGGCAATCCAAGAGTGAAGTGATTTACAAGTATGGTTTTATAAATACTAAGTAGTAATAAAAGGCAATGTGACCAAGTTGTAATTTGATAGGGTTATTTTGTTACTCCCTAGTTTGTACAAGTTGTATTTGATGTTTTGGATTTGTAAGGTGTTTAATATCTTGATTTGAGGGGTTAGGATTCATTTTGCATGCTTGGGTAGAGCTCATGCATATATGAATTTGGTTTGGATATGCTATGATGTGAATCACCCTCTACCATGCTTATATGATTGTGAAACTGATGTTTGAGGTGTTATATGATGATTAGGTAGTGTTTAAAGTATGTTAGATTGAGCCGAAGCGTCATATGTTCGACAACGAGGCTATTACAGGTCTATCCTTACCGGTACTGGTCCTCAAGGATCGATATGCGAGACTTGTCTCGGCTCAAACTGGGCAAAATAACATAGGCGTACCGATACACCTAGTAACCGTATCAGTACGCGTAGCTGAGAAATAAGCCTGGTGTCGGTACATAGGCAATCATATCGGTACACCCTTTAGCCACTAGAATTCATATTTTTGAAAATACATACCCATATCGGTACACTTGGGAAGGACCGTAGCAATACGCCTTTATAAATCACACCTGTTGCAATATGGATAAAGGCCGTATTGGTACGCAGGTCGTTATTTTAGTTAAGATGCTTCTTGAAGTTTGATTTTTTTCCAGTTTTGTCCCTATTTCTTGAATATGAAATTAAATGAGACTGGATGATTATTTTAAGCTGAAATTTTACCAATACGTATGAAACTTTACTAATTAAGGATTGGTAACTTTAATTTTAAAGAAGTCCTCATAATTTTTAGAAATTTCAATATAGTCCATGAAATGCAATCTTGACCAATTGGATGTCAATTCGACGCCCGATTGAGTTATAAGTTTCACCGTTGCCAGTAAGATCACCTTAGGACTTAATTATGCATTTAGATAAGATATAATGATAAAATGGACAGTTTTCTAAGTAATTATTCTGGGTTTGCCAATGCAGCTCGCTCGGTTCGGTCTGGCGACTAGACCGGGTCAAGAGGGTTACAAAAGCCAACCTGAATACGATATACACGTGGCGCTTTGGAAGCTCATGGTTCTAAAAGGGCACTACAAATCTCATGACATGACATCGGTTGATCAAGACGCTATAAATCACCATTGTTACTACACTGAAAGAAACCTCAGAATAAAAACTCGCCGACTCTTATAATACTGCTAGTAAAAAGCTGCTTGTAGAAAGCCAAAGCCATATCTGCCAACTCCTCTTGATCAAAACACCATATGTCATCCTCTCATTTTAATGCTGTAATAGTATTATGGCGGCGTCTCGCCATGACAGAGGCGTGAAAGAACTTGGTGCTCTGGTCACCCTCTAAAGCCCATTGAGAACACATTTTTTGCCGCCAAAAGATCTCCTTACTCTAACACAAGATCAAGCTCCGAATGCAACTGAGCAACTAAAACCACCAAGAAATCTGAATGCCCCGAATCAAGGCTTTATCAATCCCGCGCAACCTGGCAAAAATTCTCTTTTTTATCTTACCAATATACTCAAAGAAATCAGTGTTCCATACACCCACAACATCCTGGAAATTATCAATATTTTGAGAGAGAGAAATATCCCCTTTCTATACAGACTGCAGGAACTCATGAAACTGGGGATGAGACTGTCATGCTTCCAAACAACAGAATGACCGATTATGAGGTCCCTGGTGAAATTCTGCTGAACTGAGCAAAAGCGAGCGGTGATACAACCAGAGACGATCAAGGTGCTCCCTGTCTGATATTATAAACTTTGGAACCCCATGCAACTTTACAATCTCAGCGATATATATCTCTGCTAGTTTATCCAACGTATATATCGCATGCACAACAAGAAATTGTACACACTTCGTAAAATGATCAACAATCACCCATATAGAATTCTTTTTGGACGAAATCAAAGGCAACCCCATCACGATATCTATAGTGATCATTTCTTATTTCCATTTTGGAATTTACGCAGGTTGCAATAACCTAGCAAGAAACTAATGTTTAGACTTAACTCGCTGACACACTAAACAACGAGCGACATACTCTGCTATGTCCTTCTTCAAACCAAACCAATAATACTCCGCTATAGCCATTTTTTGGTATACTGACATAGCCAACTACCTGGTCAGCAATATATTGCCCCTTCACTTATCAAGCAATGCCAGGAAGAGGTTTCTTAGAGATATTCAGCAATATTATTAGGACAATCCATTGTTTTTTAAACAATGTGTTGATCAAGTCATTTTTCGTTGTGTGCCAAAAGATGAACAACAAAACATTCTTTAGCTCTGTCATGCAGCACCTATAGAGGCCACATTGCTGGAATGAAGACAACAACCATGATGTTATGGTCAGGAATTTTTGGCCGACCTTATTCAAGGATGCCCATTGTTTTGCCAAGTCTTGTGACATATGCCAAAGCTTGACAAGTAGCTAGCTTCTTGCCTCATTTAGAGTAAGTAATATTATCGATGTTTTGTCAAGTTATTTGCTATGGATTTCTTTGCTTTCGATTGGGAAAAAATGGTTATTGTTTGTCTTGAATGAAGCATATTTTTATTTAGAGAAAGATATAATGTTGTTTAGTTTCTTTAATGATTAAAGCTGTCCATTGTTGCTGGAAAGTTTAATCTATGTTAAATTTTGCATTTTGGATCGATTGTGAAGATTGATGTTAATTTGAATTAGAATGATAAGCTAGAAATTGGAGTCGTTTGAAGAATTATAATGGTTGTAAAGTTATGTGCAATATTAATAATTGAACTCTTATGAATAGGAATTGATTTAATGTTTTGAATGAATAATTTGTTCTAGAGTATTGCTGGAAAAAAAATTAGAATAAGAAGATTGTAATCACTCATTTTTGTCCGGGTTGTAAATATTATCATAGTACTAGTTAATTATAGTAATCGTTATATATGTTAGTATGTATGTATACCGATGTGATATGGATGTGTTTTTAATAGGTGTATATGTGTTTATTATAAATATTGGTATGTGTTAATGTATTAACATGAGCTATATAATTGATAGATATTATGATATTGCATGTACATGTATTATGTATGTTTGTAATAAGTATGTATAATGTGTGTATGTATATATATATGTGATATGGTTGTGTGCACGTATATGTATGCAGTAGGTTTGCATGTATAGGTAAATTTGCATGTGTATATATTAATGTCAAGTATATGTTTGTAGGTATGTGAATAAATACGTATGTATGGTTATTGATTATTATTAAATATACATATATGACATATCATATTAAAAAACCCAAGCTATTTATTAGAAAATGTCCAAGTCCATTGTTACAAATTAAAACCCAAAAAATAACTATACCAGACCCAACCGGCCAAACCCACTTAATGCTAAAAAACCCTAGCCTTATCAAAACCCTAATCCCTTTATTTTTGTGCAGCCAAGAGAGAGCCGTTAGATCAAATCTTGATCCAACGGCCGAGATCAATCCAGAAGACTCCTCCACCTGGCGCGTGTAGCTCACTCCCGGGGCTGTTGGACTTCCACGTGCTAACCTTTTAGATAATCCTACGCCACGTGGCATCATCTCCAACAATCACCACGCACAACAGAAGTGATCGTTACCATTCGTGCCCCAAGTGTTCCCTGCCGTTGGATCAAATCCAACAGCCAGAATCGAATCTGGCCGATTGCTATCTACCCTCCCCGCCACGTGGCACCACCACCGAATTTTCCGCCGCCGCTGCTGTACGATCCCTCTCCGGCCGTACCAACCACCAGACGTGCAAGAGAGACAGAAAAATAGATTATCAGAAACCAAATCTCAGAAATATATATATTTTATTTTATATCTACCAAAAAATTAGGAAAAAAAGGCAGCATATATGTAATGAGATCTACCATCTTTTGTACTCAGTTTTTATCATATCCAAGAATCAATAACAAAAAAAGAAATATTTCCAGTGGTAACTTTTCTTCTCTCCTTTCTTTTCTTACATATTTTTTGCATGCAAAAAATATTAAAAAAAACACAAAAGGTTTAGAGTTTACCCAGCCGCTGGTGATTCTCCCCTTTATTGGCAATAAGCTCGTGTGGTGAGTCGGTTAAAGGATTTTTTTGGGTCTCGGTGCATAAAGTTTTTTTAAAATAGAAAAAAATGGTTTTAGCTTCGGTTTTTCATAGATCTAACAAAAGAGGGAGTTTTCTCCTTAAATCTAAGACTAGATATGGGTGTAGTTTGAAAGGGGGAGTGCTTTGGGCTAGGGTTTGGGGTCCACTGGCGTCGGCGAGCGGCGACCGGTGGTGGTCTAGGATAGCTATGCTTTCTGGAAAATCAGAGAGAATAGGGGTATTTCATCTTAAGGGTTAAAAAATGGAAAAGAGAGAAAGGGGAGACCGGTTGGTTTATTTTATAGACAAAAAAATTTCAAAATGGTATAATCACCCACTAAATCCTTCCGTGTTTTGGGTATTTTCAAAGTTCTCTTGCTGCTTGGTTTATTTGCACAAACAACCCCTCTCACTTTTTAAAATCTCACAATTAAGTCCCAAAATTGACCGAAATTAGTTTCAAAAATGGTAAAATTACC
This sequence comes from Hibiscus mutabilis, assembly GCA_019671005.1. NCBI lineage: Eukaryota > Viridiplantae > Streptophyta > Magnoliopsida > Malvales > Malvaceae > Hibiscus > Hibiscus mutabilis. Next base: position 10,742,010 of record CM033753.1, on the reverse strand, counting down.
GGCTTGGTCATTCTGTGATTTGGTTTTTTTTAGTCCGAGCTTGTTCCTTGGTCTTATTACGAGTTCAGTCCCTATGAGTTTCGTCTATTTTTTAATTAAATCCTAAAATCTGTTTTTTTCTCTTTCGTTTCGGGCCTTCTGCTTTGTTTTTAGTTCATTTTAGTCCCCTTTGTGATTTAAATATTTATGTTTTTTACATTACTCTCTAGTGATTACATGTTCTTTTTTTACTTTATGTTTTTACATGGGTTTTTTGTGATATCATGCTTTGTGATTTAACTTATTTTTTTCCGTGTTATATACATGTATATTTGTATGTTATGTTTAATTTAATTTGTATATTCATGTCCACATGTTAGCATGCTTTTTATTTGCTTGTTTCACACATTTTGTTTCTTTAATTTATGGCATGTTTGGTCTCGTAATTGTCATGTTTTTATGTCCATCTTGTTTTTTAGGTCGCATACCGGTGTGGTAGTTTTGTACGCTAGTGTTAATATCACATCTTTTTATATTAAGTGTGCAATTTGTGTCGTACGTTAAAAATTAAGTTTTGGTTTCTGTATGTTAGCATTTTGCTTTGATTTTTTATTTTAATACCATATTATATATATGTCATGCATATGTTGCATTCGTGTCTTTATGTGTTCAAGCATATTGTGATTATTTAATTCGATGTTAGAAGCATGTTTTTATTCCATGTTTGTGTTTATGCTTTGTTCTCATTAGTGTATGCTATGTTTTTCTTATTCGTATATTTTACTTTTTTTATTTAATATTGTAAAATTCATGTGTTTTATGTTCTTTTTTTTATATCATGTCAATATGAATGTTTAATATTTTTGTTTCTAAGATGGCATGATGGATATACTTATGTTAATGCGGTGCCCTTTTTTTCGAGCGTAAACGTGGCCAGTATCAAGCACAGTGATGGTGGTCTATCAGTTTATTCTCGAATAACGGGGCTCTTAAATTTTACTCGCACTTATAACCAAATTTTAATTTAATCACCACTTTAATCCGAAAAGTTTAATATTAATAAAGCGGTAATTATTAAAGTACCAATTTTGGGCGGTGTGGGGGTGCTAATCCTTCCCCATCCGTAACCGACTCCCGAACCTAACATTTTTAAAATCTCTAATTTTTATGGTGCCCTGCCTACCTTAGTGGCCGGTGGCGACTACATTTTTAAAATAATACGGTTTTTTTTCTAAAACCCCAATAGAAGACATTTATTTTAATACCCGAAAGGCCCCAAACACCTTTAAAACCAGCTTTTTTAGCGAAAACACTCGAACCAAAGAGATCGCTACAGATGGCGACTTCGCTAGGGACCCATTTTTTATTTTTCAAAGAAACAAATGAGAGTCAAGCTTTTTAAATGTTTACCGCTTTATTAATATCGAAAGTTCCGAATTAAAGTGACTATTAAATTAACATTCGGTTATAATTGCGCGTTCATTTTAACGCATTTAAAATTTGGCATATAAACACTTCCTTTTAAGTGGGGGGAAAACGCTAGTGCTTTCGTGAGGATATCATTCCTCCGTATGGGCCTAGAAAAGTACCTTCGGGGCTTGAGTACCTTATGCTTTCGTGAGGATATCGTTCCTTCGTATGGGCATAAGCGAATGGGTCCCCCTAAATTGAACTCGGTTGAAAGAAGCCTATAATGAGTGATGATCGGGGGCCTTACTAACCTTAGTAGGGGACAGGAAGGACAGTTCGGGTACCTCCTAGCACCGGCACTGCATGTAGAGAACATAAAAAGCTCACCCTTTTTAGAGCCATACGTATAACCTAGGTGTTTTAGACGAGATGTAAATAGGGTTATTTTGTTTGTTTACCTTATTTAATTTGCCCTTTATTTATGTATTTATTGATTTTAACCGGTACTAACTCATTTCCTTTTTGTTTTGTTTTTGCATATATCATCCCATTCGCATTACATAGGGTATTGATTCCCGAGTGGTTTCTCCCATAATAGAGATTGTTCATGATAGACCAAGGGTTCTTTGACCTGATGATAGGAGGTTCGGTTCCAGAGTTCCATCCCGAGGCTAGATCGGGGACAGTAGAAGAAGGATCATTTAGAGACTTCAGGTCAAATTCGGCAAGCAATGTCAGTTCTGGTAACGAGCGAGAGGGAGTACAAGAGTTAAAGGAGCAAATGGCCGAGATGATGAACCAGATAAATGCTATGATGAAAGGTAAGCAGCCTGCCGAACTTAGAGAAGAATCGATCAAGGATCAGAATGTATAACATAATGGTCAGAATGTTAAGAGAAACAACACCATTAAATACGACAAGTTGAATCCTTTTGTGATCAATCTCAAGAAACAGACATGTGGCATATCTGGGGCAAATACCCAGGGAACAGAGGCAAGACTAGGAGAAGCCCAAGAATCAAATGACGTAAAGAGGCATTGTCCTATACCTATGAGATACACCGAGCTGCTTTCGTTGCTCATTGAAAGGAATCTTATCATACCGGTGAAGTCTGTACCAAAGAGACCTCCTTTCCCGAAGGGTTACAACAGTCGTATCGGGTGCAGCTACCACATAGGGGGTCGGGTCATCACACTGAAAACTGCGGAGCCTTGAAGAACAAAGTTCAAGATCTTATCAAGATGGGAGTTTTGAGTTTCGAAGATGGACAACCCCGATTCTACAATGAGCCAGCCATTGTCCAAGGGGCAAAGTCGAAGAAAGGTCAATGCCCAGTCCAAGGTTCGGGTAACACAGAAGTGGGTCACTCAAGTGAGACCAATTCAGGAGCAGAAAGTAAAATCATCTCAGAAGATGTACTTACATTCGAGTACGGCCAACTCAAGCATGAGAGGTATGATCTGAGCAAGAAACCGAAGAGTATACAAGACGAGCACCAGAAGTTTCACTTTGAATTCAAGAATGCTGGTATGGGTGAAACCTCTGAAGAATGTGTTAATGGAATGATTCAGCTGAAGAATGATTTAGAGCGTTGGAAGCAGAAATGCAAGACTTGTAAAAATAAAGCCAGATCATTGTCACAAAAGCTAAAAGAAGCTGAGAGCCAACGCGACATACTCTAAAGTGAATTGGAAAGCAGTCTGGCTATGGACGAGATCCTCAAATCAAGTCTACAGCAGAAAGGGGAGGAATCTCAAGCCCTTCAAATGGAAAACATAGCACTCAAAGAACAGATAGAAAGGCTCAAGACTTCTTTACGTACCATCGAGATCTGTGCTGAAGTACACAAGCAGGCCAGGTATGAAATTTTCAAAGAAGTAACTGTCAAGCTACAAAAGGTCGAGCAGAAAATACAGGAGAAAGACCAAGACATGAAGATTGTCATGACCCAAGCGCGACAAGTGGCCCAACAAGTAGCAGACTTAGCTGATGCAACAATGCCAATATGCCAGAATATGGATCCAGCGTTGGACCGTGAAGGGAAGCTGACAGAACTATTGAATGAGGTCAAGAATTAGGAGCTAGAGCTCACCACTATCTGTAAACTCCTAGTACCAGATGTAATGAAAGCTTTTGGTCTTAATGAAAGATGTTCTATAGGGACAAATCACTTGTGGAATCAATACCTTATTGCATTCGTGCATTGCATTTGCATCACATCCTTTGCATTGTTTAATGATTTTATCATTGCATGGCACTTCATCATTTAATTTCTGGGGTTCGGTGGCAGAACTAGTTGAGAAAATATAATGAACTAAGGAGTCGAGGCTTGGCCTGCTAGAAGAAAGAATCGAGAAAGAGCTAAAGAAGAAAGAAAAAATAGATGTTTTTAATACGAGGGAACTCTGCCTAGTCCCTGATTTCAAGATTCCCATATTTGCGCTGTATGAAAGAACTAGCTGCCTGAAGGTTCACTTGACCATGTTTTGCAAAAAAATGGAGGGATACATGGAGAATGAAGAGTTGTTGATCCACTACTTCCACGATAGCCTGACGGGACCTGCAGCAGTGTGGTATAACCGTTTGAGCAGAAACCAAGTTCGGTCATGGGGTAACTGTTGCGCGTAATAAGTGCTACGCAATTGTGCAAGTATACACGTTGCAAGTTATAGTATAAAAGATATCGTCTCCACAGGGATTGGTGCCACTTCAAGAATCTAGTCTCTTGCACTGTGAAAAGTAAAAACATAAATAAAGGATTATAGGAGTTTAACTAATAACTAATCTAGAAAGTAATAAAGTAAAAGAAAAGATGAGATCAAATGAGAGAGAGATAGCCCAGGTTATCATGAGTTGAGGTGTGATAGCCGATTGGATCGTCTTGGTAAAAGAGTGCACGGGCAACTCAGTTGCCGTGGCAACTTGCATATTGGGGTTGCCTTGGTAACTAATCGATGGTTGCCTGGGCGACTAGTTGGGCAACTACTTGGGCGTCTGGGCAGCAATCTTCAAGGTTCGGCAGAGCGTTCTTCAATGGTTTCTTCTTATCCCTAAGTCGAAACTCTAGCTATTTGTGCATGCCTTGATAATACATCCCTGCGTGAATCAAGGGTGAACAATAACCAATCTTGCGCTCCTCTTAGCCGTTGAAATCCTTAACTTATTCCTAAGCCAGATTAATCTTCACCATCAATAGATTGAATAAAGATCATATTCATTCGTTTCTTGAATCTAGCTCTCCCGATATTAGATAAATAGATGAAATCACGAGATCCTCCCCCAATTCACTCGCAAACAAGAATAAGAACCAAGAATGAATAAACCTTGAATAGAAAAGTGCAAACTCTTATTACCAAAACAAAAACCAATAGTTTCTCACAACCACAAAACACAATAACCATAGCCAAGTAGATTTAGTTCATGGCTAGGTTCCAAAGAAACACAAGATAAATAATCCCTAGCATGAACCCAATCGAACAAGAAAGAAAAGGATGAAGAATGAGGCTTGTCGAAATCCTCCTTGCCCTAGATGCTTGTCAAAAATTCTCTCCTCTTGCCTTCCTTGGACTTGTCGAAATTCCCCTCTCTTGCTCTCTATGGATTGTCGAAATCTCCCTCTTATTTATAGGGCTAGGTCAAAGTCCTTCTTTGAGGAGGAAGTTAAGTTGGAATTAAATTATCTTTAAAGAATATAATTCTTTATTATAATTATATTCCTACTAGAACTTCTCTATCTTCTTGGAATTTAATTCTTCTTTAATCTCTTCATGGAAATCAAATTCCTTTGGGATTGGGCTTTTCTCCACGTCATCTTAGGCTTGTCTAGTCATCAATTTCGACTACCATATCACCTTTGCTCTTTGTCGACAATTGCCCTGGCAACTGGCTCGGTGTCTCCTTCATGCATTACCCTGGCAACTAGCTCGGCATCTCCTTCATGTATTGCCCTGGCAACTAGCTCTAGCCTTGCTTTGGCAAATGATCCTGTACATACACACAAAACACACCAAAACAACATCTTTTCCCACAAAAACTACCAAGTTATGTAATCAAGCTCAACGTTGGAAAGAAACATGGATTAATGCATGAATGGCTAATTATTCAACTAATATGAGCCTAAGTCTAACAATAATATAAGTAAAAAGGGTCAGAAAAATAGTACTGTTGAACACTTATCACACCCCGAAACTCAAACTATTGCTTGTCCTAAAGCAATGCAAACTAACAATTACCTGCCAAGACTTCAATTTTCACAAACTTAGCTTTGAACTTGATTTCAATTCTCTGAACCGGGGCACAAAGTATGATTGGCTTTTTATTTTTCAGAAAACTTAGGAGTTACTCGGAATCAAACTATAGTGCTTGTGAGTGTGTGCGGAGTTGTGTGCAAGTTGATTTTTCGGATTCTATGCAAACAAGAGGTTTTCAAATTACTTCATTGGGTTCTTTTTAACATGTTTTAACTAGAGCCAGTTTTGGGCACCTCTAGTGTTTTGTTTTTAGTTTTCTTAAGTTAATTTATTTGACTAGAGCCGGTTTCAGGAACCTCTAGCGATCAATTTTTTTTAACACATACTAGAGCCAGTTTCGGGCACCTCTATCGATCAATTTTTTTAGCACATGCTAGAGCCAATTTCGGGCACCTCTAGCATTCATCCAGTTTTTATTCTAATCCCCCAATTTGTTAATTATCAACCTAAGTTCACTAGAATTCCTTAAATCAATCAAACCACAACAGTGTTTCATCAAATTTAGCATCATAGTAAAATTCTAATTTTTTCCATGGTTATCCTAGAATAAAAATTCTATCAATTAAGTGCATTGGCAAAGTCATCATCGGATATTCATCAAATCTAAGCAATTCTTGTTCCAGCTAAAGGCATGGCAAGCAATTTATGTATCCTAAATGTAATACTTAAGATGAATGTAACTAAATATGGTAACTACTAATAACAATCCCCCCCCCAAACTCGAGTGAGGCATTGTCCTCAATGCATGCATTAAAGAAAAATAAAAATAATGAAAAATAAAATACATACGAGGACTTACTCTGAGAGTTCGTCATCGTAGATGATTAGTTTCCTTTTGGTCGGTGTCTTGATTCTCTTGCTTGAACGTGATGGTTGTTTTCTTGTTGCCGATGGTGGAATCGATCCTCGTACGGGGTTGTCCTCATCGTCCTTTTCATCAATGTCATTGGTTTTTCGCTTAGAGGATTCAATTGGTGCGGTCTTTGTTGGTGCAATTGAGGACTCGTCTGAATCTGAAAAATCAGAAAATGATTCCGTAGGGGTTGATTCGGGCATAAGTGTTTTACCTTTGGCTTTTGCAGTGGTTGTCGGGATGTCTTTAGCTTTGGTTGCCGTGGCATCTTCAGGGTTGGTTACCGTGGCATCAGCTTGTGCAGGCACGATGTAGGTTGCCGGGGCATCATCTGTTGTGGTTGCCGTGGCGACTGCTTCATTGGTTACCGGGGCAAGGATCTCGGCAGGAAAGATTGGGAATGGCACGGGATTGTCCGGGTACTTTTCTAGGATGACTTGGGTGATGGCATTGTTGTGCTCCTTCATGTACCGTATGAACATTAGTTGCCAGTCTTCAATTTGCCTTAGGTGGCTCACCAATGGTTGCAAGAGTGCTTCAAAGTGTCCCGGTGTTGATGGCCGAGTTGCCCGGGCGTTAGGTGCTTGGGCATTAGGGATTTTCGGGGCGGCAGGAGTTGCCGCGGCAATTGGAGGCCTTGAAGATTTTCCCGGTGCCTCTCCCATTAGCTTTTGGATTTGTGCTTGATTCCAACCGGACTTTGGTAGGGCCTTTTCATAGGTGGACCCACTTGGGACATGCATCTCCTTGCAATGATTAGAAATTAAGCAAGGGAAGAAAAGAGAATCCTTATCTTTTGAGCTGCATACAAAAATCTCATCGCAAATAATTTTTCCAATGTTAATGATGCGATTATGCAAAATAGAATGTATGAGAAAAAGACGTGGTATATCAATGGTAGTATTGTGTGTGGTGGGCATTAAAGAAGTTTTAACAAACTTATTCCATAATTTTGCCTCGGGTTTAAGCCGAAGGCGATTTACCGTGCCCTTGTATTTACCGTCGTTCTAATGAGTTCCCGGTTGAGTGAGTTCTTGAAGCACCTTGTCGAGTTGCTTGGGAGTGATTTGATCAACGAAGGCTTGATGCTCGTCCTTCTCAATGTAAAGCCCGTAAAAGGAGTTGACGTTTTCGGGACTTATGAGTATGGCCTTGTCACGAACAAAAACATAAGGATTATCTGGGTTAGGTGAGTGAGCATAGAATTCTCTTACCCATGAGATGTTACCCGGTTCCGGTTGATGGCAAAAGATTTGCCACTTTTGATGTGCAATCCTCTCGAAGATGAATGGTTCAAGGCCGAAATCTTGATGAGAGTTGGAGTATTCAAAGCCTTGTTCTTCATGAATCTTCCGGCTTTCAAACTTGGATTGAAATCTTTCTTGAACCACCGGTGTAGCAAACTTCTTGTTTCTTGGTTCTTTGGAGGAACTTGGATGAACTAAAAATTTAATCTTGGATGCCATGGATGATCTTGGTTGTGAGTTTTGTAAAAACAAAGAAAAGAAAAGAAAAGAAACTAAAAAGTTGCAAGATAAAAAGTAGGAATAGGTTAAGGGTGATGGGTTTTATAGAAAAGATAGGTGGTAAATATGGTGGGTGGGATTAGGGGAAAATGATAAAGGGTTTTGGTTTAGGGAGAGGGTGACGGAAAATTGGGAGTGATTAGGGTAAATTGGAGGCTTTATATAAGCCTTAGATTCAGCCCATTAGTTTCCTTGTTGAAGTTGTTTTCCTTCTTGGATTAAAATTCCTCTTTATCTTGAACTTTTTTTCCTACAATTCAAAGACAAATCAAATAAGGATTAAAATTAAAGATAAACTAATAAAGAAAATAAATAAAGATGTGTAATGGGATTCTTAAACTTAAAAAGATAAATAAATAAAAAAATCTATCCTAATAATAATCGGAAATAATAAAAAAATAAAAAAAAGAGTTCGAAAAATAAAAAAAATAAAAAAAATTAATCGAAAAAAATAAAAATAAAAAATAAAAATAAAATATCAAAGGGAGAGCATGCTCATGCATCTCCTAAGTTGACCACTTCTTTATTACGTTCCACATGGGCACCATTGTAATGCTTCAATCTTTGTCCATTAACTTTGAATTCATGGTTGTCAGAGATGGACTTGATTATCACAACACCATGAGAGAATGGTTTGACGACTTCGAATGGTCCCGACCATCTTGATTTCAGCTTTCCCGGGAAAAGTTTTAGCCGAGAATTGAGTAAGAGAACTAGTTGCCCTTGCATGAATTTCCGGAACAATAGTTTCTTGTCATGCCACTGCTTTGTTTTCTCCTTGTAGATTCGTGCATTGTTATAGGCGAGTGCACGAAATTCTTCTATCTCATTGAGGTCCAACAAACGCTTTTGTCCGGCACTTTCCCAATCCATGTTCATGGTCTTGATTGCCCAGTATGCCTTGTGTTCGATTTCCACCGGTAGATGGCATGTCTTGCCATAGACAAGTCGGAAGGGGGACATACCTAAGGGTGTTTTGAATGCAGTGCGATATGCCCAAAGTGCGTCATCTAGTCTTAATGACCAATCCTTCCTAGAGGGATTTACAACTTTCTCGTGTATACCCTTCAATTTTTGGTTGGAAATTTCTGCTTGCCCGTTGGTTTGTGGGTGATATGCCGTGGCGATCTTGTGTGATATGCCGAAGCGTTGCAACATCTTGGCAATTAGTCTGTTGTCAAAATGCTTGCCTTCGTCACTGATAATTGCTCTCGGCATCCCAAACTGTGTAAATATGTTTTTCTGCAAGAATCGTTGCACGGTCTTGGAATCGTTGTTGGGAACTGCAGCTGCCTCAACCCATTTAGACACGTAGTCGACGACAAGTAGAATGTAGAGGTTGCCGAATGAAGATGGGAAAGGTCCCATAAAATCGATCCCCCATACATCGAATAATTCCACCTCGATGATGTTCTGGAGCGGCATCTCATGTTGTCTAGAGATATTGCCCGTCCTCTGGCAACGATCACATTGCTTGTAAAAGTCTTGGGCATCTTTCTACAATGTTGGCCAATACAAACCGGATTGCAAAACTTTGGCCGCGGTACGAGTTCCTCCAAAATGTCCTCCATAGGGTGAAGAATGGCATTGCCGGAGTACATTCTGTTGCTCTTCTTCAGGGATACATTGGCGTATAACCTGATCTGCACATTGTTTAAACAAAAGAGGCTCGTCCCAAAAGTAATGCTTAGCATCATGGCGGAACCGCTTCTTCCCTTGGTGAGTAATGCCATAAGGTAAAATACCACAAACAAGGAAATTAACTAAATCCGCGTACCAGGGCATTGCCGAGGCATGTGCTGCCGTGGCGACTGCTCCCAGAATTGCCGAGGCGTGCGTGTCAAAGGTTGCTGCGGCGTCGAGGGTTGCTGAGGCGTGTGCATCCATGGTTGCCGAGGCGTCGAGGGTTGCCGAGGCATGCGCGTCCATGGTTGCCGAGGCAACTAAAATTTGTTCATCCGGGAATGCATCGCATATCTCTAGATCCGCATCCTCCTCCCTATTGCGTTCTAAACGTGATAAGTGATCGGCCACTTGATTTTCTGTTCCTTTCCTGTCCTTAATTTCAATATCAAATTCTTGTAAAAGTAATATCCAATGAATCAAACGAGGTTTGGCATCATTTTTAGCAAATATATATTTGATTGCCGAATTGTCCGTATGAACAATTACCTTTGTACCAATCAAATAGGATCGAAACTTACAGATGCGAAAACTACAACTAGTAACTCTTTCTCCGTTGTTGTGTAATTCACTTGAGCACTATTAAGAGTTTTACTAGCATAGTATATCACATGGAAGGTCTTACCTGTGCGTTGGCCTAGGACTGCTCCTACCACGAAATCACTTGCATCACACATGAGCTCAAAAGGTAGCTCCCAATCTGGTGGAACGACAATGGGTGCCGAGGCAAGCTTTTTCTTTAGGGTTTCGAATGCTTGGGTGCAAGAATCATCAAAATCGAAGACTTTATCCTGTTCAAGCAAATTGCACAAGGGTTTAGTGATTTTAGAAAAATTATGAATGAACCTCCTGTAAAAACCTGCATGTCCAAGAAAGCTTCGAATTCCTTTAACCGAACTTGGTGGGGGTAATCTCTCGATCACATCCACCTTGGCTTTGTCTACTTCAATTCCCTTGGATGAAATCTTGTGGCTGAGCACTATTCCTTCATCTACCATAAAATGGCATTTTTCCCAATTGAGGACTAAATCAGTTTCTTCACATCTTGCCAACACCCTCTCTAAATTTCTGAGACAATTGTCGAAGTCATTACCAAAAACAGAAAAATCATCCATGAAGATCTCAAGGAAGTCTTCGACCATGTCTGAAAAGAGTGCCATCATGCATCTTTGGAAGGTTGTCGGGGCGTTACACAGTCCGAACGGCATCCTTCAGAAGGCATAAGTACGGTATGGGCATGTGAAGGTTGTCTTTTCTTGATCTTCTGGTGCTATGGCAATTTGATTGTAACCTGAATAACCATCAAGAAAACAATAAAAGGGTTTACCTGCAAGACGATCAAGCATTTGATCAATAAAGGGTAATGGGAAGTGATCTTTCCTGGTGGCTTTGTTTAGCTTTCGATAGTCCATACAAACCCTCCAACTGGTCACAATCCTGGTTGGGATAAGTTCATTATTTTCATTGCTTACCACTGTTATACCTCCCTTTTTCGGTACGCATTGTACCGGACTTACCCACGTACTATCAGAGATAGGGTATATAATGTCGGCGTCAAGCCACTTGATGATTTCTTTCATTACAACCCCTTTCATGGCATGATTCAGTCTTCTCTGGGCCTCAATTGAAGGTTTGTGATCATCTTCCAACAAAATCTTGTACATGTACACTGCCGGGCTAATTCCCTTCAAGTCGGCAATTGTCCACCCTATTGCCTTTTTGTGTAGCTTCAACATCTTGATCAGCTTCTTTTCCTGCTCAGGCTGTAACTTAGAAGAAATAATTACAGGCAATGTATTATCGGTTCCTAAGTATGCATATTTTAGTTGCTCTGGCAATTGTTTCACCTCAAGAATCGGTGGTTGTTCAATAGAGGGTTTTTCGAGTTTACCTTCCTTACCTGAGTAATCCAGTGGTTCAAAGTATGTACCTGGTCGATTGACTAGCTAATTTGCCTCTTCTTGTTGTTCCTCATCGACCGGTTCTTCATACTCCTCAGGTTCCTCTTGATCGGCAATGTAGTTGCCGAGGCAACTAAATTCCTCGTCGAAGTTAAACTCTGCCGTGGCATGAAGAAGTTGGCATTCTTCTGAATCATCGGCATGCCTTAGTGTTTGAAACACATTTAGTTTAACTTGCTGGTCATTCACCCTCATTGTGAGTTCTCCTTTTTCAACATCGATCAAGGTTCTCCCTGTTGCTAGGGATGGTCTCCCGAGAATGATGGGTGCATGCTCATCTGCTTCACAATCCAAAACAATAAAGTCAGCGGGAAAAATAAATTTATCAACTTTTACCAGTATGTCCTCGATTTTTCCCTCTGGATGCACATAGGATCTATCGGCTAGCTGTAGCATAACTGTTGTAGGTCTTGCCTTCCCGATTCCTAGTTTCTAGAAAACCGATTTAGGCATCAAGTTTATGCTAGCCCCAAGGTCGCATAATGCTTTCCCGACATAGTGGTTTCCAATAGAACAGGGTATTGTGAAACTTCCGGGATACTTCAACTTGGGTGGCATACGATTGTGCAACATTGCCATGCATCCCTTTGTTGCGGCAACTGTTTCAAACTCTCCTAGCCTTGTTCTCTTGGACACAATGTCTTTAAGAAACTTGGCATAGTTTGGCATTTGTTCAATTGCTTCCACCAATGGCAAGTTGATGTGGACTTGCTTTAGGATATCAAGAAACTTCTTGAATTGATATTCTTGCTTTTGTCGCTTCAACCTTTGTGGGAATGGTGGTGGAAGTCGGATATCTTCGATCCTTTCATTAGTTTGAAACCTGATTGACAGCATTGTTGGGACAACTGGAGTTGCCGAGGCGTTATCAACTGGGGTTGCCGAGGCATGCTTATCGCAAGTTGCCGAAACATCCTTATCGTCGGTTGCCGAGGCATGCTTATTGCCGGTTGCCTCGACAATTCCTGGTTCAGCATCTGAGGCTTTGCCGCTAGGTTCGTCTTGATCTTTTTGTGGAATTTTGGTTGATGAGCGGGTTTGAGCCTCTCTAAGTTGTTGGCCACTTCTAGTGGTGATCGCCTTACATTGCTCATGGATAGTTCCTCTTGCGACTTCAGTATCACTAGGTAAACCTCCTTGCGGTCTAGTATTCATATTTTAAGCAAACTGTCCTACTTGATTTTCCAATGATTTGATTGCCGCCTCTTGGTTTTGCAATCTCATCTCGGTCCTGTTAATAAAAGCATCAGTTCTTTTTATGAAATTACTATTCTCAACCATATAAGATTCAGTTTTCATCATAAAAGCATTTAGAGAATTTTCCAAAGAACTAGATGTTGTCGGTTGTTGCTGCGGCAACTGTTGCCGTGGCATATTCTGCTGGAATCTCGATGCTTGTGCATTCTGATTGTTCTGGTTTAGAGCATTGTTGGGATTACTCCATGAAAAATTCGGTTGCTTCTTCCAAGATGGATTGTATGTATTGGACATCACATTGTTGTTCCGATTGTAATTCCCCACATAGAAGTTGGATTTCGGATTCTGCATACATTCAGAAGAATTATGGTTATCATCACATAACTCACAAAAAGAATCCATTACCTTGACTTCATGTATGTTGTTTGGTTTTTGCATGTTCTGGACCATCTTGGTTAAAGTGGCCAATTGTGCCGAAATTGAATCTGATGATCCTAGTTCATGTATTGTGGCTTGACGTCTAACTCCTCCTCTTCTAGTAGATGGGAATTGATAATCATTCTTGGCCAGCCTGTTTAAAATTTGCATTGCTTCCTCCGGCGACTTATCTAAGAGTATGCCGTTTGCTGAGGCATCTAGCATCATCCTTGTTGGTGTATTCACGGCGTTGTAAAACATTGTTACTTGAATCCACACGGGAATCCGTGTAGGGGCATTTGTGTAGAAGTTCTCTATATCGCTCCCAAGCCTCGTACATGGATTCATCATCGCCTGCGAAAAAGAAGTAATGTCGTTCTGAAGCTTATCGTCAAATTTGTAGGATTAAATCGAGCAAGGAAATCACGACAAAGATCGGTCCAAGATGCTATTGATCCGGCAGGAATGCTATTCAACCATGCTTTCGCCCTATCCCTCAGTGAATAGGGAATAATCTTAATCGTAAGACATCGGGGTGACTCCGTGTATTTTGAACGAGTTGCAAATCTCGAGGAAAGATTTAAGATGTTGCCGTGCATCTTCGATTCTTTGAGCCGCCAAAATGACCAATTGTGTTGATCATATTAAACATTACCGGTTTTAACTCAAAGTGGTCGGCTTCAATTTCAGGTGCGACAACTCCTGGATTAAGTCCATCAAGATCTTCTTCAAGATAGTCTCGAATAGTTCTATTTCGTGCAAGAATCACTCCTCCTCCTGCTGGAACATCTTGATTCATATTGCCGTCTTGATTAGCCATTGCTACTCTTATCCTTCGTCTAAGTCTTTGTAAGGTTCGTTCGATTTCTGGATCAAAGGGATATTCTGGTGTAGTCGGTCTCGCCCTGGTCATATACCAATGCAAAACCAAAGTTTGTTAGCCCTTTAAATCTTAAACAAGAAAAGTAAAAAGAAAGTGCAAGAAAATAAAAACAAAGTCGCTATTGCCAATCCCCGGCAACGGCGCCAAAAACTTGTTGCGCGTAATAAGTGCTACGCAATTGTGCAAGTATACACGTTGCAAGTTATAGTATAAAAGATATCATCTCCACAGGGATTGGTGCCACTTCAAGAATCTAGTCTCCTGCACTGTGAAAAGTAAAAACACAAATAAAGGATTATAGGAGTTTAACTAATAACTAATCTAGAAAGCAATAAAGTAAAAGAAAAGATGAGATCAAATGAGAGAGAGATAGGCCAGGTTATCGTGAGTTGAGGTGTGATAGCCGATTGGATCATCTTGGTAAAAGAGTGCACAGGCAACTCAGTTGCCGTGGCAACTTGCACAACGGGGTTGCCTTGGCAACTAATCGATGGTTGCCTGGGCGACTAGTTGGGCAACTACTTGGGCGTCTGGGCAGCAATCTTCAAGGTTCGGCAGAGCGTTCTTCAATGGTTTCTTCTTATCCCTAAGTCGAAACTCTAGCTATTTGTGCATGCCTTGATAATACATCCCTGCGTGAATCAAGGGTGAACAACAACCAATCTTACGCTCCTCTTAGCCGTTGAAATCCTTAACTTATTCCTAAGCCGGATTAATCTTCACCATTAATAGATTGAATAAAGATCATATTCATTCGTTTCTTGAATCTAACTCTCCCGATATTAGATAAATAGATAAAATCACGAGATCCTCTCCCAATTCACTCGCAAACAAGAATAAGAACCAAGAATGAATAAACCTTGAATAGAAAAGTGCAAACTCTTATTACCTAAACAGAAACCAATAGTTTCTCACAACCACAAAACACAATAACCATAGCCAAATAGATTTAGTTCATCGCTAGGTTCCAAAGAAACACAAGATAAATAATCCCTAGCATGAACCCAATCGAACAAGAAAGAAAAGGATGAAGAAGGAGGCTTGTCAAAATCCTCCTTGCCCTAGATGCTTGTCGAAAATTCTCTCCTCTTGCCTTCCTTGGACTTGTCGAAATTCCCCTCTCTTGCTCTCTATGGATTGTCGAAATCTCCCTCTTATTTATAGGGCTAGGTCAAAGTCCTTCTTTGAGGAGGGAGTTAAGTTGGAATTAAATTATCTTTAAAGAATATAATTCTTTATTATAATTATATTCCTACTAGAACTTCTCCTATCTTCTTGGAATTTAATTCTTCTTTAATCTCTTCATGGAAATCAAATTCCTTTGGGATTGGGCTTTGCTCCACGTCATCTTGGGCTTGTCTAGTCATCAATTTCGACTACCATATCACCTTTGCTCTTTGTCGACAATTGCCCTGGCAATTGGCTCGGCGTCTCCTTCATGCATTGCCCTGGCAACTAGCTCGACATCTCCTTCATGTATTGCCCTGGCAACTAGCTCTAGCCTTGCTTTGGCAAATGATCCTGTACATACACACAAAACACACCAAAGCAGCATCTTTTCCCACAAAAACTACCAAGTTATGTAATCAAGCTCAAGTTGGAAAGAAACATGGATTAATGCATGAATGGCTAATTATGCAACTAATATGTCTAACAATAATATGAGTAAAAAGGGTAAGTGTTGCGTGTAATAAGTGCTACGCAAATGTGCAAGTATACACGTCGCAAGTAATAAAGTGATACGAGTATCGAGTATCGTCTCCATAGGGATTGGTTTGGGCCACTTTGCTTAAGTTACTACACTGTGAAAATAAAAACACAATTGATAATAAGAGTTGATTTTAACGAGTAAAGTAAAAGCAATAAACTAAAAGAATATATGAAAGAAAAAGAGAGAATAGGCCAGGTTATCGTGAGTTGAGGTGTGATAGCCGATTGGATCATCTTGGTAAAAGAGTGCAAGGGCAACTCAGTTGCCGTGGCAACTTGCACAACGGGGTTGCCTTGGCAACTAATCGATGGTTGCCTGGGCAACTAGTTGGGCGTCTGGGCAGCAACCTTCAAGGTTCGGCAGAGCGTTCTTCAATGGTTTCTTCTTATCCCTAAGTCGAAACTCTAGCTACTTGTGCATGCCTTGATAATACATCCCTGCGTGAATCAAGGGTGAACAACAACCAATCTTGCGCTCCTCTTAGCCATTGAAATCCTTAACTTATTCCTAAGCCGGATTAATCTTCACCATCAATAGATTGAATAAAGATCATATTCATTCGTTTCTTGAATCTAACTCTCCCGATATTAGATAAATAGATGAAATCACGAGATCCTCTCCCAATTCACTGCAAAACAAGAATAAGAACCAAGAATGAATAAACCTTGAATAGAAAAGTGCAAACTCTTATTACCTAAACAAAAAACAACCACAAAACACAATAACCATAGCCAAGTAGATTTAGTTCATGGCTAGGTTCCAAAGAAACACAAGATAAATAATCCCTAGCATGAACCTAATCGAACAAGAAAGAAAAGGATGAAGAAGGAGGCTTGTCAAAATCCTCCTTGCCCTAGATGCTTGTCGAAAATTCTCTCCTCTTGCCTTCCTTGGACTTGTCGAAATTCCCCTCTCTTGCTCTCTATGGATTGTCGAAATCTCCCTCTTATTTATAGGGCTAGGTCAAAGTCCTTCTTTGAGGAGGGAGTTAAGTTGGAATTAAATTATCTTTAAAGAATATAATTCTTTATTATAATTATATTCCTACTAGAACTTCTCCTATCTTCTTGGAATTTAATTCTTCTTTAATCTCTTCATGGAAATCAAATTCCTTTGGGATTGGGCTTTGCTCCACGTCATCTTGGGCTTGTCTAGTCATCAATTTCGACTACCATATCACCTTTGCTCTTTGTGACAATTGCCCGGCAATTGGCTCAGCGTCTCCTTCATGCATTGCCCTCGCAACTAGCTCGACATCTCCTTCATGTATTGCCCACGGCAACTAGCTCTAGCCTTGCTTTGGCAAATGATCCTGTACATACACACAAAACACACCAAAGCAGCATCTTTTCCCACAAAAACTACCAAGTTATGTAATCAAGCTCAAGTTGGAAAGAAACATGGATTAATGCATGAATGGCTAATTATGCAACTAATATGTCTAACAATAATATGAGTAAAAAGGGTAAGTGTTGCGTGTAATAAGTGCTACGCAAATGTGCAAGTATACACGTCGCAAGTAATAAAGTGATACGAGTATCGAGTATCGTCTCCATAGGGATTGGTTTGGGCCACTTTGCTTAAGTTACTACACTGTGAAAATAAAAACACAATTGATAATAAGAGTTGATTTTAACGAGTAAAGTAAAAGCAATAAACTAAAAGAATATATGAAAGAAAAAGAGAGAATAGGCCAGGTTATCGTGAGTTGAGGTGTGATAGCCGATTGGATCATCTTGGTAAAAGAGTGCAAGGGCAACTCAGTTGCCGTGGCAACTTGCACAACGGGGTTGCCTTGGCAACTAATCGATGGTTGCCTGGGCAACTAGTTGGGCGTCTGGGCAGCAACCTTCAAGGTTCGGTGAGCGTTCTTCAATGGTTTCTTCTTATCCCTAAGTCGAAACTCTAGCTACTTGTGCATGCCTTGATAATACATCCCTGCGTGAATCAAGGGTGAACAACAACCAATCTTGCGCTCCTCTTAGCCATTGAAATCCTTAACTTATTCCTAAGCCGGATTAATCTTCACCATCAATAGATTGAATAAAGATCATATTCATTCGTTTCTTGAATCTAACTCTCCCGATATTAGATAAATAGATGAAATCACGAGATCCTCTCCCAATTCACTCGCAAACAAGAATAAGAACCAAGAATGAATAAACCTTGAATAGAAAAGTGCAAACTCTTATTACCTAAACAAAAACCAATAGTTTATCACAACCACAAAACACAATAACCATAGCCAAGTAGATTTAGTTCATGGCTAGGTTCCAAAGAAACACAAGATAATTAATCCCTAGCATGAACCCAATCGAACAAGAAAGAAAAGATGAAGAAGGAGGCTTGTCGAAATCCTCCTTGCCCTAGATGCTTGTCGAAAATTCTCTCCTCTTGCCCTCCTTGGACTTGTCGAAACTCCCCTCTCTTGCTCTCTCTCTTATCGAAATCTCCATCTTATTTATAGGGCTAGGTCAAAGTCCTTTGAGGAGGAGTTTAAGTTGGAATTAAATTATCTTTAAAGAATATAATTCTTTATTATAATTGTATTCCTACTAGAACTTCTCCTATCTTCTTGGAATTTAATTCTTCTTTAATCTCTGCATGGAAATCAAATTCCTTTGGGTTTGGGCTTTGCTCCACGTCATCTTGGGCTTGTATAGTCATCAATTTCGACTACCATATCACCTTTGCTCTTGTCGACAATTGCCATGGCAACTGGCTCGACGTCTCCTTCATGCATTGCCCTGGCAACTAGCTCAGCGTCTCCTTCATGCATTGCCCTGGCAACTAGCTCTAGCCTTGCTTTGGCAAGTGATTCTGCACACACACAAAAACACACCAAAGCAGTATCTTTTTCCACAAAAATCACCAAGTTATGTAATCAAGCTCAACGATGGAAGGAAACATGGATTAATGCATGAATGGCTAATTATGCAACTAATATGAGCCTAAGTCTAACATTAATATGAGTAAAAAGGGTAAGAAAAATAGTACTTTTGAACACTTATCACACCCCCAAACTCTAACTATTGCTTGTCCTCAAGCAATGCAAACTAACAATTACCTGCCAAGACTTTAATCATCAAAGACATGCTTCAAACTTGAATTCAAACCTCGGAACCGTGGCACAAAGTATGATCACCTTTTAATTTTTCGGATAGCACAAAAATTACCCGGAACGAAACTATAATGCTCGTGACAATGTGTGTGCGTAGTTGTGTACAAGTTGATTTTCAAGATTCTATGTGAACAATAGGCTTTTATCAATTTAATTACCGGTGCATTTATTTTTATTTTCACTAGAGCCAATTTCGGGCACCTTAGCAAAGTAAGCAATTTCTCATTTTATTTTAGTCGACTAGAGCCAATTTCGGGCACCTCTAGCGATTCTTTAATGTGCATTAACTACTAGAGCCAATTTTGGGCACCTCTAGCAAGAATTTAACTTTTAATTTTATGACGATTGGAGAGAGGATAGAATACACGATCTAAGATGGAAAATTATGGTCTAAGTCAAAGGACCAAACTGAAGAGAAGACAGATGAAGACAAAAAAGTAAATGAGTGTCACCTCCAAAGTTCTCGTGGCTGTAAAAGAAGAAGATAGACTGACTCTCTGGGGTTATCAAGGAAAATTCCTCGGACGAGTGCAAATTTGGAAGTGTTCAGAGTATCCATCTCAGAAATATGGCCTTATTTGGTAGAAGGTTGCTATCTTGCTCCCATATCGATAAAGATTACACATGAACTATCTGCCCATAGCTTCGACTCAAGTAGCACATGTGAATTCTATATGGGGGCACCAGGGCATCCCACTAGAAAGTGTACACCCTTACTGGAGGAGATCAAGAAGCTGATCAATAATGGAACCTTGACACAAGAACTGATCCAGCAGTAGAGAACCAAGGATGAGGGCAACTAAGAAAACCAGAGATGTCTTTGCATTAGAAGACTTTCTTGAAGTAATACAAGAAATCAAATTTACTACCTATGGCCCACATGTGTTAAAGATCTTTTGTGACGGGGCATGCGTCATGTTTGTTGATTTTCATTCCAATGAAGAACCCATTTCGCGTAACATACAATGTTCTTGAAAACACACAGATGTGTATCTTTTCTCGCCGTTGTAGGTCACTGGATATCAATTGCAAGATGTGACATTAGTTGGATGTTGTGATAACGATAAGGTGTGATCTCCCCAATAGACTCTGGTCAGCAAAGTGAGACTACTACTCTTTCGATGACGTTCAATGACGAAAAAGCTCCAAATGTTAACCATGTAGAGTTGGTTGAAATTGAAACTCTAAGCGTAATCTTCTATGAACTAAAGAGCCAATAATCAAAATATGACACATGTGTGTGGAATAAAAGAAAATAGCAATATTAGGTGGATTAAATAAAAAGCACTCCTATGTTCGAAGCCTGGTAATAGGCTTATTCGGATAAGAGTGTAGAAATTTTGGGGCACTCTGCTGAAGCAATAAGATTGCAAGACACCATAGCTTCATGAGTGATGGTAATATTTTCAAATCATGACTATGCCGAGTAACTTGGGGTAATGTTGTTTGCTCCATCGTTGTCTTCAAGACAAAGGACCATGACGAGTTGATTTCCTCAAAATAATTATAAATGCATGAAAAAGGAAAAAAAGAATGAAAAAAGAGGGAAAAGGAGACAAAAATGAATAATAGCATAAGTATAATTAAAAACACTTACCCACCTATAATTTTATTCTTAGAATGATATTTCTGCGCTCGAGTGGTCAAACAAGTCCACCCGTTTTAGGGCAGAGCAAATAATGAGAATTGAGAAAGAGTAGTATTTTGCAGCAACGCGGTAATCATGAGGATGAACCGAGTCATCCAAGAAAGATTTCACAGCCTTGAATCGCCGCAACATTCAGATCCAAGCTATGCTTGAAATGATCGCTGAACGGTTGAATCTAAGACGTTCTTGCACTTGATATCCAGAGTTCCTATTATGTTGTTTGTTATACTAAGATTTTGATTTCAAGATCCTGTATGTTAATCTAAATGACACTCTTCAGTGGAATGCCAATCAACAAATTGACAATTTAAAGCAACAAAGATTTCTATGTATTACTTCAGAGATAAGATCTAGAATACAAGGTCGTGGATATTATTGGGCACCTAACCAGCGAAACGACTCCGCCATGTATAAGATAAAGATGATGACAAGAATATATGTGTCAGACAGCTCAGGAGTAGGAAACGGGTTTCAGCTGTGATGCTTTGGTTGGTTCAAGGAAATGAAGAACGAATTGGGACGAGAATGAGGTCACAAAATACGGGGGAAAGTAAGAGATAAACATTGATTTTCCAAGGAGTTAGAGCATAGGGATCGAGAGATGGTTCCCGTCAAGAAGCAACAAGAAGATTGAGCTTAGAAATTAAGTTCAGAGCATGGAAGCATTTTGCTCGCCCCGATGATGAAACTGTAAAATACTCTGAATGTTGGGTAAAAGATTTGGAAGATAGCTGAGCCCATGATCGAGTGGGGCAATGCAGAACATGAAGAAGGGTAGGAATCCCTACACGAGAATGATATAAGGATTAGAATGAGCTTATTTGTGAAATGGGTAGAGACCCCGAAGAAGAAATACAGTTGCTTGTGCAAGAGAGCAAGAGCGGGTATTCAATGGATAAAGCAAAGATTGATGAAAATGAAGATCAAAACTGAGCATATTGCAAAAAGAAAGGAAATGGAGAAATCCGGAGAATGACTTTTCAGGGCATAGGATTTAAAAAAAACATATTTAAAAGAGAGGGGGAAAAGAGGACAAAGAGAAGAAAGAGAGTAAAAAAGAGAGAGAAGAAGAAGAAAAGAGAGAAGAAAAAAGAAAAGAGAAAGAAAAAAGAAAAGAGAGAAAAAGATAGAGAGAAAGAACGAAAAAGGGAAGGGGAAGAAAAAGAAGAAAAAAAGAAAAAAGAAGAAGAAGAAAAATAAAGCATTACATTGCATCATATACATAGAGGCATGTCAATTTTTGCTTTTTTCAGACAAGTATTTGAAGAATTATCAAAGAGTTTTAAGAAGTAGATATTATTGAAGAAAGATGTCGACAGCCATAGTAGCGTGAGGCCAGATATCGGCAGCCATAGTAGCGTAAGGCCAGATGACAATAGCTATAGTAGCGTAAAGCCGAATATTAAGTCCTTCAAGCCATCAGTAACACTTTCAGGCATGATGATAAGACCTTCGGGCCACCAGTAAGTCTTTCGAGCATGGTGATAAGTCTTTCGGGCCATCAATAAGTCCTTTGGGCATGATGGTGATAGTCATAGTAGCGTGAGGCTAGATGACGGTAGCCATAGTAGCGTAAAGTCAGATATTAAGTCCTTTGGGCCATTAATAAGATCTTCGGGCATGATGATAAGACCTTCGGGCCACCAGTAAGTCTTTCGAGCATGGTGATAAGTCCTTCGGGCATGATGACGGTAGCCATAGTAGCGTGAGGCCAGGTGACGGTAGCCATAGTAGCGTGAAGCCGGATAATTAAGTCCTTCAGGCTATTAGTAAGACCTTAGGGCATGACGATACGACCTTCAAGCCACCAGTAAGTCTTTTGAGCATGGTGATAAGTCATTCGGGCCATCAATAAGTCCTTCGGGTATGATGACGACAACCATAGTAGCGTGAGGCTAGGTGACGATAGCCATAGTAGCGTGAAGCCAAATAATTAAGTCCTTTGGGCCATCAGTAAGACCTTCGGGCATGATGATAAGACCTTCAGGCCACCAGTAAGTCTTTCGAGCATGGTGATAAGTCCTTTGGGCCATCAATAAGTCCTTCAGGCATGATGACGTTAGCCATAGTAGCGTGAGGCCAGGTGACGATAGCCATAGTAGCGTGAAGCCAGATAATTAAGTCATTCGGGCCATCAGTAAGTCCTTCGGGCATGATGATAAGTCATTCGAGCCACCAATAAGTCTTTCGATCATGGTGATAAGTCTTTTAGGCCATCAATAAGTACTTCGGGCATGATGACGACAACCATAGTAGCGTGAGGCCAGGTGACGGTAGCCATAGTAGCGTAAATCTAGATGTTAAGTCCTTTGGGCCATCAGTAAGTCCTTCGGGCATGATGATAAATCCTTCGGGCCATCGGTAAGTCCTTAGGGCATGGTGATAAGACCTTCAGGCCGTTGGTAAAACCTTCAGGCATGATGTCAAGCTTTTCTTTTGAATGTCAAAATGAGTATAAATCGGGGCATTGAAGAGATCGAAGCTTGAAGATATGGCCGAGGAAGAGCGGAAACTTCCAGAAGAACCCGTGATTCCAAAGCCCAAGATAGGGAAGTAGGATAAAAATGGGTGCTTTTGGTCTTTGCTTTTTTCTCACTTCACAAGAACAAGCAAAGTAGGGCAACTATAATCACTCATTTTGGTTCAGGTTGTAAATATTATCGTAGTACTAGTTAATTATAGTAATTGTTATATATGTTAGTATGTATGTATACCTATGTGATATGTATTTGTTTTTAATAGGTGTATATGTGTTTTTTTATAAATATTGGTATGTGTTAATGTATTAACACGAGCTATATAATTGATAGATATTATGATATTGCATGTACATGTATTATGTATGTTTGTAATAAGTATGTATAATGTGTGTATGTATATATATGTGATATGGTTGTGTGCACGTATATGTATGATGTAGGTTTGCATGTATAGGTAAATTTGCATGTGTATATATTAATGTCAAGTATATGTTTGTAGGTATGTGAATAAATACGTATGTATGGTTATTGATTATCACTCCTAGGGCTGTTGGACTTCCACGCGCGCATGGCTTGCACGCGCTAACCTTTTAGATAATCTTACGCCACGTGGCATCATCTCCAGCAACCACCATGCACTCCAGAAGGGATTGTGACCGTTCGTGCCCCTAGTGATCCCAGCCGTTGGATCAAATTTGATCCAACAGCCAGAATCAAATCTGGCCGATTGCTATCCACCCTCCCTGCCACGTGGCACCACCACCAGATTTTCCGCCGCTGCCGCCGTACGATCCCTCTCCGGCCGTACCAACCACCAGACACGCAAGAGAGACAGAAAAATAGATTATCAACAACCAAATCTCAGAAATATATATATTTTATTTTATATCTACCAAAAAATCAGAAAAAAGTCAGCATATATGTAATGAGATCTACCATCTTTTGTACTCAGTTTTTATCAGATCCAAGAATCAATAACAAAAAAAGAAATATTTCTAGTGGTAATTTTTCTTCTCTCATTTCTTTTCTTACATATTTTTTGCATGAAAAAAAAAAACACAAAAGGTTTAGAGTTTACCCAGCCGCCGTTGATTCTCCCCTTTATCGGCGATAAGCCATGTGGTGAGTCGGATAAAGGATTTTTTTGGGTCTCGTTTCATAAAGATTTTTTAAAAAAAGAAAAAGAAGCAGTTTTAGCTTATGTTTTTCCTAAATCTAACAAAAGAGGGAGTTTTCTCCTCAAATCTAAGGCTAGCTATAGGTGTAGTTTGAAAGGGGGAGCATTTTAGGCTAGGGTTTGGGGTCCACAAGCACCAGCGAGCGGCGGCCGGTGGTTGTCTGGGGTGGCTATGTTTTCTGGAAAAACAGAGAGAATATGGGTATTTCATCTTAAGGGTTAAAAAATGGAAAATAGAGAAAGGGGAGATCGGTTGGTTTATTTTATAGACAATAAAATTTTCAAAATGGTATAATCACCCGCTAAATCCTTTCGTATTTTGGGTATTTTCAAAGTTGTCTTGCCGCTTGGTTTATTTGCACAAACGGTCCCTCTCACTTTTTAAAATCTCACAATTAAGTCCCAAAATTGACCGAAATCAGTTTCAAAAATGGTTAAATTACCGGCTTATTCATTCCATGTTTTGGTTTTTTTTTCAGTCCGAGCTTGCCTCTTGGTCTTATTACAAGTCCAGTCCCTATGAGTTTCGTCTGGTTTTCAATTAAATCCTAAAATGTGTTTTTTTCTCTCTTTCGTTTCGGGCCTTCTGCTTTGTTTTTATTTCATTTCAGTCCCCTTTGTGATTTAAATATTTATGTTTTTTACATTGCTTTCTAGTGATTACATGTTATTTTTTTACTTTATGTTTTTACATGGGTTTTTTGTGATATCATGCTTTGTGATTTAACTTATTTTGTTCGTGTTATATACATGTATATTTATATGTTATGTTTAATTTAATTTGTATATTCATGTCCACATGTTAGCATGCTTTTTATTTGCTTGCTTCGTACATTTTTGTTTCTTTAATTTATGGCTTGTTTGGTCTCGTAAATGTCATGTTTTTATGTCCATCTTGTTTTTTAGGTCGCATACCAGTGTGGTAGTTTTGTACACTAGTGTTAATATCACATCTTTTTATATTAAGTGTGCAATTTGTGTCATACGTTAAAAATTAAGTTTTGGTTTCTGTATGTTAGCATGTTGCTTTGATTTGTTATTTTAATACCATATTATATATATGCCATGCATATGTTGCATTCGTGTCTTTATGTGTTCAAGCATATTGTGATTATTTAATTCGATGTTAGAAGCTTTCTTTTATTCCATGTTTGTGTTTATGCTTTGTTCTCATTAGGGTATGTTATGTTTTTCTTATTCGTGTATTTTACTTTTTTTTATTTAATATTGTAAAATTCATGTGTTTATGTTCTTTTTTTATATCATGTCAATATGAATGTTTAATATTTTTGTTTCTAAGATGGCATGACGGATATACTTTGTTAATGCGGTGCCTTTTTACTCGAGCGTAAACATGGCCATTATCAAGCGCAGTGATGGTGGTCTATCGGTTTATTCTCGAATAACGAGGCTCTTAAAATTTACTCGCACTTATAACCAAATTTTAATTTAATCGTCACTTTAATCCGAAAAGTTTAATATTAATAAAGCGGTAATTATTAAAGTGCCAATTTTAGGTAGTGTGGGGGTGCTAATCTTTCCCCATCCATAACCGACTCCCGAACCCAAAATTTTTAAAATCTTTGGTTTTTATGGTGCCCGACCTACCTTAGTGGCCAGTGGCGACTCCATTTTTAAAATAATACAGTTTTTTTCTAAAACGCTAATAGAAGACATTTGTTTTAATACCCGAAAGACCCCAAACACCTTTAAAACCAATTTTTTTAGCAAAAACACTCGAACCAAAAATATCGCTACAAAGATGATATGGTTTTGATATATTCTATAATTTATGCTTTGGGAACAGTGATAAGATCTTGATGAAGTGAATCTGCCCTTAAAAGCTTTGTTCTATCAGTAAGTTTAGAAATTCATAGAAAATCGAATATTCTGAGTTAGAAGATAAATTTTATATGTGTAGAACCATGTATAAGTCTAGTTTTATCTCCAACAAATGGTGATTTATTCCGAGTTATGTGTCAAAAGTTATGATTTTCTAATCGAAAGTAGGACAGAAAAATTGGAACCAGTTTCTGCTCTGGACAGTTTCTGTTTCGGGATTTCTATGAATTCTCACAATTTTTGTAGATTTTATTAATTCATGAGGCTTATACCTTTAGAACCGTAGTAGAATCTAGTTTTTAATGGTGTAAAGAATGTTAGATTCCAATATGTGTTATGTTCTGCAGAGACAGTTCTTTGAAGATAGCGCAAGCTGCCAAATACTAGAGTTAATGACCTAACTTAAAAAGTGGAAATGTTGAACGTTAGGTCTCTAATGGTTGCTGCTTGAATGATGAAAATAGTTTGCATACATATGGGTAAATGTATGTTAAGAGCACGTATAAAGGATGGTTAAATAAGGTTGAAATTATATGTTGTTAATCAGGGCAGTATATATACAATATATGTACAGTATTATAAGTATGCAAAAATACAGTTGATAAAGAATGAAGAACAATTTTGTTAATACAGAAAAATAGTTTAATATTTAAAGCATGATGTGTATAAAGTTTGGTTAAATAGTGAGTGCTTTTAATATGTAGTGTAAGCAAATATAATTGTATGAATGAGAATGAGATTGGTATAAATGAATGAAGTTATTAATATGATAATGTATGATATTTGGTGGTCCTTTCGAATTGAAATGAAGGAAATTGGAAGGATTGGAAGTATTACATTTGTGTATGGAACTTGAGTGGTCTTGAATGTTTGATGTAGTGATTGTTTTTGTAAAATGTGTAATATGTAATAATTTTGATTTGGTTTTTGCTTTGAATTATTAATTAGTTATATGATAGAATTGAATATGTTATAATGATTAGTTGTTTTGAGGTACATGTATTAGTAAAGAAGATATCGCTAAGTGAAAGCTAGGAAAGGGAAAAGAGTTTGTAAAGCAAGTTATGATTGTGGATTTAGGTATCCCGTAACTTTGAGATAACAGATGAGTGTAGTTTATGCATTCGAGATGACATGGTGTCATCCTGATCATTGTTTACTTGAATTTTTATGTTCAAATCATACTCATTTTGCATAACGCTCAAATAGAGCACATTGGGGAAGGGCATTCAAGTCATAGCATGTTTTGTAAGTTTTTGACTATGTTGGCATTACATATGCATATTTTTATCTTGCTATGCTATGATATCTTTTGTTAATTTAAAAGACGGATTGGAACTTTGTAATAAGCTTGAATCAACAATGAACTCCTAAATAGAGCTTAATGCCCACTTGCCATAAGACACCAAATAATGTTCCTTAAGCTGTAATGCTTAAGTAATAAACTCTTAAGTTCTTTGGAGCTAAAAGCTCACTTATGCCATAAGATTACCCTCCTAATGTTAAAGCATAAAATGTTATAAGTTGCCTAATCAATGGAAGCCCTTGGACACTTTGGCATGGCACATGGCATATTGGGACTACGGTCCACGGGCTACGACTCAGGGGTGACGAACCCATATTATGATATATTGGCGACAGTAGGAGGTAGCGAGGGAGGTGATGGAAGAGAAGAGAAGATTGATTGATATGATTTAGCACTAGTCATTGCTTTATGCTTTTTGCTACGTGTAACACAAACCATCACTATCTATGTCCAAATGTGATCCAAGACAAATGTTATAAAAGATATGAACTCAGCTACTAAGCTTCGTAAAAAAAACTAATAAGCAATGTTATAAACTTAGATAAGCTCTATCATGATCTCCGATAAGCTTTGATAAGAACCCTGGTTTGATTTGATAACAATTTGACAAGCTTGGTTATGAACTTCAATAAACTCTAATAAGAATTCTAAAGGAACTTTGATAAGGTTTTATAAGAATAAGAAACGATGGTGAATGAATGCCGAATAAGTCTCCATTAGACTTAGCTATGTATAACCATGACCAACATAAATGTTTATTACCCTATGCTTGGTTACATTGTTTTCTCATTAATGATTGTGTTGCCTTATCATGGATTACTACCTCACTTAGGCTATATAAGCCTAATGCATTCATCCCATACATTTGTAGGTTTTATGATTATCTTTGGGTTGATCGTGTTGGAGGGTTGCAAGTCACACCATAAAGACTTTGTAATTTGTCTATGTTTTACCTCGAAACTCCTAGAATGGTGCCATATTATATTTGTGTAGCATCTCTGTAATTTAAGTAGTCCATTTTGTTTTATAACTTTTAGGATATGTATAAGGCCCTTTAAGAATCGTATTTGGAATGAACTTATTAAGCTATTGTTGATTGCGTGATATTAATTTGGTTGTGATACTGTTTTGAAGTGGTAATGGAGTATGATTAGTGATTGTTTAACAGCTAGTTTGTAAAACTATGCCATAGAATTCGTAATGTATAAATGATCCCTATGGTATGACTCTAAATTGTCTCAATATATCCAAAACTAATTTAAGTGCACACTGTTTAATATGAAATTAATGAAGGAATGATTATATGTATAGGCTTTTTAACCAGATAACTAAATGTTTGACATAAAACTGATAAGTGAATAATGTATTTAATGTACCTATGTTATACTATGATCGAGGTATGCATGTTAGGAAATACAAAATCTGAATGATTGATGAAATAAGCCTTTAGAACTAAATGATTATTTGTCCTATTTTTAATTGTATATAAGTATATTAGAGGTATTATAGTATAATGTCACGTTATCTATATTCTAGTTTGCAAAGGTCCTTAAGCATAATAACCGATTGATTATTATGTAATTGAGTTCTTTGGAGATGTATACCTGTGTTTTACATATGATAGTTTTGCACGTGTGTGTCATGGGAATGTGGAGTTTCTCTTAAAGTTAAATATGGAAGTTTTGAATAGCCTTTTTGGGGAGTCGGGGTATAAATCTATGAAACCTTGACTGAGCTTCTCTTAAGAACTAGAATTATATTTTAGTATGGAATTTTATTGTTTGATTCTTAATGCATGGTTTTGTACTTGAGATAAGGGTAAATGACATTCTAGCCTTTTGCTTAGAGAATCGAAAGTTAAGAAGATAGAATAAATGTGGTAAATGCCATGAAATTGAAAACCTAGTAGGAATGATGTTCAATTAACATGATTTGATTGTTAATTTTTTTTTAAATCTAAGTAAGCAATATTGTAATAGGAATGTGGTGATGTTTATGACTTGATATTGTTAAGCATGCTTGGTATGATTTTATAGTACGATAATATATGTAATGCTTGTGTGTAACACCCTCAACGCATATTCAATAATTAAATACACATTGAAGATGTTACTAAAGTTTTTAAATGATTTCCTGACTTAATTCTTTTAAACCAGTTTAGTAAAATAATTTTTCTTCAGTTTTATGGAATCATAAACCTATCTAGTAACACCTTGTTTCAACCCTGAATTTATTAAATAAATATTTAAAATAGTTATTAACTTGAAAATATAATTCAGGGTGTAAACTATGTATACTACCTAAACCCTTTCTTTGAATTAAAATCGCTACTTGATTAGCATAAACTACATAATATTTACACCAAAACCCATTGTTAATAATTTAAAACTATACCACTTTTCCATAAAACTTAAGTTACAAGCCCATTTAAAATAAGTAACATGACTTATAAATTCAATAGTATTAAACAACTACAGATTTAGAAATATGAGTACATGCCCACTAGTCTAGGATGTAAGTGTACATACTATTGCTTATAGGCGATAACTTGATTTCCAATGTGCAGCTCCTTCCTTGATACTACTAACCAGATCGGCCTACGTGTAATACAAATCACACGCTAAGTATAACTTAGTGAGGCGTACTTGTAACAATGTGGACATTAACATAAATATCACAATATTTGTAAAATGGCAAGTAATATCTCGTGCATGTTTATATCATTTCATCATTTATCATGGTAAATGAAAAACTAACTTATTTTAGTGAATCATGCTTGCATGTATGTATGTTCAAAGTCATAATATCAGTCTTACTTTATCGATAATAAATACGATAGACATACTGGTCTATTTACTTGCTTAAAAGCATTTCCTAGTTTATTGCCCAAAGTACAATTTCATGTGATGCTATGGTACGCGAGTCATCACGACACTGTAGTGTCTTCAACGTCTTAGCGTCTGCATCGCATTAGCGACTGAGATGAGTACGTACTAGAGGACGCCCTTTGCTCCTCATCCTAGTACATTTTGTGCCTTTTAACACCGTAGTGTTTGAACTGACTCCGTAGAGTCTTTCCTGCACCGTAGTGCTTTTACGCAGTTGCTAGGACTCTATGGATATCCAACTATACCAAGACTTTCACACTAGTACTCGGGCATATCAATATAATATTTGTATGTTCAATATCCAATCAATCAATACTATCATTCATAATTCGATAATGGGCAGATTATACCCAAAATCTGATTTATCTTATATAAATCATTATGCCATATCCATATTTCTCATATGCCATTTAATATTCATGCTATTTGCATAATTTAATCAACATACCTTTTTCATTAATATCAAGGTCGACTTATCGCAAGTCCTCCAATTTATAATATGTCGTACATGCATGTAATGAACTCACCTGGGCTATGCAAAATATTGAGCCTCACTAAGCTAGTCCTCTATTTTTTTCTTTGCCTCGTTTATCTCGGGTTTCCTTGTCCTGCTGGGATGCTGCATATTTACCCATCGAACATATACAATATACATGTTAGATTTTTCTTTAATCTAACACTTCTTAAATATAAAATACTAGTATGAATATTCGAATATAAAAATTTTTCCAAAAATTTTCCCTTTTTTCTTCTTAGAAGTCGAATAGTTTAATTTGGTCCCTAGTGACCATTTTGCAACTTTTGCAAATTATTCAAGCTCAAATCACAATTTCTCCATAATTCTAACATTTTCCACTAACTTTTACTCAATGCCCTTCAATCCACTAACAATTGTTAAAGTGACATTTTGGTCACTAAACTTACACAAAAGTTGGCAAATTTGTACTAATTATTCAATCCAACATCTTGACCATTTTTCTCAAATTTTCCCTTCTATTTTGACCCTTGGCCAAAATGGTCACTAAACTTTTTCAATGTTGTTTTTCATTCAAACAACATTCTAGTATACTCAAAATAATTTTTCCAACATAAAATCTTCATTTCCAAGAATTAACATTTAAATCCCCAACTTCTTCTTACTTGGCAAATTAGGTATCTAAACTTTGCAAGGACTTTATTTTAGTCCTAATGCCATAATCAAGCTTCTAAATTCATAATCTCTTCAAATCCACCATTTATATAATTTTCACAATATTTTCCCTAAATTACCAAATATGCCAAAATAGTCACTTAGGAAATTAGTTGAGAATTTTTCATTCTAACATCAAAATCAAGCTTGTAGAATCATAAATCTTCCATATTCATCCTTAATTTCAAAACCCTAAATGAAACCCCAAATTCTAGGGTTAGGGTTTATGTTTTCAAATATAAATTGAATCCAAATTTAATCTTGATTTCAACTTTACAACACTTAATTTGCTTAAATCAAACTTCAATTTCAACATAGAACATGAAACTCTAATTTCTCTCTCATCAATAACATGAACAATTCTTCATATTACCATGCAAAATTACTATCAAAAGAAAGGTCATGAAGCATAGATCAATTTTTCTCAAAGCAACATACCTTGATTCTAACTTTAAAGCCTTCAAATTTGCCTTGGAAAATTTTTGGTATATTTTCCTCTTCTTTTCTCTTGCCTTTCAAATAGGTGGAGAAAGATTAACACATTTGTTCATCTTTTATTTTATAAATGCCACGTGTATTTTAATTAAATGAATATTAAATTCATTTAATTCCTTATGTCCAAAGAATCCTCCAACTATATCTTATTTTCAAAATTGCCATTTTGTAAAATTAGAACCAAGTCTAGTTAGATTCCAACTAGAAAAGTTAAAATATTCATAAAATTAATATTTTATGAATTTTCCATGGCCTATGGAACTGCCTTTAAAATTCTAATTCGATCTGATTACCCGATAATCACTTACTACGATTTTCCATTTTCCAAGCTATCAGGTAAAATTTGAAATTCTCATAATTCTGATCTCCATAAATAAATATTTTTGACATACAAAATATTCCATAATTTTGTAAAAATTAAAATCTTAAAATTTTAACTCGGTTCAATATACTGATAATTTACCCGAAATCTTTATCAGATAAACTTCTCTTAATAATCATTTTCAGACATTTCTACGAATAATTTCAACTCGAACTGATTCTTTTTTATCATCTCAATTACTGACATGAGACCTTCCCATAAGGTCACCCATCCTAGTACTACTCTAGCCTGAGCACGCTTAAATTTGCCATTTGATCCGGGTATCCGAATTCCACTAAAACCTTAACTGTGATTTTATAAATATTTGAAATATCGAATCAAACCAGTAATTCTATATTCAGTCCACATCAATAGGTGCTGTATAACTTTTCATATTTTGACTTGTATCATACAAGCTTTGAAAACTTATCATTTTGGTCACTAAACTTTAACCATGAATTCCCATTCCAATTTTTCCTTGGATTATTACCAAACTCTTAGAGTAACCTAATTTGCTTATCCTCTATCTCATGGTACTCTAAATTCTCAAAATTTCCTTTCAATGACTCCATAGTTAAAGAAATCCTAACTTTTATATTTTGTCATTCTAGTCACTAAGTTAGCTTTTAAGCCCTTATCATAGTGCTAAATGACTCTTAAACAACTTAGCAAATTTTGGGGTATTACAATTCTTCCTCCTTAAGAAAATTTGTCCTCGAATTTTAAAACGTAGCTGATTTAAATAGCTACGGGTACTGCTTCCTCATTTTCTCCTCAGTTTCCCAAGTTGTCTCTTCCACTTTACGATTTCTCCAAACGACTTTGACCAATGGAATTTTCTTATTCCTCAACTCTTTGACTCTATAAGATAAAATCTCCAATGGTTCTTCTTCATATGTTAAATCAGGCTGCAACTCAATCTCTTCTAGAGTGGTAACATGCGAGGGATTTGATCTATACCTTTGCAACATAGATACATGAAATACATCATAGATCTTGCTCATCTCTGGAGGTAAGGCCAGTTGATAAGCCACTGATCCAATTCTTTTGAGAATTTCATAAGGTCCAATGAATCTGGGACTTAATTTTCCTTTTCGACCAAAACGTAATACTTTCTTCCATGGTGATACCTTCAGGAAAACTTTATCTCCAACTTCAAATTCAACATCCCTTCTCTTTTTATCTGCATGTGCCTTTTTTGATCCATGGCTGCTTTGAGATTATTTTGAATAATCTTCACTTTATCTTCCATTTCTCAGGTTAAATCAACCCCACCTGTTTTTGGATCATTAAGAACATTTCAATCTTATAATTTAAACCAATTAAGAGGAGTTCTGCACTTTCTTCCATAAAGTGCTTCAAATGGTGCCATTTTGATGCTTGCCTGATAACTGTTGTTATATGTGAATTCAGCTAATGGCAAATAACTTTCCCATGATCCAGTGAACTCAATAATGCAAGCTCGTAACATATCTTCTAAGATATGGATCGTTCATTCTGACTGCCCGTCTGACTGCGGATGAAATGCAGTACTAAAATTTAGTTTAGTACCTAAAGCCTCATGTAATGCTCCCTAGAATCTCGAGGTAAACCTTGGGTCTCTGTCCAATACAATCGATACTGAGACACCATGTACTCGTACTATTTCTCTGATATACAATTCTGCATACTTATCTATTGAATAATCCACCCGAACTGGAATAAAATGTGCAAACTTTGATAATCGATCCACAATGACCCATATTGAATCCTTTTTGCTGGGCGTAACTGGTAGTCCTGTTACAAAATCCATAGTCACTTTTCCCATTTCCATTAAGCAATGGAGATAGGCTGTAACAATCTAGAAGGTACTTGATGCTCTACTTTAACTTGTTGACATGTCAGACATTTTGCTACAAACTCTGACATTGCTCTTTTCATTCCCAGCCACCAATAATGGGTTCTAGAATCTTGATACATCTTATAACGTCTAGGGTGCATAGATAATGGGTAATAGTGAGCTTCTGTTAAAATCTCTTTCTTCAATTCACCATTATCAGGAATATAAACTTTTCCTTGATAGTATAAACAACCATCAGATTTGATTTCATAGTCTTGTGCTTCTCCTGATTCATCTTGTCTTCTCTTTTCAATACATTCTTCATCCGAGAGCTGTAAATCTTTGATCCAATTTAGAAAAGTTGGCTTAAGCTGAAACTCTGCTGCTAAAGAACCATCTTGTCCCAAAGATAGTTGTTCATTCATTGCACGTAAAACAGAAAATTTCTTCAAGCTAAGGTCATATGCTACTACATTAGCCTTTCCAGGGTGATAATCAATAACCACATCATAATCCTTTAAAACTCAACCCATCTCCGTTGTCTCATATTCAGATCTCGTTGTGTCATCAAGTACTTCAAACTTTTGTGATCAGTGTAGATATGACACTTTTCACCATATAAATAATTTCTCCAAATTTTCAGTGCAAATATCACTGCTTCTATCTCCAAGTCATGAGTCGGATAATTCTTTTCATGATTTTTGAGTTGTCGCGATGCATAGGCTATAGCGCGACCTTGCATTAATACACAACCCAAACCATTATGGGATGCATCACTATACATAATATACTCTTTTCCCGGCTCTGGTTGAATTAATACTGGTGCCTCTGCCAAAACTTTCTTTAATCTTTCAAAACTCTCTTGACACTTCTCTGTCCATACAAAAGAAACACATTTTCTTAATACCTGGGTAAGTGGCATAGCAATGGTAGAGAAGTTTTGAACAAATCGTCTATAGTATCTAGCTAATCCCAAGAAACTTCTAACTTCCGAGACATTCTTTGGTGCCTCCCAATCAAGAATAGCTTGTATCTTCTTGGGATCCACTCTTATTCCATCAGCAGATACGACATGTCCGAGAAAAGTTACTTCGGATAGCTAGAATTCACATTTGGAAAACTTTGCATAAAGCTGCTTTTCTCTTAATGTCTGTAATACCACTCGGAGATGTCGATCATGATCATCTTCAGTCTTAGAGTATACCAAGATATCATCTATAAACACAACCACAAACTGGCCCAAGTAGGGTTGAAACACCCTATTCATCAAATCCATAAATGCGGCAGGGGCATTTGTGAGACCAAACAGCATTACCAAAAACTCGTAATGTCCATAACGAGTCCTGAATGTTGTCTTTGGTATATCTTCTTTCTTAACTTTTAGCTGATAATATCCTAATCGAAGATCAATCTTTGAAAACACAACAACTCCTCTGAGCTGATCAAATAGATCTTCAATTCTTGGCAACGAATACTTATTCTTTATTCTCACCTTATTCAGTTGTTGATAATCTATACACAATCGTAAAGATCCATCCTTCTTCTTTACGAATAACACTTGGGCTCCCCAAGGTGACACACTTGGTCGAATATGGACTCGATCTAATAACTCTTGCAATTGAGCTTTCAGGTCCCTTAATTCTGTTGGCGCCATCCTATAGGGTGCCGTTGATACTGGCTCTATTCCAGGATACACATCTATTCCAAATTGTACCTCTCTATCTGGAGGTAATCCTAGCAATTCATCTGGTAATACCTCTGGAAATTCTCGTACAGTTGGAATATGTTCCAATTTCTTATTTTCTACTTGCGTATTTACCACATTAACTAAATATGCTTCACACCCATTATTTAACATCCTCTAAGCCATTGCTGCAGAGATTACTGAGTTTAGGCAATCATTTCTTTCTCCCAATACAACTACTTTAGAACCATCCGGTCCTTGAAGTACTAATTGCTTCTTTTTACATTTATCATCTGCATCATATGCAGATAGCCAATCCATTTCGAAGATAATCTCAAATTCATAGAATGGTAGCTCCATCAAATTCGCTGGAAATTCAATCTCTTGAATCACTAAGGGACAATTCTACATATTCGGGTTACTCTAGCACTATGACCAAGCGAATTACTGGCAATCACATCACTACTAATAGTGTCTATAGGAATTCTTCTTTTAGCAACTAGCTTAAAGCTAATATATGAATGTGTAGAACCATGATCAATTAAAACAAACACAGATTCACCAAAAAGTTAGAAAGTACCTGCTATAATATCCAGATCATGCTTATCCTCATTTGTGCGTATATTATATACTCGAGCTGGGGTTCAAAATTCCAATGTTGATGCCGCCTCTAATCCGACTTAGTTTGACATTCTAGCTTGTCCCGTTCCACCACGACCATGACCTCTAAGTAGAGCTATTGTAGATTATTTTGACTGGATAGGGTTCTCTGTCTGTCCTTGCAGACATTCTCTAGCAAAATGTCCTATTTGACCACATCGTAGACAGGCTCCGGTAATAAGCCAACAAACCCCTCCATGCTTCTTCCCACAATGCTCACATTCTGATTTAGAAGCTTTTTCTGACTTCTTCGTGCCTGCAGTAGACATCTGAGATGCTTGGGCTCTTTTAGGAAAAGGATTCCCGCGTGTAGATCCAATTCCAGCCTTGCTTTGTTGGCGAGAACCTCTACCTCACTTAAACTTTGCTGAAACAAATGATTCTCTAGGACTCTTAGTTGATCGAGATGGTTGAGCTCTAACTCGCTCTAGATAGGCCCTTTTCCATAGCCTTTGCTCTGTTCACCGCATCATGATAAACTGACAGATTCATGCCTAACATTAATTCCTTGAGTCTTGGATGAAGCCCCTCAATGAACCATTCCCAGTGAGATTTTTCAGTTGGCATTAATTCAGTTGCGTATCGGCTTAATCGATTAAACTCCAACTCATTTTCATAAACTAAATGATTGCCTTGTTTGAGATCTAGGAACTGCTGAAGCATTTCTCTCTTAAATTGATCACCAACATATTGGGCATTAAATGCTTACTGGAAAAATCTCCAAGTTACTTGTTCAGCAGGTACCAGCTCTATGGCATTTGACCACCATATACAAGCATATTCCCTTAGAAGAGATACAGCTCCCTCTAGCTTTTCAGCATCAGAACAACTTAACTGGTCCATCATAACCTTGACATCACTTAACCACAAGTCTGCGGCCATCGGACCACCTTCTCCATTGAACTCAGGCACACCTAATTTCTTAAGCTCTTTAGCAGTCGATGCCCTTACGGGTGCAGGAGCCAGAACTGGTACAGGTGCAAGTGACTGCAACCTATTTACCATCGCCTCTAACGCTTCCATTGATGCACCATAACCTTAAGCTGGAGCTCTATACTTTGCAGGTGGCTCAGCTGGGACAGGAGCTGGATCACGTTGCACCTCATTACTACCGCTTTGAGCCTCTTTTGGGCCCTGGTGACCCGTCGCATGACGTGATCCCTCAGCGTCCGACATTGTCTATTACAATATATTCATGATCATATTAGTAAAGAGCCATATCAAGTTATATAAGCAATACACCAACAACATATCATCCTAGGGGCATGTACACTTTAAACAAATCACATCTGACTTGGTTTAACCTCCAGAATCGGCTAAACCTTTGCTATGATACCAATAAATGTAACACTCTCAACGTATATTCAATAATTAAATACATATTGAAGATGTTACTAAAGTTTTTAACCGATTTCTTGACTTAAATTTTTTTTAAACTAGTTTAGTAAAATAACTTTTCTTCAATTTTATGGAATTATAAACCTGTCTAGTAACACCTAGTTTCAACCCTGAATTTATTAAATAAATATTTAAAACAATTATTAACTTGAAAATATAATTCAGGGTGCAAATTATGTATACTACCTCAACCCTTTCTTTGAATTAAAATCGCTACTTGATTAGCATAAACTACATAATATTTATACCAAAACCCATTGTTAATAATTTAAAACCATACCACTTATCCATAAAACTTAAGTTACAAGCCCATTTAAAATAAGTAACCTAACTTATAAATTTAGTAGTATTAAACAACTGCATATTTAGAAATATGAGGACATGCCCACTAGTCTAGGATGTAAGTTTACATACTATTGTTTATAGGCGATAAATTGATTTCCAATGTGTAGCTCCTTCCTTGATACTACTAACCCGATTGACCTACGTGTAATACAAATCACACGCTAAGTATAACTTAGTGAGGCATACTTGTAACAATGTGAAAATTTAACAAAAATATCACAATATTTGTAAAATGGCAAGTAATATCTCGTGAATGTTTATACCATTTCATTATTTATCACGGTAAATGAAAAACTAACTTATTTCAGTGAATCATGCTTGCATGTATGTATGTTCAAAGTCATAATATCAGTCTTACTTTATCGATAATAGATACGATAGACATACTGGTCTATTTACTTACTTAAAAGCAGTTCCTGGTTTATTGCCCAAAGTACAATTTCATGTGATGCTATGGTACGCGAGTCATCACAACACCGTAGTGTCTTCAACGCCTTAACATCTGCATCTCCGTAGTGACTGAGATGAGTACGTACTCAAGGACGCCCTTTGCTCCTCATTATAGCATATTTTGTGCCTTTTAACACCATAGTGTTTGAACTGACTCCGTAGAGTCTTTCCTGACTCCGTAGAGTTTTTCCTGCACCGTCGTGCTTTGACGCAATCTAGGACTCTATGGATATCCATCTATACCAAGACTTTCACATTAGTACTCGGGCATATCAATATAATATTTGTATGTTCAATATCCAATCAATCAATACTATCATTCATAATTCGATAATGGGCAGATTATACCCAAAATCTAAAATCTGATTTATCTTAGATAAATCATTATGCCATATCCATATTTCTCATATGCCATTTAATATTCATGCTATATGCATAATTTAATCAACATACCTTTTTCATTAATATCAAGGTTGACTTATCGCAAGTCCTCCAATTTATAATATGTCGTACATGCATGTAATGCACTCACCTGGGCTATGCAAAATATTGAGCCTCACTAAGCTAGTCTTTTACTTTTTCTTTGCCTCGTTTATCTCGGGTTTCCTTGTCCTGCACGGATGCTGCATATTTACCCATCGAGCATATACAATATACATGTTAGATTTTTCTTTAATCTAACATTGCTTAAATATAAAATACTAGTATGAATATTCGAATATAAAAATTTTTCTAAAAATTTCCCCTTTTTCCCTCTTAGAAGCCGAATAGTTCAATTTGGTCCCTAGTGACCATTTTGCAACTTTTGCAAATTATTCAAGCTCAAATCGCAATTTCTCCATAATTATAACATTTTCCACTAACTTTTACTCAATGCCCTTTAATCCACTAACTTTCATTAATGTGACATTTTAGTCACTAAACTTACATAAAAGTTGGCAATTTTGTACTAATTATTCAATCCAACATCTTTACCATTTTTCTCAAATTTTCCCTTCTATTTTGACCCTTGGCTGAAATGGTCACTAAACTTTTTTCAATGTTGTTTTTCATTCGAACAACATTCTAGTATACTCAAAATAATTTTTCCAACATAAAATCTTTATTTCCAAGAATTAATATTTAAATCCCCAAATTCTTCCTACTTGGCAAATTAGGTATCTAAACTTTACAAGGACTTTATTTTAGTCCTAATGCCATAATCAAGTTTCTAAATTAATAATCTCTTCAAATCCACCATTAATATAATTTTCACAATATTTTCCCTAATTTACCAAATATGCCAAAATAGTCACTTAGGAAATTAGTTGAGATTTTTTCATTCTAACATCAAAATCAAGCTTGTAGAATCATAAATCTTCCATATTCATCATTAATTTCAAAACCCTAAATGAAACCTCAAATTCTAGGGTTAGGGTTTATGTCTTTAAATATAAAATTAATCCAAATTTAAGCTTGATTTCAACTTCACAACACTTAATTTGCTTAAATCAAACTTCAATTTCAACATAGAACATGAAAACCTAATTTCTCTATCATCAATAACATGAACAATTCTTCGTATTACCATGAAAAATTACTATCAAAAGAAAGAGCATGAAGTATAGATCAATTTTTTTCTCAAAGCAACATACCTTGATTCTAACTTTAAAGCCTTCAAATTTGCCTTGGAAAATTTTTGGTATATTTTCCTCTTCTTTTCTCTTGCCTTTCGAATAGATGGAGAAAGATGAACACATCTGTTCATCTTTTACTTTATAAATGCCACATGTATTTAAAAAAAATGAATATTAAATTTATTTAATTCCTTATGTCCAAAGAATCCTCCAACTATATCTTATTTTCAAAATTGCCATTTTGTAAAATTGGAACCAAGTCTAGTTATATTCCAACAAGAAGCATTAAAATATTCATAAAATTAATATTTTATGAATTTTCCTTGGCCTATGGAACTGCCTTTAAAATTCCAATTCGATCTAATTACTCGGTAATCACTTACTACGATTTTCCATTTTCCAAACTATCGAGTAAAATCTAAAATTCTCATAATTCTGATCTCCATAAATAAATATTTTTGACATAAAATATTCCATAATTTTGTAAAAATTAAAATCTTAAAATTTTGACTCGGTTCAATATACTGATAATTTACCCGAAATCTTTATCGGATAAATTTTGCTTAATAATCCTTTTTTAGACATTCCTACGAATAATTTCAACTCGAACTGATTCCTTTTTATCATCTTAATTACTGAAATGAGACCTTCCCATAAGGTCACCCATCATAGTACTACTCTAGCCTAAGCACGCTTAAATATGTAACACCCTTACCAGTATTTAATTATTAATACTCGTAAGGAATGTCACCTAATAATTAACCGTTTTTTTTATACTACTCAATTTAATCAAGAACATCAATTTTCAAAAATTTCACTTTATCGCGTAAAACTGATTACTAATTTTTAACCCTTCAAATAACTTTCGTTTTCAGGCAGCAACTTAGCAGTTTATAACTACACATTTTAATTAAGATAACTGCCTAAAAACTATCTAAATTAAAATTGATCTTGATTACTCTAAAAATCAACTTTATAACTTTACCCGATTTTCATTACTAGTATCTTC
Organism: Hibiscus mutabilis; assembly: GCA_019671005.1. Lineage (NCBI taxonomy): Eukaryota > Viridiplantae > Streptophyta > Magnoliopsida > Malvales > Malvaceae > Hibiscus > Hibiscus mutabilis. Next base: position 10,700,651 of record CM033753.1, on the reverse strand, counting down.
TTAAGCTAATATAATCCTCATTATAAAGAACCCACTTATCCAGATATTAATATTACAAACCATATCTACACTATTTAAAGCGAACTACTATTATTTTATACATGCAAACTAGAGATAATCAAAATACATCAAAGATGTAAATTACCGATACGACTATTATCCCTCTGGATGATGATGCCGATACTCCTTACTTCTGTCTGGGATTACTGATATGCCACTAGACCAACCATTTTTAGAATCTCATAAGGGCCAATAAATCTTGGACTAAGTTTGCCTTTTCGTCCAAAGCATAACACTTTTTACCAGGGTGACACTTTTAAAAATACCTTATCTCTGACTTCAAACTCAATATCCTTTCTTTTAATATCTGAGTAAGATTTTTGTCTATCAGAGGCAGCTTTGAGATTGTCTTGAATGGTCCTTACCTTATCTTCCACCTCTTGAACAAGATCCGGTCCAATAACCTTTCTATCCTCAAGCTCGAACCAATTTAATGGTGTTATGCATTTTCTCCCATATAATGCTTCGTAAGGAGCCATCTTTATGCTTGATTGATAACTATTGTTTTACGCGAATTCTGCCAATGGGAGATACTTTTCCCAGGAACCCGTAAAATTTATTACACACGTTCTAAGCATATCCTTCAATACTTGGATAGTTCTCTCCGACTGCCCGTCCGTTTGGTAATGGAAAGCAGTACTAAAATGTTATTTAGTTTCCAATGCCTCGTGTAAAGCACTCCAAAATCTTTAAGTGAACTTAGGATCCCTGTTCGATATAATAGAATAGGAACACCATGCAATCTAACAACCTCCTTGATATATAATTCTGCTAGCTTGTTTAAAGAATAATCCGCGCGAACTGGTATAAAGTGTGCCAATTTAGTCAATCGATCCACGATCACCCAGATTGCATCCTTTTTACTTGGCGTCAAAGGCAAGCCCGTTACAAAATCCATAGGAACTCTTTCCCATTTCCACCGCGGAATGGAAATTGGTTGAAGTAATCTGGATGGTACCTGATGTTCTTCCTTTACTTATTGACAAGTCAAGCACTTGGCAACAAATTCTGTGATGGCTCGCTTCATGCCAAGCCACCAAAAATGACTTTTCACATCTTGATACATTTTGTTCCCACCTGGATGCATAGTTAAAGGGCTGTAATGGGCTTCAGAAAGTATTTCTTTCTCTAGCTCATCATCCTTAGGAACGTATAAACGTCCTTTATAATATAAGAACCCATTAGACTTTATTTCAAAGTCTTTAGATTCACCACTTTCCATTTCTTTTATTCTTTCCAAGCACCTTTCATCTTTGGCTTGTAACTCTTTAATTTTCTCTATTAAATTTGGCTTCATTTGAAATTCCGCCACTAATGCACCATTTTCCTGCATTTTTAATTAGGCATTTAGGGCTCTCAAAGTAGAAAATGTTTTCCGGCTAAGTGCGTCTGCTACCACATTAGCCTTTCCCGGAAGATAATCGATAATTACATCATAATCCTTGATTAATTCTATCCATCTTCTCTACCTCAAATTTAGCTTCTTTTGGGATAACAAGTACTTCAAACTTTTATGATCAGTGAAAATATAGCATTTTCCCCATATAAATAGCGTCGCCAAATTTTTAGAGCAAACACCACTGCAGTCAACTCTAAATCATGAGTGGGGTAGTTTCTCTCATGAGTTTTGAGTTGCGCGAAGCATAAGCTACCACCTTTCCTTCTTGCATCAGCACACATCCCAAACCATTATAGGAGGCATCGCTATAAATTACAAATTCTTTTCCAGGTTCTGGTTGCACTAAAATATGAGCTTCTGTAAGAACCTTCTTTAATTGATCAAAGCTTTCTTAACATTTTTCCGTCCAAACGAACAATACATTTTTTCTTAACAGCTTGGTTATCGGAGAGGCAATCATTGAAAAATCTTTCACAAACCATCGATAGTAACCAGCTAATCCCAAAATGCTTCTCACTTCAGAGATATTCTTACGAACTTTCCATTCAAGGATTGCTCGAACCTTCTTAAGATCAACTCGAATTCCTTCGGCTGAAACTATATGCCCAAGGAAACTTACTTCTGATAACCAGAATTCACACTTTGACAGCTTTGCATACAACTTTTTTTCTTGTAAAATTTGGAGAACAACTCGAAGATGAGTATCGTGCTCGTCCTTGGTTTTAGAGTAAACAAATATGTCATCAATAAATACTACCATGAATCGATCCAAATACGGCTGGAAGATTCGATTCATTAAATCCATAAATGTTGCTGGTGCATTTGTAAGTCCGAATGGCATTACTACAAACTCATAATGCCCATATCTGGTTCTAAAAGTTATCTTTGGTATATCCGCTTCTTTGATTTTTAATTGATGATACCTTGATCGAAGATCAATCTTAGAGAACATCATTGCTCTCTTCAGTTGATCAAAAAGATCGTCAATCCTCGGTAAAGGATATTTATTCTTTATCGTCACTTTATTAAGTTGACAATAATTCACACATAGTCTTATTGATCCGTCTTTCTTCTTTACAAACAAGACTAGAGCTCCCCAAGGTGATATACTAGGCCGTATAAACCACGACCTGATAATTCTTTTAACTGAGCTTTTAACTCTCTAAGCTCTGTAGGAGCCATCCTGTAAGGTGCTATTGATATTGGTGCTATTTTAGGAAGCACATCAATACCAAATTCCACCCCTCGATCAGGGGTAGGCTTGGTAATTCATCCAAAAAAATATCTGGAAATTTTCGCACCATGGGTATGTTTTCCAAATCTATCTTTGTCTCTGGAGCACTTATCACATGAGCTAAATAAGCTTCATATTCACATGATAACAACTTTCCAGCAACTACAGCTACAATCTCATGGCTCAAATACTTCTGCCTTTCTCCCTCAAAAACTTTTTCCGAACCCTCTGGTCCTTTTAAAACTACCCTTTTTAATCGGCATTAAACCATAGCATCATATGCCGATAGCCAATTCATTCCAAGAATAATTTCAAATTCTTGGAAAGGCAATTCCATAAGATCAACAGGAAATTCTACTGCTTGAATTCTTAAAGGACATTTCCTGCATATTCTACTCACTCTGGCACTTTGTCCTATTAGGTTGACCGCAACTATCTCACTCGAAATTAGTTCTACTGGGATGTTTCTTTTAAGTATTACTTTAGAACTAATGTATGAATGAGTAGAGCCTAGATCAATCAAGGTAAAAATAGGTCTGCCAAAGAGTTCGATCATGCCTGCAACGATCTCTACATCATTTCGATCATCAACAGTTTTGATGTTGTATACCTGAGCTATAGCTCTACTTTCTTGATTGGGTATTGATGCAAATGTTCTCGGTTTTCCACCTTTGTTTCCCTTGCCCCTCTAAGGCCTTGCAGCAAACTGATGCAGATGAAGCTCCAGATAATTTTTCTTGAAATGCCTAGCTTGTCCACAATGAAAACATGCCCCGATCAACCAGTATTGACCAGGATGCCTCTTGCCACAATGCTCACATTCTATAATCGGGTAAATTCCAGAACCTTGAGTACTTGTAGTATTCATCTGAGACTACTTCAATTTTCCTCCTGCATACCCCTTTTTAACTGAAGAGGATGATGCTGGAGGATGCTGCTGTGACATTTCTTTACTGCGTTTAAACGATGATGGAGCAAATGAACCTCTAGACCTTTTCCCGGTCTGAATATGCTTTTCTACCTTCTCCTCGAAGTCCACTCTTTCTATATCCTTGGCTCAATCACCATTTCTTGAAAATTAGAAAAGTTACGAGAAACCAATATCCTCTTATATTGAGAATCCAACCCATCTATGAATCAGTCAATTCTAGACCTTTCGGTTGGGAGAAATTCTATCGCAAATCGGCTCAGTCTATTAAATTCGCATTCGTATTCATAAACCGATCTTCCATGCTACTTTAGTTGCAGAAATTGATGTCTTATATCTTCGACAAATACATCTCTAATATACTTTTCTTTGAATTCTTGAAGAAAGAATTCCCAAGTAACTCGCTCCGGAGGTACTTGTGCAGTTATCCTGTTCCACTATACACTAGCTTATCCCATTAGAAGGGATATTACTCCTTCCAATTTTCCTTGATTATCACAAGGGATTCCACTTAACATGATCTTGACATCATTTAACCAGTAATCAACAACCATCGGATCTGCATCAGTATTATCTCGAAATTCGGGTGCTCTGATTTTTCTTAACTTCTTAGGGACTGATACTGGTGCTCGCCGATTTATGATCGTATCCAAGGATTGCAGAAATAAGCCTTGATCTTGCACCGGCATATTTCTCTGTTCCCGAGCCTGTTGCTCTACATTCTGCCAAGCCGGTTGCTCTACATTCTGCTAAACTTGAGGTGGATTCTGATTCACCTCATTACTTCCGCTTTGAGCAGGCACATCCTGCTCAACGACCTGTCAGGATTCTCGATATTCCAACATCTGTTCATGTCACGATTATCTAAAATAAGTAAGGAGTAATCTACCCAATACCTGGAATCATCATAATCCTATACGATATCAGTAATTTTAGATATCCTAGTGGCTTGTACATAACTCTAACTTTCTACAGAGACTCATTTATTATCCAGAATTGGCTAAACCTGTACCTCTGATACCAATAAATGTAACACCCTTACCAGTATTTAATTCTTAATACTCGTAAGGAATGTAACCTAATAATTAACCGTTTTTATACTACTTAATTTAATCAAAAACAGCAATTTTCAAAAATTTTACTTTATCGCGTAAAACTGATTACTAATTTTTAATCCGTCAAATAACTTTCGTTTTCAGGCAGCAACTTGGCAGTTTATAACTACACATTTTAATTAAGAAAACTGCCTAAAAATCGTCTAAATTAAAAATGATCTTGATTACTCTAAAAATCAAATTATAACTTTACCCAATTTTAATTACTAGTATCTTCTTAAACTAATATAATCCTCATTATAAAGGAACCACTTATCCAGATATTAATATTACAAACCATATCTACACTAGTTAAAGTGAACTACTATTATTTTATACATGCCAACTAGAGATAATCAAAATACATCAAAGATGGAAATTACCGATACGACTATTATCCCTCTGGATGATGATGCCGATAACCCTTACTTCTATCTAGGATTACTACCTACGCGTGAAAACCACCACACGTCAAGTATATACTTAGCAAGGCATTATTATTTAACATAAATCAACATACTTGAATTATAACAATAATATAATAAACATGCAGTTTGATCACTATTCCTTTAGTTTCCTCATGTTAATCAATTAATAACATAATATAATTCGGATTCATAAATCCTATTAATATCCTTGCCATTATTCGAGAGTTTACCTACTCTCTAATTTATTAACCATTTATTATCAAATAAATTATTGCCCAACATAGTTGAGGACTTGAATACACGAGTCAAATCCGCACCAAAGTGCTAATACACTACACCTAAGTGCTAAGAGACCGCACATAAGTGCTAAAGAACCACACCTAAGTGTTAATAAACCGCACCGAAGTGCTAAACCACTGGACTCTATGGCATGCCAACTATACTCTATACCTCAATTACTTATTTGGGCATACTGTCCAATTCCATATTCGATTCATCCATGGCAATATAATTAAATACTGGCTAGTTAATACCCTAAATATATCATAAACATATTAAAATTAAATTACCTGTGATCAATGCATGTAATTCTTCTACCTTTGACAATTTCTACTATGTCAAATATCAAGATTAATATAATCATCAAGCAAGTAATTATAACAGACTTATCACAAGTCTTTCAAATTGTACATAATATTTTTTTCCATGCATATAATGCACTCACCTTGACACTTTATAATTTGTCAATATCCAACTAGCCTCACTAAGTTCAACTTTGGTCGCGTTCCTTTCCTCAATTGCTAATTCGATCTCGATTTATTCACAGTCTACAAGTGTATTAAAAATACCATAAGTACATTCCAAATTATATGTTAGTATCTTACTAACACATAAACAATATATGAATAACTTTCCTATAAACACCCTAATATTTTCCAAATATTAGTTTCGTGACATAAGTCATTTCATCCTCAATACTTTGTATTTCATCCAACATTCACTCAAAGAATGATTTATAACTCATTCTAACATTTATTCCAGCATAATGCTTCCATGAAAATAATTTTTCACTTTAGTCCTTAAATTCTTCCAAATTGCTGAATTGGTCCCCAATCTTTTCAAGATTTCTGAATTGATCCCTATGCTTTTACAAACTTCTAAAATGGTCCAAATTACATTTTAAAGCTTGTAAAACCATAATTTCAACATTTCAAATTTTATGGAAATTTTTCCATAATTCCCCTAATTCTTACAAATTGCCGAAATCATCCCTATGATTTTCCAAGTTTCCAAATTAGTCCAATTAACACTTAAACATCATTTCCAAGCTTTCACAATCATTCCCAAATCAAAATCAATCCAAAATCAACTTTTCTACCAAAACCCTAACTTTAAATAATTTAGGCTTTAGCTATTTCCATGTAATTTCAATCATCATACAAGCTTTAATATGATTCCACAACATCATATTTATCAACAACTAACCTTAATTCATCCTAAAACAACATCCCCTTCATCCATCAATTCTTCAAAACTAAGGTTTTAAGTAAGGAAAACATGAACAAATGGTACCAAAAGATAGAGAATTTCATGGAGATCAATTTCATGTTTCATGCTTTCATCAAAATTCCAACTAAATAAGCTTGAAAATCAAGAAGAAAAAATTTTCTTCCTTACCTTAGGGTGTTTGAACAAGGTTTGGAAATAGGAGAAAAATCTTGAAATTTCTCTTAATTCAATTTTGGCCACTTGTCCTTAATATAACTAAAATGAATTTAAAATTCATTTTTAACGTCAAATGTCCTTTTCACCCTTGAAATCCAATGCTCCATACCATGACACATGTCTACCTACCAATCCAAGGGCCCAAAACAATCCAAGGATTTATTGATTACCAACTTTGCCCTTGCCATCTTCAAAAATTACCATCTTGCCATTTTTCATCCAATGGCTAAGATTATACATGGAAAAGTAATCTTTAATCCAAGGATCCATATTAATTTCCATTAAAATAAGACATGAAAATGACCATTTTACCCTTGAATTATTTTAATAAAATATCCCCTAAAATATCTCATAAAAGATTTCTCATTTATTCGATTAAATCTGATTATCTTGATTTTTCCCGAACTTTAGAGCTTTATAGCTCTTAATACAAACTCCGTATCAAAAATCCAGGTAACACTAAAATGCCACTCTTGGGGGTGAACCATTCATTTACGGGACTAAATTACATACTTTTGAAAATTACAACTTAGTCCCTGAACTTTTTGAAATTTACACTTTGGCACCAAACTTTTCTTATTTTACATTTTGGTCACCAAACTTTTCAAGTTTTTAATTTTGATCACTTACCAAAATTTTGATGTATTACATTTGCAGTTCGATCCAGGTATCTGAATTCCACTAAAACCTTAACTGTGATTTTCCAAATATTTGAAATATCGGATCAAACAAGTAATTCTATATTCAGTCCACATCAATAGGTGCTCTATCTATTTATGAAATAAAACACCTAAATTTTTGGAAATTACAACTTGGTCCTTCAACTTTTCATATTTCGACTTGTATCATACAAGTTTTGAAAACTTATCATTTTGGTCACTAAACTTTAACCTTGAATTCCCATTCCAATTTTTCCTTAGATTATTACCAAACTTTGAGAGTACCCTAATTTGCTTGTCCTCTATCTCATGGTACTCTAAATTCTCAGAAGTTCCTTTCCTAGAGTTCATAATTAAATAAATCCTAACTTTTATATTTTGTCATTCTAGTCACTAAGTTAGCTTTTAAGCCCTTATCTTAGTGCTAAATGACTCTTAAACAACTTAGCAAATTTTGGGGTATTACATTGTGTGTTGGAGGAAATGATTTTATCTTAAGAAAATTTTGTAACCTGCAAAAAGATCTAGTAAGTGTTTTGAAATTTAGTCATACGATTTATGTGTTTTGTCTTGGTGACATCTTCTATCCCGATTTTCTTCTGGACCGGGTAGAGGTTGTTATATGTAAACATATAACATAGTAACGTATATAAATGAATATATATTAAACACATTTATAAGATATATATAATATGCTATGTATATATTCTATACATACTAACATATATAAATGAATATCGTATGTAACATATATATAATGTATGATGTGTAAATTAACAAAATAGAAAACAAGTATACACATATATGAAATACATATATATATATATATATACATAAATATACATAATAATAAGAGCAACATATGCCTAACATAAATATATACAATATAATATGTAGATAATAAGATATAACATACATACTGAACATAATATATATATATATATAGTATACGTAATAAGCATAATATATATATAGTATACGTAATAAGCAATAAACATAGTACATAATATGCACGTGTATATATATATATATATATATATATATATATATATATATATATACACACAAAATGATAAACATATATAAATAAATATACATTAATACACATTAATAAATAATAAAAATAAATGACATATATCGAAAAAATACAAATGCTTGAACTTAAATAGGCGAAATAAAAGACTAAAATTAAATAAATTAATTAACAATGCCGAAATAAAAATATGCATGAAGAACAAGGGTTAAATAAAGAAATATACCACTGTATTTGGGGCTAAATTAAAGAGAAACTGAAATTTTGGGGACCACAAGGGGAATTAACCCGTTGAAAAACGGTTTAAATTAATAAACAAGGATGAAATTGAAATATTTTGAAAACCAGAAAGGACCAAGTCAGTGATTTAGAAATGTGGAAGGATAGAGGCTACAAACTCAGAAACGAGGAAGGGTTTTCGGGAAAATAAACCATTTTTTAAACCTATTAACTCCGATGAGGAATGAAATTGCAATTTTTGAAAAACATTCAGGGACTAGTGACGACATTTCAAAATGCGGAATGGCTTGCGGGTGTAATTAAGGTGGGGTGGAAGGATTTATTAAGCTATTATACCATTTTTAAATTTTAAAACCCTATAAAATAACCTATCTGACTCCATTTGAAAACCTTTAGCCATTTTTAAGCCTTTAAAAATAAACCCCCTTTTTCTCTAAAATGTTCATCCCAACGGATGAACATCTGGGTCTAAACCCAAAAACTATCGTGGCTTGACCGTGCCGACTGCCGTGAACCGTCACTGGCTGTCGTTCGCCGACGCCGGTGACTTCCCAAAATCCTAAAAAAGCCCTCCTTTCTTAGTGTAATCACTCATTTTTATCTGTAAATACATATTAGTGTTGCATGTATACATATTATATTATATGTTTATTATGTGCATGAGTGTTATTAGTTTATGTGTGCATGTATATTATAAACTATGTATGTATACGTATTAAATACGGTGTATGTGTGTCGCGTATGCATCTATATTTAGTACGAGCGTATTTGTTTTTATGGTTAATTATGTGTATAATTATATATGTATGTATACTGGTATGTAATAATTAATGTTTGCATAGGTATATACGTATGTATTGTTGTATGTGTATTGCTGTTATAATTATACTATTGGGCTAATATAAAATGAAAATCCAAAAAAATATATATATTAAAACCAAATAAATAAATTGCAGTCCAAGTCCAATTACAAATCAAGTATTATTACAAGGCCCGGCTGGCCCAAACCCAAACCTATTTAATTCTAATTATTTTTGGTGCAGGTGACTGTGGGCCGTTGGATCAAGATCTGATCCAACGGCCACGATCCAAGCAAGGAACCAAAATATCTGCCAGTCGCGTGCACATCACGTCTGGACCGTTCGAATGCCACGCGTGCGTGCGGTCCAGGCGCGGACTCTTTGATATCCCACGCGTGCGTGAGCCCCACGCGCTATGACCCCTCGACTGCTGAGCCCCACGTGGCACGATCTGGAGCCGTTTCACCAATCGAGGCTTCATCTGGGCCGTTCATCCTTCAAGCCATCCCGACCATTAGATCAGATCTAATCTAACGGCCGAGAACGCTTCTGGCCGAAAACAGAGCCCACACCGCCACCATGCTACACCATGCCGATCTTCAACCACCGCGCTCAGACATGTCAAAACACAGCAAGAAAGAAATATGTCAGTTAGCAGTCCAGATCTGAAAAAGCAAATATTATACTACTTGTACCGAAACCAAAGACATGCATATATATGTACGAAACAAATATTTTGTAGGAGGAACAAGTTGGAATCGAACAAGCAAAGTTGTAATCGAAAGAAAAGAAATACAAAAAAGTCAGTCCAGTGGTAAATACTCGTCTTTTTTTTTTATTTTTTTTGCATGCAAACACAAAAGATAGAAAACAAAAAAAAGGGTTAGAAATCTTACCATCGCCGTCGGTGGGTCTCCCCTCACCAGTGATAAGCCTTTTCGGCTTCCCCAAGCCGGATACGGTGAACTGAAAGAAGTGGAAGACCCCTTTTGTTTTTGTTTTGGGTTGAAAAAATGGTTTTTTATGTTTCGTATTTCCTAGATCTAGGGCAAATTGAGGCTTTTCCTCTGAATCCAACCTCGGATTTGTGTCTAGGGTAAGATGGGGGTTATTTTGGTATGTTTTTTTAGGCTCGCCGGCGCCGGTTAGCGGCGACCGGCGGCGGAGAATACGGCGGCCGACCGTCGGATTTTGGGTTTTAGGGATGAATTGAGAGAAAATGAAGAAGGGGGCTTGGTTATAAAACTGAAAAATGAAAGAAATGGCCGAAAATTTGGTTTCGGCCTAAAAGAGGGGTTTTTATAGCTGTTATTATTTTGTGAAATGGGTAAACTACGTACTAAATCCCCCCGCGTTTCCAACATTTTCGTTATTGTCTCGCCGCATGGTATATTTACAACTCTGGTCCCCCTTGTATTTCAAAATCTTGCAATCCAGTCCCTAAATTACACCGAATCAGTTTTTAAATGGTAAAATTACCGCTTTAACCATCATGCGTTTTTGAATTTTTCATTTCGGGTCTGCCCCTTGGTCTAATTACAGTTTAGATCCTCTTAGGTTCTGCCTATTTTGTATTTTCGTCATTAAATTGCATATTATTATCCTTTAATTTCAGCCACTAATGTTTATTTCTTTTCATTTCAGTCCTGTTTCTATGTAAATATTCATGTTCGTATTATAATCGTCTATGTTGATGTAGTCTTTTGCCTTATTATATATCCCTCGTATATGCCCCGTATTTTTATGTTCACATGTATATGTGTGTTAAGTTTATAATGATTATGTATCTTTTTGTTCGGTTATTCATATTAAGCATGTTATGTTCTAGTTGATTCGTACACGGTATATTTTGTATTTTTGTATGTGTGTATGTTCTCTTGGCTTTTTAGGTTACATGTTAGTATATTTACTTTTTTTTTATATATAATATATTTGTTCTATATATGTTGAAATGTGTTTTATTTCTAATATGTATGTTTCCTCGAAGTACATGCTTTTGTCCATACATATGTTTATTCGTGCCTCGTTATTGTGACATGTTAAATTTGTTTTTATCTACTATTAAGCTTATTATATATATGTGTGTTTTAATTACGTATTTTATTTATGTTAGATTAGTACTCTATTATGTGAATATTTACTGTCTTTAAATTATCTGCCATGTTTTATATTTTTGCCCCTAAGATTGCATATCGAGATATAAATTGTTAATGTGGTGCCCTTTTATCTGAGTGTAAACGGGGCCAGTATCAGGCGTAGTGATAGTGGTTGGGCGTTTACTCTCGGATAACGGGGCCCTTAAAATTTATTCGCAATTATGACCGAATTTTAAAATAATCGTCACTTTAATCCGGAAAATCCAATATTAATAAAGTGGTAATTATTAAAGTACCAATTTTGGGCGGTGTGGGGGTGCTAATCCTACCCCATCCGTAACCGACTCCCGAACCCATTTTTTGAATCTCTGGTTTTATGGTGTCCGGCCTACCTAAGTGGCCGGTAGCGACTCCAATTTTTTAAATATAATGCGGTTTTTTAAACCCCCACGGAATAAACGTTTTATATCCGAAAAATCACAAACACCTTCGAAAACCCTCATTTTTTTAGCGATAAGAAAAAAAGGACATCGCTACAGATGGCGACTCCGCTGGGGAAATTTTTTGTTTTTTTTCAAAAACAAATGAGAGTCAAGCTTTTAAAATAATTACCGCTTTACTAATATTGGAAGTTCCGGATTAAAGTGACTATTAAATTAACATTCGGTCATAATTGCGCGTTTATTTTAACGCATTTAAAATATGACATATAAACCCGTTTTTTAAGTGGGGGGAAAACGCTAATGCTTTCGTGGAGATATCGTTCTCCCGTATGGGCCTAGCAAGTACCTTCGGGGCTCGAGTACCTTATGCTTTTGTAAGGATATCGTTCCTTCGTACGGGCATAAGCGAATGGGTCCCCCTGAATTGAACCCGGTTGAAAGGAGCCTATAATGGGTGATGATCGGGGGCCTTGCTACTCTTAGTAGAGGACAGCAAGGACAATTCGGGTACCTCCTAGAACCAACACTGCATGTACAGAACATAGAAACCTACCTTGTTAGAGCCATGCGGATAACCTTAGGTGTTTTAGACGGGATAAATAGGGTTGTTTTGTGTGTTTATTCTGTTTAATTTTGTCCTTTTATTTTTATATTTATTAATTTTATCTGGTATTGACTTGTTTTCTTTTCGCTTTTATTTTTTTTCATACATCATACATTTGCATTACATAAAGGTACTGGATCAAGTGGTTTGCCTGATCAGAAAGTCTTTCACCATGGAAAAAAGGTGTCTTAGGAAAGAAGAGCTTAATTTGTCAGTCAGACATTGGTCAGAGGTCAACCAGAAAATCCAAGGGGACAGTTTGCCGAACGAACGCGTAATAGCAGGGTACACCTATGTGAGTCTCCCACAGAACGACTTATGGGATCTTCAAAGCATTTGGGAAAGATGGGACCGAAGACTACAAGACTTGTTCTGCGATAGTTATGGCGACATTGCACAGCTGTTATATGTTCGGGTTAACCAACCCCTACTCCGAGCTATAGTCCAGTTCTGGAATCCGGCTTTTTGCTGCTTCACCTTCAATGGGCAGGACATGATGCCTACAGTAGAAGAATACACTGCTTTACTTAACCAGAAAAACCTTCGAGAAGATTGGATCTACGCGAAACCTTCGAGGAACCAGAATTACATAGCGAAACTCAAAACCTTTGCGGGAATGAGTGACGATTGGGTTAATGGCCTGCTTCAGATCCGAGGAGACAATACAGTCTTTGCATGGGAAAGTATTCGGGACATCATACCGACACATCCAGACGAGGCAAAGAAAATGGACCTGTTCGCCTTAGGAATATATGGCTTGGTGATCTTTCCAAGAGTACTCGGGAACATTGACATAGCCATTCTGGACTTGTTTGAGCGGGTGAAACGAAAATCAAACCCAGTACCAGCAATCTTGGTCGAGACTTTCATTTCCTTAAATGCTAGCCGGAAACATGAAGAAGGACGTTTTCGATGATGCGCACAGCTGTTACAAGTATGGATTCAGAGTCACATGTGGAAGACACCGACGAGGGTCCTGCCGGGGATAACCTTCCAAGGTTTTTCGCCTTTACAGGAGTACTTAGCAAAGGAATGGCGAGAGGATTTGAAAACAAAAATGTGGACTAGTTTCTTCAGGAACATTCAAGATTAAGACATAGCATGGAGGGTCCCATGGCTCGGTAAAGTTAATTATTTTCTATACAGTTGTGGTGATTTCAACTGGCTAATGATGTTGGGATTGTATGGAGGGATCGCCTGTGCTCCGCTTTTAGTGTCTCGACAGTTCGGATCACGACAGTTCATTCCCAATACCGCCGGATTAAGCCAAATTGAATTTCTTTTCAAAGGGGAGTTCAAAGGAAAAATTCAGACCATCATGAGGGCCTGGGACCATTGTTACCGGATCAGGGTGGAAGGAGATACCGAGCACATGACTACCCTGGACTACAATCTTTGGAGACGTTTGAGGGTTAATAATGTGATTCCCGAATCTGACGAAGGACCAGCAGTGTCACTCGAAGAGCTTACAAGGGTGGTACCGTCTGAAGCTGACATCTTAAGGAATGAACTCGAAGAAGTTAAAAGGAAAATGGACATCCAACAGACCCAACATGCGAGCGAGCTTTATAAGGCAAGCTTAGAGGTTGACGAGCGAGACGAGATCATTAGGCAGTTGAAGAAATTAAATGCAGATTTGAACGACAAGAATGCTTTTTATCAAAAATATGCCCTTCTACTACAAGCAAAAATACAGAAGGCCAGCCGGAGTCAATTCATAGCCGTGGAAAGAGAAAGGATGAATGGTATCCGTTTGGTGGAAGAAGAACGAGAAATCAGCAAGAGAGCAATCGAGAAAGAGATAGAAAGTTGTCGGTTGGCTATGGAAGAAGAAAAACGGTCCTCCAAGAAGGCCATTGATCAGGAAAAGGAAAGATTCAGGCAAGAAATCAGCAAGGGAAAACAAGCTGTCCATCATGAGAAAGAAAGCGTCACCGTATGGAAAAGAAAGTCCATGAGTAGCCGAAATAGACTGTTAGAGATGCAAAAATTGTACGATGACACTATTCAAAGTCTGGAGCAAAGCTAAAGTCAGAATGGCGAATTAAAAGAAAATGTGGCGGAAGTTGAACACCCACTTCGAATGTACTGCCACAGAAATGGTTTCACTGAGCTTCAAGAAAAAGAGCGCGAAGTAAGCATGTTACGAGCACGAATTGAGTCCCTCGAAGCAACTGTTGAGGATTACAAGGAAAAAATTAGTGTGTTCGAGGAGGTTGCAGCCGGAGGGGACACCTATTGGCAAAAGAGACTGCGTGACGCTGCCCGGATGGTACAGGATAGGGACCAATATTACGCAAACCTAATGGTGGACATACAGCGAGTCGCCAGGCATGTGAATGATTTAGCTGTCGAGGCTAAAACTCTCTGACCTTTCATAGTCCCGGAAATGGAAGAAGCTCCCAGGTTCCTCAAGCTGCTCAGGGCAATTGGAAAATTAGGAGATAGAGCTAGGGCTTATCTATAGGACTCTGTGTTGTAATTAGATCTTTTGTATTAGGGATCTTTATTTTGTAATACAAACTCTGTTGTAATCTAGACCCTTTATTTCCCGTGGAAGTAGTTCAAAAGGGTGATTACCAGTGGAATCAGTACCTTATCTGCATACATTCTTGCATTTGCATCATGACATTTGCATCATTATACACGCATTTATTTCTTGCGACCATATTAACATTATGAATATTGTGGCGTTGTGTGTAGTTAACCCGCAATCATTCATCACCCATACTTTACCCAGTTACAAAGCAAGCTCATGGAAGACAGGATAATCAGTCTAGAAAAAGGGAAAAAAGAGCTCGAGACAAGACTTGAAGAGGCCCAGAGAAGCCTCAGTGATCAGATTGCGCAGTCGCAAGCATCTATAGTATCTGACATAACCGCATTTTTGGCTAAGAGTCTTGAAAAAAGAGTGGAAGGAGAAACCATTCAAGAGCCAGAGGGTACCCCAGCTCACTACAAGGTTCAACCAACTGCACCAAACCCGGCTAGGAAGGTGTATATCAACCCTGCAGGAATGTCATCTAGTTTTCAAATAGGGGCACCTGAGACTCAACCCCTCGACGCTGAAGCACTCTATGAAGAAGAAGTGCCGGACCTGAACATGGTTGAAAGGATCAAGACCGAGGTAGAGAAAAAGTGGGAGGAAAGGTTTCGCCTCATGGAGGAAAAATTTAAAATGTTACAATCTAATGAAGAATCAGGAAATGACGCTAGCGACTTAAGTCTAGTGTCCGATCTTGTCCTACCGCCAAAATTTAAAACGCCAGAGTTCGACAAATACGATGGAACCACGTGTCCTTCCATGCACATAACAATGTACTGTCGAAAGATGGCGGCCTACCATAAGGACGAAAAGCTACTAATCCATTGTTTCCAGGACAGCCTAACTGGAGCAGCGTTACGGTGGTACACCCAGTTGAGCAAGGCAAATGTTAAGACATGGAAAGATCAGTCAAGAGCATTTACTGAGCAATACAAGCATGTAACAGACATGACCCCTAGTAGAATTATGTTGGAAAATATGGGGCAGAAGTCCAACGAAAGCCTGCGGCAATACGCCCAAAGGTGGCGGGAAGTAGCTGCCCAAATTCAGCCACCCATCCCGGAACATGAAATTACGCTATTATTTGTTAATACTCTGAAAGGGGCACTCTTTGATCGCCTCATTAATAACACAACGCAGTGCTTTGCTGACTTAATCAGGACTGGGGAGTCCCTTGAACTGACAATTAAGAGAGGTAGGATTGAAGGCGGGGAAGGGTCTCAGAAGTATAACAAGAGAAATGAAGTAAACACCACCAGCACTTATACCGCCCCGAAGAACTTCACAGTCTCACAGCCACAAGCACCTGTGAGAAAAACACAACACTCGAATCAAAGAGATGAGAGAATCCCCAGAAAAGAGAAAGAGAGAAGAACTTTCACTCCCCTACCTATTTCGTACTCAAAACTTTATTCCCAGTTGTATGAAGTAGACCTGGTCTGTCCATACATCGTTACTCCTGTCAATCTGCCCTTCTCGTCTTGGTATAATCCGAACGCGCATTGCAACTATCACGGCGGTACCCCTGGACATCCCACTGAGAACTGCCTTGCTTTTAAAAAACTTGTGCAGAACTTAATCGATTCTGGGATATTGAAGTTTGAAGAACTGAATGTAACCAATAATTCGCTGCCTAATCATGAGAGCAGAGGGGTAAATGTTATTGAAGAATACTTTACCAGGAGGATTAAGGATGATGTGTTAGAAATCAAGTCTCCTTTACGGTGGGTATTTCAACAGTTATGCATGGCCCGTATGATCGACAAAGGCATGATAACAAGGCAGAAGGGATGTGGAGTGTATTGCGAATTCCACCAGACTGAAGGGCATGATATCCAAGAGTGCGATGAGTTCAAGAGATTGGTACAACAATTAATGAATGAAAAACAAATAGAATTCTTCGAGGAGCCCATAGGAAAGAAGGGGTCGGACGTACACATGACGGATAGCCCCAAATCTAAATACGGGAAGGATAGACCTTTTATCACCTCTCCCAGGCCAGGGAATGCAGGTGCCTCCCAAGGAGAAACCAGCAAGATAAATCCCAGGATCATCATTTCAGCACCATCCCCATTCCCATTCAAAGATATGCGGCAAACCCCCTGGAATTATGCTGTAAATGTGACCACGCCAGAAAAACTAGAACATGGTCAAGAAAAAGAGCCTACGCTGAAAGACCAACAAAGCCAGAACGATGTGAACGTTGGTGAGGCCGGCCATTTCACAAGGAGCAGCAGATGTTATTCCTCTGAGGCTTTGAAAGTAGTTGAAAAGGATAAGGGGAAGAGTACAATAGTTAGCCATACGCAGATATTTGGAGAAGAACCTCCCCCAAAGATGAATGAGCCGGTAACTGAGACCCAGGCCAAAGAATTTCTAAAGTTCTTGAGACATAGCGAGTACAACGTGGTGGAACAACTACGAAAGCAACCGGCCAGGATCACAGTACTGGAATTACTCTTGAGTTCAGAAAAGCACAGGGAGACTCTACTAAAAGTACTGAATCAAACTTTTGTGCCCCAGGACATTTCTCTGACAAATCTGGACATGATAGTGGGGCATATCACTGCCTATAATCATATAACGTTTAGTGATGATGAGATCCCTGAGGGAGGAATGGGGTCCACCAAAGCCCTTAACATCACTACCCACTGCAAAGGGTATGTAGTACCAGGCGTACTGAACGACAACGGGTCAACATTGAACGTCTTGCCTATGGTGACCCTGCAAAAACTGCCAATAGATGGTTCTCACCTAAAGCCCTACCACAATTCGGTAAGAGCCTTTGATGGTACGCAAAGAGGAACAATGGGGAAAATTGAGGTGCCCCTATTGATCGGACCAACTGAATATGTGATCGATTTTGTGGTGATGGACATAAAACCATCTTACAGCTGCTTGTTGGGAAGACCATGGATCCACTCCGCAGGAGTTGTCCCCTCGTCATTGCATCAGAAATTAAAATTTGTAGTCGAAGGCAAATTGGTCACAATAGAGGCAGAGTAGGAAATTGTTGCTTCAGTGACATCAGACGCCCCCTACATTCAAAATGATGAAGATGCTGCATAATGCTTGTTCCGAGCATTGGAACTAGTGAATGCCACTTTCGTTTCGGAGGGAAGTCGGATCCCCTACCCCAGGTTATCTAATTGTACCAAGATGACCGTCGCAGAAACTTTGGGCCGAGGAGCCAAAGTAGGAAAGGGGCTGGGGAAGAAATTACAAGGAAACCTAAGACCGAAGAATATGATAACCAAGAAGGATCGTTTTGGGCTGGGTTACCAACCAAGTGTCCAACAGAAGAAAGAGGAATATAAGAGAAATGAGGAGCAAAGAAAAGCCAGATCTAAAGGAGAAGACATTTCGTAGAGACCGATGTCCTTTTCTAGTTTGAAAACCACTTTTGTCTCCGGAGGGTTCTACCAGCCAGGTCAAGATGTTGGAGAGACAATGAAGGAAAATGAAGTACTCAACCAGGAGGAAATACTCAGTGAATCATTTGAAGGGATGCACATCAACATGATAGCTGGAAATGACCGAGGCAGCAAAATGTTGACCAACATCCACCCTTGCCATCCCGGGGAAACACTCGATAACTGGAGCTGCATTGATCTACCTGTAGTTTTTAGGAATAGATCAGAGTAATGCTCCGAATCAACCTTTTGTTTTTGCCCGTAAACAATGGGGATCTCTTGTACGGGGCACCTATGTTAACTTTTTGATTGAAATGAAAATATCCCACTTTCCTAAAAATTACCAAAGTTTCATTTATTTCATTCATGCATTCTTCATGTTCATTCCCTTCATATAAAGCCGTCTCCTTCCCAATACAATTCGTTCTCATTTAATGCAGGTCGCTCATGATTGACGATATGAATGATACTGGATCCAATCCTGGAGTGAATTTTGAATGCCCTGAGGTCTCAAAGGGAATTGAGGAAGGATATGATGAGATAGAAAGTGAGGTCCCGGAAGAGTTAAAGAGAATGGTGGACAACGAAGAAAGGCAGATCACGCCCCATCAAGAAGAAACAGAAATTGTAAACTTGGGGACTGAAGAAGAGAGAAAAGAAATAAAAGTAGGAACGACGATTTCCTCAAAAACCAAGCACGAACTGATAACCTACTTCAGGAATTCAAGGATGTCTTCGCCTGGACTTATCAAGATATGCCAGGGTTGAATACCGACATAGTGGTGCACAAATTGCCAACAAAATCGGAGTGCAAACCAATACAGCAAAAACTTCGGAGAATGAGACCTAATATGTTGTTAAAGATCTGAGAGGAAGTGAAAAAGCAGTTTGATGTGGGATTCTTGGAGGTAGCCAAATACCCTGAATGGGTTGCAAATATTGTACCAGTACCAAAGAAAGACGGGAAAGTTCGTATGTGTGTAGATTATAGGGATCTGAACCGAGCCAGCCCTAAAGACAACTTCCCCTTACCACATATTGACACGCTGGTTGACAACACTGCAGGACACTCATGGTTTTCATTCATGGACGGCTTCTCAGGGTACAACCAGATAAAGATGGACCCTAACGACATGGAGAAGACCACGTTCATAACCATGTGGGGCACTTTTTGTTATCGAGTGATGCCGTTTGGGTTAAAGAACGCAGGGGCAACATACCAAAGAGCAATGGTGACTCTTTATGCACAAAGAAATAGAAGTATATGTGGACGACATGATTGCCAAATCCCGAACAGAGGAAGAGCACCTACAGAATTTGAGAAAACTATTCCAAAGACTACGGAAGTACCAACTGAGGCTCAATCCTGCCAAGTGTACCTTCGTCGTTACTTCTGGAAAACTCCTAGGGTTCGTGGTAAGCAGAAGAGGGATTGAGATTGATCCAGATAAAGTGAAAGCTATCCAGGATCTCTCACCACCCCGCACTCAGAAGGAAGTTCGCGGTTTCCTGGGGAGGCTGAATTATATCTCTCGTTTCATTTCCCAATTAACCGACCAATGTGACCCGGTCTTCAAACTTCTTAGAAAGAATAATCCTGGTGTGTGGGATGAGGAATGTCAAAGAGCCCTAGAAAAGATCAAAAAGTACCTGACAAATGCTCCAATTTTAGTCGCACCAGTACCAGGTCGACCATTAATTCTCTACCTGACAGTTTTTGAGAATTCAATGGGATGCGTATTGGGGCAACACGATGAGTCAAGAAAAAGGGAGCAAGCCATCTATTACCTAAGCAGGAAATTCAATGATTGCGAAACGTGATACCCGCCGGTGCAGAAGCTGTGTTGTGCTCTAGTTTGGGCTACCAAGCGGCTTAGACAGTACATGCTGTACCATACTACTTGGTTGATATCCAAGCTAGACCCATTGAAGTTCTTAATGGAAGCGCCAGCACTAACGGGAGGGATGGCCCGATGGAAGATGCTCTTATCCAAATTCGATATTGTATACGTTAACCAGAAAGCCGTAAAAGGGAGTGTCGTAACAGATTTCCTAGCTAGTCGTGCTTCGGATGACTATGAGGCATTGAAATTTAATTTCCCAGACGAAGACTTGATGTGCATTACAACCGAAGAAGAGGTTTCAGATGATAAACCATGGAAGCTTTACTTCGATGGAGCCTCTAACGCCCTCGGACATGGGATAGGAGCAGTGCTAATTTCTCCTGAGGACGTCTATTATCCTTTCACCAGTAGATTGGAATTCTTCTGCACAAACAATATAGCTGAATACGAAGCTTGCGTTATGGGACTGAACTCAGCTATTGAGAGAAAGATTAAGGAACTTCGAGTATTCGGAGATTCATCTTTAATAATTTACCAATTGCGCGGGGAATGGGAAACCAGGGACCCGAAGTTGGTCAAATATTATGAATTGATCCAAGAGCTCACCAAAGAGTTCGAAAAGGTCAGGTTCAATTACTTGCCCCGAGAAGAAAATCAGATGGCAGACGCATTGGCAACCTTGGCATCCATGTTCAAAACAAACATCGGGGCAGAAATGAAGCCCATTGAGATGCAGACGTTTGAAAGGCCTGCTCATTGTTGTAACGTACAGGAAGAGATTGATGGAAACCCATGGTACTATGACATCTTGCAATATGTCAAGCTTTGAAAGTATCCAGAAGGGGAAAATGACAATGACAGAAAAATGCTCAGAAAATGGCAACAAAATATGTCCTAGATGGGGAGATCCTATATAGGAGAAGTCATGATCAAACATTGCTGAGATGTGTGGATGCCCGGGAGGCGAAGGAGATTTTAGCCGAAGTACATGACGGGCTCTGTGGAACGCACGCCAACGGGCTGTCTATAGCCTGGAAAATCATGAGATATGGTTATTTCTGGTTAACCATGGAGGGAGATTGCATCGATTACGCCAGAAAATGCCACAAATGCCAAATCTACGCTAACAAAGTTCACGCGCCCCCATCGCCTTTACACACCATGAATTCTCCGTGGCCTTTCGCGGCATGGGGCATGGACGTCATCGGGCAGATTCATCCGAAAGCTTCCAATGGACACCGTTTCATATTGGTCGCCATAGACTACTTCACTAAATGGGCAGAGGAAACGTCTTACGCCAACATCACAAGGACTACAGTATGTAAGTTCTTAAAGAAGGAGATTATTTGTTGATACGGATTGCCAGAAAGGATCATCACCAACAACGCTTCCAATCTGAATAACAAAATGATGACGGACGTGTGCACTCAATTCAAGATAACACACCACAATTCCGCAGTCTATCGTCCTAAAATGAATGGAGCAGTGGAAGCAGCAAACAAGAACATAAAGAAGATCATAGCGAAGACTACGGATACCTACAGGGATTGGCATGAGAAGTTGCCATTTGCCCTTTTCGCCTATAGGACGTCCATTCGCACGTCAACAGGGGTAACACCCTACTCATTGGTGTATGGTACCGAAGCAATACTCCCAATCGAGGTAGAGATCTCGTCTCTCCGGGTCTTAAACGAAGTAAAATTGGAAGAAACCGAATGGGTGCAGGCCAGATACGACCAGCTAAATCTCATTGACGAAAAAAGACTAAAGGCCATTTGTCATGGTCAGATGTACCAAAAGTGGATGATGCAGGCATACAACAAAAATGTGCGCCCAAGAGAATTCAAAGAAGGGGATCTGGTGCTCAAGAAAATCCTCCCGATCCAGAAAGATGCTCGAGGAAAGTGGATGCCCAACTGGGAAGGACCGTACGTCGTAAAAAGGGCCTTCTCAGGAGGAGCCCTGATCCTAACAGAAATGGATGGAGACGAGCTGAAAAATCCTGTAAATTCAGATGCCGTTAAGAAATACTATCTTTGAAAAAAAGAAAAAAAAAGAAAAAAAAGAGAAAATAATAAAAAAGAGAACAAAAATGGAGAGCTCAGGGAAAAAACCCAAAACCGGGCATCTTGAAGTAAAGGGAGGACCCGAGTTGAAAACCCGTAAAGGGCGGCTCGAGTAAATTGAAAAGTTGAATATCCGAAGTGAAGGGTATCCCCATGAACATCATGAAGAGGAGGCTTCAGGCAAAAAATTCTACGCCGGTCAACAGGATCATGTATCATTCATATTGAAGATAATAAGGGATCTTGTATTTCATACTTAACTTTTCTTCTTTCTTATGTGTGTCATACCTTTCTTTTTTAAGATATCCCAAGCCCTTAATCGTAATAAAACCGTATTTTTGAGCATCCATTCCTTTCCTTCTTGTCAATTTCAGTCAAATAAGTTAACATAGGCTTATAGTGAAACAAGAAATTTCGGAGCATTACTGTGATCTAACCTTAAAGATGTAGGTGATCAAAGAAAACGATGTTAACTCCGCCCTCTAGTTCCCTACATAATGGCTATTGATAGGGAAGGCGGAAAGCTTTAAACAACCGGATAGGATGACCAATGGCGTACGTCCTGTCTATTCAAGGAAGGCATGCGAGATAACAAGAGAGATCTCTTGGGTGAAAACCCAGAAGGGCACTCCTAAAAAAAACTCTCTCTAAAGTGAAAACCCGAAAGGGCACTTTAGAATTCCAAGTCGTAAGTGGAGAAAAAGAAAGGTTGGAATGGTTGAACCTGACAATGAAGTGGGGTATCGACGCCCGTGAGAAAGGAGAAAGTGAACAACGAGATCGAATAAGGACCAAAACAAGCCCACCAAGATATTGACACTCATGCATCATGAATAGTCAGACATCACTAGGATTAGGAGCATGTTAATTCATTTGTCATAGCATTTTGTTTTATCTCAGACAGGTATCTGCGGATTCAAAGAGACATCGATGGCTATCGTGGTGTGAATCCCAAATGAGAAGACAATGTTTTCACATACGAAAGGCATATGCTTCCAAGCTCCAGAGAGAGGTTCTATATAGGAAGAATCCTCCGCTCTGAGGCTTCAGAAGCTGAAAGTTCTATATAGGAAAGACTGACAGCTCCAGGGTGAAGACTAGCAGTTCTATATAGGAAGGACTCCTAGTCGAAGGAATTCACCCATGACACACAAGATTATATAGGAAATCCTGATGTGTCGAAAGCGAAGAGTTCTATATAGGAAGGGCTCCGAGCTTCAATGTCTTAGAGTAAAAGATTCTATAAAGGAAGAATCCGTAGCTCCAAGATTTCAGATGCCAAAAAGTTCTATATAGGAAGGACCGACGACTCCAAGGTGAAGACTCACAGTTCTATATAGGAAGAACTCCTAGTCGAAGGAATTCACCTATGACACACAAGGTTATATAGGAAACCTGTTGTGTCGAAAGCGAAGAGTCTTATATAAGAAAGGCTCCGAGCTTCACTGTCTTAGAGTGAAAGGTTCTATATAGGAAGAACCTGTAGCTCTGAGATTTCAGACGCCAAAAGTTCTATATAGGAAGGACTGACAGCTCCAGGGTTTGAAGACTAGCAGTTCTATATAGGAGGAACTCCCAGTCGGAAGAATCCATCAGCGGCCCAAAAGGTTTTATATAGGAGAAACCATCGTTGAAGGCGAAGAGTTCTATATAGGAAGGACTCCAAGCTTTACTGTCTCGAAGTGAAAAGTTCTATATAGGAGGGACTCATAACTCGAGGCTTCAGAGCGAAGGGTGCTATATAGGAAGAGCCTGTAGCTCCAAGATCGGAAGGTGACGAAGCTCTATATAGGAAGAACTTACGAGCCTGAAGATTCAGCTAAGGAAGAGCGGAGATGTCCAAAAGAACACGTTTTTCCAAAGCTACAAACAGGGAAGTCTGATAAAAATGAGTGCTTATGAATCTTTGCTTTGTTTCCCATTCCATGAGAACAAGCAAAAAGGGGCAATTGTAATCACTCATTTTTATCTGTAAATACATATTAGTGTTGCATGTATACATATTATATTATATGTTTATTATGTGCATGAGTGTTATTAGTTTATGTGTGCATGTATATTATAAACTATGTATGTATACGTATTAAATACGGTGTATGTGTGTCGCGTATGCAACTATATTTAGTACGAGCGTATTTGTTTTTATGGTTAATTATGTGTATAATTATATATGTATGTATACTGGTATGTTATAATTAATGTTTGCATAGGTATATACGTATGTATTGTTGTATGTGTATTGCTGTTATAATTATACTATTGGGCTAATATAAAATGAAAATCCAAAAAATATATATATATTAAAACCAAATAAATAAATTGCAGTCCAAGTCAAATTACAAATCAAGTATTATTACAAGGCCCGGCTGGCCCAAACCCAAACCTATTTAATTCTAATTATTTTTGGTACAGGTGACTATGGGCCGTTGGATCAAGATCTGATCCAACGGCCACGATCCAAGCAAGGAACCAAAATATCTGCCAGCCGCGTGCACATCACGTCTGGACCGTTTGAATGCCACGCGCGCGTGCGGTCCACGCGCGGACTCTTTGATATCCCACGCGTGCGTGAGCCCCACGCGCTCTGACCCCTCGACTGCTGAGCCCCACTTGGCATGATCTGGAGCCGTTTCACCAATCGAGGCTTCATCTGCCGTTCATCCTTCAAGCCATCCCGACCGTTAGATCAGATCTGATCTAACGGCCGAGAATGCCTCTGGCCGAAAATAGAGCCCACACCGCCACCATGCTACACCATGCCGATCTTCAACCGCCGCGCTCAGACATGTCAAAACACAGCAAGAAAGAAATATGTCAGTTAGCAGTCCAGATCTGAAAAAGCAAATATTATACTACTTGTACCGAAACCAAAGACATGCATATATATGTACGAAACAAATATTTTGTAGGAGGAACAAGTTGGAATCGAACAAGCAAAGTTGTAATCGAAAGAAAAGAAATACAAAAAAGTCAGTCCAGTGGTAAATACTCGTCTCTTTTTTTATTTTTTTTGCATGCATACACAAAAGATAGAAAACAAAAAAAAGGGTTAGAAATCTTACCATCGCCGTTGGTGGGTCTCCCCTCACCAGTGATAAGCCTTTTCGGCTTCCCCAAGCCGGATACGGTGAACTGAAAGAAGTGGGAGACCCCTTTTGTTTTCGTTTTGGGTTGAAAAAATGGTTTTTTATGTTTCGTATTTCCTAGATCTAGGGCAAATGGAGGCTTTTCCTCTGAATCCAACCTCGGATTTGTGTCTAGGGTAAGATGGGGGTTATTTTGGTATGTTTTTTTAGGCTCGCCGGCGCCGGTTAGCGGCGGCCGACGGCGGAGAATACGGCGGCCGGCCGTCGGATTTTGGGTTTTAGGGATGAATTGAGAGAAAATGAAGAAGGGGGCTTGGTTATAAAACTGAAAAATGAAAGAAATGGCCGAAAATTTGGTTTCGGCCTAAAAGAGGGGTTTTTATAGCTGTTATTATTTTGTGAAATGGGTAAATTACGTACTAAATCCCCCCGCGTTTCCAACATTTTCGTTTTTGTCTCGCCGCATGGTATATTTACAACTGGTCCCCCTTGTATTTCAAAATTTTGCAATCCAGTCCCTAAATTACACTAAATCAGTTTTTAAATGGTAAAATTACCCCTTTAACCATCCCGCGTTTTTGAATTTTTCATTTCGGGTCTGTCCCTTGGTCTAATTACAGTTTAGATCCTCTTAGGTTCTGCCTATTTTGTATTTTCGTCCTTAAATTGCATATTATTATCCTTTAATTTCAGCCACTAATGTTTATTTCTTTTCATTTCAGTCCTGTTTCTATGTAAATATTCATGTTCGTATTATAATCGTCTATGTTGATGTAGTCTTTTGCCTTATTATATATCCCTCGTATATGCCTCGTATTTTTATGTTCACATGTATATGTGTGTTAAGTTTATAATGATTATGTATCTTTTTGTTCGGTTATTCATATTAAGCATGTTATGTTCTAGTTGATTCGTACACGGTATATTTTGTATTTTTGTATGTGTTATGTTCTCTTGGCCGCTGCAAAAGAAGATGATATATTAGGGTTATTAGATCAGATATATTTTAGGGCTTTTAGTTATTAAATGGGTTTGGCCGAATTGGACCTAATGTAATTAATTATGGGTTTGTAATTTGTATTGGACACTTAAATAATATGGGTCTTTATATTATATATGTATTGGATCTATTTTAAATATCTACAACCAATTAGTAATAATAATAATAATAATGTTAACAAATATTAACATAATAAATACATTCATACACATGCAATACATTCACACATACAATACATATATAATAAACATAATATACATATACATGCAATAGATAACACACACATATATATATACATACTATAATAATAATAATACATGCAAACACATTTATATGCGTACACAATGCATATTTATTCATATATTTACAACCATATACATACACGTAACATATAATACATATAAGATATTCATGCATTAATAATAAACATACACATTTGAAAAAAGAACACATTAAAGATAATACACGACATACATATAATTGGGCAACATATAATAATAGTTATAAATGATTAATAATATTAAAAATATTATACAACCCAGACAAAAACGAGTGATTACAAACACCAACTGTTCACTTTATCTCTCTCTAAAATTCACTTTTATCTCTCTCTAAAATTCACTTTATCTTCTTCATCTTTCTTTTCTCCATTGTTGAGTTCTTGGAAATTTTCTTTTCTTTTCTTGCTTTTCTTCCAACCAACAACATGCCCACGAATCTCAAAACTACGACCAAAGTTTGTCATACTCGCATATCTCAACCATCGTACCGCAAATTCACCACTTCGGCGGTGCAGAAACGTTACAACCAAAAGTTTGCTACAAGAAAGGTTTGGGAGGAGTAAGGCTTTGCCTATGACCTCGCCCAACCAAGATTTGGTCTTGAAGAGGCAGTATATGCCACGATCAATAGCCACAAATGGTTGATCTTCTATGAACAACCAACCATAGTGAACGTATCATGGGTACGAGAGTTCTATTATAATATTTCTAATCCCGATAACCTGATTGTGTTTGTATGTGGCAGGGCCATTCTCCTTGATGCCACCACCATAAATGTTTACTATAGCTTGTCATTTGAGTGTGATGACCATGCCGAGTTAGTGGAAAATTTGGCTCGAGAGGAGATAGAACAAGTCCTGAAAGATCTTACCGTTGAAGGAGTAGAATGGAACAAAGAAGAACTTAAGCGGACAGTAAACCGCACCATGCTTAAACCGAATTCTAAGTTGTGGAATAATGTTATTAAAACTCGCTTAATGCCTACCACACACAATACCATTATTTTATTATCTCGGTTGTTGTTATTCTATTCTATTCTTCATAATCGTGTTATTAATGTTGGGAAAATAATTGTTAATAAGATTTTTGCATGCAGTAAAAGCAATACATGCACAATATATTTTCCCAACTTAATCTATAGTTTGTGTGCTAAAGAAAATGTACTAATTGAGCCAACTGATGAGCGACTACCAATGAGGAGTGGGTGGAAAAAAGCACAGTACATGTGAGTGATGCAAGAGGGAATACCACGAACAGCTGCACCAAAACCAACCATTCCAGTTGCCTCATCTAGTGCACATGTCGCGGCAATAGATACTACACCAAGTGAATTTGCCACGGCCCAAGGGGTGGTAGACCTTGTACGCCCTTTGTTGGAGAAGTTGGAACACTTGGAGGAGCGAGAAGTGAAGCTAATACAGTATATCAAAGATCAAGATGTTGCACTTACACAAACCATTTTAAAGAAATACCCCGATTGCCATATGCCATTCCATGTGTTCCCTACAGAGCTACTTGCCACGATAAGTGAAGTTGGCAAGACTAGCCCAGCTGAGAAGGAGACTGCCATGACAACTGCTGCTAAAGAATAAGCTAAGAAACCTATGACCGAAACTATGCCAACTGAACCATCTATTGATCCTGCAAATTTTGAAGACATCACTTCCACACCGTTGATGTCCCCACAATCGGCTAAACAACCACCGCAACCGAAAAAGCTTAAAGCTTTACAATTTAAGAAAGTCGACATAATGGGTAAGCCAGAGGATGACATAAAGGAACTTGAAGCTCAAGTCCCTGCCCCACTAGTAAGACAACAACCATCGCGCAGTGAAAAATGCGTTAAACACATAACCCAAAAGAAAATTTGATTCAGAGGTGACAACCTCTCAGATTAGCATTTGCATTTTTGTATTTTTTTCCATTTTTTTTACATGTATTGAGGACAATACTTTCCTTGATTTTGGGGAGGGGAATTGTCTTTGTTTGTTTCATAATTAGTTGCATTTGCATTCATTTGTTTGTCCTCTCATGGTTTTCATGTTAGGATACATTTCTCATGATAGTTTGTGTCACTTGCCATGACAGTTTGCCTGACTGAACTTGTTAATAACCTATTGTGATATCTAATGATGATTTATTTTCCACGGCATTAGGTTAAGAAAACTTTTGGCTCTAGGCTTAGCATGGAAATTTGCTTAGGATTTTGTTATGATGTTGCTTTAATATTCAATGTTACGACTTGTTAATCTAGGAGAACCTAGTGAACCTTAGGAGAGAAAATATAGATCAACGCTAGAGGTGCCTAACTGGCTCTAGCAGAAAAAAATTATGAACAATAAACCTTAGCTATTGGTGCCCATCTGGCTCTAGTCTTAGGGATCTTGCAAATGCTAGAGGTGTCTATCTGACTCTAGTATAAAAAAAGAAGAAGAATCGCTAGAGGTGCCGAAAACTGGCTCTAGTTAGATCGCTTACCTCAGCAAATTAATAAAACTAAGGTTTTGCTTGGACTCCTATGATTAACTTGTACACGACTACGCACACAATTCACTTGCATCATACTGAGTTTTGAGTAATTTCTCGGTGTTTTGCCTAAAGTAACAAAGGTAATTAATTCTTGTTGCCACAGTTCTGAGGATTGAAGTCAGGTATACAACTTTTTTTGTGTCCGGTAAATGCCATAGCAGGTGCTTGTTAGTTTTGCATTCCTTGATGACAAGCAATAGTTCGAGTTTGGGGGTGTGATAAGTGTTGAAAAGTATTGTTTTTCTTATCCTTTATACTTGTATTATTGGTAGACTTAAGCCCATTTCTAGTTGCATTGTTAGTCATTTATGCATATTTCATAGTTTCTTAGCCCAACGGGCTTGGCCATGCAATTTATTACTTTTATAGGAAAAATACTGCTCGTTTGCTCTTTTGTGGTGTAAGGCAATTTGCCAAACTAATTGCCGAAGCATGCCATGGCAAGTGAGGATCAAAGTGGTTAGGCGCAAATTCAAATTTGAATTCCCAACTGCCCATGTTAAATTCAAATGCAGAGGATATTTCTCCCGTTTAAAATTTAAATTCAGCAAGATTATCTCCCATATTTTGAAATTCAAATTGAAGCCCATCCTCCATCAAAGTCTCACACCACAAACTCTCCTCCTCCTCTATTTAAAGAAGTCAAAGCCATTAGAACAAGGGGATGACCTGTAACACTCCTTTCTTGTATCCACCATTGAATACGAGACAAAGATGTCACAAAACATTTGTAAAACCATCTATATTTATAATTCGGTAAAAAATTGTTTCTTTAAAAAATATTACAATTTAGCATTTATTTACAAATCTAATTAATTGCGTAAAGTTTAAAATTTATATTTTCGTCTTCAAATCAGGTTTAATTTTAGGCAGCAACTTATCAATTTAATTTGACTTTATATAATCAGTGAAACTGCCTAAAAACTGCATGATTTAAAATTCATCCAGATTCCAAATAAATTACAAATTCTATTAGAGCAGGCATAGCATTTTAATATACATGCCAACTAGTAAATATCAAATAGTGTCAAAAGATATCTTACTAATACTGATGTACATGTTATTGATTGATGATGTCCGTTTGTGCTCCTTACTCTAACCATTTCTTCTTTCCTACGTGTAAACAGTCACACGCTAAGTAATTACTTAGTGAGGCAATAATTCATAGTCAAATGCAATTTGACATAAATATCACTGTAAATAAATAATAATGCATATGATCATTGTACCATGTCATGCTCGTTAGCATAAATAAATATGTAATAACATATATGAATATCAAAGTGATAAGATTAGATCTCACAAATTACCGTTGCCATTTCCATCCGTAAGCTTTCAATGCTTACCAATACCTTTTTCATTTCTATATGCAAACTTTCAATCTTATCATTTTGTTTCTTTGATTCATTTCAATTTACTTAGCCCAAGGTATCGAATTAAGAGATTCTATGTACATGAGTCATCCCTCTATACTTACTTGAGTATAATGTATTATTGCACTCTACCGAGAGTGCTTAGCACCGAAGTGCTTCGGTATACTTAACGGAGTATACCATTAATGAGATTTGCACTTTACCTGAAGTGCTTGGAATAAATTTGCACTTTACCTGAAGTGCTTAGAATATTTGTACAGCTGTTTATGACTCTATGGATATCCAACTATACCTTTGAATCTCTATATCATACATTGGGCTTTATATCATCAATCTATTTCATCAATGGGGACATATATCAATATATATATCAACATTGGGCAATTCATACCCGAAATAACATTTCAATTTCATCAATGTAAGTAATCAAATGAACAATTCATTTTATTTGTTAAATCTTGACATATTCATATTATATCAATCATATATTCAATGACATAAATATCAATGTATTATGATATGCATGCAATTGCACTCACCTGGGCCATTTATTTGTATGTCTCCCTAAGTCCTCTTTAATCTTTTTCTTCATTACACCTCGAACCTCTCTTTATTCGAACTTGAACTTCATAAATCGAATAAATAAAATATTTGTTAAATCCCAATCTAACAATATCTTAGACATATTGTCCAATATGATCATTCGAATATAAAAATTTCCAAATGTTTTCCTTTCCTTGTATTGTTCAAAAATTCATTATGGTCCTTAGTAACCAATTTGAACTTCCATTAACCCTTTTCAAGCTTACTAATCAACCTTAGATACAAAGTGTATCAATTCTCATTTTCTGGTAGTTTGCAGTACCTCCAAATAAATATTTCTATAAAATAATCTACAACTCGGAATTCGAATCCGTTTGTTCTAAAAGAAACTAGATTTGATAATCTTTTCACCGATATAAATTAATATCCCAAATTCAACTTGTACGCTTTATGGCAAATTTTCAAAGTCAATTTCCAGTATTGAATTTCGGAATAGCCTGCTATACTGTTTTATGACCTTTCACCACTTAAAAATTCATATATTTTTATTCGAAACTCGAAATCAATTTCCGTTTGTTGGACACGAAACTAGACGAACAAATATTTACATCGGTATAAAATTCACCTTCTAACCATTTTTTTAGAATTTATGGTGAATTTCCAAACATACTGCCAAATCCAGTTTTTTCTACACAGCTTCCATAAACAACTTAAACTTTTATACTAACTTCTCCTTACTTATCTACTTTTCAATTTAGCCCAATTACTTGCTTTAAACCACCATCTTATGACCTTCTTCATCAAATAATTATTCACAATAATTCTCCTTAATTTTCCTTCTTTACCGAAATAATCACTAAAATGCAAAGATAAGGATTCAAGCTTCTTAACTTTGCAAATTAGTCCTCAATTCAAAATTACAACTTTAACTCCATCATTAAAACTAAAAATCAGATTTAGCCCCCATACAAAACTTCAATTTTGATTTGGTTACTTAACTTTGACAATTTATCAAAATGGTCACTAATTCAATTCAACACCAATTTAGCATTCTAACTTCATTTTCTTGTCTCTAACATCATTAATAACATAAATACACTATAAATTCTAAAAATTTAGATTTTTTCCTTCAACTTTTCAATTTTTTGAAATGGTCCCTACACAATTTAACTTAGGGTTTCGCTTCCAAACAACAATTCAAGCTTACTAGATGATTATTTCAACATCACAAACCCTAAATTAAACTTGAATCCATAAACCCTAATCATCTTCATAATAATCAAAACATGTGAATCTTAAATCCCAACTCAATATCATGATTTTAACATCATACTAGCTTGATTTCAGCTTGAATTCAATCATGGAATCATAAAATCTCAAAAGCCCCAATTTCATCCAAAAACCCTAATTTCTTTCTCATGTAAATTCTCATCAACCAAGCATGGATTCCATAAATTATTGATATCAAAAGATAGAGCTTGAAGAGTAGATCAACTTTGTAGTTGGAGAGATTACCTAAAAATCGAGTTTCGAGGCTTGAATCGAGCTTGGAAATTTTTTTCTTTCTTTCCCTAGCCCTCACGTTTTTGGCTAGAAAAGATGAACAAAATGTTCATCTTGTTCATCTTTTCACCATTATTTTACACATATATCTATTAAATGAATATTAAATTTATTTAATAGTGAAATTACAATTTTGCCATTTTTATCCAATGGTTGAGATTGATTTTATCATCAATCAAGGGCCAAGATTTAATCTTCCATTTCCTTATTCCAAAATTGCCCTTTATAACTTTCAAATATTTTAAAATTGCCATCCTTGCCAAATGACCAATTTGCCCTCCAACTAGTCTTTATTTACTAGTTTGTTTCCGAATTGCTATTCCATTAAAATCTAACTAAATCTAGTTAGAATTCAACCAACCATAATAAAATATTCATAAAATAACATTTTATGAATTTTCCATAGCTTTTGGATCAGTCTCTTGATTTTTCCATTCGATCCGATATACTTATAATTAACCTCTTTACTCAGGATTAAACTATAGGATTAATCTTGAATCAAACTAAAAATATTCTCAGCACTTGTAATAGACTTTTATAACCTTCCTCTATCTTATGATGAAATCTCATAATTATTCGATTTAATTTGGATATCCAAATTCCATTTAAACTTTGACTGTAATTTCCCAATAATAAAAACATCAGATCCAACCAAAATCTTCACATTCGATCCACACCCTTAGGTGATCTATTTATTTATGAAATAAAAACCCTTAACTTTTAGTGAATTACAACTTTAGTCCCCAAACTTTTCCAAAGTTTATACTTTAGCCATAAAATTTTCAAAATTTACATTTTGGTCACTAACTTTTTAAACTTAAATTCCCATTCCAATTTATCTTGGAATTCAACAAAAATTTAAAAACACCTTATTCAATTCACTATCTATCACATGATACCTTTAAAGCTTAGAAATTTCCTTTCCAAAACCCATAATTAAAGAAATCCTAACTTTTGCATTTTTGTCATTTTAGTCACTAAGTTAGCTTTTAAGCTATTATCTTAGTACTAAATGACCCTTAATCAACTTAGTAAATTTTAGGGTATCACATGACCAGATCGTGAAAGAGATATCGACTAAGGGAAAACTGATCACGTGGAGTGATTGGATTGAGAAGTCTGTCTTCTCTTTTCTTTTCTATCTTGTAATCGTGCATCATCCACCATGTTTGGGGAATTTTCCTTTGTATTTTCTTTCCACCCAACCATGAACTAAACTTAGATGGTTTGGGTTATTAGGCTTTGAGATTTTTGTTATGGATGATATTACTTTGGTTTGAGTTAAATGCAATGGTGTTGGTTCAATTATTGTTCTTTACAAATCAAGTAGTTTAGAGATAGACACTTGAGTGGAGAATCTTTTATTGAAACTCAAATCTCTAAATAGTGATAGCATAAGGATAGCGAGATCAATGGGAATTTATAGGAAGGAATTACTCTAGTGTAGTGACAGCCATTGGAGGTTCCTCGATTGAGTTGATTTCAAACAATCATGAGAGTTGATGGAAATCAATGTACTGAATTGAATCCGGGTTTCCTAACATTTCGAGAGCTGAAGGGAACTAATTCCCTCTTGAACCTGTTATCGAAAAGTGACAAAGTGAAGGAAGCTTGGAGTTAGTAGTGAATTTCATGCGGCTAACAAGAGTTCATAGACCGACGGTGTCCACCTTTGGTAACGTGTAATAGACGATTCAAGTTAGAAATAAAGTGAAGGCATTGAAGAACACTCTACAAAGCATTGGAGAACAATTAACTTGTCACGACATCATATTACCGCAACAATTAACTTGCCACGATAATCACTTGCCATAAAGAGTCCTTTTCCAACTAAACCACTTGCCGCGACATTTCACTGGTCATGAAGAGTCATTTTTTTGCAAACTACTTGCCCCGGCAATCAACTTGCCAAAATGACTCATATGGCATACTCTCAATCCTAATAAGCCAACCTACTCTCTCAATGATTACTTTATCTTTTTACAATCTTTATTTACTTTATTTTATTGTTTATTTCTCTACCACTATCTATCACCACAGATATTGTCTTCTTTCAGTGCAAGGAGTTAAGAACCCAAGTCCTTCAGACCAGTCCCTGTGGAGACGATACTCAATATTCATCACTTTATTGCTTGCAATGTGTTCACCTCCGCCAATTATGAAGAACTAAAAACACTCAACAAATAGCTCTTACAATAACTACGTATGAAGAACAATGAACAAAATAGATAAAGGGAAACGAACTATAGCATTAAAATAAAATAATCAAAACATAAAATCTTAGAAAGCAATAAACCCAACTAAAGTATCTAGCTCATGTCTGAGCCTAAAACATCCATAATAAAAATATTAAAGTATGACAGTTTAACAAGCAAGAAATAGAAAAGACCCGAGCGTCCTCGACGATCTTCCTCTGTGCTGTCCACCTGTGCTGTAGGTCTCCCACTCCATCGGCCTCTCTCGATGGCGTCTGTCGTGAGGAGATTTCTTTATCTTCAACCCTAATGTTCTCTTAAAGCTTCAAACTAGGATTGTTGCCTAAATCGCTCCCCCTTTGCATTAGTGTCCAAGCCTCTCTTATATAGGCGGTGAAACTAGGGTTTGATAACCCTAAAGTGCGCGCAACTTCATTAAGAAAGGCTATTGATTTTATGCTATATTTTTAATGTTCCATATCTGGGAAAAAGTCTACGTGGGTCAAATTAGATTCATCTCTAACTCTTTATTGCCTCGTCGGCTCCAGCCATGCGATTTGCTACTCATTTGCTCCAACATTCCTCTAGCATCTTGCACATACACCACAAAATACAACCTTTCCCATAAAAAGCTCCAATATATATAACAATTAAGTGTGGGCGGTGTAACTCCCTATCTATATACAAACTATATGAAAACTAACCTAAATGCAACTGAATGAACTTGAAAACATGCAAAAGTCAAGTAAAAAGAGTACGCAAAATAGGTTATCTACACAGTCATTAACAACTTATAGTGCAAATCCCCTTGATAGATGCTCTTACGCAGATTCCTAACTATGCAAAGTTCATGAAGGAAATTCTATCCAAGAAGAAAAATATCGATGCTATAGACCATTGCCCTCATAGAGAAGTGCAGTGATATCAACCTCTCTACCAAAAAAATAAAAGACCCTGATAGCTTCATCATCCCATGCTGTATTCGAAATCACTACTTTAGTAACTCTCTTTGTGATCTAGGGAACAATATTAATCTAATGCCATTATAGACTTTTCAAAAGTTAGGCATTGGAGAATTGAAACCCATTTCAGTCACACTGCAACTACCAGACAGATCTCTAACGTATCCTAATGGACAAATAAAAGATGTGCTTGTTCGTGTGGGCAAGTTTCTTTCTCCAGCAAACTTTATTATTATTGACTGTGAGGCAGAGAAGGATGTCCCCGTTATTCTTGTCCAGCTATTCTTAGCAACCGAGAAGGCAATTATCAATGTATCAAAAGGAAAATTCACAATGCGGGTCGATAATGATCAAGTTACTTTTGATATGTTTATTGCTGATCATGGAAGAAATATAGAGGAATGTCATTATATTGATGTTCTAGACAATATCATTCAAGAAGACTTGAATCATCGTAGTATTCTCATTGTTGAAGATATTGCACTAACAACGGTAGAAGACTATCTCCCAAATTGTGACAGCATTGTTGAAGTGTTCATTGTTGCAGTTTAACACAAATGGCAGGTTGAATCTTTAGATATTGCATCTGGAACTAAAGTCATTACCATCTAATCTCAAATATGTATTCCTTGGAGATGCAGACACACTTCCAGTTGTTGTCCCTGCAAATCTTGATGCAATTCAAGAAGCTAAGTTGATAAATATTCTAAAGCAGCACAAACTTGCTATTACCTGAACCGTTGCAGATATTAAAGGCATTAGCCCATCTCTGTGCATGCATAAAATCAAGCTGGATAATGATAACAAACAATCTATTGAGCCACAACGTCATCCAAATGAAAAGATGAAAGAAGTGGTCAAGAAAGAAATTCTCGAATGGTTAGATACATGTATTATCTATGCAATTTCTCATAGTGTTTGGGTTAGTCGAGTCTATTGTGTTCCCAAGAAAAGTGGCATCACTATAGTCCATAATGATGCTGATGAATTGATTTTGACTCGCATTCCTATGGGTTAGAGTATTTGTATGGATTATAGGAGACTTAATTCAGCCACAAGGAAAGATTACTTCCCTCTTATTTTTTTTGATCAAATGCTCGATCGGCTTGTAGGTAAGGAGTATTACTGTTTTCTAGATGGATATTTTGGCTGCAATCAAATTGCTATTGCACTGGAGGACCAAGAAAAGACTATGTTTACATGCCTATTTGGGACATTTGCCTTTCGTCGCATGCCTTTTGGTCTTTTCAATGCACCAGGCATATTTGAAAGGTGCATGATGGCAATATTTTAAAATATGATTGACAATTCCCTAAAAATCTTTATGGATGACTTTTTAGTGTATGGGAATGACTTTGACCATTGCATCGACAATCTTGAGAAAGTATTGTAGCGATGTGAATACACTAATCTTGTTCTGAATTGGGAGAAATGACATTTTATGGTCACAGAGGGGATAGTGTTGGGTCATCGAATATCTATAGAAGGAATTGAGGTCGATAGAGCTAAGGTGGATGTTATAAAAAAATTGCCTCCACCAACTAATGTAAAGGGCATTCGAAGTTTTATAGGCCATGTTGGATTCTATAAAAGATTCATTTGTGATTTTTCGAAGATCACAAAGCCTCTATGCTTATTGTTAGAGCAAAATAAAAAAATTGTCTTTGGTGATGCATGTCTGGATGTATTTGTTAAGTGTTCAAAAGTACTATTTTTATTACCCCTTTTATTCTTATTATTGCTAGACTTAGGCTCATATTAGTTGCATTATTAGTCATTCATGCATGTTTGCATCGTTTCCTTGGTGGACAAGCTTGATTTCATATTTTGCTCAATTTTGTGGAAAAAGATACTGCTTCGGTGTGTTTTTGTGTGCGTGTGCAGAATCACTTGCCAAAGCAAGGCTGGAACCAGTTGCCAGGGTAATTCATGAAGGAGATGTTGAGCTAGTTGCCAGGGCAATGCATGAAGGAGATGCCGAGCTAGTTGCCAGGGCAATTTTCGACAAGGAATAAGATGATATGGTAGTCGAAATTGATGACTAGATAAGCCCAAGATGACGTGGAGCAAAGATAAATCTCAAAGGAGTTTGATTTCCATGAAGAGGTTAAAGAGAAATTAAATCCCAAGAAGATAGGAGAAGTTCTAGAAGGAATTTAAATATAATAAAGAATTATATTCTTTAAATATAATTTAATTCCAACTTAACTTCCTCCTCAAAAAAGACTTTGACCTAGCCCTATAAATTAAAGATCAAGCCGTCAACTCCAAAGGGAGAGAGAGGAGAGAAATTTTGACACGATAAAAGAGGGAGATTCCGACAAAGAGGCTTCAACCATTCTTCATCTTTTTCTTCATTGTTCCATTAGGTTTATGCTAGGAATTCTTTGTTTTATGTTTCTTTGGAACCTAGCCATGAACTAAATTTATTTGGCTAAGGTTATTGTGTTTTGTGTTGTGAGAAACAATTAGATTTTGTTTAGGTAATAAGAGTTTGCACTTTCAATTCAAGGTTTACTCATTCTTGGTTCTTATTCTTGTTTGCGAGTGAATTGGGAGAGGATCTCGTAACTTCATCTATTTATCTAATATCGGGAGAGTTAGATTCAAGAAACGAATGAGTATGGTCTTTATTCAATCTATTGATGGTGAAGATTAATTCAGCTTAGGAATAAGTTAAGGATTTCAACGGCTAAGAGGAGCGCAAGATTGGTTGTTGTTCACCCTTGATTCATGCAGTGATGTATTATCAAGGCAAGCACAAATAACTAGAGTTTCGACTTAGGGATAAGAAGAAACCATTGAAGAACGCTCCGCCGAACCTTGAAGTTACTGCCCAGCCGCCCAAGTAGTTGCCCAGCTAGTCGCCTAGGCAACCATCGATTAGTTGCCAAGGCAACCCTGCTGTACTAGTTGCCATTACAACTGAGTTGCCCTTGCACTCTTTTACCAAGACGATCCAATCGGCTATCACACCTCAACTCACGATAACCGGGTCTATTGTCTCTCATTTAATTACATCTTCTTTTACTTTATTGCTTTCTAGTTTAGTTGTTAGTTAAAACTCCTACAATCTTCTACTTGTGTTCTTTTACTTTTTAAAGTGCAGGAGATTATATTCTTGAAGTGGCACCAATCCCTGTGGAGATGATATCTTTTATACTATAACTTGCGATGTGTACACTTGCACAATTACGGAGCACTTATTACACGCAACAAGTTTTTGGCGTCGTTGCTGGGGATTGGCAATAGCGACTTTGTATTTATTTTCTTGCAGTTTTTTATTTTTCTTGTTTAAGATTCAAAGGGTTAACAAACTTTGGTTTTGCATTGGTATATGACCAGGCCGAGACCGATTACACCAGAATATCCCTTTGATCTAGAAATCGAACGAACCTTGCAAAGACTTAGACGAAGGTTAAGAGTAGCAATGGCTAATCAAGACGGCAATATGAATCAAGATGTTCCAGCATGAGGAGGAGTGATTCTTGCACGAAACAGAACTATTCGAGACTATCTTGAAGAAGATCTTGAAGGACTTAATCCAGGAGTTGTCACTCCTGAAATTGAAGCCGACCACTTTGAGTTGAAACTGGTGATGTTTAATATGATCAACACAATTGGTCAATTTGGCGGCTCAACAACTGAAGATGCACGACAACATCTTAAATCTTTCCTTGAGATTTATAATTCATTCAAAATACAAGGAGTCACCCCCGATGTTTTACGACTAAGATTATTCCCCTATTCACTGAGGGATAGGGCGAAAGCATGGTTGAATAGTATTCCTGCCGGATCAATAGGATCTTGGACCGATCTTTGTCGTGATTTCCTTGCTCGATTTAATCCTACAAATTTGACTGATAAGCTTCGTAACATAATTACTTCTTTTCGGCAGACAGATGATGAATCCATGTACGAGGCTTGGGAGCGATATAGAGAACTTCTACACAAATGCCCCCTACACGGATTTCCAGTGTGGACACAAGTAATAACGTTCTACAACGCTGTGAATACACCAACAAGGATAATGCTAGATGCCTCGACAAACGGCATACTCTTAGATAAGTCGCTGGAGGAAGCAATGCAAATTCTAAACAGGCTTGCCAAGAATGATTATCAATTCCCATCTTCTAGAAGAGGAAGAGTTAGACGCCAAGCCACAATACATGATCTGGGATCATTAGACTCAATTTTGGCACAATTGGACACTCTAACCAAGATGGTTCAGAACATACAAAAACCAAACAACACACAGGAAGTCAAGGTAATAGATTGCTTTGTGAGTTATGTGGTGGTAACCATGATTCTTCTGAATGTATGCAGAATCCGAAATCCAGCTTTTAAGTGGGGAATTACAACCGGAACGACAATGTGATGTCCAATACATACAATCCAGCTTAGAAGAAGCACCCGAATTTTTCATGGAGTAATCCCAACAATGCTCTAAACCAGAACAACCAGAATACACAAGCATCGAGATTCCAGTAGAATATGCCACGACAACAGTTGCCACAGCAACAATCGACAACATCTAGTTCTTTGGAAAATTCTCTCAAGGCTTTTATGTTGAAAACTGAATCTTATATGGCTGAGAATAGTAACTTCATAAAAACAACTGATGCTTTTATTAACAGGACCGAGATGAGATTGCAAAACCAAGAGGCGACAATCAAATCTTTGGAAAATCAAGTCGGGCAATTTGCTCAAAACCTAAATACTAGACCGCAAGGAGGTTTACCTAGCATACTAAAGTCCCAAGAGGAACTGGCCATGCGCAATGTAAGGCGATCACCACTATAAGTGGCCAACAACTTAAAGAGGCTCAAGCTCGCTCATCAAACAAAACTCCACAAAAAGATCAAGACGAACTCAGTGGCAAAACCTCAGATGCTGAACCAGGAATTGCCGCGGCAACCAGCGATAAGCATGCCTCGGCAATCGGCGATAAGGATGCCTCAGCAACCAACAATAGGTACACCACGGTAACCCCAGTTGACAATGCCTCGGCAACTCCAGTTGCCCCGGCAATGCCATCAATCAGGTTCTAGACCAATGAAAGGATCAAAGATATCCGACTTCCACCACCATTCCCACAAAGGTTGAAGCGACAAAAGCAAGAATATCAATTCAAAAAGTTTCTTGATATCC
This sequence comes from Hibiscus mutabilis, assembly GCA_019671005.1. NCBI lineage: Eukaryota > Viridiplantae > Streptophyta > Magnoliopsida > Malvales > Malvaceae > Hibiscus > Hibiscus mutabilis. The sequence goes on along the minus strand of CM033753.1, from coordinate 10,659,357 downwards.
TAAAGCAAGTCCACATCAACTTGCCATTGGTTGAGGCGATTGAACAAATGCCGAAATATGCCAAGTTTCTGAAAGACATTGTCTCCAAGAGAACACAGCTAGGAGAGCTTGAAACAGTTGCCGCAACAGAGGGATGCATGTCCATGTTGCACAATCGCATGCCACCCAAGTTGAAGGATCCCAGAAGTTTCACAATACCTTGTTCCATCAGAAACCATTATGTCGGGAAAGCATTATGTGACCTTGAAGCAAGCATAAACTTGATGCCTAAATCTGTTTTCCAGAAACTAGGAATTGGGAAGGCAAGACCTACAACAGTTATGCTACAGCTAGCCGACAGATCCTATGTGCATCCATAGGGAAAAATCGAAGACATACTGGTAAAAGTTGATAAATTTATTTTTCCCGCTGACTTTATTGTTTTGGATTGTGAAGTAGATGAACATGCACCTATCATTCTCGGAAGACCCTCCCTAGCAACAGGGAGAACCTTGATCGATGTTGAAAAAGGAGAACTCACAATGAGGGTGAATGACCAGCAAGTTAAACTAAATGTGTTCCAAACACTAAGGCATGCCGATGATCTGGAAGAATGCCAACTTCTCCATGCCACGACAAAGTTTAACTTTGACGAGGAATTTAGTTGCCTACATTGCCGATCAAGAGGAACCCAAGGAGTATGAAGAACCGATCGATGAGGAACAACAAGAAGAGGAAAATTGGTTACTCAATCGACCAGGTACATACTTTGAACCACTGGATTACTCAGGTAAGGAAGGTAAGCTTGAAAAGCCCTATATTGAAAAACCACTGATTCTTGAGTTGAAACAGTTGCTAGAGTAACTAAAATATGCTTACTTGGGAACCGATAATACATTGCCTGTAATTATTTCCTCTAAGTTACAGCCTGAGCAGGAAATGAAGCTGATCAAAATGTTGATGCTACACAAGAAGGCAATAGGGTGGACAATTGCCGACTAGAAGAGAATTAGCCCGACAGTGTGTATGCACAAAATTTTGTTGGAAGATGATCACAAACCTTCGATTGAGGCCCAGAGGAGTCTGAATCATGCCATGAAAGGGGTTATAATGAAAGAAATCATCAAGTGGCTTGATGCCAGCATCATATACCCTATCTCTGATAGTACATGGGTAAGTATGGTAAAATGTGTACCGAAAAAAGGAGGTATAGCGGTGGTAAGTAATGAAAACAATGAACTCATTCCAACCAGTACTGTGACCGGTTGGAGGGGTTGTATAGATTATCGAAAGCTAAACAAAGCCACCAGGAAAAATTACTTCCCATTACCCTTTATTGACCAAATGCTTGAACGTCTTGCAGGTAAACCCTTTTTATTGTTTTCTTGATGGTTATTCAGGTTACAATCAAATTGCCATAGCACCAAAAGATCAAGAAAAGACAACCTTCACATGCCCATACAGTACTTATGCTTTCCGAAGGATGCCGTTCAGATTTTGTAAAGCCCCGATAACCTTCCAAAGATGCATGATGGTACTCTTTTCAGACATGGTCGAAGACTTCCTTGAGATCTTCATGGATGATTTTTCTATTTTTGGTAATGACTTCGACAGCTGCCTCGGCAATTTAGAGAAGGTGTTGGCAAGATGTGAAGAAACCGATTTAGTCCTTAATTGGGAGAAGTGCCATTTTATGGTAGATGAAGGAATAGTGCTCGGCCACAAGATTTCATCCAAGGGAATTGAAGTAGACAAAGCCAAGGTGGACGTGATCGAGAGATTACCCCCACCAAGTTTGGTTAAAGGAATATGAAGCTTTCTTGGACATACAGGTTTTTACAGAAGGTTCATTCATATTTTTTCTAAAATTACTAAACCCTTGTACAATTTGCTTGAACAGGAAAAAGTCATCAATTTTGATGATTCTTGCACCCAAGCATTTGAAACCCTAAAGGAAAAGCTTGCCTCGGCACCCATTGTCATTCCACCAGATTGTACACTACCTTTTGAGCTCATGTGTGATGCAAGTGATTTCGCAGTAGGAGCACTCCTAGGCCAACACATAGGTAAGACCTTTCATGTGATATACTACGCTAGTAAAACTCTTAATAGTGCTTAAGTGAATTACACAACAACGGAGAAAGAGTTACTAGTCGTAGTTTTCTCATTTGACAAGTTCTGATCCTATTTGATTGGTACAAAGGTAATTGTTCATACGGACCATTCGGCAATTAAGTATCTATTTGCTAAAAAGGATGCCAAACCTTGTTTGATTCATTGGATATTGCTTTTACAAGAGTTTGACATTGAAATTAAGGACAGGAAAGGAACAAAAAATCAAGTGGCTGATCATTTATCACGCTTATAATGCAATAGGGATGAGGACGCAGATTTAGAGATATGTGATGCATTCCTGGATGAGCAACTGTTAGTTGCCTCAGCAACCATGGATGCACACGCCTCGGCAACCCCTGATGCCTCAACAACCATGGATGAGCATGCCTCGGCAACCCTCGACGCTTTAGCAACTCTTGACGCGCACGTCGTGGCAACCACTAATACACACGCCTCGACAACCAAGGATGCACACGCCTCAGCAACCCCTAACACCTCAGCAACCATGGATGCGCATTCCTCGGCAACCCTCGATGCTTCAGCAACTCTAGACGCATACGCATCGGCAATCTTGGAAGCAGTCACCACTACAGCACATGCCTCGGTAATACCCTGGTACGCGGATTTAGTTAGTTTCCTTATTTTTGGTATTTTACCTTATGGCCTTACTTACCAAGGGAAGAAGCGTTTCCGCCATGATGCTAAGCATTACTTTTGGGACGAGCCTCTTTTGTTTAAACAATGTGTAGATCAGGTTATACGATAATGTGTCCCTTAAGAAGAGCAGCAGAATGTACTCCAACAATGCCATTCTTCACCCTATGGAGGACATTTTGGAGGAACACGTACCGCGGCCAAAGTTTTGCAATCCGGTTTGTAATGGCCAACACTATACAAAGATGCCCAAGAGTTTTACAAGCAATGTGATCAATGCCAGAGGACGAGCAATATCTCTAGACGACATGAGATGCCGCTCCAAAACATCATCGAGGTGGAATTGTTCGATGTATGGGGGATTGATTTTATGGGACCTTTCCCATCTTTATTTGGCAACCTTTACATCCTACTTGTCGTTGACTACGTGTCTAAATAGGTTGAGGCAGCTGTAGTTCCCACCAACGATTCCAAGACCGTGCAAAGATTCTTGCAGAAAAATATATTTACACGGTTTAGGATACCGAGAGCAATTATCAGTGATGAAGGCAAGCACTTCGACAACAAACTCATCGCCAAGATGTTACAACGCTTTGGTGTATCACACAAAATTGCCACATCATATCACCCACAAACCAATGGGCAAGTACAAATTTCCAACCGGTAATTGAAGGGTATACTCGAGAAAGTTGTAAATCCCTCTAGGAAGGATTGGTCAGTAAGACTAGATGACACACTTTGGGCATATCGCACTGCATTCAAAACACCCTTAGGTATGTCCCCCTTCCGACTTGTCTGTGGCAAAACATGCCATCTACCGATGAAAATTGAACACAAGGCATATTGGGTAATCAAGGCCGTGAATATGGATTGGGAAAGTGCCGGACAAAAGCGTTTGTTGGACCTCAACGAGATAGAAGAATTCTGTGCACTCGCCTATAACAATGCACGAATCTACAAGGAGAAAACAAAGCAATGGCATGACAAGAAACTATTGCCGTGACAATTCATGCTAGGGCAACTAGTTCTCTTATTCAATTCTCGGCTAAAACTTTTCCTGGGAAAACTGAAATCAAGATGGTTGGGACCATTCGAAGTTGTCAATCCATTATCCCATGGTGCCGTGATAATCAAGTCCATCACTGACGAACATGAATTCAAAGTTAACGGACAAAGATTGAATCACTACAACGGTGCCCATGTGGAACGTAACAAAGAAGTGGTCACCTTAGGAGATGCATGAGCATGCTCTCCTTTCGATATTTTATTTTTATTTTCATTATTTTTATTTTTTTGTTGCATGCATTGAGGACAATGCCTCACTTGAGTTTGGGGGGGATTGTTATTAGTTAGTTACCATGTTTAGTTGCATTCATCTTAAGTATTGCATTTAGGATACATAAATTGCTTGCCATGCCTTTAGTTGGAAAAAGAATTGCTTAGATTTGATGAATATCTGATGATGACTTTGCCAATGCACTTAATTGATAGAATTTTTTAGGATAACCGTGGAAACACTTAGAATCTTACTATGATGCTAAATTTAATGAAATACTAACGTGGCTTGATTGATTTAAGGAATTCTAGCGAACTTAGGTTGATAATTAAAAAATTGGGGGATTAGAATAAGAATTGGATGATCGCTAGAGGTGCCCAAAACCGGCTCTAGTCGAACAAATTAATTAAATTAAAAAACTAAAAACAAAACACTAGAGGTGCCCGAAATCGGCTCTAGTTAAAACATGTTAAAAGAACCCAATGAAGTAATTTGAAAACCTCTTGTTTGCATAGAATCCGAAAAATCAACTTGCACACAACTCCGCACACACTCACAAGCATTATAGTTTGATTCTGAGTAACTCCTAAGTTTTTCGAAAAATGAAAAGCCAATCATACTTTGTGCCACGGTTTTGAGAATTGAAATCAAGTTCAAAGCTAAGTTTGTGAAAATTGAAGTCTTGGCGAGTAATTATTAATTTGCATTGCTTGAGGACAAGTAATAGTTCGAGTTTGGGGGTGTGTTAAGTGTTAAAAAGTACTATTTTTATTACCCTTTTCATTCTTATTATTGCTAGACTTAGGCCCATATTAGTTGCATTATTAGTCATTCATGCATGTTTGCATCGTTTCCTTGGTGGACAAGCTTGATTTCATATTTTGCTCAATTTTGTGGAAAAAGATACTGCTTTGGTGTGTTTTTTTGTGTGTGCAGAGAATCACTTGCCAAAGCAAGGCTGGAACCAGTTGCCAGGGCAATGCATGAAGGAGATGTCGAGCTAGTTGCCAGGGCAATGCATGAAGGAGATGTCGAGCTAGTTGCCATGGCAATTTTCAACAAGGAATAAGATGATATGGTAGTCGAAATTGATGACTACATAAACCCAAGATGACGTGGAGCAAAGCTAAATCTCAAAGGAGTTTGATTTCCATGAAGAGGTTAAAGAGAAATTAAATCCCAAGAAGATAGGAGAAGTTCTAGAATGGATTTAAATATAATAAAGAATTATATTCTTTAAAGATAATTTAATTCCAACTTAACTTCCTCCTCAAAAAAGACTTTGACCTATAAATTAAGGATCAAGCCGTCAACTCCAAAGGGAGAGAGAGGAGAGAAATTTCGACAAGATCAAAGGGGGAGATTTCGACAAAGAGGCTTCAACCATTCTTCATCTTTTTCTTATTTGTTCCATTAGGTTTATGCTAGGAATTCTTTGTTTTGTGTTTCTTTGGAACCTAGCCATGAACTAAATTTATTTGGCTAAGGTTATTGTGTTTTGTGGTTGTGAGAAACAATTGGATTCTGTTTAGGTAATAAGAGTTTGCACTTTCAATTCAAGGTTTACTCATTCTTGGTTCTTATTCCTGTTTGTGAGTGAATTGGGAGAGGATCTCGTAACTTCATCTATTTTTCAAATATCGGGAGAGTTAGATTCAAGAAACGAATGAGTATGGTCTTTATTCAATCTATTGATGGTGAAGATTAATCCATTTTAGGAATAAGTTAAAGATTTCAATGGCTAAGATGAGCGCAAGTTTGGTTGTTGTTCATCCTTGATTCACGCAGGAATGTATTATCAAGGCATGCACAAATAGCTAGAGTTTCGACTTAGGGATAAAAAGAAACCATTGAAGAACGCTTCGCCGAACCTTGTGATTGCTGCCCAGCCACCCAAGTAGTTGCCCAGCTAGTCGCCCAGGCAACCATCGATTAGTTGCCAAGGCAACCCCGTTGTGCAAGTTGCCACGACAACTGAGTTGCCCTTGCACTCTTTTACCAAGACGATCCAATCGGCTATCACACCTCAACTCACAATAACCTGGCCTATTGTCTCTCATTTAATTACATCTTCTTTTACTTTATTGCTTTCTAGTTTAGTTGTTAGTTAAAACTCCTACAATCTTCTACTTGTGTTCTTTTACTTTTTACAATGCAGGAGATTAGATTCTTGAAGCAGCACCAATCCCTATGGAGACGATATCTTTTATACTATAACTTGTGACGTGTATACTAGCACAATTATGGAGCACTTATTACGCGCAACAGTATTCAATAAAATTAAAAAGCTGCTTGTGAACTCACCTATCTTCGTTGCACCCAACTGGGAGCAACCTTTTGAACTCATGTGCGATGCCAGTGATTTCACTATGGGGGTAATGTTAGGTCAAAGAAGAGACAAGGTATTTTACGTAATCTACTACGCTAGTAAGACTCTAACTGAAGCTCAAATTAATTACACTACTACTGAGAAAGAGCTATTAGGTAATTTTTGCTTTTGATAAGTTCCGTTCTTACCTTATTGATGCAAAAATTACAATATTTACTGATCATTCTGCCTTGAGACACCTTTGTGCGAAAAAAGATGCAAAACCAAGATTGATTCGATGGATTTTATTGTTGCAAGAATTTGATATTGAGATAAAGGATCGAAAAGGGTTAGAAAATCAAGTTGTCAATCATCTTTCGAGATTGGAAGTATGCAACAAAGATGGAAAGAAACTGGAAATTGTCGACACATTTCCTGATGAAAAGATTTTTGTTGTGGATGCAACACCTTGGTACAAGGATATTTTCAACAACTTGGTGTGTTGAAAAACTTCTTTGGATGTAACTGGGCACAAGAAGGCAAGATTTCTTCGCGATGCAACTAAATATCATTGGAATGGACCTTATTTGTTCAAGTTTTGAAATGATAATATTACTCAATGTTGTAACCTTGAAGAAGAAATGATGTCAATCTTACAACATTGTCATAATGCTCTATATGGAGGGCATTTCATCCAAAGTTGTGATCATTGTCAGCGCACAAATTCTTACAGCATTGTTCAAGTCCTTCAATATGGATTTTACTGGCCTTCTTTATTTAAAGATGCCCACGAGTTTGCCCAAAGTTGTGATCTTTGTCAGTGCACAAGGTCAATATCCAAGAGAAATGAGATGCCACAACAGCCAATCATGGAAATCAAGCTATTTGATGTTTCAGGATTGGATTTCATAGGTTTTTTTTTCGAATTCTGTTGGCAATCTATATATTTTAGTCATTGTGCACTACATGTCCAAGTGGATAGAAGGTGTGTCTATGCCTAAAGATGATGCCAAAACTGTTTTAAAGTTCTTTCACAAGCATATACTCACCCGTTTTGGAACACCAATGGCCTTAATTTGTGACCAGGGAAAGCATTTTCATTGCAACTAGGTGGCTGCTGCGTTGAAACGATAAGGAGTAAATCATAGACTGGCTACAACATGTCATCCTCAGTCCAATGGAGAGGCCGAGATCTCTAACTTAGCTAACAAAAACATATTGGAAAAAGTGGTAAATATCACAAGGAAAAATTGGTCAACGCATTTGGATGATGCCTTGTGGGCTTTCGTACTGCATACAAAACTCCACTTGGGATGTCATCGTATCAGCTTATCTTTGGAAAATCCTGCCACTTGCCTGTTGAGCTATAGCACAAGGCTATATGGGGTTTAAAACAAGTCAATCTGGATTATAAGGTTGCAGGGAAGAAACAATTGTTGCACATCAATGAATTAGAAGTAATTTGCAGCAATGCCTATGAAAATGCCTCTATTTACAAGGACAAGAGTAAACACTGGCATGACAAGATCATATTGCAGCGAAAATTTAAAGTTGGACCATTATTTTTGCTATACAATTCAAGACTAAAGTTACACCCGGGTAAACTATGATCACGTTGGTCAGGACCTTTTAAAGTTTTGGAAGTATTTCCACATGGTGTAGTCACAAACAAGGATAATAAAGAGGAGATCCCATTCAAAGTCAATGGAAAAAGACTCAAACTTTATTTTGGTGACTTTGATTCTAAAAGTATTGAGACCATTAAATTGGTCAATTTTTTTATATTTCTTTTAATTCCTTATTTGATATAGAGTTAGTTTTCTTTTTTTCCGTGTTTATCCTTAATTTTCTTCTTTTCCTTTTTGTAGAATAAATCCTTCTTTGTTTTGTATAGAATATTCTTTCAACGGCTTGTACGACAAGAAGGCAACATATGATATGTATGGTTTTGGGGGCAATTTGGGTAATTGAATTATACCGATTAATCACCCCAATCATAGCCCTTGATGCAATAGAGCGGGCGATGCATCAGAGGGGCGTGTTTTTTGTGCCAAATCAGACTGCCAAATCTCATTGCATCAGGCGGTAAAGACCAGCCTTTTTATTTCCCTCTTTTCTTCTTCTTTTATTTAATAACTCTGATTACACTGACCTTCTTCACTAGATTTCTTTTTCTTATTCTTCAAATCTTCCAATTTCAAATTTTTTCTGCAAAAAAATCCTTCTTTTTCTTCTTTATCCTTACTCTCTCATGGGAAAGACTAGAGCTGCCCGAAAAATTTCCTTGGAAACTTCTGCAAAAGACACTCAAGGCTCTACATCAAACCCTCAAGCCAATGAGCGATTTGCACAAGAAGAGACCATTGAGTTTAAGGTGTTTCAAACACCAATGACAGATTTATGACACAAGGAACACATCCTTAAGTGGATTATCCTCCCAGAACAGGGGATTGTACTTTCTCATGAAAAGAACCTGGAAAACTGATTCACCAGAAAATTGAGCTTCACAATTGGGGAACTTTTTGCACTCACCCTAGTAGTTACAATGCTGCTCTGGTAAGAGAGTTTTACTCTAGCCTTTATGAGCCTTCTTTTAAGTTGGTTTTTGTGAGGGAAAGTTCTATACCATAGAGTGCTGCTTCAATTAATAAACTGCTAAAGACTTTTATGAGTGTTGATGAACATGCCCGATTGTGGAAGAGATTAATGAGGAAAAAATGGATTTTCTAGTTAGGGATTTGTGTATTGCTGATACATTTTGGTCGGGGATCAATGTGGGGAACTTCATAACGTATAGGAAATTTTTAACCCTGCCTGCAAAAATATAGTTTCATTTTGTAAATTCAAGGTTGCTACCTTCGACTCATAGCACAACAGTCTCCCTAAATAGAATGTGTCTGATACATTCTATAGTCAAGGGAAGAAAGATAGATGTGGGTACAATTATCCACAAGGAGATAGTAGGTTTTGCCGATGGAAAGAATGGAATCTTGGCCTTCCCATCGTTGATTATGCAACTATGCAAACCGAAGGGAATCAAGGCCCAAAAAAAGAGATGACATCCAACAAGGGGCCAGTTAATGAGGTCGCCATTGAGAGAATGGTGAGAACTACTGAGGTTCCTACACCAAAGCCAAGCACTACAATGAGGTAAGAGTAAAGGAAAGCAAAAGTGGAATCTACTTTTTAGGATGTCCCCACAAGCAATGAAGTGTGGATGAAAGTTCAGGGTATTAAGGACAAACTCGATGCTATGACAAGCATGTTGGGGAAGGTTGTAGCTACAGTTCAAACACTTGACCTGGCACAGAATTTATTTTATGCGTATACCAAGACATGGCACAATTCTGCTTTCGCTACAATGAGCAGAGTCACCCTAGTTTCCTTGCTAGAATTCTAACCAATTATACGCATGTAACACCCTTAACGTATACTCGTAGTAAGAATACACATTAAGGATGTCAAAATATTATTTAAAAGAGTTTTAGACTTGTAATTTTTTTAAAACATCTGACATAAAACTAGTTTATAAAATAACCCTTTTTCGACTTTCGAAGTATTCATAGCCTATTTGCAGATTGCTAGTTTTGACCCTGAATTGGTTTATAAATCATATTAGTCAGTTATTAAAATAAGTATATAACTCAGGGTGAAAACTAGGTACACTGCCTAGGCTCTTTCTTGAATTTAAAATCGTTACGCTCTAAACGATAAATAAAATTTTACCCGATTAAATATCTTTATCGATAATTCTTTAACCATACGAATAATTCATATTTCCATGGTTAATCCTCTGTAATATCTTAAAATACTTTATCACATTACTAGTACCTTATCATATTCTTATTTATTATGGTTTATTATTGAAACTGACTATTTATCTGACTCTTAATCAAACTCATGCCTTTAAAACAACTAACGAATAAATAGATACATGCCCACTAGAGAATATCATAAATTAGAATGTTTTACTGATATTTGGCAAATTGCATCTTGATTCACATGCTTGACTCCTCTTTCGGTAAGTTTTCCAATAACCTACGTGTGAAACAACATACGCTAAGTATTCACTTAGTGAGGCAAAGCATATAAGGTTATCAAATAACTGACATGAACATAATTCAAGGCTTATTTATATATGTAGCTTATCTAAGTATAACTGATAAATTACTTGTATTAAGTTCATCAAGTCTACTTGGCATACTTCAACATGCTTATCATAGCATAATATAACCAGTTTCTATGGCATTTCATGGCAAACTTTATCATAATTCTAATTTTTTGCCTAACATATCAAACAAAGAAATACAGATATTACTGAGCTTAACATAATTGGAGAAATACTGATCTTACAAAAAATATAGAGATATACAGAGAGTACGAAGAACTTGTTATTTCTTGTACTTAGTACCAAAACTTTGCAGAAAACTTATTACATAACGGAATTTTCCAAGCTCACTAGCTCGATTACCTGCACTTTTATTAATCTTTTAATTTGCCCAAAGTATACTTTATGAGACCTTAGGTACGCGAGTCATCTGAAATATGACACCGTAGTGCCAAACAGAATAGACAGATGAGTATGTACTCGAGGACACTCTTTGCTCATCATATAGGCACCTATTTGGTGTACTTAGCACCATGGGCTTAGATCCCCAAAGTGAATGTGACACCGTAGTAGTCACAAAATAGACAGATATCAGAATAGAATGATGCAGCTGCTAAGACTCTATGGCATGCCAACTATACCAAGGACTCCCACTTTGTAATACTTGGGCATACAAATATATGTATATCATGATCAGAAGTTATCATATCAGATGTCATCAATAAATCATAATGGCAGTTCATAACCCAAATAATATTAGGTATATTATAACAAAGATATCTATCAGAGCATTGACAGTGTATTATGCATATTACTTGCTCTTACCATAATCAAATAAGATATCGGTTATAGTGACTATTATAACATTTCACAGATAAGTTCTCATACTTAAAACAATATGTTATTCAACCCATATTAGCTTACTTATTAATAGTAATTTTCCAGTCAGTGATCATGTATCAAACACATCACTTATTCTTAATTTTTTTTATGAACATAACATATCATAAATAATTTTTTAGTCATATGTTAGGAACATTGTCCCCACATTGCCTGCCATATTACTTACCACATTTAAATAGTAGAGCATAACATCAACATATATCATATAATGCATTCATAAATAAGGTTGGCTTGTCGCAAGCCTCCCTTTATCACATGCATGATTAAGTAACAATTAAGGCACTCACCTTGGCCACTTAACACAATGCCTCACTAAGTCCTAGTTCGATCCTTTCTTTCATAGTACATTGAACCTTTTTTGATTCTAACTTGACTTCATTAATCACATGAATACAATAAAATATTTGTTAGATTCAAATCTAACAATACCTTAAACATGATGTTTAATGTAATCATTCGAATATAAAATTTCCAATTATTTTTCTTTCTTCCTTGTACTGGTCAAAAACTCATTATGGTCCTTAGTGACCAATTTGAACTTCCACTAATTCTTCCGAGCTTGCTAACTAACATTTAAATACAAAATGTTTCAAATCTCATTTTCTGACAGCTTGTGCGACCTTCAAATATTTACTTATACAGGGCAGAATACATACTGGATCTTAATTTCCTTTATACTGGAGACACTAGATTCGATAACGGTTCTAACGGTATAAGCCACATAGATTAATAAAATCTAAAAAAACTATGAAAATTCCTTACATTCACGTCACAGAGTTGTCTAAGTAGAAACTGCTCTGTAATTTTTTTGACCTTCATTCGATTAAAAACTCATATCTTTTAACTCGGGACTCAAAATCAGTTTTCGTTTGTTGGAAACGAAACTAATCTAGATTAACGAATCTTCACAATGGTATAAAATTCATCATCTAACCATTTTTGTAGAATTTATGGTGATTTTTTAAACTTACTGTCATAATTCAAATTCCAACATAACTTTCCATAAAAAACTTCTAATTTACACTAACTTCTCCCTATTTCTCTACCTGTTAATTTAGTCCCATCACTTAACTTCAAATGACCAGAATAAAGCTTGTATTCATATGTTCTCTTTACATCCTTCATCAAAATAGGCTTAAACCTTTACTTCTCTAATTTTTTCTTGATTTGTCGAGATGGTCACCAAATTTCAAGTATAAGGATTCAAGCTTCTTAATTTTGCAAATTAGTACTCAAATCAACATTACTACCTTAATTCCATCATTTTAACTAAAAAATCAGATTTATTCCTTCCACATATCCTCTTTTCCAAATAGACCATTCAAGTTTGACAAATTGTCAAAATGGTCACTAATGCGATTACTCATCGGTTTAGCATTCTAACTTCATTTTCATGTCTCTAACATCATCAATAACATAAATACACTCAAATTCATAAAAATCAGATATAGTACCTTAATTTGAAGCTTGCCGAAATGGTCCATATGTATTTAACTTAGGGTTTTGCTTCCAAACAACAAATCAAGCTTACTAGATCATTAATCCAACATCACAAACCCTAAGTTAAACTTGAATCCATAAAACCTAATCTTCTCTATACAAACCAAAATATGTAGGTTTAAATCCCAACTCAATAACATGATTCTAACATCATACAAGCATGATTCTAACTTAAAATCAACCATGGATTCATAAAATCATAAAAGCCCCAATTTGTTCATAAACCATAATTTCTTCCTCATATCAAATCTCATCAACCAAGAAAGTATTCTATGACTTATTTACATCAAAATATAGAGCTCAAAGAGTAGAACAACTTTGTAGTTTGAAAGATTACCTAAAATTTGATATTCGGGGCTTAAATTGAGCTTGGAAATTTTTTTCTTCTTTCCTCTTCTTCTTCTCTTCACCACGGTTTTGGAGATTATTTGGATGATAATTCCTTCATATTTCATGTATTTGAGACACTTGTATTATGAAAAAATAAATTTTTAATTAAATAAATTCCACTTTCTAAAAATACCCTCAAACTATATCTATATTTCTAATTTTCCATTTTGTAACATTCCATCTAGACTTAGTTGGATTATAATCAGCCACTATTCATCAATAAAATAAATCTCAAAATTCTTTTTATGTACTTTTTGGGCAAAATGCCCTTTACCGATCAACTTATTCACAAGATTGCCATTCCATGTCATTTCAATCGATTTAAATTTTTCCTGACCTTTTTAACATCCAATTATCCATAAATTGATATTTTATGACTCGTATAAGGTTCATGAAACTATCTTTGAAATTTTAGCTCAATCTGATTTGCCGATAATTATTTAGGACTTTTACTATGATTTCTCGATAATCGAATTATCGAATTGAATCCGTGACTTCATATTTATAAATTTTAAGATCCAATAATGATATATTATTCCATCATCTAATAAAATTTCATGTATTTCCACTCATCCATACATATAAGGAACCTTCCCAAATGGTCATCCATCCTAACGCATGAGCATGCTTAACTACAAAGTTCGATCAAAATTTGGTATCTTTAACTACATTTTTCTTCCTGAAACTTCTATCAACTTTCGTATCATATCATGTCTTATCCATATACAGAATAAAAATAATGACCGAATAATTTTCTTTATTCGAGTCATATATCCAGGTTCACCTAATTATTCGACTGAGAATAACTTTTTACATATTCTCGTACCGGAATTCGCGTGATGCAAAATACGCAGTCTAACTCGGTCTATCCATCCATGGAATAAAAATTCTTATGGTAAAATTCTTCATTAGGGCTCATAATTTTCCCATATTTATACTCTAGACACCAACTTTTTGAAAAGTTATCATTTTGGTCACTAAATTTTAAACTTCAATTCCCATTCCAATTTTCCTCGGATTTCAACCAAACTTTGCAAGTACCCTAACTAGCTTGCCCTCTATCATCTGATGCTTTTAAATCTCAGAAATTCCTTTTCTATAACCCATAATCGAAGAAATCCTAACTTTTGCATTTTTTTGTCATTTTGGTCACTAAGTTATCTTTTAAGGTACTAACTTAGTAACAAATGACCTTAATATTGTTTAATGAAATTTTGGGCTGTTACAACGCAGTTATGATTTTCTTTTGATGCAGCCACAAAAGAAGTCCATGCTAAATCTGTAAATTCCCCTAACAACGTTAGCGAGGTTGAGGACACACTAAAAGAAAAAGCATCAAGCAATATAATCAAAGACTGCATCTTTTATTTGAATGTCACAATAGAGGAAGGAATCACCCCGGCTGTTCCAGAAAAACAAGAAGTTTTTTTGTGGAAGACGTTGATGAGGACGAGGAAAAAAGTTCCCAAGTTGAGAAGAATACTGTTGAAGAAGTTTATGTTGAAGGAAAGTCTGTTGCATCCAAGGTTGTGGATGCAACTCGTGAAAGACCAAAGTTTGTAAAAGATTCTACGAGACCGACATAAGCTCTCTCTGCAAAGGATGAATAAGAGGACAAACATCTTGCTATGGTGGCATATAAAAAACCACACCTATTCATCCCCACCACGTACACGGCCGATGAAGCCGACAAAGAAGAGGATCCCAATAATAAAGAAGAGCTTGAAAAAAAAGAGGCCTCTCTTCCAAAGAAAGAGAAGAAACGCAAGCTCTCAAAATCCAAGGAAAAAAACAATAAGAGGTGCACTAAATAAAAGAGAAGCAAGAAGAAGAAGCGTCACTCCTCCTTCTCCTCTCACGAGCCCTAAATGATTGAGTTATTTTTTTTTTAATTTTTGTAGGCATGCATACCATGCAGTAAAATTTCATTTTGTTAAACCCTATTGTCATGACATCTGCATTGCCATTGTAATTGCATCTAGTTTTAGTGTCATTGCATTCATCATTGTAACCATATTCTATCATTGCATTTTGTTTTCTTTTGCATTGAGGACAATGCAATCTTTAAGTTTGGGGGTATACACTTGGGAGTTGAAATGCATACCTTTTTTAAAAAAAATCTAAGCAAATGCAAGGTTCATTTGTATTGAAAATCTTTTGCTTGCATTCGATGTGTAAACCTTAAATCATTCTAATTTCTAATGAATTGGTTGGATTTACATGCTGGATGATTGCATTATAACTCTGCATAAATATATCTACTTTTTAAGTAAAGAATATCTAGCATCATCTATTTGAATTTAGATGATTTATGTCTTGTTCAGCTTGTGTTATATATGCTAGTATATCTTATTTAGTATAAATAAAAGGCATTCCAATGTGAATGTAATAATAGTAGCTTTAAGGGGAACATTCCAATGCATGTGTTAGAAAAATAAATCTGGCCAAAGGTTGTCGCTACATGAATGTGTGTCGAGGAAATAAAGTACTTACTGGGGGTTCGTTGCACCTTACTTCTCAGGGTCTAGGGCGCATTCATTGTTCGATATCCCTCGCTACATAAAAAAAGAAAAAGAAAATGAAAAATATTTATAATGATATGTATATTTTGTTATAAGTTGTATTAAATAAATTCTGATAGATGAAAAGAATCTGAGATGATAGACATGATGCTATATATTGTTGAAGTTCTTGTTTATATATTGATGTTTGAGTTGTTTATACAATCCTCTATCGTTTCTATGCAATTGATTCATTGGTTGGATGGATTGATTCAAGTAGCTAGAATGTCTCTAAACTTTTGTTAGACCTTGTTGCTGTCAATTTTATTTGAGGACAATTAAAAAGTCAAGTTTGGGGGTGTGATAACTTTTTAAAGAGCAAGTATTTCTGTAACCCCCTTGACTCGGCCTAGACGCCATACCGAACCGAGCGAGCTACAATGGGTTTACCGAGACAAATCCGAACGATTACCTAGAAACAATCCATTTTTCCTTTTATCTTGTCTAAATACATAATCTAGTCCTATGGTGATCATGCTGGCAGCGTGTAAAACTCACAATTAAATCGGGCGTCAAATTGACATCCAATTGATAGAGAGCGCACTGTAGGGACCAATTTGTAATTTTGAAAAAACAAAGGGACTTACTTGAATTCAAAGCTACCAAACAATAATTAATCAGGTTACATGCAATCTAGTTAAGTTTCAACTTAAAATAATCATCCAAACACATTTAACTGCATGATCAAGGAACATGGACTAAACTGCAAAGATTCAAACTTCAACAAAGCATATTACTAGAAATAACAGACTGGGTACCGGTTCACCCCTTGCCCGTATCGATACGGGTATATTTTGCAATGGGTATCGGTACGGTCCTCAGGCATACCGATACCAGTAGTTCAATATCAAAATAAGGAATTCTAGTAGCTAAAGGGTGAACCGATATGGTTGCCCTCGTAATGACACCTAGTGTAATTTTTGAGGGGCGTACCGATACAGTTGCTAGATGTACCAATACCCCTGTGCAATTTTGCACTCTTTTGAGCTGAGACAGACCTTGCATACCAATCCCTGAGGACCTTTACCAGTACGACCGGGTCTCTAATGATCTCTTGGCAGAACATATGACACTTGGGCTCAATTAAACTTGCTTCAAACATCATACAAACGTCATAAAACATATTTAACATTAACTCCACAACCAATCAAGCATGCTAGATGAACATTTAATCCATAACTAAACAATCCATAGGTTCTATAGGACCTTTTCACAAATCATTTGCCATACACTAATGTCATCAGTATAACATCATTTGCATCATATTCCATTTCCCAAAACATGCATAAGTAGCAGGTATCAAAACATAAACATAGGCATGAGAAAATCAACTTTTCCAAACCAAAATTGGGAGCGAAATCATCTAATACTTACTTCCTAGCTTAGACAAGCGTTTCAAGCTTAATTTAAACTCCCAAAATCACTTTTAAACCTTTACAAAGCTGTAAATAACGTTTCCACTCACCGACAACACAAAGCTCCACTCGTTGATGTGAAATCAAGCTTCTGAAGCCTCCGAAACTTCTCCAATTGCTAAAGGATTCGTCTCCCCTATTTTACCCACACAAAAATAGAGGACTAGAGCATTACAATGCATCTCTAATCCTAGCAAAATCTATTCTCAACTTTGCCACACTAAAAGCCATCAAACGCCTTCCAAGAACAACCGAAAACATCACTAAACTCCACCTAAACGTAGCCTAGCCATAAATCAACAATTTCAACATCTCAACAACAACAATTAACACCTAAATACACTAATAATACCACCTTATATCTGCAGCAACCTTTTAACACCAAGAACACTTCAAAATCTAACTATTTACAACCTAGAAAATTAGCAATTCCATTAGTTTTGAGATTCTTTTTATTAATCTCTTCTCATAAGATTAAAACATATCTTACATGTGATCTAAATCAATTAGAATCAACACAAATCAGATCTATTATCAAGATCTACCAAATTTCTTACTAAAACTCAATTAAACCTTTAAATCTTGATTTAGTCATTAAAACATAACAAAAAACAATTTTAAAGGATCAAGAACTTGGGAATTTTAGTAAAGAACCTTTGATTAGAGCAGAGAAACGAAAATCACCTCTAATTGTTGAATTCTCCCTTAATTGGAATTATTTGAATGAAATCTCCAAGAAAACAAATATGATTTGATGTAGAAATCAAAGGAATCAATTAATAAATCAAAATGAAATAAAAAAGAGATGATTCCTGATCATTTTAGAGTGAAATTGGTAGTTTGGCTTCTCGGAAAATTGAGACAAAAGTTGAGAGCAAAAGTAGTTATGTGAGAAAAGTAAATCACCTTTTAAAATCCTTTTAACTAAATCTATTTTATTTTTATTAAATAAACATTTTTAAAATATTTAAAAATAACCTAAATTAAGGGAAAAGTCCGGTTGAAAATATTGGTAAATTATCTCCTTAAAGATTCTAAGTTTTAACCATTTTACAATTTAGTCACCAAAACAAAATGTCATTTAATTCGAATTTATTTCATTAAATTGAGTTTACCAAAACCATCAATATATTAAATAAACATTTCCACTATTTTCCATATTTTATTTCACGTTAAAAATATTTATTATGATTTAATTTCTAAAACTAGATCGAACCGACTAATCCAGTTCACCCGAACCGTCTAATCTACCAAGCTAACTTCTAGGCCAAAATTCTAGGCGTTACAATTTCCTCTAAATTTGTGGATTTAATTTTCCCCTCATCAATATTTTATGCATCCTTTTCTGCATTTTCATGTTTATTTGCTGCATTTTGTCTAACTCAAGTCTTGGTTGCTCTTATTATACATATTTCTGCCTTTTTGCTATGTTGTTGTATTACTCATATCCCGTAGAGGAAGTTTCACCACTGTAGCCAACTCGACACTACAGCGGCCAGCTATCCAGACTACCAAGGATAAGGACGAATCTGCTAGATGGATTTTCTATTACAACAAATTGTGTACGGCAGGAAGTCACGTAAAACACCTGAAGGATAGGTGTCCTTACCTCAGCAGCCTATAAAACGACACTTTTGGAGGAAAGAGAAAAGGAATTCACACGATATTCATTTTTATATCATCTTTACCCTTCCGAGCTCTCCTCCCATGGCGGCTTAAACTCTATTTCTGGAGATCGAAGGCGAAGCAAGGAAAAAATATCTAAGGAAATGAGGATTGAATACTGGAATAAAGAGGAATATATGTTATATTCTTTAAATCTTTCTAAAGATAGATGTTTATTGGAGATTTTATTATATTTTGTGCGTTAATGACATTGGTTTAACTCTTTAAGCTTTGTATGAACTTGTTTAGTATTTGTTTTTAATTTCAATATAATCTTATTAGGTTCCTTTTTATTTCAATTGTTGGATCTGATCTTTGTTTGCATGAAAGTGTTTAACATCGTCACTGATGTTGAGAGATACACTGCAAGTTCGATTAACATGTCATTACAACGAGAGTTGAATGAGGATACAATGAGAGTTGATCCACTTGTTTGAGGATTTGTAGATTTGACGAACAACGAGAGTTGTGGTTGATCTATATATTTGCGTCATTAGTTGGGAATCGAATAGAAGTTACTAAGCGAGCTTAGCCCTTTTATTTGTCAAATGAACCATCATAATTTATTTCCTTGTTGTTCTTAAAAATCTGCCAAGCTGAACCGAGGGGACCCAGATCTTCACTTAATATTTCTTTTACCTTCTTATAATTGTTGTCCTTGATATCATAATTGATCTTACATTCAATACTTTATTTCTCTATTACAACCACCATTACACTCACAATATTTCGATTTACAGAATTGCTTGTGGCCACATAATAGTTCAACTAAATACCTATCCTCGTGGGATCGATATCTAATAGGATCCACCTTTTAATTATACTTGCATCGGCAATGTACGCTTGCACAGTTCGTGTGATGATTATTCACCGATCACCCCTACATAAATAATAGTAAAATATGTGATAACAAAATTTCTTACCCGTAAAAAATTGTGTTATGACATAAAAACGTAAAAGATAACATTCTTTATTACCAAACTCACAAGAAGTAGGGTAGCTACACAAATTGTTACAACACCTACATCAATTATTACAGAATTAGTAAGAAAAAGGTAATAACACAAATTCTTACCCCATGTCACCAAATCTAAAACCAACAAAACTTATGGTAGGAAATTGTGCTATAATATAAACTATTAAAGGAGAACTTTATATCTTACCAAACTCATAAGAAATAGGGTACCTACACAAATTGTTTAAAACATGCAAAAATTATTATAGAACCGATAGAAAAAGGTTATAACACAACTTCTTACCCCATATCACCAAATCTAAAACCATCGAAACTTATGGTAAGCAATTGTGTTATAACATAAGCTCTTACAAGATAATTTTATTTTGTACCAAACACATAAGAAATAGGATACTTACACAGATTCTTACGAAACCTACATAAATTATTACATAATTGGTAGAAAAAAAGGTAATAACATAAATTCTTATCTCATATCACCAAATCTAAAACCAACGAAACTTATTGAAGGAAATTGTGCTATAACATAAAATTTAAAGGATAACTTTATATCTTACCAAACTCATAAGAAATAGGGTACCTACACAAATTGTTACGAAACCTACATAAATTATTATAGAAACAATAGAAAAAAAGGTTATAACACAACTTCCTACCCCATATTACCAAATCTAAAACCATCAAAACTTATGGTAGGAAAGTGTGGTATAACATACACTTTTAAAGTATAAATTTATATCTTACCAAACTCCTAAGAGATAGGGTACCTACACAAATTTTTACAAAACCCACATAATTTTTTATCGAAACGGTAAAAAAAGGCAATAACACAAATTCTTACCCCATATCGACAAATCTAAAACCAACGAAACTTATATAGGAAATTGTGTTATAACATAAACTCTTAAAGCATAACTTTATATCTTACCAGCTCATAAGAAATATGGTACCTATACAAATTGTTACGAAACATACATAAATGATTATAAAATCGGTAGAAAAAATGTTATAACTCAACTTCTTACCCCATATCACCAAATCTAAAACCATCGAAACTTATGGTTAGCAATTGTGTTATAACATAAGCTATAAAAGGATAACTTTATATTGTATCAAACTCATAAGAAATAGGGTACTAACATAAATTCTTACGAAACCTACATAAATTATATTAGAACCGGTAGAAAAAGGTAATAACACAAATTATTACCACATATCACCAAATATAATACCAGGGAAAATTATGGTAAGAAATTATATTATAATATAAACTTTTAATGGATCACTTTATATCTTACCAAACTCATAAGAAATAAGATACCTACCCAAATTGTTACGAAAACTACATAATTTTTAGTAGAAACGGTAAGAAAAAAGGTAATAACACAAATTTATACACCATATCACCAAATCTAAAACCAACGAAACTTATGGTAGGTGTAGCGATGTCCTTTCTCGCTAAAAACGTGGTTTTTCGAAGGTGTTTATGAATTTTTTGGATATAAAACGTTTATTCCGTGGGGTTTTAAAAACCGCATTTTAAAAAATTGGAGTCGCCACCGGCCACTTAGGTAGGCCGGACACCATAAAACCAGAGATTCAAAAAAATGTTGGGTTCGGGAGTCGGTTCCGGATGGGGAAGGATTAGCACCCCCACACCGCCCAAAATTGGTACTTTAATAATTACCACTTTATTAATATTGGATTTTCCGGGTTAAAGTGATGATTAGTTTAAATTTCTGTTATAATTGCGAATAAATTTTAAGGGCCCCGTTATCCGAGAGTAAACGCCCAACCACTATCACTACGCCTGATACTGGCCCCGTTTACGCTCGGATAAAAGGGCACCGCATTAACAATTTATATATCATATGCAATCTTAGTGGCAAAAATATAAAACATGGCAGATAATTTAAAAACAGTAAATATTCACATAACAGAATACTAATCTAACATAAATAAAATACGTAATTAAAACACACATATACATCAAGCTTAATAGTAGGTAAAAGCAAATTTAACATGTCACAATAACAAGGCAGGAATAAATACATGTATAGACAAAAACATATATTTCAAGAAGACATACATATTAGAAATAAAACACATTTCAACACATATAAAGCAATATATTATACATAAAAAGAAAATATACTAGCTGCGTGGGGCTAACTACTGTATTCTTCCCCTTATCTTTTTCATCTGCTTTCAAAGCCTTAGAGGAATAACATCTGCCGCTCCTTGTGAAATGGCCTGCCTCACCAACGTTTACGTCGTTCTGCCTTTGTTGGTCTTTCAGCATAGGTTCTTTTACCTGGCCATGTTCTAGTTTTTCTGGCTTGGTCACATTTACAGCATAATTCCAGGGGGTTTGCCGCATATCTTTGAATGGGAATGGGGATGGTGCTGAAATGATGATCCTGGGACTCATCTTGTTGGTTTCTCCTTGGGAGGCACCTACATTCCCTGGCCTGGGGGAGATGATAAAAGGTCTATCTGTCTCGTATTTAGATTTGGGGCTATCTGTCATGTATTTAGATTTGGGGCTATCTGTCATGTGTACGTCCGACCCCTTCTTTCCCATGGGTTCTTCGAAGAATTCTATTTGCTTTTCATTCATTAATTGATGTACCAATCTCTTGAACTCATCGCACTCTTGGATATCATGTCTTTCAGTCTGGTGGAATTCGCAATACGCTCCACATCTCTTCTGCCTTGTTATCATGCCTTTGTCGATCACACGGGCCATGCATAACTGTGGAAATACCCACCGTAAAGGAGATTTACTTCATTTTTCCCACAGGTGCTTGTGGCTGTGAGACTGTGAAGTTCTTCGGGGCGGTATAAGTGCTGGTGACGTTTACTTCATTTTTCTTGCTATACTTTCGAGACCCTTCCCCGCCATCAATTCTAACACTCTTAATTGCCAATTCAAGGGACTCCCCGGTCCTGATTAAGTCAGCAAAGCACTGCGTTGTGTTATTAATGAGGCGGTCAAAGAGTGCCCCTTTCAGAGTATTAACAAATAACGGCGTAATTTCATGTTCCGGGATGGGTGGCTAAATTTGGGCGGCCACTTCCCGCCACCTTTGGGCGTATTGACGTAGGCTTTCGTTGGACTTCTGCCCCATATTTTCCAACATAATTCTACTGGGGGTCATATCTGTTACATGCTTGTATTGCTCAGTAAATGCTCTTGACAGATCCTTCCATGTCTTAACATTTGCCTTGCTCAACTGGGTGTACCACCGTAACGCCGCTCCAGTTAGGCTGTCCTGGAAACAATGGATCAGTAGCTTTTCGTCCTTAAGGTAGGCCGCCATCTTTCGACAGTACATTGTTATGTGTGCGGAAGGACACGTGGTTCCATCGTTTTTGTCAAACTCTGGCGTTTTAAATTTTGGCGGTAGGACAAGATCGGACACCAGACTTAAGTCGCTAGCGTCATTTCCTGATTCTTCATTAGATTGTAACGTTTTAAATTTTTCCTCCATGAGGCGAAACCTCTCATCCCACTTTTTCTCTACCTCGGTCCTGATCCTTTCAACCATGTTCAGGTTCGGCACCTCTTCTTCATAGAGTGCTTCAGCGTCGAGGGGTTGAGTTTCAAGTACTCCGATTTGAAAGCTAGATGACATTCCTGCAGGGTCGATATACACCTTTCGAGCCGGGTTTGGTGCAGTTGGTTGAACCTTGTAGTGAGGTGGGGTACCCTCTGGCTCTTGAACGTTTTCTCCTTCCACTCTTTTTCCAAGACTCTTAGCCAACAATACGGTTATGCCGGATACTATAGATGCTTGCTACTGCGCAATCTGATCACTGAGGCTTCTTTGGGCCTCTTCAAGTCTTGTCTCGAGCTCTTTTTGCCCTTTTTCTAGACTGATTATCCTGTCTTCCATGAGCTTGCTTTGTAACCGGGTAAGGTATGGGTGATGAATGATTGCGGGTTAACTACACACAACGCCACAATATTCATAATGTTAATAAGGTTGCAAGAAATAAATGCATGTATAATGATGCGAATGTCATGATGCAAATGCAAGAATGTATGCAGATAAGGTATTGATTCCGCTGGTAATCACCCTTTTGAACTACTTCCACGGGAATTAAAGGGTCTAGATTACAACAGAGTTCGTATTACAAAATAAAGATCCCTAATACAAAAGATCTAATTACAACACAGAGTCCTATAGATAAACCCTAGCTCTATCTCCTAATTTTCCAATTGCCCTGAGCAGCTTGAGGAACCTGGGAGCTTCTTCCATTTCCGGGACTATGAAAGGTCAGAGAGTTTCAGCCTCGACAGCTAAATCATTCACATGCCTGGCGACTCGCTGTATGTCCACCATTAGGTTTGCGTAATATTGGTCCCTATCCTGTACCATCCGGGCAGCGTCACGCAGTCTCTTTTGCCAATAGGTGTCCCCTCCGGCTGCAACCTCCTCGAACACACTAATTCTTTCCTTGTAATCCTCAACAGTTGCTTCGAGGGACTCAATTCGTGCTCGTAACATGCTTACTTCGCGCTCTTTTTCTTGAAGCTCAGTGAAACCATTTCTGTGGCAGTACATTCGAAGTGGGTGTTCAACTTCCGCCACATTTCCTTTTAATTCGCCATTCTGACTTTGGCTTTGCTCCAGACTTTGAATAGTGTCATCGTACAATTTTTGCATCTCTAACAGTCTATTCCGGCTACTCATGGACTTTCTTTTCCATACGTCGACGCTTTCTTTCTCATGATGGATAGCTTGTTTTCCTTTGCTGATTTCTTGCCTGAGTCTTTCCTTTTCCTGGTCGATGGCATTCTTGGAGGACCGTTTTTCTTCTTCCATAGCCAACCGGCAGCTTTCTATCTCTTTCTCGATCGCTCTCTTACTGATTTCTCATTCTTCTTCTACCAAACAGATACCATTCATTCTTTCTCTTTCCACAGCTATGAATTGACTCCGGCTGGCCTTCTGTATTTTTGCTTGTAGTAGAAGGGCATCTTTTTGATAAAGAGCATTATTGTCGCTCAAATCTGCATTTAATTTCTTCAACTGCCTAATGATCTCGTCCCGTTTATCAACCTCTAAGCTTGCCTTATAGAGCTCGCTCGTATGTTGAGTCTGTTGGATGTCCATTTTCCTTTTAATTTCTTCGAGTTCATTCCTTAAGATGTCAGCTTCAGACGGTACCACCATTGTAAGCTCTTCGAGTGACACTGTTGGTCCTTGATCAGATTCGGGAATCACATTATTAACCCTCAAACGTCTCCAAAGATCGTAGTCTGGGGTAGTCATGTGCTCGGTATCTCCTTCCACCCTGATCCGGTAACAATGGTCCCAGGCCCTCATGATGGTCTGAATTTTTCCTTTGAACTCCCCTTTGAAAAGAAATTTAGTTTGGCTTAACCCGGCGGTATTGGGAATGAACTGTCGTGATCCGAGCTGTCGAGACACTAAAAGCGGAGCACAGGCGATCCCTCCGTGTAATCCCAACATCATCAGCCAGTTGAAATCACCACAACTATATAGAAAATAATTAACTTTACCGAGCCATGGGACCCTCCATGCTATGTCTTCGTCTTGAATGTTTCTGAAGAAACTAGTACACATTTTTGTTTTCAAATCCTCTCGCCATTCCTTTGCTAAGTACTCTCGTAAAGGTGAAAAACCTTTGAAGGATATCCCCTGCAGGACCCTCGTCGGTGTCTTCCACATGTGACTCTGAATCCATACTTGTAACAGCTGTGCGCATCCTCGAAAACGTCCTTCTTCATGTTTTCGGCTAGTATTTAAGGAAATGAAAGTCTCGACCAAGATTGCTGGTACTGGGTTTGCTTTCCATTTTATCCTCTCAAACAAGTCCAGAATGGCTATGTCAATGTTCCCGAGTACTCTTGGAAAGATCACCAAGCCATATATTCCTAAAGCGAATAGGTCCATTTTCTTTGCCTCGTCTGGATGTGTCAGTATGATGTCCCGAATACTTTCCCATGCAAAAACTATATTGTCTCCTCGGATCTGAAGCAGGCCATTAACCCAATCGTCACTCATTCCCGCAAAGGTTTTGAGTTTCGCAGTGTAATTCTGATTCCTCGGAGGCTTCGCGTAGATCCAATCTTCCTGAATGTTTTTCATGTTAAGTAAAGAAGTGTATTCTTCTACTGTAGGCATCATGTCCTGCCCATTGAAGGTGAAGCAGCAAAAAGCCGGATTCCAGAACTGGACTATAGCTCGGAGTAGGGGCTGGTTAACCCGAACATATAACAGCTGTGCAATGTCGCCATAACTATCGCAGAACAAGTCTTGTAATCTTCGGTCCCATCTTTCCCAAATGCTTTGAAGATCCCATAAGTCGTTCTGTTGGAGACACACATAGGTGTACCCTGCTATTACGCGTTCGTTCGGCAAACTGTCCCCTTGGGTTTTCTGGTTGACCTCTAACCAATGTCTGACTGACAAATTAAGCTCTTCTTTCCTAAAAAACCTTTTTTCCATGGTGAAAGACTTTCTGATCGGGCAAACCACTTGATCCAGTACCTTTATGTGATGCAAATGTATGATGTATGAAAAAAAAACAAAAGCGAAAAGAAAACAAGTCAGTACGAGATAAAATTACTAAATATATAAATAAAAGGACAAAATTAAACAGAATAAACACACAAAATAACCCTATTTATCCCGTCTAAAACCTAAGGTTATCCGCATGGCTCTAAATGGGTAGGTTTCTATGTATTCTCTACATGCAGTCTTGGTTCTAGGAGGTACCCAAATTGTCCTTGCTATCCTCTACTAAGAGTAGCAAGGCCCCCGATCATCACCCATTGTAGGCTCCTTTCAACCGGGTTCAAATCAGGGGGACCCATTCGCTTATGCCCGTACGAAGGAATGATATCCTTACGAAAGCATAAGGTACTCGAGCCTCGAAGGTACTTGCTAGGCCCATACGGGAGAACGATATCTCCACGAAAGCATTAGCGTTTTCCCCCCCATTTAAAAAAATGGGTTTATATGCCATATTTTAAATGCGTTAAAATAAACGCGCAATTACAACCGAATATTAATTTAATAGTCACTTTAACCCAGAATTTCTAATATTAATAAAGCGGTAATTATTTTAAAAGCTTGACTCTCATTTGTTTAAGAAAAACAATAAATTATCCCCAGCGGAGTCACCATCTGTAGCGATGTCCTTTCTCGCTAAAAACGTGGTTTTTCGAAGGTGTTTATGAATTTTTTGGATATAAAATGTTTATTCTGTGGGGTTTTAAAAACCGCATTTTAAAAAATTGGAGTCGCCACCGGCCACTTAGGTAGGCCGGACACCATAAAACCAGATATTCAAAAAAATGTTGGGTTCGGGAGTCGGTTACGGATGGGGAAGGATTAGCACCCCTACACCGCCCAAAATTGGTACTTTAATAATTACCGCTTTATTAATATTGGATTTTCCAGGTTAAAGTGACGATTAGTTTAAAATTCGGTTATAATTGCGAATAAATTTTAAGGGCCCCGTTATCCGAGAGTAAACGCCCAACCACTATCACTACGCTTGATACTGGCCCCGTTTACGCTCGGATAAAAGGGCACCGCATTAACAATTTATATATCATATGCAATCTTAGTGGCAAAAATATAAAACATGGCAGATAATTTAAAGATAGTAAATATTCACATAACAGAATACTAATCTAACATAAATAAAATACGTAATTAAAACACACAAAACATCAAGCTTAATAGTAGGTAAAAGCAAATTTAACATGTCACAATAACAAGGCAGGAATAAATACATGTATAGACAAAAACATATATTTCAAGAAGACATACATATTAGAAATAAAACACATTTCAACACATATAAAGCAATATATTATACATAAAAAGAAAATATACTAGCATGTAACCTAAAAGCCAAGAAAACATACAATACGTACTAAAATGCAAAAACATGTTGTGTACGAACCAACTGGAACATAACATGCTTAATACGAATAACCGAACAAAAAGATACATAACCATCATAAACATAACACACATATACATGTAAACATAAAAATACAGGGCATGTACGAGGGATATATAATAAGGCAAAAGACTACATCAACATATACGATTATAATACGAACATGAATATTTACATGGAAACAGGACTGAAATGAAAAGAAATAAACATCAGTGGCAGAAATTAAAGGATAATAATATGCAATTTAAGGACGAAAATGCAAAATAGACAGAACCTAAAAGGATCAAAACTGTAATTGGACCAAGGGGCAGACCCGAAATGAAAAATTCAAAAACGCGGGATGGTTAAAGGGGTAATTTTACCATTTAAAATTTGATTCGGTGTAATTTAGGGACTAGATTGCAAGCTTTTGAAATATCAGGGGGACTGGAATTGTAAATATACCATGCGGCGAGACAGAAGTGAAGATATCAAAAACGCGGGGGGATTTATTACGTAATTTCCCCATTTCACGAAATAATAGCGCCTATAAATCCCCCTTTTTTGGCCGGGACCAAATTTTCACCCATTTCTTCATTTTTTTCAGTTTTATAACAAGCCTCTCTCTCTCGTTTTCTCTCAACTTTCCTTGATGAACCCAGAATCCGGCGGCCGGCTGCCGTCTTCTCAGCCGCCGGCCGCCGCTAACCGGCGCCGGCGAGCCTAAAAAAAACACCAAAATAACCCCTACCTTACCCTCGACACGGATCCTAACTTGGATTCAAAGAAAAAGCCTTTATACAGCCTAGATCTAAGAAATACAAAACATAAAAACCCATTTTTTTTTAATTTTCAACCCAAAACGAAACCAAAAGGGGTCTCCCACTCCTTTCAGTTCACCATGTTCGGCTTGGGAAAGCCGAAAAGGCTTATCACTGGTGAGGGGAGATCCACCGACGACGATGGTACGACTTCTAACCCTCTTTTTTTTTACTACGTATCTTTTTGTGTATGCATGCAACAAAAAAAAGGAAAAGAGACGAGTATTTACCACTGGACTGTTTTTTTTGTATTTTTCTTTCGATTACAACTTGACTCCTTTCGATTACAACTTCTTGACTCTTTCGATTACAACCTCCTGTTACAAAATGTTTGTTTCGTACATATATGCCTGTCTTTTGGTTGGTACAAGTAATATAATATTTTTTTTTCAGATCTAGATTGCTAACTGACATAACATTTCTTTTCTTGCTTTTTGACATGTCTGAGCGCGGTGGTTGAAGATCGGCATGGTGAAGCATGGTGGCGGTGTGGGGGTTTTGTCTTCAGCCAGAGGTGTTCTCGGCCGTTAGATCAGATCTGATCTAACGGTCGGGCTGGTTTGAGGGACGAACGGCCCAGATGAAGCCTCGATTGGTGAAAAAGCTCCAGATCGTGACACGTGTGGCTCAGCAGTCGAGGGGTCAGAGCGCGTAGGGCTCACGCACGCGTGGGATATCAAAGAGTCTGCGTGTGGACCGCACGCGCGCGTGGCACTCGAAGCGTCCAGACGTGTAGTACACGCTGCTGGCAGATATTTTGTTCCTTGCTTGATTGTGGCCGTTGGATCAGATCTTGATCCAACGGCCCATAGTCATCTACACACAAAATAATTGTAATTAAATAGAGTTTGGGTTTGGGCCAACCGGGTCTTGTAATAGTATTAGACTTGTAATTGGACTTGGACTGGCAATTTATTTATTTGGGTTTAATATATATTTTTTGGATTTCATTTTATATATTAGCCCAATAATAATATTAATAGTATAACAACAATACACATACGATAATACAAACGTATATACTTATGCAAACATTAATTAATATAACATACTAGCATACGTACAAATAATCTTACACATAATTAACATAACATCTACACACATTAAACAAATACACTCGTACTAACTATAGATACATGCGTGACACACGTACCGTTAATACGTATACATACATAGCTTATAATATACATGCACACACCACACCTTATATATATATTAGTAACACTCATGCACATAATAAACATATAATACAATGTATACATGCAACACTAATATACTATTAATTATACTAATATGTATTTACAAACCAGATAAAAATGAGTGATTACAGTAGGAAATTGTGTTATAACATAAACACTTGAAGGATAACTATATATCTTACAAAACTAATAAGAAATAAGGTACCTACACAAGTTGTTATGAAAACAACATAATTTTTAGTAGAAATGGTAAGAAAAAAGGTAATAACACAAACTCATACCCTATATCACCAAATCTAAAACTAGCCAAACTTATTGTAAGAAATTGTGTTATAACATAAACTCTTAAATGATAACTCTGTATCTTACCAAACTCATAAGAAATAGGGTACCTACACAAATTATTACGTAACCTACGTAAATTATTATAGAAACGATACGAAGAAAAGGTAATAACACAAATTCTTACCCCATATCACCAAATCTTAAACTAGAGAAACTTATGGTAGGAAATTGTGTTATAACATAAAATCTTAAAGGATAACTCTATATCTTACCAAACTCATAAGAAGCAGGGTACCTAAAAAAATTGTTACCGAACCTACATAAACTATTAGAGAAATTGTAAGAAAAAAAAAAGTAATAACACAAAATCTTACCCTATATCACCAAATCAAAAACTAGTGAAACTTATGGTAGAAAATTGTGTTATAACATAAACTCCTAAAGGATAACTCTATATCTTACCAAACTCATAAGAAGTAGGGGACCTACCAAAATTGTTACCGACCCTACATAAACTATTAGAGAAATCGTAAGAAAAAAAGGTAATAACACAAAATCTTACCCCATATGACCAAATCTAAAACCAGCGAAACTTACGGTATGAAATTATGATATAACATAAACTCTTAAAGGACAACTCTATATCTTACCAAACACATAAGAAATAGGGTACCTACACAAATTGTTACGTAGCCTACGTAAATTATTATAGAAACGATACAAAAAGGTAATAACACAAATTCATACACCATAACACCAAATCTTAAACTAGCGAATGATAGGAATTTATGTTATAACATAAACTCTTAAAGGATAACTCTATATCTTATCAAACTAGTAAGAAGCAGGGTATCTACAAATTTTTTTATCGAAGCTACATAAACTATTAGATAAATTGTAAGAAAAAAAGGTAATAACACAAATTCTTACCCCATATCACCAAATCTAAAGCCAGGCAAACTTATGGTGAGAAATTGTGTTATAACATAAAATATTAAATGATAACTTTATATCTTACCAAACTTATAAGAAATAAGGTATCGAATTTTTTTTTACGAAACCTACATAAATATTTATAGAACCGGTAAGAAAAAGGTAATAACACAAATTCTTACCCTATTCGGCTAAATCTAAAACCATTGATACTTATGCTAGGAAAGTGTATTACAACATAAAATATTAAAGGATAATTTTATATCTTACCAAACTCAGAGGAATATGGTACCTACAACATACATAAATGATTATAAAACTGGTAGAAAAAAGGTTATAACTCAACTTCTTACCCCACATCACCAAATCTAAAACCATCGAAACTTATGGTAAGCAATTGTGTTATAACATAAGCTCTAAAAAGGATAACTTTATATCTTACCAAACTCATAAAAAATAGGGTAGCCACGTAAATTATTACGAAACATACATAAATTATTATAGAACCGGTAGAAAAACACAAATTCTTACCACATATCACCAATCTAAAACCATAAAAAATTATGGTAAGAAATTATGTTATAATATAAACTTTTAAAGGATAACTTTATATCTTACCAAACTCATAAGAAATAAGGTACCTACCAAAATTGTTACGATAACTACATAATTTTCAGTAGAAATGATAAGAAAAAATGTAGTAACACAAATTCATACCCCATATAACCAAATATAAAACCATCAAAACTTATGATAGGAAATTGTGTTATAATATAAACACTTGAAAAATAACTATATATCATACAAAACTAATAAGAAATAAGGTACCTACACAAATTGTTACGAAACCTACATAATTTTTAGTAGAAATGGTAAGAAAAAAGGTAATAACACAAATTCATTCCCCATATCACCAAATATAAAACCAACCAAACTTATAGCAAGAAATTGTGTTATAACATAAACTCTTAAAGGATAACTCTATATCTTACCAAACTCATAAGAAATAGGGTACCTATACAAATTGTTACGTAACCTACGTAAATAATTATAGAAATATTACGAAAAAGGTAATAATACAAACTCTTACCCCATATCACCAAATCTTAAACTTGCGAAACTTATGGTAGGAAAATGTATTATGACATAAACTCTTAAAGGATAACTCTATATCTTACTAAACGCGTAAGAAGCAGGGCACCTACAAAAATTGTTATCGAACCTACATAAACCATTAGAGAAATTGTAAGAAAAAAGGTAATAACACAAATTCTTACCCTATATCACCAAATCTAAAACCCGCCAAAGTTTTGGTAAGAAATTGTGTTATAACATAAAGTCTTAAATGATAACTTTATATCTTACCAAACTCATAAGAAATAAGGTATCTACACAATTTTTTTTACGAAACCTACATAAATATTTATAGAACCAATAAGAAAAAAAGGGAAAAACACAAATTCTTACCCTATTCAGCCAAATCTAAAACTAGTGATACTTATGGTAGGAAACTGTAGTATAACATAAACTCTAAAAGGACAACTTTATATCTTACCAAAGAAGAAATAGCATACCTACACAAATTGTTAAGGAACCTTCATAAATTATTAGAGAGGCGGTAATAACACAAATTCTTACCTCATATCACCAAATCTAAAACCAACCCAACCTATGGTAGGAAATTGTGTTATAACATAAAATCTTAAAGGATAACTATATTTCTTACCAAACTCATAAAAAATAGGCGACCTACACAAATTGTTACGAAACCTACTTAAATTATTACAGAATCGGTAAGAATAAAGTAATAACACAAATTCTTACCCCATATCTCCAAATCTAAAATCATCAGAACTTATGGTAAGAAATTGTGTTATAACCTAAACTCTTACAAGATAACCTTATTTCTTACGAAACTCATAAGAATTTGGGTATCTACATAAATTCTTATAGAATATATATAAATTCTTACCAAAATGGTATAAAAATGTGATAACACAAATTCTTACCCGAGATCACCAAATTCAAAAACATTGCTCAAAATCAATATTGTTCATCCAGAATCGATACTAATTTGTTGCATGTTTGATTTCGGAATTGGTACTATTCTTGTGGTACCAATAGTTATGTTAATTGTATCAGTACTATTGTGTAGCATCAGTACCATTTTAGTTCTCTGCCTACATAAATTCATACCATGTGTATTGACACTCTTGTATGTGTACCATTACTAGTCCACAATTTAAACATACATCTTCATAGTATATAGTCGGTAGCACGAGAAAATTTTCGATACTATACAGACAATTTGTAGGTTTTAATTAAAAATCACTTGGAAAATTGTTTTAAACTATTTTTCATTGACTAAAGCTTTATGGAAGTCTTTAAAGGTAAAATTGTTCTAAACCCTTGTAAACAATTATTCTAAGCACTAAGAAAATTTGTGCGATTAATAGTATCAAAAGATAATAGACAAATAAGATGATAAGCACAATATAAGTAAAAGTCAAGGGTAATCCAAAGTTTCATCCATAAATCCATAATGACAGCGAAAGACATAGATGCAAATCATGAAAAAACAAGAGAAACAAATCCATCAAACATCAGATGTCGGTGCTGAACCAAAGTCGAACGATGAAGCTCGAAAAGTTAAAAAGTTCCAAGAGAGAGTAGAAACCTTATCAAACAAAGGGTTGAACCAAGAAATAAATTAACCACGTACTTCCTCAAGTCTAACAAAGAGACATTGTTAAAGAAATCGAATAAATCAACCTGCAAAAAAATAAATAAATATGTTTGCAACAATTCAATCTCAATTCTCAATAAATTTTATTAACCAAAACAATAAGTTCAAAGATTATATACACTTATATGTTATTAAAAAGGAAAAGGGCTTGAAAAATAAAATATGTGTAAGTATAGTGTTAAACAAAAGTTGTAATAAGGCAAAATATATATGTATAATTATATTAAATTTCATATGTAAATATATACAAATATGGGAACAATATATAAGTATATGGTTTTAAAAAACTAAAACTTTTATGCAATATGTAAGAACAGTACAGATACCATCAAGAACAGTACAAATACCGTCAAGAACAGTATCGATACTACATGATACTTTTACCCAAATTTCCACATTCGTTCAAATGGTACTGATACTGCAAGAATAATATCGATACCAAAATGCAGGAAATGTTATTTTAAGCTCGAAAATGCTCCTCAATCTAGCTCTAACCTTCTCATAGTGTCCCTAAGACTATACCTAAAGCCACCAACATTGTTCATGCGCCATTTAACATCATTAGCAAGCATTCCTAACGTCAATCTCATCTCAAGAATATTGATTTACAAAATCTAATATGACATGCTTTAGTACACATTTCACCTAGAAGACTCGTGTTCTATGACTCATATGCATCATATTAGTAATGAAAGTGTTTTACCTTGAACAAAACACCCTAAAGGTAGCTCATTTATCCCCTCTTTAAGCTTGATCCTCGCCTATACTTTTGGAAAAGTCTCATCTTTCATTCACTATTTAACAATCGTCATAGAAATACATAAGGAGTAATGGAAGGATGAAAAAGAAAATCATTTCTCAAATTCCTTCAAAACCTCTCTTAAAGCATAACCCCAACGAAACCCTAGCCACCCCATAACACTCATATATGGAGACATAAATCTTGTTTTGAAGGTTGATATGTGAAGAAGAAGAATCTTACCTCAAATATTACTCTACTCCAACTCTAACTCAAAAGAATTGGGGTTAAAGAAGATGGAAGAAAGAAAATGTGGGTTTGTAAAAAAAAGTGCCGTTTGATTTCTTTCATTTTCTTTCTATAAGGTTAACCGGTTAACCTTATGTCCCCTTTACCCTTTTTATAATTTTTCTTTTTTTAATCTAACGGTTCATATTTTATTACACGTTAACCTTATGTCCCCTTTACCCTTTTTTATAATTTTTCTTTTTTTTAATCTAACGGTTCATGTTTTATTACACCCAATCTAATGATTGTATCGATATTGCCTTCTTTTAGTCTCTTTTTAAGGGGTTTTCTCTTAGACTTTCCCCATATTACTATGATGATGGGTTTTGAATAAACTACAATAAAAGGAAGGGTGCTTGTTGAAAGACAACAATTTTAGTAATTAAAATTTAAAGAGAAGGCATGAGGAACTTAGCTATCATGACAAAGCAAGAAAAAAAGGCCAAACACCTCTCAAAAGTATCCAAAAAGCTTTATACAAGTCAAAATTTGAATAATTTTTTAATGAATTTAAACCTGCCCAAATTATTATTTAATAAGAAAAAAATTAGATTTATATTATATTATCATTTATGCAAGTAAAAAGCATAACAAAGATGGAAAGATCAAATATCGAAAATCAAAAACAAAAAAGTTAAAAATCGACTATCGAATCAAAGCAAAGTAAAAAGGGAATGAATCATCAACTAAATCGAATCAGGCAAAAATGGAAAGAAATCAAAGAATTAAAGGGCTATAAAAAGCCGAACCAAACACATTGTAATACACGCAGTTTTTTCAGAGAAATACATCATTTCCTGAGGTCTATTTCTTTCTTTTTTATTTATTTTTCTGTCCTTATTTGAGGATTAGAAGAAAGAACACTTGGGGCGTTATTGGGGTTTGGGTTAATTAGATCCGAAAAAAAACAAGAAAATTGGAGTAGTTTTGTGTTTCTATGGATCAAACAGGTTGGTTTTAGAAGAACATGAGTAGTGTTCTTGGAAAAAAAGGGTGTTTGATCCAAACAACGTTGATTTTCTAGGTTCGGGGTTGATGTTCAAGAACATCAATGATATTTCAGAGGTTTTTCAAAGGGGGCATTTGATCTGATTTTTTAGAAGAAAGAAAATGAAAAATGTTTCTTCAATTTGACCTATATACTCGACCCATGAACTAACCGTGGACCAACCAAAAACCATAGAGGATCAGTGCCCTATTTCTACGGACATCGCAATGTGACTCTTTAATTTTTAATTTATTCATTTTGGTCCTTTTCATTTTAATTCTGCCTCCAATTTAAGTTCTTTGCAATTTAGTCCTTTTTATAATTTTATTTTGTTTTGGTTCATTACTAATTTATTCTTTTATTTATTTGTTATTTTAATTTACTACTCATACTTTTATTTTATTTAATTTTTTAAGTTAACTTAAAAATTTAGAATAAAGCCTTTAGTATAGATTTCTTCAAATTTAATCCTAGGATTAGTGTAAATTTCTTTAAGCTTAGTTATTGAATTAATATTACTTTTAGAAATTAGCCTTTAGATGAGGTTGCTCAAATTTAGTTCTCAATTTTACTTTAAATTAAATCTGTAATAATATAGTCTCCTAATTAGAGCCATAGATTTAGGCCCTTTTAAAAAATTTATTTTTAATTGGTGAGACTAATAATTTACTCTCACTTTAGATATTAATTTTATAGGAATATTAAATAGAGCCTGTTAGGTTAGCTTTTCTTTTTAGCATGTTCCTTTAAGGTTAGATTCTTTATTTTTCATCAATAGCATTTTCTAATTTCTTACGACATCATGAATACGAGGAATCTTTTTGAGTGGGGTTAATCCTGGACTTTCCTCTAGTTGTTGGGGAAATGATCAAAAACTCCTATTAGAGACTATGCTCTTGAATTTTTCATATTAATATTTCAATTCCTAATGTGTTAATGTTTGATTGAGGTTTTCTCAATCGTGAGTGAACTCGAGGTCAATTTTGAAACATCAAGAATTTTTTATATTAATCTTGTACATGCATACATTTGAATTACGAAAAAAATATTAGTAATCAATTAAGCGTCATTTTATGGGCCCTGTGGGAATACTAATCCTTCCGCACACTTAATCTTACCCCTGAACCCTTTTAAAATTTTCTCTGATTTTTCTTAGGTTTCTGATCTACCTAATTAAAAGATCGGTCGTGACTCCGTTTTTTAGTCTCGACACTCACTCACATGGGCCTCGCCAAAAAAAACTAAACATAGACCAAACCCCGAATGATGGAATGCCTCTAATATATATCAATTGTATAAAAAATGCAACATCACAAAAGGTACTATATCTCAAAAATAGAACTTTCATCAATTTTATGAATTAAATTCATCTACTCATTTTTTTATTTCTTTATGTCTCACAAATGATTTTATGTCACGCGTATTAATGATTTTTTGTTTGTTTTATTTATTATTTATATCTTATTGATAATACACATAACATAAAATCATTTGTGGCATACATATAGGGCATAAAAATGGAGTTTACAAATTTTGCTATCTCATATACTTTAGAGGTAAAATTTAAAAATGCAAATAGGAGAACATGTTTTTTTTTCTTTAGAAAGGAGCTTTTAGGTATATGTAACTCTAATCTTTGCACTAATCTATAGTTTTATATCGATACGATTATACAATGCAAAAATCTAACATAATATATGAAAGTTATACTTGCCCACATGATTGAACCTTGGTCTATCAATCTATGGTTTTGAAAATATAATATAACTATACAAAGTATGAATTATTATTATATAAAAAGTTTATTATATTTAGGAACGGAGATCAAGTTAATTATATATTTTTTAAAAAGTTAGACTTGCCCACGCACTTTGAAACTTTGGTAATCAATCATCATCTTGGATAATAAAGTCCACCACCACCACTACCATAATGACACAAACCAGTGCCAGTCACCGCAAAAGTAAACGCTTCAATAGGAATTCTTATTTTTCATCATAAACAAGGAAAATACCCCAAACAAATGCCCTTTGTCTTCTTTTGTCTTTGTTCTCTCCCTCTCTTTGTTAACTTGTCATTATAACAATATAATATTATTTATAATAAACAACTAAATGTCACTCACGAAATGCACTTTTTCTCTTTCTTTTGTTGAGGTCAATGTGATGTTTACTGGTATGTTCTATCATGTACAAGCTTAACCAAGACCAAATAATGATGTGTTTGGTTGACTTTTTCTCTTCTTCACGTCTATTTTTCTTTTTCTTCCCTCTTGTTTCCTATGATGATTGATGACAAAGAGACCCCTCTTAGTGCTTCATCTTCAATACCAACAATTATAATACTTTTTCCGAGTTATCACACTCGCACTCTCAAACTTAAACTATTGCTTGTCATCAACCAATGTATGTAACTAACAATTTACCATGACAATTATCGATTAGTCATGCTTCTGAACCCAAATTTCATCCACAAACCATGGCAACTCATAATTAATCACCCCTCATCTTTTAGATAGTGAAGAATGTCTCCCCAAGTTAAATCATAATGCTCGTGCATGTGTGTGCTCATAGTTGTGATAAATTCAATAAATAAGACCTCAAGAATCTTAGTTTATTACAACACATATTCGTGTTGCCAAGGCAATTTATATAGCAAACCATAGTTATTTTTAGGACTTAAGTTCATCACAACTACTTTCTTAGGCTTGAAGATAAGATGGAGAAAACACCGAACCTCCTAACCTATTGAGTAGAGTTATCTCGTGAACACTTTCATTCACTCATGCTCAATTAACTATCTTTCTTACTCGGTGGGTGCAAGCGTACCAGATTAGCGTAGCAACAGGATGTCTTAGAGCTTATGGTAATTTTATTAAACTAGACCCAAATGGGATCGCAGCCAACATCTATTCTATGCCTTTGTGAAGGCTTGGAACAAGTCTATTATCATTGCAATGAATTGTCTTAGCCCAACACCACTACCAGAATTCCATGAGTTCCCTCTCATCATTCGAAGCTATGAATTTTCATCCGATGAGGATGAGGTGGAGGACCAAACCAAATCTGTAAAC
Source organism: Hibiscus mutabilis (assembly GCA_019671005.1). NCBI lineage: Eukaryota > Viridiplantae > Streptophyta > Magnoliopsida > Malvales > Malvaceae > Hibiscus > Hibiscus mutabilis. Next base: position 10,620,506 of record CM033753.1, on the reverse strand, counting down.
TCTTCTCATACGGTGCACATTCCGACCATGGATGATGATGAAAGAGTTCCAAAAGTGAAGGATGAGAGCAAAGAATTCGAGGATTTCCTTGATAAAGTCAACAAATAATGTATGCTGATTTGGATACAATAGAAGGAGGACCCAAATTCGAGAATTTCCTCGATAAAGTCAACAAAATGATGCATGCTTGTAATATCCCAGTTTTTGCTTAGTGACTAAAATGTAATTTTTGAAAGTTTAGGGGTTAAAGTGTAAACTTTAGAAAAGTTTAGGGACTAAAGTGTAATTTTCAAAAGTTATGTAAGTTAACCCCGTAAATGGATAGTTCACCCCCAAGAGTGGTATTTCTATGTTACCGAATTTTTTATACGAAGCTTATATTATTTGAATTTGGATCGAATAAAATTGTTAAACGTGCTCAAGCCAGAGTAGCCCAAGGATGGGTGACCTAATGGGAAGGTCTCATATCCAATATTTTGACCGATAAAAAGGATTCAGTTTGAATTAAGAGTATTCGTGATGGATTGTTAAGATAAGATTTCTAAGAAGAGATGTATCTGATAAAAATTCTCGGTAATTATCGGTATATCAGATCGAATTGAAATTTTAAAGACAATTCCAAGGATTATAGAAAATTCATAAAATATTATTTTATGAACATTTTATTTATGTTGGTGACATTCTAACTAAATTTAGTTAGAATATGATGGAATGGTTATAAAGCTCAAAGAAAGAAAATTTGGAAATCGTATTGAATGAAATTTGAATATTTGGATCGAATAAATATCATAAATTAAAATTTATGATATTTTAGGAAGGAGGCTGGTTAGAATGGAACCAATTTGGTTCAATTTTTATGGAATGACAATTTTTAAGTCTTGTTGCAAATAAAGTCTAGCTGGAGGGCAAATTGGTCATTTACCATGGATAGAATTTTTGAAATATTTTGGAACATTGAGGGCAATTTTGGAAGAAGATTTACACATGTATTAAATCATGGTCATTGATTTTGTTGAGATTGAATCTTGGCCATTATAATAAAAGGGCAAATTAGTAATTTCACTATGTAAAATGAATTAAAAATTCATTTTATTTTAAACATGTGGATAAATATAGAAAGATGAGAAAATTCTTTCTCATCCATTTTTTCATGTTGTTCGAATAGCCAAGAGAAAAGGGGGAAATATCAAAAAAATTCTTAGTCCATTTTCAAGGCTTTTGACCAAGAATTCAAGCAAGGTTGTTTAAGGTAAAGTGATCTACTCTTCATTCTCTATATTTTGATAGAAAAATTTCATGGAATTATGAAATTTAAGTTAGGGTTTGAAGAGAGAGAAATTAGGGTTTCATGGAATTTTATTAGAATTGTTGTAGTAGATGGTGAATTAAGATTAGTTTTGATGAAAACAATCTTGAAATCAAGTTAATTTCATGTTGCAAGATGTAAACCCTAATCTTGAAATTTAAGGAATTGTTAGGGGTTTGAGAATTGATGATGATATTGAAGGATTTAAGTTGTTTGAAGCATTATGTTGATGTTAGAACTTAATTTTGATGTTTGAAAATTAAATACCTATTAGGGACAAATTCAAATTTTTATGGAATATTAGGGACTAAATTGTAAAAAATTATTTGATGATGGAAATGAATAGAAAATGAAGTTTGAATTGACAATTTAGGACCAAATTGATAATTTTTGGAAAAAATTGGACCTATTCGGCAATTTGAAGAAATAAAGGGAATGTTTATGAAATTTTGTTTTGAAGAGGGATTAAGGAGTGATTTTTGATAACATGATCAAATTAGCTTGAATTGGTGATTAGGGACCAAAATGAAATTTTTTGGAAATTCAAGGACCAATCCTGCAATTTAGTAAAAGTTAGGGATTGGTCTTGAATTTATGGAAATTGATAGAATTAAATATTTAAGCATGTTATGAAAGTTGAAGGACTTAAATGTCATGAAAGGAAAACATGAGGGACCAAATTCGTAATGAAAGGTTGATTAAGGACTAAATTAAATAAAGTTTGTAAGTTAAAGGAAAATGTATAAGGATGTTAGAATTAAGTGAAAGGTTTAATTGTACATTAATTTAATGTACAAAAGCAATTTAGTGAGTAAAATGTCACTTTTATAAAGTTGAAGGACTAAAAAGGAAATAGTCCAAAATAAATAATTAATTATGAAAATTGTTCAAACATGGGTTTGAACAATTGTTTAATGTCCAAATTGGTCACCAAAGACCTAGGGACTAATTCGGCATTTTGTAAAGTATTGAGAGAAATCTTCAAAAAAAATTTATATTCCAATAGTCATGTTCAAGAATTAATTTGCAGTATTAGATTTAAATCGAACACAAGAATGGTGATGTAAATGTCGATTGGTTTTATACAGTTTCAGAAGAAAACGAAGGATAACCAAGGATAAAAAGAAAGATAAGAACCTCGAGTAAGCTTAGTGAGGCATACTATTCATAGCCCAAGTGTGTGCATTTACATGTTTTAAAATGTAATTAGGAAGACTTGCGAGTAATCGACCTTAAATTAAAATGATATTGCATTTCTATATGATATCATTATGTTGAATGTGGCATTGCATTTCTCTATAATACGTGCTATAATACTTTGCTCGACATGGCAAGATTGATGAAATACCAAGTACGAATGATTGTTTGCATAAATGATGATGCGTTATGCATACATGAGATATGGAAAATCATAAGAATTAATTGAAACAAGTTAAAATGGAACAAGATACATCTAAAAATAGTATTGCCTTATATATATATGTTGAACTAATGCATGTTGTAATAAAGGTAGATTACATGGAATATGAAGTATGAATTATTTTTTTCTGAGAAATAATGATGATCTATGTTTGCCATGACTATTTATGATGAAACATGAAATATGAAATGTCTATTTATATGATTAATTATGATATTGAGTTGATGAAGAAAGAAATGCCCAAGTATTGAGTATGAGAGTCCATGTTATAGTTGGCATGCCATAGAGTCTTTAGCAGCTGCACCCCTATGTTTATGTTATCAAACAGTTATTGTGACAAATGATTGTGTCACATGCACCCTGGGGATTTACGCCCACTATGCCCGAGTGCACTGTCGAGGTGCTTTATGTTTATGGGGAGCAAAGAGCGTCCCCGAGTACGTACTAATCTTCACGTTTACGTTAGACACTACGGTGTCATTTCAAAATGACTCGCGTACCTCGATCTCATATAGCATACTTTGGGCAATGATAAAAGAATTATGTCACGTAAATAAATCATGTTACGTATATGAAACATGTCATGAATATGAACCATGCTATGTATATGAAATATGTTAACTCTATGAATCATGCCAAGTACATGAATTATGCCATGTATACAAAGTATGCCACATATATAAGAAATATGATATGCATATGAATTATGCCATTTATACAAACTATGTTATGCGTACGAACTATGCCATGCATATGAATTATGCCATGTACACAAATCATATTATGTATATGAATTAAGTCATGTATATGAAAGAAATCACGTATATGAATTATGCCACGTATGAGAATCATATTGAGTAAATGAAATATGTCACGTATAAGAATCATGTCATGCATATGAAATATGTCACGTATAAGAAATTATGTTATATAAGTGGATCATGCCATGAATATGAATCATGTTGCATATATAAATCATGTTATGCATGAAAATCATGTCATGTATGTGATCCATGTTGCTTATGTAAATTATACCATGTATGCGAATTATGTTATTTATATGAAATATACCATGTATATGATCTATTTTATGATGATAGAGCATTGAAGTTATGAGCAAGTTAGAAACTTATGAAAGGTACATGAAAATCTAGAGACTACGGAAACCTTGATAGTACTATCCTATCTTAGGTAGAGAACTTGATATGATATCATAAAATAAGTATTACTTTACTCTATATTTGTTAAATAAGACTATTGCCTCACTAAGTTTGTACTTAATGTGTTTTATTTCACACGTAGGTTCTCCCACGTAGAAGAGCATGAAGGAGCTATTAATTGGAAGGTCAAGTTACATTAGTAATCACGGTATATACATCTTAAATTATGGTTTATATCTAGTGGGCATGTACTTATATGTATGTGGGTTTTAAAGATGCAAACTGTTTTGTAAACTTAAGTTATAATGTGTTTATGTACTATTAGGAATGTATAGACTAGAAATATAGTTTTACTACAAATGATTATGATTTACGACATAGTTAAGTATAGTTTAACCCTGATCGCATAAAAATTTGAAAATCAAGAAAGGGTCTAGGCAGTGTACATAGTTTTCACCCTGAATTATATTTTTATTTCAACAACTCAATTATGAATTTTATAAATCCATTCAGGGACAAAACTAGCTGCAACAGGCTGACAAAGTTTTTAATTCAAAACTGAGAAAGGGTTAAACTATAAGATATAGTTTGGTATAAAAAAATTTACAAGTCAAGATTTCTTTCAATGACTCCGTAACATCTCTAATGTATATTCGGCTTACGAGTATATGTTAAGGCTGTTACAATGCCAATGATGATGAGACAATTGATGTTGCCATACCTGAGGGGCCAGAAAAAGAGGAAGTGTTAGTCGAAGAAGTCGACGAGTCTAAAGAAGAACGAGAGAAAGAGAAAGAAGAAGTTGCTGCTGTTGCAGATGTCGTTGCATCCTAGAATGTGGATGCAATTTTGGAAGAAGATTTACACATGGATTAAATCATGGCCATTGATTTTGATGAGATTGAATCTTGGCCACTATAATAAAAGGGCAAATTAGTAATTTAACTATGTAAAATTAATTAAAAATTCATTTTTATTTTAAACATGTGGATAAATATAAAAAGATGAGAAAAATCTTTCTTATCCATTTTTTCATGCTTCCAAGAGAAAAGGGGGGAAAATACCAAAAATTTTCTTAGTCCATTTTTAAGGCTTTTGATCAAGAATTCAAGCAAGGTTGTTTAAGGTAAAGTGATCTACTCTTCATTCTCTATATTTTGATAGTAAAATTTCATGGAATTATGAATTTTAAGTTAGGGTTTGAAGATAAAGAAATTAGGGTTTCATGGAAACAAGCTTGAAATCAAGTTAATTTCATGTTGGAAGATGTAAACCCTAATCTTGAAATTTAGGAAATTGTTAGGGGTTTGAGAATTGATGATGATATTGAAGGATTTAAGTTGTTTGAAGCTTTATGTTGATGTTAGAACTTAATTTTGATGTTTGAAAATTAAATACCTATTAGGGACCAATTCAAATTTTTATGGAATATTAGGGACTAAATTGTAAAAATTTATTTGATGATGGAAATGAATAAAAATGAAGTTTGAAGCTTGAATTGACAATTTATGACCAAATTGAACATTTTTGGAAAAATTTGGACCTATTCGGCAATTTGAAGAAATAAAAGGAATGTTTATGAAATTTTGTTTTGAGGAGTGATTTTTGATAACATAATCAAATTAGCTTGAATTGGTGATTAGAGACCAAAATGAAAATTTTTGGAAATTCAAGGACCAATCTGGCAGTTTAGTAAAAGTTATGGATTGGTCATGAATTTATGGAAAATTGATAGAATTGAAGATTTAAGCATGTTATAAAAGTTGAAGGACTAAAATGTCCAGAAAGGAAAACATGAGGGACCAAATTTGAAATGAAAGATTGATTATGGTCTAAATTGAATAAAGTTTGGAAGTTAAAGGAAAATGTATAAAGATGTTAGAATTAAGTGAAAGGTTTAATTGTACATTAATTTAATGTACAAAAGCAATTTAGTGAGTAAAATGTCAATTTTATAAAGTTGAAGGACTAAAAAGGAAATAGTCCAAAATAAATAATTAATTATGAAAATTGTTCAAACATGGGTTTGAACAATTGTTTAATGTCCAAATTGGTCACCAAAGACCTAGGGACTAATTCAGCATTTTGTAAAGTATTGAGAAAAATATTCAAAAATTTTTATATTCGAATAGTCATGTTCAAGAATTAATTTGCAGTATTAGATTTAAATCGAACACAAGAATGGTGATGTAAATGTCGATTGGTTTTATACAGTTTCAAAAGAAAACAAAGGAGAACCAAGGATAAAAAGAAAGATAAGAACCTTGAGTAAGCTTAGTGAGGCATGCTATTCATAGCCTAGGTGAGTGCATTTACATGTTTTAAAATGTAATTAGGAAGACTTGCCAGTAGTCGACCTTAAATTAAAATGATATTGCATTTCTATATGATATGATTATGTTGAATGTTGCATTGCATTTCTCTATAATACGTGCTATAATACTTTGCTCGACATGGCAATCTTTAAGTTTGGGGGTATACACCGAGGGTTTGAATGTACCTTATTTCAAAAAAAATTAAAGAAAATGCAAGGTTCATATTGTGCTTTGAATTTTTCTTAAATTCGATGCTTAAATCTTGAATCATGTTGATTGTCAATGAATTGGTTGGATATATATGACTGAATTTTGTATTGGAATTCTTTTTATGAATGAATTTGGTTGCTTGAGTAATTAATGTCTAGCATCATTATGCAAATCCTAGATGAATCTGCCTATTTCAGTTGTTGTTATATATTTATATATTACACAAAAGGCACATCAATGTGGGTGCATTATGAAATTAGCTTAAGGGGGAACACTACAATGTAGCATTAGAAAAATGAATTTCGCCAAAGTTTATCATTGCATGAGTGTTTGTCAGCGCAATGATGTACTCCCTGGGAGTTCGTTGCACAACATCTTACCTCTAAGGATTGTAGGGTGCATACAATATATGATATCCCTCGCTGCCTATAAATAAATAAATAATTTAAAAATGAAAAATATAAAAAATATATATATGTTCATATAGTATAGTTAAATAAATGATGTTTAGGTAAAGAGAATATGTGATGTAAGATATGATTCTAGCGTTGATGAAATTGCAAGTTCATCCATTCATTTTTCTGAGTTGTCGATGCAATCTTTTGTCATCTAGATATAATTGATTCATTGATAGTAGAGATGGTTCAAGTGGCTAGAATGTTCATGAATTCTTGTTTTACCTTGTTGCTCTTTATTTTTACTTGAGGACGAGTAAAATCTCAAGTTTGGGGGTGTGATAGCTCTATTAAGAGCATGTATTTTCTCCCTATTTCTTGATTAATTTATACCGATATTGGTATCTCATGCATGCATGTCTGCATTTTCATCTTAGTCTTTACATATTTTCGAACTCAATTAACTTTGCATGAATTATCATTAATTTTTTTCATTTTGATGCATTGTCGTTTCACTGCTAATGTCACTGTAAAAAGTATTTCCGTATTGCAGGTAAGACTGTCGCCAAATATGCCAGTTGTATGGAAGCTTCTACGAAATTTCTACGCAAAATTCACATGAAGGATAGGTGCCCTCTTAGGATCGGACTATAAAAGGATTATTAAAGCGAGAGAAAAGAGAGAGTAAGATTTGAACGACATCATTCTTTATTTTTCTTTTCTTCAAAGCTTCATTCATGGCGGCTTGAGCTTCCTTTTTGGCGAACCAAGGTGACGACGAAATAGATGAGCTCTTGAGAAGATGGGTCGAGTGCAATAGCAAGGGAAACAGTGGAATCACTTTGAGACTATTTAGAAATAAAGGTTTCCATTAGCTTTCACTAGTTTTTTGTATTAAATGAATGATGGTTACTATTTTCCTTCTTTAAGTGTGGAAATACTTTTAGATTGTGAACTTCAGTTTATTTTATAAAACTTTCTTCCTTGTTTCAATTATTGGGTTTGAATGCTATTTTGCACAGAAGTATTGAATGCGCACTAACACTAGAAGGTGTTGTGATAGTTCAAGTTAACGAGTATTTCAACGAAAGTTGGGTGAGATCGCAAAGGAATTTGGTCCACTCATTCTTGTGCATGCTATATTTTCCATCATTGGAAGATGTGGTTGATTTTTAAGTATATGAATTTTGTAAAACCCTTAACGTATACTCGTAGACCGAATATACATTAAACATGTTACAGAGTCGTTTAAAGAAATCCTGAGTTATAATAATTTTTATACATATAAATCTTGTCTTTATTAATCTAACTCTTTTCTCGATTTTCTTGAAATCATAACTTATGTGTAGTTGGCTAATTTCGACCCTGAATTAGTTTTTAAAACATATTAGTCAGTTATTAAAACGATAATGCAATTCGGGGTGAAAAATAGGTTCACAGCCTAGGCCCTTTCTTGATTTTAAAAACCTTATGCGATTACCGATAAATAAAAATTTAAACTGATTAAACATGATTTACTACCTTTTTAAGCTTACCGATTATTCATATTAACAAAGTAAGCTTACCGATCTTTCATATTACTAATACCTTATCTTGATTTATCCATACGTGATTCATCATTAAAACTTATCAATTATCTATCGTTTAATCTAATTTAATGCATCATATACTACCAGCGGATAAATAATTACATGCCCACTAGAGATTATCATAAACTAGAATATCTTACTGATGTTTTGCAGATTAAAGCTTGATCAGTATGCTCAACTCCTCTTCAAGTACTCTATCCTAACCTACGTGTGAATCAAACACACGCTAAGTTTTCACTTAGTGAGGCAATAAATAAAATTAATAATAATTTAAACTTATTAAACTTTATGGCTACATTTATATAGCATGATATATGACAATGCATTAACTTTTATGTTGCATTAGTGATAACTTACTATATGCTAATATCATAATATTTTCTTGTTTGTTCATTTATCTTTATATGTCATTTATTCCTCAATGCATGAACATATATATCATGTTACAAGCTAATGAATGTGCTTGTTCTATTCATTTAACATCGTATCACTACTTACCATTAATGTTAAAATTTTAAGTTTAACTTACTTACCATTTTCATGCCTAATAACATAAGTTACCTCACATGTACTAACATATATCAAAATTTTTCCTTTGTCATGTAACCTGTAAAAATCAACATCTCATATACATATGTTAGGCATGGTAAGTCAATCAATATTCTCAAAAAATCTCTTGTTTCCTTTTGAATCGTATTAAGATTACTTATACCAATTCTTTATACCTTTAGCCCAAGAATTTTATATAGAGAGAAACTTAAGTATGAGAGATCGGTACTCCCAGAGTACTAGTCACCAAAGTCACAATAAACATATAGACACATAAAGTGTCGGTAACATATAGACACATAAGTGTCGACATCATATAGACACATAAGTGTCGATATCATATAGACACATGAGTGTCGATATCATATAGACACCTAAGTGCCAGTATCATATAGACACATAAGTGCCAGTAAACATATAGACATATAAGATCGGTGTGTAGCTACACGCAGTCCCAGGCTGTTAGACCTCTAGTGGCATGCTACTATACTGTAACTCTCTATCATAAACTTGGGCAATAAATCCATATCAATAACTTGTAAATTATCATTTTGTAATAATTCATATATCACCATTATTCAATAATAACTTGCCATAATAGAACATAATAGGGCAGTTCATACTCTACCATATACTAACATTTTTCCTTTTCTTGTAAAACATCATATAACTTATACAAAAACCATGTTATCATTTCAATAAAATCAAGTAAATAAAATTCTTAAAAGTCTGCTAAAATACATTTCAAAACATATAAATGCACTCACCTGGGCCATTTATTAGCTTGCCTCACTAAGCTCTATTCGATCCTTTCTTTCATAGTACCTCGAACCCTCTTTTGATTCAGATCAAACTGAAAATCGAGTTTCGGGGCTTGAATCGAACTTGGAAAAATTTTCTCTTTCTTTCCCTAGATCTCATGTTTTTGGCTGGAAAAGATGAACATTTTTGTTCATATTTTTCACCATTATTTTACACATATAACTATTAAATCAATATTAAATTCATTTAATAGTAAAATTACAATTTTACCCTTTTTATCCAATGGTTGAGATTGATTTTATCATCAACCAAGGGCCAAGATTTAATCTTCCATTTCCTCTTTCCGAAATTGCCCTCATAACTTTTTAAATATTTCAAAATTGACATTGGTGCCAAATGACCAATTTACCCTCCAACTAGTTTTTATTTACTAGTTTGCCATTCTTGTAAAAATTCAACTAAGTCTAGTTGGAATCCAACCTATTGTAATAAAATATTCATAAAATAATATTTTATGACTTTTCCATGGCTTTTGGATCAGCCTCTGAAATTTCAGTTTGACCCAATTTCCCGATATTCATAAAATACTTCTACTGTGATTTTACCTTTATCGAGCTATTGGATTTATTCCAATAATTCTATGTAATACCCCAATATTTTTTAGTGACTAAATTGCAAAGTTTTAAAAGTTTTTGGTTTTAGTTTAGTGACTAAAATGTAAAAATTTGAAGTTTGGTGACAAAAGTGAAAAGTTGGGAAAAGTTTGGGGACCAACATGGTAATTTTCCTAATAATTATTTTTATGGAAAATGAATAGTTTATCCCGATATAATATTTTTGATGGGAATTGGATATTTGGTACGGGATTTGCATAAAAAGCTATAAAGGGAATAAGTTTCAGGAATTAATTCGGATGACTATTCGAACTTGGAAAATTACGGATATTTTATGGGAGTCTAAAAGAAGATGGTGTTAAGTTTTGGGATCGTTTTGATTCGATTTGGATTCGATTCTATACAATATTTGAGTAAATAGGGGATAATGGCATTTTTTATAATACCAAAATTCATTAATGGCATTTTGGTCATTTTGCCCTTACTCTATATATTAAATTGATTATTTTGGATAAAATAAGACAAGTGTTGTGATCCTATTGGTTATAAATAATGGGTAAATTGGTCATTACACTATTAGTAGATATTTTTATATTGGTTTTTAAGAATAAAATGTCATTTGTCATGTTAATTTAATGAAGGAAAAGCTAGAATTTCTCCCATCTTCTTCCTCCAATTTCGAAACACCATAGCAAGGTAAGAAAAAAAATTGATTCAATTTTTAGCATGATTCGATTGGTTTTTGGTTTAAGACGTGAAATAGAGAATTAATCTCTATTGAATTCTCTTTCATTTGGTATAATTTTTGAGTAGTTTCCATGTCTATATGTTGAGTTTGGGGATTAGGGTTTATGAAGAACAAGTTGGATTTTCATGTTTTACGGATTCTTTTGATTAAATATGATGTTGTGATGTTGTTTCAAACTTGCAAATAGTGAAAATTTCATGAATTATGATGTAGGTTGAATTTGGGAAAATGGAAAAATTAGGGGAAACTCTTGCAAAATTTTTATTTGAAGTGAGAATGATGCTAGAAGCTTGAATATGTTGTTTTGAGGTTGAATTCATGCTTGATTCAAAATGTAAATTTTGGTCAAAGTGACCTTTGGTATTCAGCTATGGTAGAAAATATTGGGAAAATTATGGAAAATTTTCCTAAGTTTATAAATGGTGTAAGGATGATTTTGTAAGCTTTAGAAAGTTATTTGGACTAATGTGGAAGTTTATAAAGTGTTGAAGATTAAGTTGTAAATTTGGGAAGTTTAGGGGTTTGGCTGTTAAGCTTGTTTTTTTGAAGTGTGTTGTGTTGGAAAATTAAGTTAAAGTGACTAGAAGGTTGATTTTGAAGTTATGTTAACTTTGGGGACCAAATTGAAATTTCGTCAATTTTAAGGACTAGTGTGTAAATTTTTAAAGTTTGGGTCCTCAAGTGTAAAGAACGAGAAATGTAAGGTTTAGACTTGAAAATGTTAGTTGGAAGTTTAAAAGGAGTCCTTAGGACTAAAATGAATATTTTGGAAAGTTAAAGAATTATTAGGAAATATTATTCCTAATATGTATCAATGTTAGTATGATACTGACATGTATTTTGAATGGTATGTGTTGTTGAAATGTTGTGTAGATCGTAATCGGGATACAAGTAAGGTTGCTGATAAAGATAAAATTCAAGAGTAAGGTTGGAAGTAATAGTACAGCTTTTATTGAGACAAAGGTAAGTGCAATTTTATTTATTTTAATTATTATACGAGGAAGACTTGTGATAAGTCAACCTCAAATGTTGAAAGAGAAGGATTTGATTTATATTAAATGGTTTTGTGAATGATTTTGGGTATGAACTGCCATATGCATATTTTTATATGTTAAAATTATTAATTTTTATCCATTGATATCATCGAAATGAATGAAAGGTTCATAATAGTGAATTGTTAAAAAAGCCCATTGTATGATTATTGAGAGTCTTGGTATATTGGCATGCCAAAGAGGTGGAGTATATCGATATAATATTACTGTCAAATTACAGTAATGATACAGTGAGCTATGTTTTACAGCTATGACCTATCAGTTAATAATGTTGTTAAGTTATGGCGGTGATACAGTGAGTTGTGTTCTACAACTATGGCCTATCGTTATTATTGATGTCGTTAAGTTACAGTAGTGTTTGCATTGATACATTGACATTGATACATTGATATAGATACATTGATATAATGTTTTATTATGGCACAACAAATTGGTTGATGTTAGCACATGTGCATACTCATCATTGACACGCATACCATGTATTCTCATCCATATTACATTGGGCTATATTGAAATTGAAAGTACAATGGATCGTATTGATATAACCTGTATTGTATATATATATATATATGAATATTGAGATTTTTTACAGGTTACGAAAAAGGGGAATGGATTTGATAAGTTAGTCTTTATAATTTTCAAATCCTTTTTGATAGTTATATTGCACTCTATTTATTTCCATTATTACTTTGCAAAGAAATACTTTAATTATTTTATATTGCCTCACTAAGTATATTCTTAGTGTGTGACTGTTTCTCACATAGATATTAAGAAGCATAAGGAGTAAGGAGCAACAGAAGACATCATCATATTTTAGAGAGCCGAACATCGGTATCAGTATGACATCTTTGATGTTATCTTTTGCTATTACTAGTTGGCATGTATATTTATTAATGTTTTGGCTGCTCTGATATGTATGTGGTTAGAAAAGAGTTAGTTTAATCGTATTTTATTTACTATTTAAATGATTTGTAAATTAGGCAGTTTTTAAGCAGTTTAATTAGCCATATGATTTAGAAATAAACTGCCTAGTTGCTGCTTGAAATTAGCTTCTAATTGAATATATAAAAAAGTAAAATATATAATTTTTAAATTTTGCGCGATTAGCTAAATGACTAATTTAGAAGGTCATATTTTATGTGATAAAAGAAATAAGCATTTATAGAATTTATATTTATGATAGATTGTAAATGCTAAATGACATCTCCGACCTGTATTCAGCAATGGATACGGGAAATGAGTGTTACATTCTATATCTCCATTTTTGGGAAATCCACAATATTATCTCATAAAATTTTCTTTTCCTATGATCTTAGACTGAATTTTCTTAACTCATTCTATTTTTTCGATACTTATCGAAAATTTTCATAGAATAAAATTTTTCTTAGAATTCCTTTATCGATAATCCATACGAATATTCTCTACTCTTACTGAGTCCAAAATATCGATCAGAAACACTTTTATGGGACCTTCCCGGCGGTCACCCATCCTAATATTACCCTGGCCTGAGCACGCTTAACAATTTTACTCGATCCAAATTCGGTACCTTTTACTGCATCTTAATTCTTAAAATCAATATCAAGGTACTTATTTCGATCCGATTCACTCTTATACTGAATAAAATTACTTATTAGGGAAATTTACACTTTAGTCCCCAAACTTTTCTAAAGTTTATACTTTAACCCCAAAACTTTCAAAGTTTACATTTTGGTCACTAGCCAAAAATTTGGGATATTACAATTCTTCCCCCATTTAAGAAAATTCGTCCTTGAATTTTTAACACGTACCAGTTTCAAACATTTGCAGATATTGCTCCCTCAATTTCTTTCAATTTCCCAAGTGACTTTTTCAATGTTGTGATTCCTCCTTAGAGCTTCAAATATAGTCTCTTAACATATCGATTCTTTCTTAGCTTCTTTTCTAACCATCGTATTAGTATCACTACTTAACTTTCCAATTCTCCCCTTATATGTACTGGCAATACAAACATATTATAATGAGATACTACTGAGTTATTTTCATTATAACTTCAATCCTTAGCGGGAGCTAACTTCCATGCTTATTTCACTGTATCATATCCACTATGGTTCATTTCTTGACTTCCAAGATTCGTCAATTGATGAAATCCACCATTGTTTTACTTTCCTTATTCTAGTCTCATTCCATCTTATACTAATAAGGAGCAGCATCAAGTCATACAATCAGCACATCAGTAATATGATATCCTAGGGCATGTACTTACTGACAAATTCATATCAATCTTGGATTAGCATCCAGAACCGGCTAAACCTTTGCTTTGATACCATTAAATATAACACCCTTAACGTATACTCGTATACTAAATATACATTAAAGATGTTACGGGATCGTTTAAAGAAATCCTGACTTATAATAATTTTTTTATACATATAAATCTTCTCTTTATTAATCTAACCCTTTTCTCGATTTTCTGGAAATCATAACTTATGTGTAGTTGGCTAATTTCGACACTGAATTAGTTTGTAAAACATATTAGTCAGTTATTAAAACGATAATGCAATTCGGGGTGAAAATAGGTTCACGGCCTAGGCCCTTTCTTGATTTTAAAATCCTTATGCGATTACCGATAAATAAAAATTTAAACTGATTAAACACGATTTACTACCTTTTTAAGCTTACCGATTATTCATATTAACAAAGTAAGCTTCCTTTCTACTTTAGTTTATTCTTTCATATTACTAATACATTATCTTGCTTTATCCATATATGATTCATCATTAAAACTAATCAATTATCTATCGTTTAATATAATTTAATGCATCATATACTACCAGCGGATAAATAATTACATGCCCACTAGAGATTATCATAAGCTAGAATATCTTACTGATGTTTTGCAGATTGAAGCTTGATCAGTATGCTCAACTTCTCTTTAAGTACTCCATCTTAACCTACGTGTGAATCAAACACACGCTAAGTTTTCACTTAGTGAGGCAATAAACAAAATTAATAATAATTTAAACTTATTAAACTTTATGGCTACATTTGTATAGCATGATATATGTCAATGCACTAACTTTTATGTTGTATTAGTGATAACTTACTATATGCTAATATCATAATATTTTCTTGTTTGTTCATTTATTATAATATGTCATTTATTCCTCAATGCATGAACATATATATCATGTTACAAGCTAATGAATGTGCTTGTTCTATTCCTTTAACATCATATCACTACTTAAAACTTTTAAGTTTAACTTACTTACCATTTTCATGCCTAATAACATAAGTTGCCTCACATGTACTAACATATATCAAAATTTTTCCTTTGTCATGTAACCTGTAAAAATCAACATCTCATATACATATGTTAGGCATGGTAAGTCAATTCAATATTCTCAAAAGATCTTTTGTCTCCCTTTTGAATCATATTAAGATTACTTATACCAATTATTTATACCTTTAGCCCAAGAATTTTATATAGAGAGAAACTTAAGTATGCGAGATCGGTACTCCCAGAGTACTAGTCACCGATGTGACGATAAACATATAGACACATAAAGTGCCGGTAACATATAGACACATAAGTGTCGACATTATATAGACACATGAGTGTCGATATCATAAAGACACATAGTGTCGGTACCATATAGACACATAAGTGCCGGTAAACATATAGATCCAAAGATCGGTGCGTAGCTACACGCAGTCCCAGACTGCTAGACCTCTAATGGCATGCCACTATACTGTAACTCTCTATCATAAACTTGGGCAATAAATCCATATCGATAACTTGTAAATTATCATTTTGTAAACGATTCATATATCACCATTATTCAATAATAACTTGCCATAAAGAACATAATAGGGCAATTCATACTCTATCATATATTAACCTTTTTCCTTTGCTTGTAAAACATCATATAACTTATACAAAAACCATGTTATCATTTCAATAAAATCAAGTAAATAAAATTCTTAAAGGTATATTAAAGTACATCTCAAAACATATAAATGCACTCACCTAGGCCATTTATTAGCTTACCTCACTAAGCTCTGTTCGATCCTTTCTTTCATAGTACCTCAAACACTCTTTTGATTCGGATCAAACTAAAAACCGAGTTTCAGGGCTTGAATCGAGCTTGGAAAATTTTTCTCTTTCTTTCCCTAACTCTCATGTTTTTGGCTGGAAAAGATGAACATTTTTGTTTACTAGTTTATCCAATGGCTGGAAAAGATGAACATTTTTGTTTACTAGTTTATCCAATAGTATTTAATAGTAAAATTGCAATTTTACCCTTTTATCCAATGGTTGAGATTGATTTTATCATCAATCAAGGGCCAAGATTTAATCTTCCATTTCCTCTTTCAAAAATTTCCATTATAACTTTTTAAATATTTCAAAATTGCCATTGGGGCCAAATGACCAATTTGCCCTCCAACTAGTTTTTATTTACTAGTTTGTCATTCTTGTAAAAATTCAAATAAGTCTAGTTGGAATCCAACCAAATGTAATAAAATATTCGCCAATTAGTATTTTATGACTTTTCCATGGCTTTTGGATCAGCCTCTGAAATTTTAGTTCGATCCGATTTCCTGATATTCATAAAATACTTCTGCTGTGATTTTACCTTTATCGAGCTGTCAGATTTATTCCAATAATTCTATATCTCCATATTCGGGAAATCCACAATATCATCTCATAAAATTTTCCTTTCCTAAGATCTTACACTACATTTTCTTAACTCATTCTATTTTCCCGATACTTATCGAAAATCTTCATAGAATAAAATTTCTCTTAGAATTCCTTTATCGATAATCCATACGAACATTCTCTACTCTTAATAAGTCCAAAATATCAATCAGAAACACTTTTATGAGACCTTCCCAGATGTCACCCATCCTTATATTACCCTGGCCTTAGCACGTTTAACAATTTTATTCGATCCAAATTCGGTACCTTTTACTGCATCTTAATTCTTAAAACCGATATCAAGGTACTTATTTCGATCTGATTCACTCTTATACTGAATAAAATTACTTATTGGGGAAATTTACACTTTAGTCCCCAAACTTTTCCAAAGTTTATACTTTAACCCCAAAACTTTCAAAATTTACATTTTGGTCACTAGCCAAAAATTTGGGATATTACAAATTTAGTTGAAATTTGAAGGGAAACGAGTAAAATGAACTTGATCTTTATTGTTGATAAATCATCTATTTTTATGACCTTGCAGCACTTGGTAATCTGTTGAGTTTCACCGAGGGGACCCAATCTTATCATTGACAAATCTTTCTCTACTATATTAATTATTATTGATTTCACATCATACATCAAAATCTTCTATTTTCTAATTGTTTGCACCGACAACTACTCTCGCATTTCTTTTTATTTTCAGTGCTATTACATTGATAATTGTAAGCGACCGAAGTCTCATCCTCTTGGGATCGATATCAGATAGGATTCAACTTATCAACTATTCTTTCATCGATGTGTGTACGCTTGCACAATGCTGTGTCAGTTTACAACCGGTCATGCATTGCAAAATCTAAATGGCATTCTTCTAAAGGCGTATCTGCCGAAGGGGAAAGTGAAGGTGGTCTTCTCTTGGTCCTTTGGTGCATTGACAATCTGGTTATAACTTAAATAACCATAAAAAATAATAAGGCTTCCCTGCAAAATGATGGCTTGCGAAATATGTATACAATTAAGAGCAAGTATACTCGTCGATCAAGTAATAAAGTGAAAGAGTAGAGTGTCAAACTCATAGAGATTGCATTATTAACTTCAAAGTAATCGTACTCAAGAGTTAGTCAGCAAATATTGGTGTGATGATGGTTTATGTAACTAATTGTAATAAAAGTAAAGTAGCAATGATCAGAAGACAAACAGATATTGCAGCAGGTATTCATATAATTATGGAAGCTAGTTTTATTGCCTAGGAATTATGCTAATTACTATTCGAATACTATAACGGTTGGCAATACATGTATGTGTATATAAATTATGTGCTTACCTATTCGACAAGGTTTTCTAATTAACTTCTTAACACTCTCGATACCTAGAAGTTGATAATAAGGATGCTATAGCAATATATGTCTGCGTGAACCCTAACAACTTTACTATCTATTAAAGTTCCACTTATTATTCGTTGAAATCCTAAACTTATGTCTAAGCTGGATTAGAACCTAAGTTGACAGCTTATGCTCTACTGTTCACATTTGTCTATCTTAACTCTCTATATTAAGCCACATATAGCTCTTATAATAACTATGTATGAAGAACAATGAACATAATAGATAAAGGAAAAAAAGGCTATAGCATTGAACAAGTAATTAAAACATAAAAGAATAAAAGAATAAAACCAACATAAGTATTTAGCTCATGTCTGAAGAGCATGTGGAGACTCCTCTTGACCCTCGACTACAGTGGTTCTCCGATAGTGAAGACTAAGGAATGTTGTCTAAGATTCATCTCCCTTTGTTTGTAGCCCCAGTCTTCTTTATATAGACCGTAAAGCTAGGGTTGAGAAACCCTAAAGCGCGCAAAGCCTGTTAATGAAAATCTTGATTTCCTGCTTCATTCAATAAGAGTTCATTTCGAATGGAAGTCTACGTGTGTCAAAAGTCCAGGTTTATCTCCAAATTTAATGCTTATTTGGCTCGTCACGAGAGGGATATCACTCTACCGCTCTAGCACTCTTCTGCCTGGATTCTTTCCTACACACGTACCACTAAAACCAACTACCTTTCCCATTAAAAGCATCAAAATATATATACAATTAAGCGCAGGCACCATAACTCCCTAACTATGTGCAAACTACATGCAAACTATTACTAAATGCAACTATATGAGCTTAAACACTTGCAAAAGCTAACTAAAAGGGGACAAAATACAAGTAATCAATGTAGTCATCACAAAATGATAAAAAAAATGTCAATAAAAGGAGCAAACAACCCATCCCCGAGCCCTACGAGCAAAGTCATCATGTGAAGACTTTCATTCACTCTTATGCTAATACTATTGTTCCTACCAGAGAAAGTTAAATGAAGGAAACATGACTAAGCTAGCAAAGCATATTAGAGTGCCCCTCAACAGTTTGCCCTTGGCATTGAGTTTAACATTTAGTTTTGATCTTTTTATTCTTTCTCAATTTTTTTGGGAGTTTAATTTAAGCCTTTTATTGCTACATTGAGCATTCAGTTCATTATCAACAATTTATGCTACGACATCAGAGAGTCGACCTAGAATTTCCCTAAGGCATCTTAAGCTTTTAGAGAGCATACAACATGTGAGGTATAATTTACAACAGTTTCAACCCTAAGTTCAAATCACTAAAGCTCTTTAACATATTGCAAAACACATTAAAGCACAAATTCATCATAGGAATTTCATAATCAATGCAACAACAGTTTTATCACACTAGAACCATAGCAAAGGAAACCTGAAAAGACAACTAAGCTATTTACATTCTTAAATTTTAAAAACAAATTGCCTAAATTTTACCTAATATGTATATATGACAATACTCCCCCAAACTTAAGAGAAGCATTCTCCCCAATGTAAAAAGAAAAACAAAAATGTAATATAAACATGCAATAAAAAAAGCAAAATCTAAAAAAATGAAAAACAAAAGAAAAAATATTACCCAGAGAGTTACTAAGGGTGGAAAGGTGCAATTTGTCGTGCTTGGCTCTTAGTTCTTTATCTAGTACAGGGCGCGGAAAATGCAGACGCTTTTGGGGCCTGGTGGTGTAGGGGATGCATGGGCATCCTTTGGTGTGGAAGCAGTGGTGGAAGCTGAGGAATCAAATGATTCTCTCATACGCCTTAGCTTGTCATCGAGCTCCTCGATGAGATTGATAACTCGATTAGCAGTAACTTTGGTCCGAGTCTTGTAGTGGTGGTAGAAGGAGTAAGCGATGTTTGGGAAGGAGCAAAAGTGGCCTGTGGAACCGATGGTGGTGCCTCAGTTGTTTCATCACTGGCCAAGTAGATAGGGCTTGCCAAAGTGGATTGTTAAAGGTGCATGAGTGCCTTACCCTTGGCTCTCATTCTCTTGAGAAGATGGCTTAACGCAAGAATATCAGCAAGTGTCTCATTCTTCTTTTTCTTTCTCTTTTTCTTAGCAGTAGTAGGAGGGTTAGGTAGAGTATCTTCTTCATCTTCTTCATCTGATGATGGTGGTTGTTTAGCAGGTGCAACAGCGAGTTTAACCAAGTAGTTCTCAGGGAACTAGAGAAAGACAATAGTTGATGCTGGTAACAACTTAGTAAGCAATGTTCTTGTGGCCATGTCATTTTCCTTGGCATAAATAAAGTAGGGCCTAAAGAACTCAACCAATGCACTCAATAGAGCTGCATGTTGGGAACTGTCTTCCGCGCATTAGAAGAGGTTTTAAATCAAGTTTAGGCAGCGCGTTTTCTCCCCTAAATATGCATACTTTAATTGTGGGAGAAGAGGTTTTAAATCAAGTTCAGGTGGATACTCCAGTGATAGCTTGGGAGATTTAAATTCTAAAAAATCTATAGGTTCAAAGAACAAACCTGGCCTAGTGAGCACAACATTGAATTGTTCAGTTTCTTCCTTACCTTTCTCATCTACTTCTCACATTGCCTCGTACTGAAGGTTTTAGTGTCTTCAGTGTCACTAGGTAAACTACCTTGAGGTCTTGTTTATAAGATTTGGGAAATCTAACTTGCATTTCCAAGGACCATAGAGAATCGGTGTGATTCTACATGATAGATTGTTGTTTCTGTAACATGGCATTTGTGTTGTGAACATGACTCCATGGTTCTTAAGATTCGCTAAATGGTCTTACAATATAACTCGAGCAGTATACATAATTTTTTGATATAAAGAATCAAAAGAATTAGAATTGGAATTAGAAACTCCCTAGTTTTGCCTCTGATTTTTCTGTTGAAATCCAAGAGGCTTTGTTGTAGCATTCTATTTGGCTCCTTTATTTCTAGTGTTGTCTCCCCCAACCAAAATTTGGATGTTGACGCCACCATTGGTTATAGGTGTTCGAGTAGAGTTTGTTGTTGTGGTTAGCGTTCCTTACATATCATCCAAATTCTTGTTGTTGGGGGTATTCATTCGACTAGCGTTCCCCATTACAATGCCCGCAAGTGTATTGGATTACCTTGGCCTCCCTTGTGTTGGATGGTGGCTGCATTTTCTTGAGCAGGTTTGTGATGGCAAAGAGTTGAGCCACCACACATTGGAAATCATCCAATTAGGGTATTTTAGAAGATTCAGGGCTTGGACTCAATCTCCCCGTAGGAAATGGATAGTCGTTATTGGCAATCTGATTAAGGATGCCAAGCAAGATAACATTCGCTGAAGATTCGTCATCATTCTCATTGGAGCATTAACACCATTATAAAATGTTACCACTTGTAGCCAATCAAGAAACCCATGAATCGAGCACTTGCGTAGGACACCTTTGTATCTATCCCAGCATTCATACATATATTCATCATCTCTTTTTTTGAATTTTATGATGTCGATCTACATTTGATTGTACACATTCAGTGGATTGTATTGGTACATAAGCTTTGGTATAATTCATCCCATGATGTAATAGATCTTGGGGGTATGGTCTTCAACCATGCTCGGGCTCGATCTTGCAAGGAATAAGGGAACAATTTAAGTCTTAACACATCACCAGGGACTCCCTGTTATCTAAAATAGTCATGGACTTCCCAGAAAGCATGAATGTGCTCTCTAGCATCCTCTCTTACTGATCCACTAAATTTTCCAATAGAACTGAGCATGTTGAACATCACAGGCTTGAGCTCAAAGTGAGCTACCTCGATCGCTGGCACAACGATCGCTGGAGTAAGGTCATTAAGGACAGGTGCAAAGTTATCACGAATGGGTCATCTCGGACGGGCTAGTGGTGGAGCACCTTGCTGTCTATTCGGTGCTTCATTAGCGATTACTTCATTAACAATTACTCATCCACCAAGTGGTGGATCGTTGTTTCCATTGCGTGCGTTATTCAGGTTGTCATCATCGTCATCATTTCGTATGGTTCTTCTCTCGTTGAGTATCATGCAGTAAACTCTTTAGATTTTAGGTACAATTGGGTAGGTAAGTTCTTCTCATTTTGTACGTCTAGTCATGCACTTTAACACACCTGAAAAGAAAGTAAAACAAAAATAAAAATAAAAGTTAAAACTAAACTAGAGAAAATCTTAAGCGCAATTACTAAGTAATTATCAATTGCCTATCCCTGGCAATGATGCCAAAAACTTGATGGCTTAAGAAATATTTATGCAATTAAGCAAGTATACTCGTCGATCAAATAATGAAGTGATATAGTAGAGTGTTGAACCCACAGGGATTGGAATAATAACTTCAAAGTAATTGTACTCGAGAGTTAGTGATAAAATATTGGTATGATGATGGTTTATGTAACTAATTGCAATAAAAAGTAAAGTAGCAACGATCAGAAGACAAACAGATGATGTAGTAAGTATTTAGATAATTATGGAAGCTGGGTTTATTGCCTAGGAATTATGCTAATTACTATTCGAACGTTATAGCAGTTGGCAATACATGTCTGTGTAAACCAATTATGTATATACCTATTTGACAAGGTTTTCTAATTAATTTCTTGACTCTCTCGATACCTTGAAGTTGATAATAAGAATGTTATGACAATACATGTCTACGTGAACCCTAACAACTTTGCTATCTATTCAAGTTCCCCTTATTAGTTGTTGAAATCCTAAACTTATGTCTAAGTCAGATTAGAACCTAAGTTGACATCTTAAGCTCAATTGTTCACATTTGTCTAACTTAAATCTCTTGATACCAAGCCACAGGTCAATAATTAAAAGGCCTCTATGGGTAGCTCTTACAATAACTATGCATGAAGAACAATGAACAAAATAGATAAAGGCAAAAGGCTATAGCATTGAACAAGTAATTAAAACAAAAAAAATCCTAAAACAATAAACTCAACAAAAGTTTTTAGCTCATGTTTGAGCAAATAACATCCATAATAAAAATAGTAAAAACATGAAAGTTTATCAAGCAAATAGAAAGAATTCAATTGTCCTCAATATCTCCTCGAAGCTCTCTAATTGTGATGCAGGTCTCGCACTCCTCAAGCCTCTATCGATAGCTCTCGTCGTGTGGAGACTCCTCTAGACCCTCGACTACGATGGTTCTTCGATAGTAAAGACTAAGGGTTGTTGTCTAAAATCCAGCTCCCTTTCTTTATAGCCCATGTCTTCTTTATATAGGTGATAAAGGTAAGCTTGAGAAACCTTAAAGTGCGTGAAGCCTTTTAATTAGGATTCTGCTTTCTCGCTTCATTCAATATATAAGATTCTATATCAGATAAAAGTCCACGTGTATCAAAAGTCCAGGTTCATCTCCAACTCTATTACTTTGTTGGCTCGTCACGATAGGGATGTTATTCCACTGCTCCAATGCTCTTCTGCCTTGATTCCTTCATGCACACGCACCATTAGAACTAACTACCTTTCCATTAAAAGCATCAAAATATATATATAGTTAAGCGCAATCACCGTAACTCCCTAACTAACAAACTACATGCAAACAATTCCTAAATGAAACTATATAAGCTTAAACACAAACAAAAGCTAAGTAAAAAGGGAAAAATATAGGTTATCTATGTAGCCATCAGAAAACAATAAAGCATTTTGTAACCCCCTAAAATTAACCTAATTTCTTAGATTAAATCTTGGGAGTTAAGTTTGAAAAACTTGTCCCTCAAGAAACGCATTGTAGGTTTACTTGTTTATGAAACAAAATTATTATTTAATAATAATAATTATCGTGAAATAACTCAATTAATGATGAATCACAAACATTAAAATATATCATGAAAATTCAATAAAAATATCTGAATTAAATCTAGAAATGCATGTTGAAACCAAATCCCAATTTAAATGTCGCAAATGTCCAAATTACAAAATGTTCCAAAATATGTTAAAACATTAATCTGAATAATTGAAAAGAGATCATACTGAATAATAAAATATCTGAGTAAGATGCGAGAAGCTCCAAGTACCGAGTCGCCTAATCAGTCTGAGTATATCTGAAAGAAGAAGCTATGGGGTGTAAGCTAAAGAGCTTAGTGTGTCTCTAAATTGAAAGCAACACAAAAACAAAACAATATTTTTATTTTCTGATAAAATCTTTTTTGAATGCGTATAAATCCGATAAATCCAAATCATAATGTTATAATGTCCGATGCATGACTCAATACCTGACTATTCGATATCTTACATAGTGGAGGTTTCCCTCGCCAGAGTGGAGGTTTCCCTCACTTTTTCCGAACACAATTCTGATCTCATGACTCATGATATGATTTGTAAAACCATAAAACTGAACTCTTACAAGTGTCTCATTTTCTAAAAATTCGATGCTTGATTTAAAACACAATTTAATATACCGTACATGATGTTTTCAAAACATTCTCGAATCACAATCAATCAAACAACAAATCAAGCATGATATAAAACATTATTTTACAGTATATAGCACAGTAAGAAACACACAAATATATGGCACAAGAAGAGACACCTTAGCAAACATTAGCTCTAAAGCCGAGCAGAACGCTCCGCATACTCAAGTCTAGCTGAATCGAAACCTACGAGGATAACTCTATATTAATAACCACTTCTAACACTAAGCCACCATTAAAAACATAAGAACTAAACTGAAGGCATACTCACGTAAAGGCCTCGAAGAACGTGCATAATTGATCTGAATCGAATGAGGTGGTCACTCGTCAGCCTTAGAGACAATACTTGAACACGGGAATAACTTGGGTTAATTCGATACTTAATTCTTTTGACATTACTAAGTACAATAAATTATGAATAGTAAAACATGACTTTTGGGTTCGAATTTGACAAAACAAGCAGCAGATTCGAACTCAAGACGTCGAAAAAGGTCAAGATAAAGGTTTTTTGAAAAAGTCAACTTCAGGTCAAAAGTAAAAGTCAAGGTCAAAGTCAACCTTGGTTAAACTAGTCAAAAGTCAAAGTTAACTATTCAACTTTGGTAAAAGGGTTAACTGGTCAAAGGTTAAAGTCAACTAGTAAACTTTGGTCAAAGGTCAAAGTCAACTGGTCAAAGGGTCAACTAGTCAAATTGGTCAATGCTGACGTCATTAGGGTCAACGCTGAAGTCATTTAGTTAACGGGTCAGGTCTAGTCAACTATCCAAGGTCAAAACTGATTCTGTCGATTCGATTCACTTAGCCCGATTCGTCTTACTCCCAGATCGGGCTCCTCAATAGCCTCTCAATTTGGGCTCAACCAAATAAGCCCTTCACTACACCCACACACACAGGCCAATCACCAAGCCCAATCAACATTCCCACACTCACAGCCCAACAACAATATCGCCTTTCTCTCTTCACCACCCATCTGGAATTGGAGTTCTATAACACCCAAAGAAGGTGGCAGTGATAGAGAAGATTTTAACAGTGGCGGCAGCAAAAAGCTAATGACAGAGGCGGTGGCTCACCAACGACACCCATCAGAGACCATTATGGTCATTCCGGGCAAACAACAACAAGACCAGCAATCATCACTCAACATTACAAGATAATACTCACCAACCAACAATCTAAAATAAATAAAAACACAAGATGACAGAGGCGGTGGCTCACCAACGACACCCATCAGAGACCATTATGGTCATTCCGGGCAAACAACAATAAGACCAGCGATCATCACTCAACATTACAAGATAATACTCACCAACCAACAATCTAAAATAAATAAAAACACAAAATGAGGGTTTACCCAAAACTGATGAGCAGACGAGGAGGCAACGGCGACACAATTTTGACTAAACCCAAACTCGGAAGGAAGAGGATGGCCACGTGAACGGTGGAGTAACGAACAAAGTAGGGAAGCCGAATGATTTTCCTTTGATTCGGTTCAAACAACAAATAACGAGGGAAAGATGTAGAGTGAGTTCTATTTGCATGAGAGCGATGAGCACTCTAAGGGTCTTAGATCGACGAATGGACAACGAGAGGGGCTCGGTCGAAGCTCTATTAGAGAACAAAGAGAAGATGGGGGGTTGTACGAGAGAGAGAGAGAGAGGTGAGGCTGAACAAATGCAATCTGGGAGTCCAAGGGATTTCTTTTGCTGATAACATGTAAAAATACCCAATCAAATGGGTAAATTACGCACGGGGTCACTAGAATGGTCAAGGGTTCTCATAAAGGCCTTAAACTTTAACGCATCTCACAAAATGATCACTAAAACCTTATTTATGCTCATTTATTCCTGAAATTGAAATTAAGGTTTCACTTTATAAATTCTCAATTGTTAGGGTTTCTAATTAGGGATTTTAAGAATTTAGGTTTTCGATTTAGGGTAAAATTTTGGGTGTTACACATTTGGTCGATAAAAGGAAGAGGAAAATGAACTTTCTTAGTGGCCTTATTTAATTTTTGATAATCCATGCACAATCCCCGACTAGAGATAGTTCTTGTTGGTATAAGCTCATTACTTTCATTGCTTATCCCAATCATACCTCCTTTCTTTGGTACACATTGTACCGAGCTTACCCATGAACTATCAAAAATCAGGTATAGAATGTTGGTGTCGAACCACTTGATTATTTTTATCACAACCTTCTTCATGGCAGGATTGAGTCGCCATTGGGCTTCTATAGAATTTTTGCGACAGTCCTCGAGTAGAATCGTGCCATGCAAACTATTGGGTTGATTCCCTTTAGATATGTAATTGCCCAACTTATTTCCTTCTTATAACATGCCAAGGTATCGATCAACCTGTTTTCCTGTTCAAGCTGCAACTAAGAAAAATTATCACGGGCAAGGTGTTATCATTTCCCAAGTAAGCATATTTCAATTGTTTTGCAATGACTTCAATTCTAAAGAAGGTGGTTGTTGAATAGAAGGTTTAGGGGGTTAATTTTCTTACTCGAGTGATCAAGAGATTTAAAAGTTTTACCTGGTCAATTTATACCTAGTTTGCTTCTTGCTGGATTTCATTATCCAACTCTTGTTCCTTGATATTCTCATATTTAGATTCGGCAATCATACAATTGTCGTGGCAATATGTCTCCAAGTTGATATCTAGATTTGTTTTGATGGTTTGGCATTCCTCTTGATCATCCGCATACGTGAGTGTTTTGAAAACATTCATCATGATTTGTTGGTCATTCACTCGCATTATTAGTTCTCCTCTCTCAACATCAATTAGTGTTCTTCTCGTTGCTAGGAATGGTATTCCAAGAATTATGGGAGCAAACTCATCTGCTTCACAATCCAAAACAATAAAGTCAGCAAAAAAATAAATTTATCCACTCTTACTAGAATGTCTTCAATATTTTCTTCAGAATGAACATAAGATCGGTCGGTAAATTTCAACAAGACTATGGTGGGTCTTGCTTTTCCTATATCCAATCGTTTAAAGGCCGATTTTGGCACGAGGTTTCTGCATGCTACTAGGTCACATAATGCTTTTCTGACATAGTGGTTGTGAATAGCACATGGTATCATGAAACTACCAAGATCATTCATTTTAGTGGCAATCGATTGTTCAACATTGTCATACACCCTTCTATCAAAATGACTATTTCAAACACGTTCAACCTTGTTTGCTTAGAGAAAATGTCTTTAATGAACTTGGCGTAGTTTGATATATGTTCGATATCCTTAATCAATGGCAAGTTAATTTGCACTTGCTTAATGTTTCGCGTAATAAGTGCTACGCAATTGTGCAAGTATACACGTTGCAAGTTATAGTATAAAAGATATCGTCTCCACAGGGATTGGTGCCACTTCAAGAATCTAGTCTCTTGCACTGTAAAAAGTAAAAGAAAACACAAGTAGAAGATTATAGGAGTTTTAACTAATAACTAATCTAGAAAGAAAATAAGTAAAAGACGATGTAATTAAATGAAAGAGATAGGCCAGGTTATCGTGAGTTGAGGTGTGATAGCTGATTGGATCGTCTTGGTAAAAGAGTGCACGGGCAACTCAGATGCCGTGGTAACTTGCACAACGGGGTTGCCTTGGCAACTAATCGATGGTTGCCTGGGCGACTAGTTGGGCAACTACTTGGGCATCTGGGCAGCAACCTTCAAGGTTCGTCAGAGCGTTCTTCAATGGTTTCTTCTTATCCCTAAGTCGAAACTCTAGCTACTTGTGCATGCCTTGATAATACATCCCTGCCTGAATCAAGGGTGAACAACAACCAATCTTGCGCTCCTCTTAACCGTTGAAATCCTTAACATATTCCTAAGCTGGATTAATCTTCACCATCAATAGATTGAATAAAGACCATATTCATTCGTTTCTTGAATCTAACTCTCCCGATATTAGATAAATATATGAAGTTACGAGATCCTCTCCCAATTCACTCGCAAACAATAATAAGAACCAAGAATGAATAAACCTTGAATAGAAAAGTGCAAACTCTTATTACCTAAACAAAATCAAATAGTTTCTCACAACCACAAAACACAATAACCATAGCCAAATAGATTTAGTTCATGGCTAGGTTCCAAAGAAACACAAGATAAATAATCCCTAGCATGAACCTAATTGAACAAGAAAGAAAAAGATAAAGAATGAAGCTTGTCGAAATTTCCTTGCCCTAGATGCTTGTCGAAAATTCTCTCTTCTTGCTCTCCCCTTGGAGTTGACGGCATGGCCTCTAATTTATAGGGCTAGGTCAAAGTCCTTCTTTGAGGAGGAAATTAAGTTGGAATTAAATTATCTTTAAATAATATAACTCTTTATTATAATTATATTCCTACTATAACTTCTCCTATCTTCTTGGAATTTAATTCTTCTTTAATCTCTTCATGGAAATCAAATTCCTTTGGGATTTAGCTTTGCTCCACGTCATCTTGGGCTTGTCTAGTCATCAATTTCGACTACCATATCACCTTGTTCTTTTTCGACAATTGCCCTGGCAACTGGGTCGGCGTCTCCTTCATGCATTACCCTGGCAAGTAGCTCGGCATCTCCTTCATGCATTACCCTGGCAACTAGCTCTAGCCTTACTTTGGCAAGTGATCCTGCACATACACGCAAAACACACCAAAGCAGCATCTTTTCCCACAAAAACTACCAAGTTATGTAATCAAGCTCAACGATGGAAGGAAACATGGATTAATGCATGAATGGCTAATTATGCAACTAATATGAGCCTAAGTCTAACAATAATATGAGTAAAAAGGGTAAGAAAAATAGTACTTTTGAACACTTATCACACCACCAAACTCGAACTATTGCTTGTCCTCAAGCAATGCAAACTAATAATTACCTGCCAAGACTTCAATTTTCACAAACTTAGCTTTGAACTTGATTTCAATTCTCAAAACCGGGGCACAAAGTATGATTGGCTTTTTAACAAGAGGTTTTCAAATTACTTCATTGGGTTCTTTTTAACATGTTTTAACTAGAGCCAGTTTTGGGCACCTCTAGTGTTTTGTTTTTAGTTCTCTTCGACTAGAGTCGGTTTCGGGCACCTCTAGCGAAATTTTTTTAGCACATACTAGAGCCAGTTTCGGGAACCTCTAGTGATCAATTTTTTTAGCACATGCTAGAGCCAATTTCGGACACCGCTAGCGTTCATCCAATTTTTATTCTAATCCCCAAATTTGTTAATTATCAACCTAAGTTCACTAGAATTCCTTAAATCAATCAAACCACAACAGCGTTTCATCAAATTTAGCATCATAGTAAAATTCTAAGTTTTTCCATGGTTATCCTAGAATAAAAATTCTATCAATTAAGTGCATTGGCAAAGTCATCATCGGATATTCATCAAATCTAAGCAATTCTTGTTCCAACTAAAGGCATGTCAAGCAATTTATGTATCCTAAATGTAATACTTAAGATGAATGTAACTAAACATGGTAACTACTAATAACAATCCCCCCCAAACTCGAGTGAGGCATTGTCCTCAATGCATGCATTAAAGGAAAATAAAAATAACGAAAAATAAAATGCATATGAGGACTTACTCCGAGAGTTCGTCATCGTGGATGATTAGTTTCCTTTTGGTCGGTGTCTTGATTCTCTTGCTTGAACATGATGGTTGTTTCCTTGTTGCCGGTGGTGGAATCGATCCTCGTACGGGGTTGTCCTCATCGTCCTCTTCATCAGTGTCATTGGCTTTTCGCTTGGAGGATTCAATTGATGCGATCTTTTTTGGTGCAATGGAGGACTCGTCCGAATCTAAAAAATCAGAAAATGATTCCGTAGGAGTTGATTCGGGCATAGGTGCTTTACCTTTGGCTTTTGCAGTGGTTGCCGGGATGTCTTTAGCTTTGGTTGCCATGGAATCTACTTGTGCAGGCACGATGTAGGTTTCCATGGCATCATCTGTTGTGGTTGCCGTGGCGACTGCTTCATTCGTTGCCGGGGCAAGGATCTCGGCAGGAAAGATTAGGAACGACACGTGATTGTCCGGGTACTTTTCTAGGATGACTTGGGTGATGGCATTGTTATGCTCCTTCATGTACTGCATGAACATTATTTGCCGGTCTTCAATTTGCCTTAGGTGGCTCACCAATGGTTGCAAGAGTGCTTCAAAGTGTCCCGGGGTTGATGGCCGAGTTGCCCGGGCGTTAGGTGCTTGGGCATTAGGGATTGCCAGGGCGGCAGGATTTGCCGCGGCAATTGGAGGCCTTGAAGAATTTCCCGGTGCCTCTCCCATTAGCTTTCGGATTTGTGCTTGATTCCAACCGGACTTTGGTAGGGCCTTTTCATCGGTAGACTCACTTGGGACATGCATCTCCTTGCAAAGATTAGAAATTAAGCAAGGGAAGAAAAGAGAACACTTATATTTTGACCTACATACAAAAATCTCATCACAAATAATTTTTCCAATGTTAATGATACGATTATGCAAAATAGAATGTATGAGCAAAAGACGTGGTATATCAACAGTAGTATTGTGTGTGGTGGGCATTAAAGAAGTTTTAACAAACTTTTTCCATAGTTTTGCCTCGGGTTTAAGCCGAAGGTGATTTACCGTGCCCTTGTATTTACCGTCGTTCCAATGAGTTTCCGGTTGAGTGAGTTCTTGAAGCACCTTGTCGAGTTGCTTGGGCGTGATTTGATCAACGAAGGCTTGATGCTCGTCCTTCTCAATGTAAAGCCTGTAAAAGGTGTTGATGTTTTCGGGGCTTATGAGTATGGCCTTGTCACGAACAAAAACATAAGGATTATCCGGGTTAGGTGAGTGAGCATAGAATTCTCTTACCCATGAGATGTTGCCCGGTTCCGGTTGATGGCAAAAGATTTGCCACTTTTGATGTGCAATCCTCTCGAAGATGAATGGTTCAAGGCCGAAATCTTGATGAGAGTTGGAGTATTCAAAGCCTTGTTCTTCATAAATCTTCCTTCTTTCAAACTTGGAGTGAAATCTTTCTTGAACCACCGGTGTAGCAAACTTCTTGTATCTTGGTTCTTTGGAGGAACTTGGATGAACTAAAAATTTAATTTTGGATGCCATGGATGATCTTGGTTGTGAGTTTTATCAAAACAAATAAAAGAAAAGAAAAGAAACTAAAAAGTTGCAAGATAAAAAGTAGGAATAAGTTAAGGGTGATGGGTTTTATAGAAAAGATAGGTGGTAAATATGGTGTGTGGGATTAGAGGAAGACGAAAAAAAGGGTTTTGGGTTAGGGGAAGGTTGACGGCAAGGGGGGTTTGATTAGGGTAAGTTGGAGGCTTTATATAAGCCTTAGATTCAGCCCATTAATTTCCTTATTTTCCTTTTTGGATTAAAATTCCTCTTTATCTTGAACTTTTTTCCTACAATTCAAAGATAAATCAAATAAGGATTAAAATTAAAGATAAACTAATAAAAGAAAATAAATAAAGATGTTTAAAGGGATTCTTAAACTTAAAGAAAGATAAAACAAAATAAAATCTATCCTAAAAAAAACAAATAATTGAAAGTAATAAAAAATTAAATAGTTCGAAAAAAATTAAAAAATAAAAAAATAAAAAATAAAAAATAAAAAAAATATCGAAAGGAGAGCATGCTCATGCATCTCCTAAGTTGACCACTTCTTTGTTACGTTCCACATGGGCACCATTGTAGTGTTTCAATCTTTGTCCATTAACTTTGAATTCATGTTTGTCAGTGATGGACTTGATTATCACGACACCATGGGAGAATGGTTTGACAACTTCGAATGGTCCCGACCATCTTGATTTTAGTTTTCCCGGGAAAAGTTTTAACCGAGAATTGAATATGAGAACTAGTTGCCCTGACATGAATTGCTGTGGCAATAGCTTTGTCATGCCATTGCTTTGTTTTCTACTTGTAGATTCGTGCATTGTTATAAGCGAGTGCACGAAATTCTTCTATCTCGTTGAGGTCCAACAAACGCGTTTGTCCGGCACTTTTCCAATCCATATTCACGGTCTTGATTGCCCAATATGCCTTGTGTTCGATTTCCACTGGTAGATGGCATGTTTTGCCATAGACAAGTCGGAAGGGGGACATACCTAAGGATATTTTGAATGCAATGCGATATGCCCAAAGTACGTCATCTAGTCTTAATGACCAATCCTTCCTAGAGGGATTTGTGGGTGATATGCCGTGGCAATCTTGTGTGATACGCCGAAGCGTTGCAACATCTTGGCAATAATTCTGTTGTCAAAATGCTTGCCTTCGTCACTGATAATTGCTCTCGACATCCCAAACCGTGTAAATATGTTTTTCTGCAAGAATCGTTGCACGGTCTTGGAATCGTTGTTGGGAACTACAGCTGCTTCAACCCATTTAGACACGTAGTCGACGTCAAGTAGAATGTAGAGGTTGCCGAATAAAGATGGGAAAGGTCCCATAAAATCGATCCCCCATACATCGAACAATTCCACCTCGATGATGTTCTGGAGCGGCATCTCATGTCGTCTAGAGATATTTCCCGTCCTCTGGCAACGATCACATTTCTTGTAAATGTCTTGGGCATCTTTGTACAATGTTGGACAATACAAACCGGATTACAAAACTTTGGCCTCGGTACGAGTTCCTCCAAAATGTCCTCCATAGGGTGAAGAATGGCATTGCCAGAGTACATTATGTTGCTCTTCTTCAGGGACACATCGGCGTATAACCTGATCTGCACATTGTTTAAACAAAAGAGGCTAATCCCAAAAGTAATGCTTAGCATCATGGCGGAACCACTTCTTCCCTTGGTGAGTAAGGCCATAAGGTAAAATACCACAAACAAGGAAATTAACTAAATCTGCGTAGTAGGGTATTACTGAGGCATGTGCTGCCTTGGCTACGACTCCTAAAATTGTCGAGGCGTGCACGTCAAGGGCTGCTGCGGCATCGAGAGTTGTCGAGGCGTGCGCGTCCATGGTTGCCGAGTCGTCGAGGGTTGTCGAGGCATGCGCATCCATGGTGGCCGAGGCAACTAAAATTTGTTCATCCGGGAATGCATCGCATATCTCTAGATCCGCGTCCTCCTCCCTATTGTGTTCTAAACGTGATAAGTGATCGGCCACTTAATTTTCTGTTCATTTCTTATCCTTAATTTCAATATCAAATTCTTGTAAAAGTAATATCCAACGAATCAAACGAGGTTTGGCATCCTTTTTAGCAAATAGATATTTGATTGCCGAATTGTCTGTATGAACAATTACCTTTGTACCAATCAAATAGGACCGGAACTTGTCAAATGCGAAAACTACAACTAGTAACTCTTTCTCCGTTGTTGTGTAATTCACTTGAGCACTATTAAGAGTTTTACTAGCGTAGTATATCACATGGAAGGT
This sequence comes from Hibiscus mutabilis, assembly GCA_019671005.1. NCBI lineage: Eukaryota > Viridiplantae > Streptophyta > Magnoliopsida > Malvales > Malvaceae > Hibiscus > Hibiscus mutabilis. Next base: position 10,586,615 of record CM033753.1, on the reverse strand, counting down.
CTTACCTGTGTGTTGGCCTAGGACTGCTCCTACCGCGAAATCACTTGCATCACACATGAGCTCAAAAGGTAGCGTCCAATCTGGTGGAACGACAATGGGTGCCGAGGCAAGCTTTTTCATTAGGGTTTCGAATGCTTAGGTGCAAGAATCATCAAAATCGAAGACTTTATCCTGTTCAAGTAAATTGCACAAGGGTTTAGTGATTTTAGAAAAATTATGAATGAACCTCCTGTAAAAACCTACATGTCCAAGAAAGCTTCGAATTTCTTTCACCGAACTTGGTGGGGATAATCTCTCGATCACGTCCACCTTGGCTTTTCTACTTCAATTCCCTTGGATGAAATCTTGTGGCCGAGCACTATTCCTTCATCTACCATAAAATGGAACTTCTCCCAATTCAGGACTAAATCAGTTTCTTCACATCTTTCCAGCACCTTCTCTAAATTGCCGAGGCAGCTGTCGAAGTCATTACAAAAAATAGAAAAATCATCCATGAAGATCTCAAGGAAGTCTTCAACCATGTCTGAAAAGAGTGCCATCATTCATCTTTGGAAGGTTGCCGGGGCGTTACACAATCCGAACGGCATCATTCGGAAAGCATAAGTACCGTATGGGCATGTGAAGGTTGTCTTTTCTTGATCTTCTGATGCTATGTCAATTTGATTGTAACCTGAATAACCATCAAGAAAACAATAAAAGGGTTTACCTGTAAGATGGTCAAGCATTTGATCAATAAAGGGTAATGGGAAGTGATCTTTCCTAGTGGCTTTGTTTAGCTTTCGATAATCCATACAAGCCCTCCAACTGGTCACAGTCCTGGTTGGAATGAGTTCATTATTTTCATTACTTACCACCGTTATACCTCCCTTTTTCGGTACACATTGTACTGGACTTACCCATGTACTATCAGAGATAGGGTATATAATGCTACCGTCAAGCCACTTGATGATTTCTTTCATTACAACCCCTTTCATGGCATGATTCAGTCTCCTTTGGGCTTCAATTGAAGGTTTGTGATCATCCTCCAACAAAATCTTGTACATGCACACTGCCGGGCTAATTCCCTTCAAGTAGGCAATTATCCATCCTATTGCCTTTTTGTGCAGCTTCAACATTTTGATCAGCTTCTTTTCCTGCTCTTGCTGTAACTTAGAAGAAATAATTATAGGCAATGTATTATCGGTTCCTAAGTATGCATATTTTAGTTGCTCTGGCAATTGTTTCAACTCAAGAATCGGTGGTTGTTCAATAGAGGGCTTTTTGAGCTTACCTTCCTTACCTTAGTAATCCAGTGGTTCAAAGAATGTACCTGGTCGATTGACTAGCCAATTTGCTTCTTCTTGTTGTTCCTCATCGACCGATTCTTCATACTCCTCAGGTTCCTCTTGATCGGCAATGTAGTTGTCGAGGCAACTAAATTCCTCATCGAAGTTAAACTCTGTCGTAGCATGAAGAAGTTGGCATTCTTCTGGATCATCGGCATGCCTTAGTGTTTGGAACACATTTAGTTTAACTTGCTGGTCATTCACCCTCATTGTGAGTTCTCCTTTTTCAACATCGATCAAGGTTCTCCCTGTTGCTAGGAATGGTCTCCCGATAATGATAGGTGCATGCTCATCTGCTTCACAATCCAAAACAATAAAGTCAGCGGGAAAAATAAATTTATCAACTTTTACCAGTATATCCATGATTTTTCCCTCTAGATGCACATAGGATTTGTCGGGTAGCTGTAGCATAACTGTTGTAGGTATTGCCTTCCCGATTCCTAGTTTTTGGAAGACCGATTTAGGCATCAAGTTTATGTTAGCCCCAAGGTCGCATAATGCTTTCCCGACATAGTGGTTTCCAATGGAACAGGGTATTGTGAAACTTCCGGGATCCTTCAACTTGGGTGGCATACGACGACAGCAACATTGCCATGCATCCCTCTATTGCGGCAACTGTTTCAAACTCTCCTAACCTTGTTCTCTTGGACACAATGTCTTTAAGAAACTTGGCATAGTTTGGCATTTGTTCAATTGCTTCCACCAATGGCAAGTTGATGTGGACTTGCTTTAGGATATCAAGAAACTTCTTGAATTGGCATTCTTGCTTTTGTCGCTTCAACCTTTGTGGGAATGGTGGTGGAAGTCAGATATCTTCGATCCTTTCATTGGTTTGGAACCTGATCGACGGCATTGTTTGGACAACTGGAGTTGTCAAGGCATTATCAACTAGGGTTGCCAAGGCATGCTTATCACAAGTTTCCGAAGCATCCTTATCATCGGTTGCCGAGGCATGCTTATTGCCGATTGCCGCGACAATTCCTGGTTCAGCATCTGAGGCTTTGCCGCTAGGTTCGTCTTGATCTTTTTGTGGAGTTTTGTTTGATGAGCGGGCTTGAGCCTCTCTAAGTTGTTGGCCACTTCTAGTGGTGATCGCCTTACATTGCTCATGGCCAGTTCCTCTTGCGACTTCAGTATCGCTAGGTAAACCTCCTTGCGGTCTAGTATTCAGTTTTGAGCAAACTGTCCGACTTGATTTTCCAATGATTTGATTGTCGTCTCTTGGTTTTGCAATCTCATCTCGGTCCTGTTAATAAAAGTATCAGTTCTTTTTATGAAGTTACTATTCTCAGCCATATAAGATTCAATTTTCATCATAAAAGCATTTAGAGAATTTTCCAAAGAACTAGATGTTGTCGGTTGTTGCTGCTGCAACTATTGTCGTGGCATATTCTGCTGGAATCTTGATGCTTGTGCATTCTGATTGTTCTGGTTTAAAGCATTGTTGGGATTACTCCATGAAAAATTCGGGTGCTTCTTCCAAGCTGGATTATATGTATTGGACATCACATTGTTGTTCCGATTGTAATTCCCCACATAGAAGCTGGATTCCGGATTCTGCATACATTCAGAAGAATCATTGTTATCACCACATAACTCACAAAAAGAATCCATTACCTTGACTTCATGTATGTTGTTTGGTTTTTGCATGTTCTGGACCATCATGGTTAAAGTGGCCAATTGTGCGAAATTGAATCTGATGATCCTAGTTCATGTATTGTGGCTTGGCGTCTAAATCCTCCTCTTCTAGTACAGGGGAATTGATAATCATTCTTGGACAGCCTGTTTAGAATTTGCATTGCTTCCTCCGGCGACTTATCTAGGAGTATGCCGTTTACCGAGGCATCTAGCATCATCCTTGTTGGTGTATTCACGGCGTTGTAAAACATTGTTACTTGAGTCCACACCGGGAATCCGTGTATGGGGCAATTGTGTAGAAGTTCTCTATATCGCTCCCAAGCCTCGTACATGGATTCATCATCTGCCTGCCGAGAAGAAGTAATGTCATTACGAAGCTTATCAATCAAATTTGTAGGATTAAACCGAGCAAGGAAATCACGACAAAGATCGGTCCAAGATGCTATTGATCCGGCAAGAATCCTATTCAACCATGCTTTCGCCTTATCCCTCAGTGAATAGGGGAATAATCTTAATCGTAAAACATCAGGGGTGACTCCGTGTATTTTGAACGAGTTGCAAATCTCGAGGAAAGATTTAAGATGTTGTCATGCATCTTCAGTTGCTGAGACGCCAAATTGACCAATTGTGTTGATCATATTAAACATTACCGGTTTCAACTCAAAGTGGTCGGCTTCAATTTCAGGTGCGACAACTCCTGGATTAAGTCCATCAAGATCTTCTTCAAGATAGTCTCGAATAGTTCTGTTTCGTGCAAGAATCACTCCTCCTCCTGCTGGAACATCTTGATTCATATTACCATCTTGATTAGCCATTGCTACTCTTATCCTTCGTCTAAGTCTTTGTAAGGTTCGTTCGATTTCTGGATCAAAGGGATATTCTGGTGTAATCGATCTCGCCCTGGTCATATACCAATGCAAAACCAAAGTTTGTTAGCCCTTTGAATCTTAAACAAGAAAAGTAAAAAGAAAGTGCAAGAAAATAAAAACAAAGTCGCTATTGCCAATCCCCGACAACGGCGCCAAAAACTTGTTGCGCGTAATAAGTGCGACACAATTGTGCAAGTATACACGTTGCAAGTTATAGTATAAAAGATATTGTCTCCACAGGGATTGGTGCCACTTCAAGAATCTAGTCTCTTGCACTGTAAAAAGTAAAAGAAAACACAAGTAGAAGATTATAGGAGTTTTAACTAATAACTAATCTAGAAAGCAAATAAGTAAAAGGCGATGTAATTAAATGAGAGAGATAGGCCAGGTTATCGTGAGTTGAGGTGTGATAGCCGATTGGATCGTCTTGGTAAAAGAGTGCACGGGCAACTCAGTTGTCGTGGTAACTTGCACAACGGGGTTGCCTTGGCAACTAATCGATGGTTGCCTGGGCGACTAGTTGGGCAACTACTTGGGCGTCTGGGCAGCAACCTTCAAGGTTCGGCAGAGCGTTCTTCAATGGTTTCTTCTTATCTCTAAGTCAAAACTCTAGCTACTTGTGCATGCCTTGATAATACATCCCTGCTTGAATCAAAGGTGAACAACAATCAATCTTGCGCTCCTCTTAGCCGTTGAAATCCTTGACTTATTCCTAAGCCAGATTAATCTTCACCATCAATAGATTGAATAAAGATCATATTCATTCGTTTCTTGAATCTAACTCTCCCGATATTAGATAAATAGATGAAGTTACGAGATCCTCTCCCAATTCACTCGCAAACAATAATAAGAACCAAGAATGAATAAACCTTGAATAGAAAAGTGCAAACTCTTATTACCTAAACAAAATCCAATAGTTTCTCACAACCAAAAAACACAATAACCATAGCCAAATAGATTTAGTTCATGGCTAGGTTCCAAAGAAACACAAGATAAATAATCCCTAGCATGAACCTAATTGAACAAGAAAGAAAAGATGAAGAATGAAGCTTGTCGAAATCTCCTTGCCCTAGATGCTTGTCGAAAATTCTCTCTTCTTGCTCTCCCCTTGGAGTTGACGGCATGGCCTCTAATTTATAGGGCTAGGTCAGAGTCCTTCTTTGAGGAGGAATTTAAGTTGGAATTAAATTATCTTTAAAGAATATAATTCTTTATTATAATTATATTCCTACTAGAACTTCTCCTATCTTCTTGGAATTTAATTCTTCTTTAATCTCTTCATGTAAATTAAATTCCTTTGGGATTTAGCTTTGCTCCATGTCATCTTGGGCTTGTCTAGTCATCAATTTCGACTACCATATCACCTTGTTCTTTGTCGACAATTGCCCTGGCAACTGGCTCGACGTCTCCTTCATGCATTGCCTTGGCAACTAGCTCGGCATCTCCTTCATTCATTGCCCTGGCAACTAGCTCTAACCTTACTTTGGCAAGTGATCCTATACATACACACAAAACACACCAAAGCAACATCTTTTCCCACAAAAACTACCAAGTTATGTAATCAAGCTCAACGATAGAAGGAAACATGGATTAATGCATGAATGGCTAGTTATGCAACTAATATGAGCTTAAGTCTAACAATAATATGAGTAAAAAGGGTAAGAAAAATAGTACTTTTGAATACTTATCACTTAACGATGTCTAAGAATTTCCTAAATTGAAATTCATGTTTCTGCTTTCTTAGCCTTTGCAAAAATGGTGGTGGCAATCTAATCTCTGGCTGATGCTTGCTTTTATCCTCGGTGTCTTGCCTGACAATAATGGATAGGGTTCCCGTGGCAATTGTTGATGGTTCGTCTAGTGTAGTTGCCTTGGTGTCATCACTGGACGCGTTTTTTCTTTCCGATGATTGCTCTACTTATTTACTACTCTCCTTAAACCATCAGGAATAGTCTCCACTATCTCATCCTTTTTGTCATTGTTTACTTTTTCCCTGCTTCAAAGGGTAATCACTTTACATTGATCATGTCTCGTGTAGCGTGCAACATTAGTGTCACTAGGAAAACTTCATTGCAACCTTGAGCTTAAGACTTAGGCAAATTGCCCAACCTGCATCTCCAGTCTTATTCATTATGGATAAAAGCATGTAATGTTATTTCCAAAGAACTTATTGATGATGATGATGATGATGGTTGTTGTTGTGTTTGTTGTCGTGGCAAGTTGTGCTTAAATCCTGGTGGTTATGCATTCTGATGAGGTAGATTGTTGGAATTGTTCTGTTACTCCATGAAAAAAATCAGATATTGCTGCCATCCTGGATTATATGTGTTGGAGTAAGGATTGTTGTTGTGATTGAAATTCCCAACATAATAACTAGACTCTGGATTCTGTGGACATCCAGAAGAATCATGATTAGTTGAACATAAAAAACAAAATAAAATGGCTACTTTAACCTTCTGTGCATCATTAGATCGTTGCAAGTTCTTAACCATGTTGGTTAATGCGACAATTTGTGTTAAGATTGTGTTTGTTGAACCAAGCTCAATTAATGCAGCATTTCTTCTTGTCGTCCCTTCCGAGCAAATGGAAATGAGTAATCATTGTTGGCAATTCTGTCCAAAATCTCGAATGCCTCTTCGGGTGATTCATGAAAAAGTGTTCCATTTGCGAGGCATCTAGCACCATTTTGGTCGGTGCATTTACTCCATTGTAGAACATTACCACTTGCTCCAATCTCTGAATCTGTGCATGAGGCATTTGCGTAGAAGTTCCTTGTATCTATCCCAGCACGCGTGCATTGATTCATTATTTGCTTGACGAAAAGAAGTAATGTCACTTCTATTTCTATCATTCATATTTGGAGAGTTATACCTTAACAAGAAACTTCGACATAAGTTTGCCCAAGATTTTAAAGATCCGGATGGCAAAACATTCAATCACATCCTCGCCTTATCCCTCAGTGAATAGGGAAATAGTTTTAATTTAAAGAAATCCTTATATACTCCTTGTTCACGAAAAGAACCACAAACTTGTAGAAAGGCTCTCAAATGTTACATGGCATCTTCATGCGGTAAACTGCCAAACTTTCTGATCGAAATTAGCGTATTAAACATCACAAGCTTCAACTCAAATTGTGCCGCTTGGATATCTTGTGCAACAATGCCTGGATTGAGGTCATCAAGTACTGCCATTAAAAAATAGGTCATCAAGTACTGGAACTAAATGATCTCGGATTGGTTTGTTCTAAACATGCACAGGTTGCTCCACAAGGGCATCATTGTTCCCTGTCGCAGCATTCAAATTGTTATTCTGGTTGCTGAGATGATTAGCTTCTTCCATAGCTCCTTGTTTTCATCTTATTTTACGAAAAACTCGTTCGATTTATGGTTCAATTGGATATAATGGTCTTGTAGGTCTCCCTAGGGTCATGCACAAGTGAAAACCTGCAAATCATAGTAACCCATTAAAATAACTAGCAAAGCAGAAATAGCGCAAGAAATTTAAAATAAAATCACAATTGCCAATCCCTGATAATTGCGCCAAAATTTTTTACGTGATTTAAGTGCTACACAAATGGAGCAAGTATATACATCGGCAAGCGATAATTAGTTCAAAGATCATCTCCACAAGGATTGGTGGAACTCTATGTTTAGGTTCTCACATTGAAAGGGAAACAAGATTAATAGTGATGGAACAAGGTGAAGTGTAGTTGAAATTATGCTAAAGTAAACAAGTACTGACTAAATTCAAAAAAAAAAGAGAACAAACCAACATATGATGAGAAGGCAGGATTATTAGGTGTTCCGATGTTGTTACCGTTTGACTTGTCATGGAAGATTCACTTATCTAGATGCTTGACAGAGTTTCTTTCATGTCTTCTAATTATGTCTAACGGAAGACCTAATGATCAACATGCCACGACAATACATGTTTCTAAACCTTGGGATGTTTTTCACTAGTTAAGCTTACTATTCTTAGTCGCCTGAAATTCTCCCTTATGTCTAAGGAGAATTAACCTTCATTAACTTTCGAATAATGAAAGCTTGTATCCAATAAGTAGATTTCATGAACTTAACTTTCTCGAGTCTAAGTGAATAGATGAAAATCAAGCATTTATGTCTAAACTACTTGGATCACAAAGAAGCAGAAAATATTGGATAAACATCTAAATAGATTAAAGCCATAGAAAAATCATTTGATCACAACATCAAAACCCAATAACCAAAGCCAATTTAATTAGTTCATGGCTGGGTGTATATCATTCGAAATTACAAACCCAACCATTGAATAGATTAAAGAAAAGAGAAGAAAAACTAAGAGTTGATTGAATGGGATCTCCTTCGTCGTCCTCTCGCCGGAATTGAGCAGTGCTTTTGGGCTAAACCTCTGTCTATAGCTTAGTATGATGAGTGCTCGACCTCAATTCTCTCTAATGGTGGTTGCTTCTCACGATGGAGAAGATGAGATTAGGTTTCTTTCCCTTGTGTCCTCTTCCTTTGAACTATGTGTCACTCTTTTATAGAGGGGAGAAAATTAAAATGGATTTCAAAAAGTTGTTTTATCCCCTTATCTTCAACTGCACCATCTTTCTTAATTTAAATCTCCACGAATCTAGGAGATTCCTTGGTCAAATCGAAACAATTGAAGCAATGGTGACTTGGTAGATTCTCCACGAGCTTGTTGCGACAACTATTTTCCTTAGACAGGAAATTAACCTGGAAAAATCAAGGCAAAATAGCAACATTTCCTACCCCCAAAGAAATATCACAATACGAGATGCACATAATAGAAAACTTCAAACATATACAAGAAAATGTAAATATGCAACTAAAAAGGTCTTACGTTCAAGCAATAATCTTCATAAAGGGATACAAATTATACTAATTTTTCTGAGTTATCATAGGGTTACAACTGTAACCTTTTGTCGGATAGGTAAATTAGTACTCTATTAAAAGAAAGAATGTTTCCTAGATGCAACACATTCACAACACAAACACCATCTAGCTTTTTGCTACTGACATAATCTGTTACAAAATCTTCATTAAAGCGAATTCGTTGTTGTAGCATCACTCACTTAGATATCTACCATGCATTTATCTACCACGCAAATGCAGGCCATTATTATACCATTACGGATTATATAATGAGCAGTAAAAACATATAAATCTAATGTCAGCGGGGTGGACTATGTATATTATTTTCACAACAAATAACTACAAAGGCAACAGATGTTTACCTTTTAGCATAATCCCTTCCACAATATCAAATATAAGGGGATGTTTATTCATTGGCTAGCAATCCTACTCCTAAATCCAACAGTGGAACAAGTAATATAAGCAAAATATGTGTGTAATGATCATTTCTCATACATCGAAATCAAAATTACAGTTACAAACATGTGCTACCTCCTGAATTATGACATCTTTTAGGATGGTTCATCCAATGTTATGTGCACTTTAAGTTTCCTAAATGGAAAATATAAGCAGCTGCATTTTTAGCTTACTTTTTATCTTCTCAATATCAAGCTTTTCTTCATCACACTCAAGCAAATTCCTAAACAAGATCCTTAGCTATAACCTAGTAATAAACAAAGCTAACAAAGAAAACACCTATTTTAAAGAAACATGTAAAAATAATAGTCTGAATTGTAAAAATGTTAGGCAGCCCACTAGAACCAAACTTAAGACTTCAAATAAGTTAACAAAAATTGGATGAAAAAATATCATGAATAGAAAGCTAAAGATTAATGAACTTCTAGATGCCCCATTATAATCATGTAAAAATCACAAAAGTTAATAAAAGTTGGTTCTCTTGAATTATAATTATGATGCAAAAATCACAAAAGTTGATAAAAGTTGCTTCTCTTGAATTTGAAATTATATATATATATATATATATATATATATATATATCATGTATGTGTATGTGTATGTGTATGTGTATATGTATACACAAATGAATATTCACATACATACATTATAATGTTTTGGATCTCTGTTTTCGTTCAAATTCAGCTTTCACCTACATACATTATAATTTCTACACACATATTTCAAATTTCGTTTGCAATTAATGGAGTACTCAATTAATACGAATAGTTATAAAATTTTGTATGTGTATGTTAATTGAATTGAAACAACACGAATACTAAAATTTGGTGTATATGTATGTGTATATGTACACATATTCTTAATTGAAACAACAATGGGGATGTATGTACAGATTCAACAAACACTTCCCCCGACTCCAAGCATACATATTCTTAATTGAATTTGGACCTGTGGCGTGACAAATAGGGTTTCTATGCAAGAGATTTAGTATAAGAATTTACGTTATTCGAAATTTGAAACAACACGAATGCTGCCTAGAAACAACACGAATAAACAAATAGTGGAGGTCGATTTTTGGCTGTTGCAATCAAGGCGTGACAATTATTTGTGTATGTGTATGTTAATTGAATTGAAACAACACGAATGCTTTTTTTTTGTTAATTACTAATTGTATTTAAATTTAGTTTTACAGCACAAAGTTTTCAATCGGCCAACCCCAACTGATCGAACTGGAAACTGAATGTCTAAGCTTGACCTTTAGTCCAGCTTTTTTTAACATATGATGAACATATTTGTTCTTAAAAGATACTTTGCTCCAACTTCATTTTTCGTAAAAGCACCATTGGTGTCCAACACCCTTGATATCCAATAACCTAACATTTTCGATTTTTATTATGTTTCAATATCTATACAAGAGTTGACTAAGGTTTGGTTCTTACTTTTAATGCTAGGGAAAAATTAAGATTCTTTTACCGTGTTTCAATATCTTTGCAAGAACGGACAAAGGTGAATAATCAACCCATTCCATGTCCGTTACCCTCATTTTTTTTTTTGCCAATTATTACTTTAATCTTTGTTTCACCAAATCTTTCTTTTTATTTAAGTTCAATTTTTTCATGAAACCAAAAAGACCTTATTTCTAGGAAGCTTCCAGTTTTACTTTTGTAACACAAACATAAGCCCCGCCTAATTCTACTAAACATTTACATTTTAGTTCAGTTAACAAATAACAAAAACCCTCTTTCATACATTCGGGAAAAAAACTCCTTTATAATTGGTGCTCCACCCCACCAATATTAAACAAATAAATAAAGCCTTGCTGCTCTAAACAAATCCACCGATGCATCACACCAAGATACCATGTCTGCCACCTTGTATTAAAATAAAACTATTGACTTGTAATTATTATATGTTGCGTTCAATATTATCATATATATTTATATATATATATACACGTTATTCCAAACGATCTATTCAAGTAATTTTTTGAAATGATGTCTCAATATTCAAATGTGAAATATAAATACATTAAGCATTCATCCTTAAAAAATTAGAGCTGATGTAATAATAATATATTGTTTAATTATATGATACAGTGACGGAGCATAGGTCAATCTCAAGGGGTTTTAGCCCCTCCAAAAATTTAAAATTACATAATTAGTCCTTTAATATTTTTGAAAAATTTTATGTTGGCCCCTCAAATATTTAAAAATTCATATTTAAAATTATATATATAAGTACTGTTAATTAAAATCTCTAAAATTTTTATTTGGTCTCTTTAATTTTTTTGGTTTAATGATAATTTAAGTCCCTATAAATTTAAATCTTAGATAAATTTGGCTTTACCCTTCAATTTTGAGTTTAAATATTTAATAAATTTTTTTATTTTTAAAATTCAATAATTTGGACCCTTCTGACATTCGATCATGGTTCCGTCCCTGATATGATATAACATTAAAAGTAAAATACGAATATTAGAAAGACAAATATTATGAAATTAAACAAGTGTATAAACATTATAATATAAAAATAAATTATTAACTTGATAAAATATTATTTAAAAACAAACTAACGAATAGTCAAATGTAACATGGAGAAAGATAGGGGAATATAGAGTATATTAATAGCATGTGGGCAGCCTCAGCTTCAAATAAGGAGAAATTAGGGGAATATTGTTTTTTGAAATTATATTTAAAGAAATGGGGTCTTTAAGTTTTATTTTAAAAACTAGGGTAAACTACATCAGTAGTCACCGAACTATGATTTCTTTCCTATTTTGGTCACCGAACTTTTTTTTGGCAAAAGCATCACTAACGTTATGTTTTCTTCCTATTTTGGTCACCGAACTATTTTTTGGCAAAAACATCACTAACGTTATGTTTCCTTCCTAATTTGGTCACCGGCTGTTAAAAAATTGTATTTTTTTAATTTTCCATGTCATTTCTTCTCTTTCCTCGTAAGCAATATATGTTATTTTATAATATTTTTATTCAAACTAACAGGATGGTGACACGTGCCACTGCCTATTAGTGGAATAAAAGGAATGAAAAATCAAGCCCCTTATGCAGCCAGAGAGATTCGACTAATAGGCAGTTACACGTGTCACCATCCTATTAGGCGATTACACATGTCACCATCTCTCCATGCATAAGGGCTTGATTTTTCATTCCTTTTATTCCTCTAATAGGCAGTTACACGTGTCACCATCCTGTTAGTTTAAATAAAAATATTATAAAATAACATATATTGCTTACGAGGAGAGAGAAGAAATGACATGGAAAATTAAAAAAATAAAATAAAATAACAGTTGGTGACCAAAATAGGAAGGAAACATAACGTTAGTGATGTTTTTGCCAAAAAATAGTTCGGTGACCAAAATAGGAAAGAAACCATAGTTCGGTGACTACTGGTATAGTTTACCCTAAAAACTATGACAAAATGAATAGTAGAGGTGGAAGAATCCACTTGCAGATGGCGTCCTGAGTTTTTTATTGTTTTATGGGGAAAACGCCACCTGCAGGTGGCGTTCTAAGTTTTTTTTAATATTTTATAACATAAAGTGTTCAGTGCATGGCAGCTTTAGGAAAAATAATTAAAAAATACCAGGACGCCACCTCCAAGTGGCGTCTTCCACCCCACTGTTCATTTTGCCATAAATTCCTAAATATTTTTGCATGTGCCCTATTTCCCTAAATTCAATCCTTAAACACCCAACGAAGCCTCCAAATAAGTTAAAAGGACCGGTTGGTAAAGCACTTATGGGAGGCCTCATATATTACAGGGAAAACTACATATTTACTATTTTGGTACCTTAACTGATTTTTTGGTAAAATGAAATCTAATGTTAAGTTTCGCTTCTAAATTGATACATCAACAATTAAAAAATTAATGACATACTGACTAGGAGAGAGAAAATCACACGTCGCAGGCTGTCACATCATTTTGTCTCTCTTAATCAGCATGCCATGGTAGATAAAATCATAAAAACCACCACCTTGATTCTTATTTCCACTTTTTGTATGGTGTCAACTAATCTTGGCATCAACAAAATTATTATAACTGATCGATTGGAATAGAAAAATAATAAGAAAGTTATAGTAATGGTAAAAAAAAGCTTAAGGGTGAAGATGCCCTTGAACTTTTGGAGAAAAATTAATTAAGCCCCTGACCTTTGTTTGTACCCAAGTAAGCCCTTAAACCAAGAAATCGAATCAATTAAGCCATTAAACTAAGAAATTAAATTAATTAAGTCATTTGATCAATTTTGACCATTAAATCTTGACGGTTTTTTCTTTAGATATTACTACAGATGATTCTATCATTTGTATTTACAGATTTTTTTAAATTATTTTTTTATCAATTTTAAAAATGTGTTTAGAATTTTTAGAACTTTTAAAGAATCTAAAAATTTCAAGTGAAAACACTATGACACGACGCACTACATCAACAGATCAGAAAAATTGCTAAGATTTAACGGTCAAAATGATCAAAAGACTTCATTGATTAATTTTTTTTGGTTCAAATACTTAATTAGATTAAAAAAATTCGGCAACTTGATTAATTTTTTTAAAAAATTCAAGGTTTCTTACAAAAAATAAAAGGTTTTGAATAAACTACAATAAAAGGAAGGGTGCTTGAATATAGTAAGAAATTGAGTCAATTAAGCCCTTTTTCCCCTTGTGATTTCGGAACATATTGCTACGATGATGGGTTTTGATTAAACTACAATAAAAGGAAGGGTTCTTGTTGAAAGACAATAATTTGGCCGATTCTAAAAAAATGGCTTAAACAACGGCTAAAATGAGGCCTTGTTTATTAGGCCGTTGGATTAAGCCTAAATAATATTAGGCGTTGGATTAAAAAAGGTAAAATAGATAATGGTTAACCAGTTGTCTTAGAAATAAGGTAAAAAGGTAAGTAAAAAAGCTGTATCGGGGCCATAAGGGAGCGAGAAATTGAAGGGTGAGGGTATTTCCATTTTGAAACACTTTGAAAGCTTTCAACAGTTGATTCTGCGGGATTGTGATTTCTCAAGTTTATTTGGACGTAAGCTTTCAGGTAAGAAACTTGTTATAAATTCTTAAAATTTCTTCTATAGAAATTTACATGGGTAAGGAAAGGGAGGTTTTTTCTAGGGTTTTAAAAGAAGTTATGGTTTGGGATGAGTATGTTATTTTCGGGTGAAAATAGGTTGATTATTCAGATGTGAAAAGTGTGTTATGGTATGTAGTTTTTTTCTAGGGTTTTGAAAGAAGTTATGGTTTGGAATAAATTTAGGGTGATGGATATGTTATTTTGGGGAGAAATAGTCTTAAAATTCGGTAATGGAAGTACATGAGTAACAAAATAAAGGTTTTTTCCTTGGAACTTGGCTTATTTTTAAAAAGAGCTCCATGTATTAGCATGGTGAACTATTCCTTACTTCAGTGTCACCCAAATAAATAATATAGGTAGAAATTAGAATGTTACTTGATTGAATATATCAAAGGACAACAGAATTTTATATATTAGTTTATTAATTTTATTATTTATTCTGGTTTCAAGTTAATATAAGATTACCTAAAAAATTATCTATTATTAAGAGTACCACTTATGTTACATTGTTCCTAATATGATGACAGAATCATACATTCCTGCAAGTAATGTGAAACTACCTGTACCAAACATCTATTTGGCTTTAGAATTCCCCTCCAACTCTAGCTATATACACTTGACACTTGGAACCTTGCTTTTGAAAAAGGATCTTAATGGTTAAGCATGAACTCAATCGACCCATACTGAATTTGATTCTGAAAATGCATTCAAATATGTATAAGAATACATTCAATATTCCAAACATTTGGATATTTAAGCTCCAATCCCCATTTTTTGTATAACTAACAACCTCCCAACTCACTTTGGTTTCCAAACCTTGATACAAATTTATTTCATTCAAGGTTATGCTTTTGACTTTCTTTTTAGTCTCGATATGTATAGCTAACTTTATTCTAATATAAATATCTTGAATAATTGTTTGCTTAGATTTTCTTAGACTGATGTGCGTGCTATAAAGGATTTTTGTTAATTATCCATGAAACCATCTTAATGATAGGAATAGAAAGAAAATTTAATTTCCTACCAGTGTAAGCTTAGATAGATAAATAGTTGATATGCCAAAAAAATTATCATGTTTATTTGTATCTAGAATAACAAACCAATACTAAAGTATAATGGTAGCTTTGTTCATATCAAATATTTCATATGAATCGTTCTTCTTATACTTGTTTATTCTTCAGATGAAAGCCGTAGGCTTTTACCTTCGAAGAAAGATATTATACTAAAGTAGAATGATAGCTTTGTCCATATCAAATATTGTATGATGTAAGTAGTAATTGATTCTTTGAAAGAAGTTAGCAATACTTGTTGTTGATAATTGATGTAAGTAGTATGACAACAAAATTTGTTTTGGTCCAGTAGTGTCTGATGTAAGTAGTAATTGGTTGTTTGAAAGAAGTTAACAATACTTGTTGTTGATAATTGATGTAACTAGTAAGGAAACTGAATTTGTTTTGGTCCAATACTATATGATGTAACTAGTAATTGGTTGTTTGAAAGAAGTTAGCAATACTTGTTGATATTTGATATAACTAGTATGGAAACTGAATTTGTTTTGGTTCAGTACTGTATCATGTAACTAGTAATTGGTTTTTTGAAAGAAGTTAGCAATACTTGTTGTTGATAATTGATGTAACTAGTAATGAAAATGAATTTATTTTGGTCCAATATTGTATGATGTAAATAGTAATTGGTTGTTTGAAAGAAGTTAGCAATAGTTCTTGTTGATAATTGGTGTAACTAGTTAGGAAACTGAATTTGTTTTGGTCCAATACTGTATGATGTAACTAGTAATTGGCTGTTTGAAAGAAGTTAGCAATACTTGTTGTTGATAATTGATGTAACAAGTAAGGAAATTGAATTTGTTTTGGTCAAATACTATATGATGTTGAGTATTATTTAATTTTAAAAATAATGTAACATTAATTTCATATTGAAGTAGTCGAGAATGGATGAATATAGCAATGTCGAAGTAAAAGGGGTTATGGATGACACTGTTGCGGTGGGCGTGGCACATAAACCATTGACTACATATTTTAACTTCTAGTAAGTTAAAGTTACATGTATATAGAATGTTTGAAATTTTTAGTTGGTTAGAGTTAAGTATTGCATACTCTAACTTTAAATTAATGTATGTACAGTATAAGTGAATGTAAAGGACGCAAGGGAGGAAAGAAGAAAATGAAAAATGCGGTAAGCGAGAAATTTAAAATAGTATTATGTGATTCGTATTGGTTTCTAAAGTTTATATATTATAAAAATATAATATTTATGTGAGTGAAACAGGCGAGAAAAACACTAGCATTAAAATGGGCAAAAATGAATGATGAAGAAAAAAAGCATTATTTTGATATGCACGTGCAACAAAAGCAAGCGTATATAGAATGGATATCAAAAGGCAAGGCAAAAGTTAAGAAGGTAAGAGTAGCTTTCTTCTTAGACAAAGTATTTAAGGTTAAAAATTTTCGTTAAATAATATATAGAAGAGTAACATTGAAGTAATTATTGTTATATTATCGTAAGAGGTTTCCTCAAGGTGTAGCATGAAGAAGTTGTCAAAGTTGTTTAAAGAGATGCATAGGCAGAAGATTGATGTTTTTGTTGTAGAAATATGGTCTAGGCTTTTATTTAGAATAAAATCTTGAACAATTCATAACGATCTATGTTGTGAGTTAGTGGAGACCTTTGATTTCGAAAGCTCAATGATGCAATTTAATAGACACAAAAATTCTTTAATGGTGGAAGATTTGAAAGTTGAACTGGAGCTAAAAAATCAAGGTGTTGACGTTGTACACGTGATGAGGAAATTTAATGGGAAAGAACTAGCTTTGAAGAATAAAATCAGTATAAAGGTTACATTTCTTGAACTAGCTAGAGGGAGAAATATTAAGTGGTGATTTTTAGGGGGATGAATTGAAAACGCGGGTGTTGTTGTACATTGTTGGTATGTTTCTATGTCTAATGTCGAACACCGTGCCCTCCATAGAACATTTGAAGTTATTGTGCTCTGATAGGTTGAAGGGAAAATTGAACTGGTGTAAATTTGCATATGAAAAGTTGATTGATGATATAGCCAAATTTAATGGTTGCGAAAGTTAGGCTTACATGGCCGGATGCATTGCAATATTAGAGGTAGTGTTGTATTAAATTGATTTTTCATTGTAGTAGTACATAATTTACCCAAGTTTAATTTTGATTAATAATGTTCTGAGATATATGAAATGTAGGTGAGATTGTATGATTATTGGAATGAAATTCCAAGCAGAGCCTTTGCTGCTACAGACTGTGTTGGTCGCATTTATACATGGGGGAAGAAAGATGTAGGGAAACTTGTTTCCCGCATAAAGGGAAAATGCCCTACTAAAAAATTTAAAGTAAGTAAATTATTAAATTTTGTATTCTATACTGAAATAGAATGACATAAAATGACTAAATGATTTTGTTAGGTAATTGGTCGGATGATGATTGCGGTAAAGGCAAAGAAGGTGGAAAGACAAGTGCTAGTAATGATATCATTATGGAGGCATTTGAGAAGGTTATTTCAGATCTAAATGAAATGAAAGGGAGTCTCCAAGCTGGAGTAGAAAAGAAAAATAAAATTGAAGAGACTTTGGAGACACTGAAGGAGGAATCGAAGAATGTGATTGCTCAGGTTGCGGGTTTGAGTGCGAACATGATGTACATGAAGAAAACTTTACGTATAATTGATGCAAAATTTGGCATTGGCCTTGAAGAAAAGGAAAGAGTGGCAGAAAAGACAAAAGTTCAAGAGTCATACCCAAAATATGGAGTTTATATTAATGCTGAAGTGTTAATAGACGATGTCACTGGGGTGAAGGATGACAACTTAGTTGTGGCAGCCAAAAAGAGAAATGTATAATCAACATTGAAGTTTATAATTTTTTATGAACATTTTCAATAATTTAATGTAGGAATTTTATATTGATGGCCAAATTTTATGTTAATTTGTAGGGTAAGCCAAATGTGGAAGCATCTTCAAAGGTTAGTAGACAAGGAAAACGAATAGGAATGAAAACTTAAAACATGAATAAAGTGACCTGATGAAAGAAGTGTCATATTGAGCTTCTCTATATTATGTAATGTCAGAAATGAGTTGAGTGCTTGTAATGTGAACTCAATCATTAAGTGTTAATGGGCTTTGCCATTTGAGTAGAACATGATATGGATGGATGAATTAGTTGACATTCGATTCAAAACTTAAATCGTCTGTAATTTCAGATGGCACGAGTTGTTTTATTTACATACGTTTCACATTTTATAAAAGTGGTAGAAGATATATTATTTATAAACTTATTAAATATTTAAATTTTTTAATATAATTTAATATTTCTCGTGAAATGTTTAAGCGATGCAAGTACTGAGCTATGTTGAAATAATCGATGGGGTTGGGGCGTTGGCAAGAGGCACGTGTGACTATATATGGAATACGCCTTTGCCAGAAAAGCAAGCAATCCATTATATTGCTAAAATGTAGTTAGGTTGAATATAATTTTTAAGTATTTGTATGTGTGAAGCAAAATCCTCATTAATTTTGGGCGCTTTCTTCTGACTGTAACTGATGTTGATTTGTTATGACCCAGATGTTATGTGAATTCAATGGTTAGTATAGTGTAGTGAATACCTTAAGCAATAAAGTTACATTAAGTTAATTAATGAAGTATATTAAAATAGTTCATATTTGTTTTGTGTATTTTTTAGGTTATTGACGTTGTTGGGTGGATGATTATTGTTGAAGATATTAGGACGGATTGTAAAGTAAGGAGAGGGTATCTACCATGCGCATTAAATGTATGTTAAATATGTAATAAGTTGTGCATATTAACAATAAACATGTAAAACTTTGGAATCATGCTGAATAGTAATGATTATCTTGTAGAATCAGCTTGTATGAGGGATATTGGATGCTACACATATTGCTGACTATTGGCGTTTGAGTTTCAAACATTTTGGGAACATTACAGAATGAGAAACGGTAAGAAGAAACTTATATTTTTGGAAACAGTTTGAAATGTATTAAATAGTTTTCGATTTAGTAACAGGCATTATTGAAATATTATATGCATATATTTATCCCTATTAATGACAATAGAACTCATTGGTATATGTGTTCATTGAATATGGGTCTTAGGGAAGCTAAGAAACTAGACAGCTTACCAACAAATCTAGGCAATGCTGTAAGAGTGCTATTGTTAATAAAATATTAGTAAGTATAAATTGAGAACTACTGAACATAATGCATGATGTTAATAGTATGTGAAAATCTATGTTTGTGCATGTAGATTAAAACATTAGGTGATTTTTTTAGATGAAAAGTTCGTAAAAGTGTTTGGCTCACTATGGATGTCATTGACAGAACTACGCGTGGTGGTGCCTAAAGTCAAAAATCAAATCAATGGGTATATAGTTGTTAAAGTTTAGATATGTGTAATCATTCCATTTCCATTTGCCTAATAATAATGCGTAATCATTCCATTTGCCTAAAGTCGGTTGGTACCATAATATTGAGAAATGCATCAACATGCTCTAACTTATAAAAATGTAATGTTCCTGCAAGACATAAAGTTAAATACCCTAATCAACAGAGAACAAATTTCTACTGACAATATAAATAGAAGCAAAACACGCGTTAACTTATAATACTATGACATATATGAGAATAAAGAAATATTGACTCATATTTGGCTCAAGTCTAAGCATTTTTAGGTCTTCTACAATTTCTATGTCGTCGACGTTGTCCCAAGCGAAGAGGTTGGAAGTTGACGCTTCAAACGAGGACATGTGTTTTTATTATTTCCCTCAAGATTAAAAAATGAACAGTGATAGGTTCTTGAGGTTGACACTTGCTTTCTGTAATTTTGCTTCCGTTTTAGTTGTTTCCTTTGCAGGTCTCGAATGTTGCGTTTGCTATCCTAGTAAGATGATGATTCGATCAACGTACATGATTGATCTAATTCAGCAATTAATTTAACTATCTCATCTTTAGTCATTCGAAAAGTTTCATCAGTTTGCGATGCAATATAGCACGATCGTAAAGACATTGATCGGAGAGAAGCGAATCGAGACACTTGATTCAATTTGGGAGACACATTGAAGTCTATAAATGATAGAGCTAAAAGCTTTTCATTTTTGGTCCATCGAGGTAGAATCAAATATTTTGGGAGATCTAAAAAATCTTCTAGCTTAAGAACTTGCAGTTGATAGCGACATAGAGGGCCGACTGTCTCAAATTTCTACAAGAACATGTTAGGTTCTGTGTTACCACATCAAGCACAACTTCATACATTTTGTTTGGTTCCTTATACTTGGTTAAATGAAAAGTTTATGATTCTCCTATTTTAACAATTGGAAGTATAAGACGATATAATGTCTCATGTTTAAGTTTTGTCTGGAATTTTGCGAACGATGCTCGTGTATAAAGTTCAGCTACATTCCCTTCAAGGACAGTCAATTTCGTACTTGGGAAAGGCTTAGTTTGTGAGATTAAGAAATCTTCCTTCAACTCTTTAATGTGCATCTCATTAATGCCATTTTTAATGGCACAAACAAAATCTATATATGTCTTCTTACACTTGAGCACAATAGAGAGCAACATTCATAGCCTTGCAGCTTTGTGTTGACCGAACATTGGCAAAGAAATATCCTATAAGATGTGTTTGTGCCTACAAATTCTGTGTTTGATCCTTCTCTACAACCCATAGATGGTCTGTGACGTTAAAGTGTTGAACAACTGACCTCCATTCTTGATCAAATTCTTCAACTATCCACCAAGATGACATGCATCTGGTAAATCCAGTAGTAAACTTTTTATCACCTATGTTTGCCTGAGCATTTTAGGACAGATGCCACAAACATATGTGATGTCGAGCAAGCGGGAAAATAATTTTTATAGCCCTTTGCATGGCCCTATCACCATCTGTCACCACAAAAAAATGGAGCCTTGTTAAACATAGCTTCTAAAAATGGCCTCAACACCCATTCAAAAGTATTGATAGTCTCATCAGCTAGAATTGCAACATCGGACAATTGTTTGATGGTGGTGATTCACACCAACTATAGGCATAAGAGGACACCCATATGCATTTACCTTGTACGTTGTGTCGAATACAATGATATCATTGAAGCATGAGTAATCGAACCTCGACTTTGAAATACACAAAAAAAGATTATGCAATCGCATTGACTCATCTAGACTGTACTGCATGTACAAACCGGTATCGTGTTCTTTCTTACAATCAAAGTAAGCAAGAAGGGTATTTACATCACCATCAATAATTCAACAGCTAAGGATGTCTGAAGGGAGTTGTACAAGTCTTTCCTAATAAAACCAACATTATAGAAACCACCTGACTGTTGCGTGAAATAATTCATTATTTGTGATGTTCTCACCCTAACATTTTTCAAAGCTCGTGCCTCTACGATATCTACATCATTAACTTCTCTATTCGACCGAGAAATAGTCTGATAACAGGTGCACACAGTGGATGATTATGATCAGTATGACAAAATGGTATACACCACTTAACTGAATTTGTAGACATAACAACTACTTTTGCCTTGCAACTGGTCTATGTGATAGCACGTGGAGCTTGTTGCCGTTGAACATCATTAACAATTTATTTCCTAAACTCTACTCTTGAACAGTAAAATTCATGTCTTTTGACATTACCGAGCCCATCTTTCCTAGTTGTTGCGCGACTTGCACTAAAGACACTATTTTTTTCATACTCCTAAAAACTCCCATGCATCATTACGAGATTCAAAAACCATACCTATTATATTATCACGAACAATATTTTCCTCAGTTGCACAATGATTATTCGAAGAATTATTAGCAGCTTTTCCAAACGTGTTCTCTATGTTTTAACAATTAGTTTCAAGGGATCCTACCAAAATAATTTTCATGATAAAAAAATAAGTATACTCATAAAATAAATCTTTAAATATAAAGTAAATAAAAGTGTAAATATTCCACTTACCTTGTATTTAGGAATGGTAATGTTGAATAGTACGAAAGATATTGTTGAGATGGTTGTTGCTTGTGTATATGGTAAAAAACGTTTCCCCCTTCTTTCCACATCATATGCTCAAAGGAAGCTGAGGAAGAACAATGCTTGTACAAAATCAGGGTGTTTCTATAACCATTTTATGGTTTCTATGAGCATTAATTGTACCAATAAATGTGATGGTTGAAATAGTAATTGTAATAATTAGTAATAGCTACTTATGTACCAACACTTTGTATTATAGAATATTTTTTGGTTAATTTAACAAACTGTACGAAACATTTACGGGGTTTCGACACTGGGGTTTTTTTTTCAAAATAAAATATAGCCATTACAAGGTCTAGTTTTGAAACCAATATGGAGGGCTTCGAAACCTGTAACCAAGGTTTGGTTTCCAGACCATTCTGCAGTAGTGGTTTCTAAACCACGTGGGGGGTTTCAAAACCTATAACCAAGGTTTAGTTTCTAGGCTATTCTGCCTTAGTGGTTTCGAAACCATCTAGAGGGTTTCGAAACCTGTAACCAAGCTTTGGTTTCCAGGCCATTCTGCCTAGGTGGTTTAGAAATCACCTACGTGGTTTCGAAACCTATAACCAAGGTTTGGTTTCCAGGCCATTATGCCTTAGTGGTTTTGAAATCACCTAAGGGGGTTTTGAAACCTGTAACCATGGTATTGTTTCTAGGCCATTCTGCATTCATCTTGGAAACTCGAAATTTGACTTTTATGTTGACTTTTGAAGGAGTATACAATATATATATTAAGCCAAACAACTTAGAAAATGTTTGTTCAAGTCAAAATTATATTTTTGACAAATTTTAATCTAATATATTAAGTTTACAAAATTTTTCAACTTATTTCTTTTAGTTATATCAAAAACACTTTATAAAAATTTGTTATCAAAAAATTTGGTAAATTTTTAAATTTCCCACTTGGTCTCCCCCTTAGTAAATGTCTTTACGAAATCTTTGAAAATTTAGTTTTAAAGAGCAAACATCATTAGAGCAGTAGGGCATTATCCAACAATTAATGAAACAATAAGAAGATAAACCATAATATCGACTTATGTAATATAGAATCCATCATAAATTCAACATATAAAAATTCAAATATAAAATCCATCATAAAACCATAGGCACAAATAAAATATCCAACAAAGTTCATGCATAATCCAATAACCTAAATCAAAATAGGTCCAAAATACCATAGTATGAAATCATAGTAGAATGCAATATAAGTCCTAAGCATCCGCTGCATCATGAGGTGATGATGGTGGGAACATATGACCACGAACATCACGCATATCATGCTCTAAAGATGCCAAAGGACCATCTAAGCTACGAATCAAGCCGGTAGACTCCTTATGAGAGCTATGAAGAAAGGCGAATATATTGTCAAAATGAGTGATCATGGTAGCATACATGGATTCAATGGTCATGGGAGGTGGAGCATCCGGTGCATCAACAATTCTATGATCAACGCGAGCTTCATCTTTATCATTTTTGTGAACCCACTCACCATTAATAAACTTCCATCTGACCTTTTTAGCCGTTGTCTTATCAATCTTACTCTTAAGACAAATGGCGGGATCAAGGGGTAGAGGGGTTGCTAATGATTTTTTAGCTTCTCAAAGATGTGACTTAGAACACATCCATAATTGAGAGAGTTAGAAGGGTTGCTAATGATTTTAACACGAGAGTTGAAGATGATTTGGGCAATATTAGGATTATTACTAGTATGAAGTTGGTGTAACCACCAATAGTCGGTATAAAGCATGTGAATACATCTTCCACCGGGGGGACAAAAAAACCAAGTGGTGAAAAATTGAAGAACCCCATCATAGATGTGAAGTGAGTAGCAATATCATCATCAAACTTGATACGAACACTTTCGAACTCTTTAAAATCACCACTATTAGGGACACCTAGATGGTTGGCAATACTTATTGGAGTGAGTTCAAATTCGATTTCCATAAGATATGACTCAATGGCAACAACTTTAGAATTTCTATTATGCATAAGACTAACATTGGCATAAAAAGCTTTGACTAGGATCTAGGAAATCCATCCATCACTATTCAACAAACAAAGGAAAAAATTCTAAATTATAGAGCTTGGAGGTTAAAAAGTTTAAACCTATAGTTCGCTCAGCTCTAATATCTCTGGCTTCGTAAAATTGATGAAAACGATCAAGATTTTCATCATCTTTAAAAAATATTCAAGAAATTTGGGTTTTTAAGTGGAGGTGGAACGACTAGAGATGATTGAGCCATTTCTCTACAAGGACGTTTAGCTCTAGGAGGCATGATAAAAAAGAGAGATTTAGGCTTGAAAATTTTGGTTTAGGAATTTTATCAAACACTTGGTGGGCAAGGGTTCGAAAAAAATTTTGGAAAGAAATTGGGAAAGATTGGGTATTAACCTCCTTCAAGATAAGTAACATATAGAAAATATATTCAATCCCAATTCATCAATTTAATGCGTAAATTTTTCAAAATTTTAATGATTTTTTAAATACCCATAGACATAAAATAATTTGAAAAACAATGGGTGTTGTTAAAATCATGTTTAGGAAATTAAAGCATGAAGAAACAACATGAGTATTAAAGATTTAAAGCTTGAATAACAACTTTTCAAGTGAAGATTGTATCAAATTTGGGGAAAATAAAGTATTGAATAAGACGAGTTTTTGATAAATTTACCTTGAGGAATTGATGAAGATGATGAAACAACCCAAATACTTGAGAGATTTTGCAAGATTAAGGCAAAAAAACTTGAGAGGATTTTGAGAGTATTTGGAGTATTTGCCATTTGAAAGGGAAGAAATAAGGTTTTGGGTTTTAAAATTTGATTTTTAGGGTTAAAAATCAACCCAGCCCATGAATCTGCCAGCATGGTTTCGAAACCAGCAAGTAGGTTTCAAAACCCCCAGTTTCGAAACCTAAAGGGTGGTTTCGGAACCTACTGGCCAAAAATGTTACTACCAACCAGGTTTCAAAACCAGTTTGTGTGGTTTTGAGACCGTTGACATATTATGTAGTTACACTTTTCCTTACATATTCTGTAACAAATTATGTATATTCGATAATAATTTATATAGATACACAAATGCTTACCATAAGTTGACCTAGTTTTGGATTGGGTGATCTCGGGTAAGAAATTGTGTAGTTATAATTTTCCTTACATTTTCTGTATCGAATTTTGTATATTACGTAATATTTTATATAGGTACGAAAATTCTCAATATTTTTGTAAGAATAAAAGGTTATTATGTAGCCCTTTGTGTGGCTATACAAATCCTTACCAGAAGTTGAGCTCATTTTAGTTTGGGTGATCTTGGGTAAGAAATTTTGTAGTTACACATTTTATTACATTTCCTGTAACAAGTTAAATATATTTTGTAATAATTTATGTAGCTACTCAAATTCTCATTATTGTTGTAATAAAAAAGGTTATCTTGTAGCCCTTTATATGGCTACACAAATGTTTACATAAGTTTACCTACTTTTGGATTGGGTCGGGTAAGAAATTGTGTAGTCACTCTTTTCCTTACATTTCCTATAACAATTTATATATATTCTATAATAATTTATGTACCTACTTAAATTTTCATTATTTTTGTATGAAAAAAGGTTATCTTGTAACTCTTTGTGTGGCTGCACAAATGCTTACTATAAGGTGAGCTTGTTTTAGATTGGGTGATCACGGCTAAGAAATTGTGTAGTGACACCTTTGCTTACATTTCCTGTAACTAATTATGTATATCTTGTTATATTTTATGTAGCTACACCAAGTTTCATTATTTTTGTAAGAAAGTATGTTAACTTGTAACACTTTGTGTGGCTACACAAATGCTTACCATAAGTTGATCTCGTTTTGGATTGGGTGATCTCGGCTAAGAAATTGTGTAGTTACATTTTTCCTTACATTTCTTGTAAAAAAAATTATGTATATCTTGTAATATTTTATATAGCTACTCAAATTCTCATTATTTTTGTAAGAAAAAAGGTTATCTTGTAGCCCTTTGTGTGGAAATTCAAATTCTTACAGTAAGTTGAGATAGTTTTAGATTGGGTGATCTCGGGTAAGAAAATGTGTAGTTACACTTTTCTTACAATTATTGTAAAAAATTATGTATATCTTGTAACATTTTATGTAGCTACATCAATTCTCATTATTTTTGTAAGAAAAAAGGATATCTTATAACCCTTTTTGTATCTACACAAATACTTAACATAAGTTCAGCTCATTCTTGATTGGGTAATCTTGGGTAAGAAATTGTGTAGTTATATTTTTCCTTTCATTTCCTATAACTAATTATGTATATCCTGTAATATTGTATGCATCTACACCAAATGTCATTATTTTTGTAAGAAAATATGTTATCTTGTAACCCTTTGTGTGGCTACACAAATGCTTACCATAAGTTGAGCTCGTTTTGGATTGGGTGATCTCGGCTAAGAAATTGTATAGTCACACTTTTCCTTACATTTCCTATAACAAATTATGTATATCTTGTAATATTTTATGTAGCTACTCAAGTTCTCATTATTTTTGTAAGGAAAAAGATTAACTTGTAGCCCTTTTGTGTGGCTACACAAATGCTTACCATAAGATAAGATAGTTTTGGATTGGGTGATATGGGTAAGAAATTGTGTAGTTACACTTTTTCTTACATTTATGGTAACAAATTATGTATATCCTGTAATATTTTATGTAGCTACACCAATTCTCATTATTTTTGTAAGAAAAAATGTTATCATATAACTCTTAGTGTGGCTACACAAATGCTTACCATAAGTTGAGCTCGTTTTGGATTGGATGATCTCAGGTAAGAGATTGTGTAGTTACACTTTTCCTTACATTTTTTGTAACTAATTATTTATATCTTGTAATATTTTATGTAGCTACACCAAATCCCGTTATTTTTTAAGGAAATATGTTATCTTGTAACCTTTTGTGTGGCTACACAAACGCTTACCACAAGTTGAGCTCATTTTAGATTGGGTGATCTCGGGTAAGAAATTGTATAGTTACACCTTTCCTTACATTTCCTATAACTAATTATGTATATCATGTAATATTTTATGTAGCTACACTAAATTTCATTATTTTTGTAAGAAAATATGTTATCTTGTAACCCTTTGTGTGACTACACAAATGCTTACCATAAGTTGAGCTCGTTTTGGATTGGGTGATCTCGACTAACAAATTGTTTAGTTACACTTTTTCTTACATTCATTGTAACAAATTATGTATATCTTGTAATATTTTATGTAGCAAATCAAATTCTCATTATTTTTGTAAGAATAAAGGTTATCATATAACTCTTTTTGTGGCTACACAAATGCTTACCGCAAGTTGAGCTCGTTTTGGATTGGGTGATCTCGGGTAAGAAATTGTGTAGTTCCACTTTTCCTTACATTTTCTGTAACTAATTATGTATATCCTGTAATATTTTATGTAGCTACACCAAATCCCGTTATTTTTGTAAGGAAATATGTTATCTTGTAACCCTTTGTGTGGCTACACAAATGCTTACCATAAGTTGAGCTCGTTTTAGATTGGTGATCTCGGGTAAGAAATTGTATAGTTACACTTTTCCTTACATTTCTAGTAACAAATTATGTATATCATGTAATATTTTATGTAACTACTCATATTCTCATTATTTTTGTAAGAAAAAATGTTATCTTGTAGCCTTTTGTGTGGTTACACAAATGCTTACCCTAAGTTGAGCTAGTTTTGGTTGGGTGATCTCGGGTAATAAATTGTGTAGTTACACTTTTTCTTACATTTATTGGAACAAACTATGTATATCCTGTAATAATTTATGTAGCTACACCAATTCTCAATATTTTTTAACAAAAAAGGTTATCTTCTAGCCTTTTGTGTGGCTATACAAATGCTTACCATAAGTTGACCTAGTTTTGGATTTGGTGATCTCGGGTAAGAAATTGAGTATTTACACATTTTCTTACATTTATTGTAACAAATTGTGTATATCCTATAATATTTTATGTAGCCACACCAGTTCTCGTTATTTTTGTAAGAAAACATGTTATCTTATAACCCTTTGTGTGGCTACACAAATGCTTACTATTAGTTGAGCTCTTTTTGGATTGGGTGATCTCGGGTAAGAAATTGTGCAGTTACACTTTTCCTTACATTTTCTGTAACATGTTATGTATATTCTATAATATTTTATGTAGCTACGTAAATTCTCATTATTTTTGTAAGAAAACAGGTTATCTTGTAGCCCTTTGTGGTTACACAAATGCTTCTTATAAGTTGAGCTAGTTTTGGATTGGGTGATCTCGCGCAAGAAATTGTATAGTCACACTTTTCCTTACATTTTCTGTAACTAATTATGTATATCCTGTAATATTTTATGTAGCTACACCAAATCCCATTATTTTTATAAGAAAAAAAGTTATCTTGTAACTCTTTGTGTGGCTACAAAAATGCTTGCCATAAGTTGAGCTCATTTTGGATTGGGTGATCTCGAGTTAGAAATTGTGTAGTTACACTTGTCCTTACATTTCCTATAACAAATTATGTATATATTGTAATATTTTATGTATTTACTCAAATTCTCATTATTTTTGTAAGAAAAAAGGTTATCTTGTAGCCCTTTGTGTGGGTACATAAATGCTTACCATAAGTTGAGCTAGTTTTGGATTGGGTGATCTCGGGTAAGAAATTGTGTAGTTACATTTTTCCTTACATTTATTGTAATCTCGGGTAAGAAATTGTGTAGTTACACTTTTTCTTACATTTATTGTAACATATTATGTATATCATGTAATAATTTATGTAGGTACGCCAATTCTCATTATTTTTATAAGAAAAATGTTATCTTGTAACTCTTTGTGTGGCTAAGCAAATGCTTACCATAAGTTGAACTAGTTTTGGATTGGGTGATCTCGGGTAAGAAATTGTGTAGTTATACTTTTCCTTTCATTTCTTGTAACAAATTATGTATATCCTGTAATAATTTATGTAGCTACGCAAATGCTCATTATTTTTGTAAGAAAAAAGGTTATCTTGTAACCCTTTGTGTGGCCACACAAATGCTTATCATAAGTTGAGCTCGTTTTGGATTGGGTGATCTCGGGTAAGAATTTGTATTGTTACATATTTTGTTACATTTTATGTAAAAAAAAATTGTATTTTCCCTAATAGTTTATGTAGCTACGCTGATGCTTATGAGTTTTGTAAGTGTTAATGTTATCGGGTTAGCATTTATATTATCACATAATTTCTTACATAGTAAGACTTTGTGTAACTACCGTTTTCCTTACAATCACAGTAAATATTTTTGTAATCGTCTCATAAAAAAATTATATAAGAACCTAATACCGATAGAATCAGTCAATTTCATTTTAACCCTAATTTAAGCGCCTCATCGCAGAATCTCCCCCAACAATTTTTGCAATTAAAATTTAAAGAGAAGGCGAACACCTCTCAAAAGTATCCAAAAAGCTTGATACAAGTCAAATTTTAAATAATTTTGTTTTCGTGAATTTAAACGGGCCCAGATTCCTATTTAATAATAAAAAAAATTATTTTATTTTATTTTATTTTATTATAGATTTATATAAATATTAAAATAAAACTAATTTCTAACTTTTAATATTATTTTACAACGAACCAACTCAAATGGACTTCGCCAAAAATACTAAACATCGTTCCAACCCCGAATGATGAACGGCTATAATATCTTTCAACTGTATACAGAAATGCAACGGCATAAAGTCACTAGATCTCGAAAATAGAATTTTCATCAGTTTTATGAATATAACTCGTCACTCATATTTTATATTTCTTTATATGTCTCGCTAATAATTTTATAACACGATTATTAATAGTTTTTTCGTTAGTTTATTTATTTTTTTATTTTATTAATAACACGTTATGTAAAATCAATTGTGGGGTATATAAAAGACACGTAAAATGAGTACGAATTTTGTTATCTCATATAGTTGAGAGGTAAAATTTAAAAAGGCAAAGAGGAGAAACATGTTTTTGCTTTAGAAAGTTGCTTTTAGGTATAGGTATATGTATCTGTAATCTTTGCACCGTTCTGCAATTTTATATTCGATACAATTATACAATGCAAAAAATCTAATATAATATACGAAAAGCTAGACTTGTCCACACGCATTGACCCTTGGTCTATCATTCTATGGTCTTAAAAATATAACATAAAGATACATCGTATGAATTATTATTATAGTATACTCACGAACAGAAGTCATATTATTTATATAATATTTTAAAAAATTAATTAATAATGAATATGGTCATATTTGGTAAACAGCGGTTTGAGCTAAAATTAGAAGTTTGACTGGTCAAATTCACTAATTTGAATGTTTGATAAATAGCGAATTAAAATAGCTAGCAACTTTTTTAAAATTAGAAGTTTTAACATAAGAGTTATAAAGACTCTTTTATCCTTAACAATTATAAAAAATCTCCAAATAACCTAAATTTATTATTATCTATTTTAATTTTCCTTCCTCGCGTATTTAATTATGACATTTGTAAATTAATATTTTTTGTTTTTTCTTTTTATTCTCACACATTTATACTTATATTTATATTTATATTTAATAATTAATTAAATTATATTATAAATAATTATATAAATAATAAATTAATATATATATTATTTAAATATGCTTAATAATGTTATATTTAAAAAATTGCAGATCAAAAAAATGTTATATTAAAAAATTATTTTTTTATAATCTAATTAATATTAATAGATACAAAATATTGATAACTAATAAACTATTCAAACAAGTACCGAATATAATCATGTCTTTATATGTCATTTTGTTTGTTTAAATAATCAAACAACCATTAGCTATAAGTTAATTTTACCAAACACTTTTATACAATCAACTACTACAATCCACTAATCAAATCAACTAATAAAATCAATTATCAACTAATGAATTTACTATCAACTATCCACTAATTGCCATACAAAGCCTATATCTTTCGCTTTTTAAATATTTATATTTTATCCCTTAACTCTAGTTTCATCTGTGATTTTACTTAGAATTATAAGACATGAAAAGATACATATATAATATAAATGCTGGAATATAAAAACTTATCCACACGCTGTGAGCCTTTGGTCATCAATCAATCATAATCTTAGAGGAAGTCCGCCGCCGCCGCCACCACCACCACAATGGCATGATCCACTGCCAGCCGCCTCAAAAGTAAACGTTTCAATGAGAATTTTTATTTTCATCATAAACAATAATAACACCCCAACAAAGGCCCTTTGCAAATCGACCATAGGTTTCGAATAAACTACATTAAAAATGAAGGGTGCTTGTTGTAGGACAGCAACTTTAGCAATTAAAATTTTAGAGAAGACATAAGGAACTTAGCTATCATGACAAAGCAAGGCCAACACCTCTCAAAGGTATCCAAAAAGCTTTATACAAGCCAAGTTTTGAATAATTTGTTTCATGAATTTAAACTACCCCAAATTTGAACAAATTATGCGATATTTTTTTATTGCAGTTGTGCGATATTTTTAAATAATCGTTAACAAGAAAATTACGAACATAAGTGGGTTGGATATGATCCAAAGCAAAAATAGGATTAATTCCTACAAATTATATTGAAAGTCCATCGTCTGATTCCGTACTTAATTGAACGGCATCCTATTTTTTATTAAATATAGATATTGTATTTTTAAGGTAAATGTCAATATTCAAATTCATACAAAATTAAATAATATAAGCATTCTTAATTACTATACTAATTAGTAGATCTCAACGTCCTACTGCTTTAGCAAACCCTTTTACCAATAAACAGAGGCTGTTATAATTAAAATTAAATTGAATTATATTTTATTAAATTTAAACAAAATGGATTTATAAATCAGCCCTTGAGCAATTCATCAATCAAAACTTATACCACTGAAGTTGAGTACCCAACCTAATCACCATGGGTAGCTCATATAATTACGAAGGATTAATGTCATGTCAAAGATTGCAATTAACAACGAACAAAAACCCTCCTTTATAATTGGTCTTCCACCCCACCAATATTAAACAAATAAATAAAACATTGCTGCTCTACTAAAATCCACCAGTGCATCACATCTGGATACCCTGTCTGCCGCGTTGTATTAAAATAAATAAAACTAGTGACTTGTATGGGAGAATTTAGGGAATATTGCCCTTTAGAATTATATTTAGGGAAATGGAGTCTTTAAATTTTATTTTAAAAAATACGGTAAATTAAACAGTAGAGATGAAAGACGCCAGTTGTAGGTGGCGTCCTGGGTTTTTTTAATATTTTTTTAGGTGGAAGACGCCACTTGCAAGTGGCATCCTGGGTTTATTTAATATTTTTTATAACGTAAAGTGTTCAATGCATGACAGCTTTGGGAAAAATAATTAAAAAATATCAAGATGCCACTTGCAAGTGGCATCTTCTAACCCACTATTCAATTTGTCGTAGATTCTTAAATATTTTTTAATGTGCCCTATTCCCTAAATGTAATCCCTAAACACCCAATGAAGCCGACTTGTATGTGTAATTTTTTTTGAACAATGACATACGAATTTTATTAAGGAAAATACTTTGATACACAAGCTTTTTAATTTTAGGGTTTAGAGATTTAGGTTGTGGTTTAGGGTTTAGGTTGTAGGGTGTAGAATTTAAGGTTTATGGTTAGAATTTAGAGTTTTAGGGATAAGGGTTTAAGGTTTAGGTTTTATGGTATTAGGGCTAGGGGTTTAGGTTTTAGATTTTATAGCTTAAATATGAAGGGTTGTATAAATCTTTTTTACACAACTTGTGTATCAAAATATAATCATTTTATTAAACACCATGAAAGATATTACAGATGGGTGTATAAAAATAACATATATTTTAGACCCTTTTACTTAGCGTATTTCAAGTGTTCGAATGCATATTGTAGTATTTAGGAGTAGTTTGCATACAAGTTATGGTGCTTGAGCTTATTGTTTATCTATATTGGTGCTATTAATGGAAAAGGTAGTGAATTTTAGTGGTGCTTGCATAGGACGCAACAGAGCATTGGAATGCTGGAGAATTGGAGCAGCATTCTCTCGTGATGGATTGGATGCCAAAGTATTATTGTGACGCTGGAGACAAAATTTTGAATCCTTTAATGTGATTTAATGTGCAGTCTCCTCTCCTTTATTGAGTCATTAATGACGTGGAAATCAAAGATCCTCTTTAATTAATCACATGACACTTTATTAAAAGCATGTGACATGATATTCTTTTATTGACATTTAATGAACCAAAATTAGAAAACGCTAGGGTTTCTACTTATTATAAAAAGGCAAGGGAATATCACAAGAAAGAGGAGGCTGAACTTAGCGCAAAAACACACAGAAAAGCTTTTATTCAAGAAAACAACCTCTTTGTCTTCTACATCGGAGAACAACCATTGTAGAAGGTCAAGAGGGGTCTCTAGCGACAAAACGCTATCGAGAGAGGCTTGAGGAGTTAGAGCGTTGTAGCATAGTTCGAGGGCTTGGAGGAGAATTTGAGGATGCTTGATTTTTTTTCTCTCTTGCTTTTATAAATTGCCGTGACTTTTACTATTTTTATGGATGTTACTTCTCAGACATGAGTTAAATACTTTGTTTGGGTTTATTTTTTAAGATTCTATGTTTTAATTTTCGTTTAATGTTATAACATCTTTTCCTTATCTATTCTGTTCATCGTTCTTCATGCATAATTATTGTAAGAGCTTTTGAGAAAGACCTTTTAATTATTGATCAGTGGCTTAATATCGAGATAGTTAAGTTAGACAAATGTGAATAGTGGAACTTAAGCTGTTAACTTAGGTTCTAATCTGGCTTAGACATAAGTTTATGATTTCAACGACTAATAAGGGGAACTTGAATAAACAATAAGTTGTTAGGGTTCACGCAATCATGTATTGCCATAGCTTCTTGTTATCAACTTCTAGGTATCGAGAGAGTCTAGGATTTATTAGAAAACCCTGTCGAATAGATAAGGATATAACTGCTTTATGCAGACATGTATTACCAACTATCATAGAATTTGAATGATAATTAGCATATTTCTTAGGCAATAAGCCCAGTATCCATAATCATTAGAATCTTTGCTACATCATATGTTTGGCCTTTGATTATTGCTTCATCTTTACTTTTTATTATCGCATTTAGTTTATAATCGTTATCACCACATATTATTATTTCACTAACTCTTAAGTGTGATTGATTTGAGTTTATCACTCCAATCCCTGTGGGTTCACACTCAACTTATCACTTTATTATTTGAGCGATGAGTATACTTGCTCTATTTGCTCATAATATATTTTACGCATCAAGGTTTTGGCGCCGTTGCTAGGGATTGGCAATTGGTGATTATAGCTTAGTATTTGCACTTAATTTTTAGTTTAATTCTAAATTTTATTTTTTTAGGTGCGTAACAAGTAAAGGAACATCAATATACGGGGAGGCAAAGGTTGATCTATTCGAGAGTATCTTACGCCTACCATTGACGACCTATACACAACCACTATAGGTTTTCGAGATAGAAGAATGGATAATTTTTATGAATGTGGTGTTTTTCCATGTCTCTCCACACAAGTTGTGGCATGGAGCAACACAATCACACAATGCAACCGAGAGCAACCAAAGAGTCCATACCGTGGCAAATTCTTGTGATTATTATGGGGACCATTTGTGGGAAAATTGCCCATACAACCCTTATGCATATTGCTACAAGGAGGACCATAAAATGAGTGTTAGAAACCATCTCGAAGCCTACAACCAACGGTGTAACCAGCATCAAAATTTTTCGTGGTATGATCAAGGAGCTAAAAAATTTTATAACAAGAATAGCTTTGTTGTTGCAGTACACATGTCATGGAAAAGTAGTCCTTATAAGCGACCAAGCTTCTCATGGAATTCTCGAGAAGGTGCCAATTTTGATGCACCTTATAACCATGTTACGTCACCAGAGTTCTATCCATTGCCGTAACAAAGCATTAATCATCAAGACCAATCAAATTCCATGGAGGCTATAATCGTTTGGATGGATGCTGAGCTTTAAAGTTCTACTAAAACATTTAGAAATATTGAAAATGACGCAATACATATTTTAAATATCTTGAACAACATGCCTCAACAATCAATTCAAAGGGATACTGAAATCCAAAGTCAAGAGGATTAGGATCAATGCCAAGAGATCTCCCCAATATATGGGGAACAACCAGAACCTTCGGGTCAAGAGCATGAGAAAGAATGCCCAAAATAGATGAGCCTAAACAACGTGACGCTACAGCAACATCTGAGGAATCTGATGCCCAGACCGTTACTGCAACATTGATGCTGGAGCAACAATATGTAGACTGCTCTTATGTACAATGGCCAGACTATATGCAAGATTTGATACTATCAAAGCAAGGGTATGCTCAATTGGTAGATGACACTTTATCCATGGTGATTCCTTCCGATCTTGGTGCTACACCAAAATCTCTACTGATGGAGATGTTTGAAAAGCTTAAAGAAAGTGGTGGCCTTTACACCTCAAACATCAAAAACTAAATCTTTCCATCTTCATCTCGTTCAACACCTTAGAAGAACAAAAAAGAGAATTTTTTAAGCCAAACTTGCTTCTTCATCTTTTTATTCCTTATCCAAGTTACACCCCAAATTTCTTTGCACTAATCTTTATCCTCCACTTTTCCCTTATTCAAACAAATACCCCAACATCTGCGACACCAAAGGCCGCTGAAGAGCCTGCACCATCCGTTCCACACACTGAACCATGCATTAAGCATAAGATGCACATATCAGTACCTTCGTGCACCCATTAACTCCTAGGTAATTTTTTTCTTTTTTTGTTTTCTTTACATTACATACTTATTTTTTTTATTTGGGACAATGTTTCTCTCAAGTTTGGGGGAGTACTATCATATGTACATATTAAGTAAAATTATTTAAAAAATTTAGGAATGTAAATAGCTTAGTCGGTTTTTAAGGTTTCCTTTGCTATGGTTCTATTGTACTGAATCTGTTGCTACATTGATTATGATATTCCTATGATTATAACTTGTGCTTAATGTGTTTTGTAATATGTTAAGAGCTCTAGTTATTTGAACTTAAGGTTGTAATTGTTGTAGCTTATATTTCACACGTTGCGTGCTTACTAAAATTTTAAGAAGCCTTAGGGAAGTTCTAGGTCAACTCTTTGATGCTGTAGCATAAAGTAATGATAATGAACTGAATACTCAATGTATCATAGAAGGCTTAAATTAGACTCTCAAAAAATTGAGAAAGAAAATAGAGATCAATTTAAATGTTAAACTTGATGCCATAGGAAAACTGTTAAGGGACACTCTAATATGCTTTGCTAGCTTAGTACACTAGGTGAGTTGTGTTTGCTCCATTTAACTTTCCTAGGTAGGAACACTAGTATTAGCATAAGAGTGAATGAAAGTCTTCACGGGATGACTCTGCTCGTAGGGCTCTGGGATGGGTTTTTTGCTCCACTCCATCTTCAGGTTTGAAGAGTACTTGTGATAAACTGATGCCCCAAGGATACAATTTAGTGAACTTAAAAAGAATAAAGAGAGTAAAATAATATGCTTAAAAGAAAAAAATGCTAGGCAACAATAGAGAGTAATCCTTGAAATTTTCTAAGGCTATTAAGTACTGATTACGTGCGACAAAACACACACTTCACCTACAGCGAGATTGATCCTAGGAACAAATTTGTTGAGCTTTGTTATATTGCATTTATATATTTGATTTTTTGGGGATTGAATTAATGTTGTAGCATGTTTTGGAACCTTTGAAACCATATTCTAGTTGGAAACTTTGAAATAATAGGTATTGTTTTTAGGTTTAGATTAGTTTTGCATTGCTTGAGAACAAGCAACAGTTCAATTTTGAGGGTATTGATGAGTGTATAAATAACCTATATTTTAGACCCTTTTACTTAGCGTATTGAATATGTGATCAAAAGCATATTGTTGCATTTAAGAGTAGTTTGCATATAGTTATGGAGTTATGGTGCTTGAGCTTAATGTTTATCTATATTGGTGCTATTAATGAGAAAGGTAGTGGACTTTAGTGGTGCTTGCGCAGGAAGTAACGGAGTAGTGAAGTGCTAGAGCATTGGAGCAGCATTCTCTCGTGTTAAACTGGATGCCATAGCATTATTGTGACGCTGGAGACAAAATCTTGAATCTTTTAATGTGATTTAATGTGTGGTCCATTCTCCTTTATTGAGACGTTAATGACATGAAAATCAAAGATCCTCTTTAATTAATCATATGACACTTTATTAAAAGCATGTGGTAAGATATTCTTTTATTGGCATTTAATGAACCAAAAGTAGAAAACCTTAGGGTTTCAAGGAAACAACCCCTTTGTCTTCTACATCGAAGAACCACCATTGTTGAAGGTCAAGAGGAGTCTCTAACGATGAAAAGCTATTGCAAGGGAATATCACAAGAAATAGGGGGCTGCACTTAACGCAAAAACACACATAGAAGTTTTTATTCAAAGGAAACAATCGCTTTGTCTTCTACATCGGAGAACCACCATTGTCAAAGGTCAAGAGGAGTCTCCAACGATAAAAAGCTATCGAGAGAGGCTTGAGGAGTTGGAGCACTGCAAACAGTTCGAGAGCTTGAAGGAGAATTCAAGGATGCTTGATTTTCTATCTCTCTTACTTTATAAACTGCTATGACTTTTATTGTTT
The DNA here is from genome assembly GCA_019671005.1 of Hibiscus mutabilis. Lineage (NCBI taxonomy): Eukaryota > Viridiplantae > Streptophyta > Magnoliopsida > Malvales > Malvaceae > Hibiscus > Hibiscus mutabilis. Next base: position 10,548,585 of record CM033753.1, on the reverse strand, counting down.
TTTATGGATGTTATTTTCTCAGATAAAAGCTAAATACTTTGATTGGGTTTATTGTTTTAAGATTTTATGCTTTAATTATCGTTTAATGTTATAGCATCTTTTCTTTATCTATTATGTTCATCGTTCTTCATGCATAATTATTGTAAGAGCTATCGAGAGAGGCCTTTTAAGATGTGTGGCTTAATATCGAGGGAGTTAAGTTAGACAAGCGTGAATAGTGGTAACTTAGGTTTTAATCTGGCTTAGACATACGCTTAGGATTTCAATGACTAATAAGAGGAACTTGAATAAACAATAAGTTGTTAGGGTTCACGCAGACTTGTATTGCCATAGCTTATTGTTCTCAACTTCTAGGTATCGAGAGAGTCTAGTAGTTTATTAGAAAATCCCGTCGAATAGATAAAGATATAATTGGTTTACGCAGACATGTATTGCCAACTGTTATAGCATTCGAATGATAATTAGCATATTTCTTAGGCAATAAATCCAACATCCATAATCATTAGAATCTTGCTACATCATCTGTTTGTCCTTTGATCAATGCTTCATCTTTAGTTTTTATTATCGCATTTAGTTTATAATCATTATCACCACAAATTATTATTTCACTAACTCTTAACTGTGGTTGCTTTGAGTTTATCACTCAAATCCCTGTGGGCTCGACAAACTACTTATCACTTTATTACTAGAGCGATGAGTGTACTTGCTCTTTTACGCATACTATATTTTACGCATTAATTACAAATACAATACATCAAAAAGAGAGAATAAATGGGACTAGTCCACTAAAAATCTCATACAAATGTGCAAAGAAAAGCAAATATTTCCATGGAGATTAGCATACCTTCAAAACTTAGAAACCTTCATGAATCTCCTTGTCTCTAGCCAAACGAGACTCTTTATGGGATAAAAAAGAGTGGTGAGCGAACCAAACTATTAGACAGATTGTTCTGCTACACATTTTTTCTTACATCGGCTAACAAACCATCAAACGAGTGGGGATCAATCTTTTCTATGACCACTAATAGAATCAAATCAGAAAACTAGCGCTGTGAGAATCTTTATATGAGCACCAAAAAACCTCTAAGGTATGCTGAAATCATGCCAAACAACAGATAAAATGAACCACAAAAACCAATGAAAAGCATGCCACAAAAGCAGGGAAAACGCATGCCATAACAATAGAGATTCTTATTAAAATTGAGAAAACAAAACATGAAAGAGCAACAAAAAAAGTGAACATTGGTAATCAACAACCAGTACTAAGACTAATTGCCGATCGACGACTAGAGAATCAAGAAAGACTTGTATGTCTAATTATTATATGTTGCATTTAATATTATCATATATATATATATATATTACGTTATTTCGAACGTATTGAAATATTTTTTTTAAATTATGTCTCAATATTCAAATGTCAAATATAAATAAATTATAAATAAATTAAACATTCATCCTTGATAAATTAAAGAGTTGATGTAATATAATATATATTGTTTAATTATTATATATGTATGATATAACACTAAAAGTAAAATACGAATATTAGAAAGACAAAGATAAAAAAATTAAAAAAAGTGTATAAAATTATAATATAAAAATGCATTATTAACTAGATAAAATATTATTTAAAAAACACACAAAGTAATGGTCAAATGTAACATGGAGAAAGATAGGGGAATATGGAGTATTTTAATAGCAAGTGGGCAGACTCAGCTCCAAATAAGTTAAAAGGACCGGTTGGTGAAACACTCATGGGAAGGAGAACACTGAAAAGAGTAAAAAATTTAGGGAGGCCTCGTATTTGATATTGTAGATCTCTGCAGTATTAAAATTGCAGAAAGTTGACAACCTCTGCAGTCAGAGAAACATGAGCATAACGAAGAAGTAGCTTTTGTAGAACTAGACGGCGTGCCTCATTGTTCTCTTGGCAAGACCAACAACTTTTTCCATGTTTCATTTGCTCTTGAATCTTGTATTACTTTCACAGATTTGCTGCTTTGCCTCTCCCTGTCAGGCTGTTTGTGATCAAAACAGTAGCATTTTTCTCTTGTCGTTCCTTTCCAACATAACTGTGCCATCTTCATCCCCCTTGAATTGGTCTGCTTCTACAGATTGTTGCGTTTGGGAAGGAGTAGTTTGTGATGTTGATCGAGTCACTCGGCTATGGCTACCCTCTCGAGGCCTTACTGGTCATCTTTCAACGTCTCTCGTAAACCTCACATTTTTAACCCATCTTAATCTTTCCCATAACCGGTTGACTGGATTTCTGCCCCCTGGGTTTTTCTCTTCCCTCAACCGCCTCCAAGTTCTTGATCTCAGCTACAACAATCTTTATGGTGAACTGGCTCTGGATTTCATTTCAGATGATAAGGACAGTCTCAGCCCAATCCAGACAGTGGATTTATCAAGCAACCGCTTCTCGGGAACCATTCAATCCAATCATCTTCTTCAACCAGCCCTGAATTTGACTGTTTTCAATGTGAGCAACAATACTTTAACAGGCCAGGTTCCGTCCTGGATCTGCATCAACACTTCCCTCACCATCTTAGATTTGTCTTACAACAAACTTAATGATGAAATTCCCACTGGACTTGACAAGTGTTCCAAGTTGCAGATCTTTCGTGTGGGTTTTAATAATCTTTCGGGGACAATTCCTCTTGATATTTACAGGGTTACCTCACTTAAGCAACTGTCCTTATCGCTCAATCACCTTTCCGGTGGAATCCGAGATGCCATTGTCCAACTCACCAAGCTCACCATCCTTGAGCTCTTTTCCAATGAATTTGAAGGCCCTATCCCGAAAGACATAGGTCGGCTTTCCAAGTTGGAAAAACTGTTGCTTCACATCAACAACTTCGTTGGTTATCTTCCACCATCTCTCATGAACTGCACCAATCTTGTCAGTTTGAATTTGCGGGTTAACCATCTGGAAGGAGATCTCTCTACCTTCAATTTCTCCACCCTCCAACGCCTTAACACTCTTGATCTGGGGAATAATAACTTCACAGGTACCTTGCCTTTAAGTCTTTTTTCTTGCAAGTCATTAACTGCATTAAGACTGGCTAGTAACCAGCTAGAGGTACCGATATCACCAGCCATACTTTCACTGCAATCTCTGTCATTTCTTTCGATTTCTACTAATAAACTAACCAATTTTTCCGGGGCAATAAGGATTTTGATGGGATTCAAGAAGCTGACTACTCTCATCCTTACTAATAACTTTATGAATGAAGCAATACCCTATGATGAAAATATAATAGGAGAAGAAGGTTTCCAAAATCTCCAGATTTTAGGCCTAGGAGGATGCAACTTCACTGGTCAAGTCCCCAACTGGTTAGCTAAGCTGAAGAATCTAGAGGTGTTAGACATGTCCCAAAATAGAATCAGTGGTTTAATTCCGAGTTGGCTGGGCGGCCTACCAAACCTTTTTTACATGGACTTGTCTTCTAACTTAATATCAGGAGAGTTTCCCAAGGAACTCGCAAGTCTGTATGCACTGGCAACACAAGAGTCCAATGATCAAGTAGATCGAAGTTACCTGGAACTTCCAGTGTTTGTTATGCCTAATAATGCCACCAGTCAGCAGCTGTATAACCAGCTCTCCAGCCTTCCGCCGGCTATTTATCTTAGAAACAACCACCTCAATGGCAACATCCCTGGGGTGATTGGTCAATTGCAATATCTTCATGTGTTAGATCTCAGCCAAAATGACTTTTCTGGCAGCATTCCAGAACAAATATCAAATCTCACAAACTTGGAAAAGTTGGATCTGTCTGAAAACCGACTTTCTGGCCAAATTCCTGAATCATTAAGAAGCCTTCACTTCTTGTCTTCATTCAGTGTGGCATATAACAATCTTCAAGGACCGATACCACATGGAGGTCAGTTTGATAGTTTTACCAGTTCTAGTTTTGAAGGGAACCCAGGTCTGTGTGGTTCAATTGTGCAGCGCATTTGCCCCAATACTCCCGGTAGTGCTCATTCTACCACTGTACCAAAACGCTTCAACACTAAACTTATCATAGGGCTTGTACTTGGAATATGTGCTGGTACTGGTTTTGTTATTACTGTTCTAGCATTGTGGATATTGTCCAAGAGAAAGAATATTCCAGGAGACACTGATAAGATTGAACTTGATTCACTTTCCTGCAACTCTTATTCTGGAGTCCATCCACAGACTGACAAGGATGATAGCCTTGTTATGTTCCCGCACAAAACCAATGAAGTCAAGGATCTCACAATATTGGAACTCTTGAAAGCAACTGACAATTTTAGTCAGGAATATATCATTGGCTGTGGAGGTTTTGGTTTGGTTTACAAAGCAATATTAGCAGATGGGACCAAATTGGCAGTTAAGAAGCTCTCAGGAGATTTTGGCCTGATGGAGAGGGAATTCAAAGCTGAGGTAGAAGCTCTATCCACCGCTCAACATGAAAACCTGGTGTCTCTGCAAGGTTATTGTGTACATGACGGATTTCGGCTATTAATATATTCCTATATGGAGAATGGAAGTTTAGACTACTGGTTACATGAGAAAGCAGATGGTCCATCCCAGTTAGATTGGCAAACTCGACTGCAGATTGCTAGGGGAGCAAGCAATGGACTGGTTTACATGCATCAGATATGTGAGCCACACATTGTTCACCGAGACATCAAGTCAAGCAACATCCTTCTCAATGACAAGTTTGAGGCACATGTTGCAGATTTTGGATTGTCACGACTGATTCTTCCTTATCAAACTCATGTTACAACTGAGCTTGTTGGTACTTTGGGTTATATTCCTCCAGAATATGGGCAAGCATGGGTAGCCACTTTGAGAGGGGATGTGTACAGTTTCGGTGTTGTCATGCTTGAGCTGCTTACTGGTAAAAGGCCCGTGGATATGTCTAGGCCAAAAACATCAAGAGAATTGGTTTCATGGGTGCAAAGATTGAGGAGCGAGGGCAAGCAAGATGAAGTCTTTGATCCACTTCTAAAAGGAAAAGGTTCAGATGAAGAAATGTTGCAAGTGCTAGAGGTCTCATGTCTGTGCATCAACCAAAATCCTTTCAAGAGGCCAACTATCCAAGAAGTTGTTGATTGGCTAAACAGTGTTGGAACAATCACAAGAAACCAAAATAAGAATTCGTGAAAAGTGTACCTCATCACTCTTTACGAAACGGATACATATACTTGCACAAAATGTTTGTATACATAATTTCACATCTTGTTTTTAATGATGTAAACAAATGTATCCAATCATACTACTTCATCTGTACAAAAAGAAGATATCGCAATTAAGTAGAGATATCGTTGCAGGGTTTTTGTCCATTATCTAATGAGCAGTAAAAACGTATAAATCTATTGTCGACGAGTTGAACCGTGTATATTTTCACAACAAATAACTACAAAGGCAACATGGATGTTTATCCTTTTAGCATAATCCCTGCGACGATATAAAATATATGGGGTTTTGTTCATTGGCGAGAAATCCTACTCCTAACTTCAACAGTTGAACAAGTAATATAAGCAAAATAAGTATGTGCGTAATGATAATCTCTCTTAAAATTACAGTTACAAATATCTGCTACCTCCTGAGTTATGACTTGTTTTAGGATGGTTCGTCCAATGTTATGTGAACTCTGTGATTCCTAGCTGAAAAAAAAGTATATAAACAGTTGCATTTTGAGCTTACTTTTTATCTTCTCAATCTCAAGCTTTTATTTATCACACACGAGCAAATTCTAAACAAGATCATTAGCTATAAGCATGAAGGCAACAAAGCTAATATTGAAAACAACATATATTTAAGAAAACATGTAAAAACATCAGTCTGAATTATAGAAATGTTAGGTAACCCACTTGAACCAAACTTAAAACTTCAAATAAATTAAATTTTTTTGGCAAAATGCCAAGCCGTTAACATTTGACTGAATAGTGATTTTGTTCCCTATTTTTTTGAAGCAATTTAACCCCAACGTTTCATTTTAGGTCAAAATTAATGGCCATCTGCAGATGAAAACTGTTAGTTAACTAACGGCAAATGACTTGAAATGACAGGACAAACTTACATAGTATTACACGCCGACATGATAGTGTCAAATAGACAAATTTGTTGACTTGAAAAAATGTCACATCAGTCAAAAAATAATTATGAGTTATATAAAATATAAAATTATTTTTTTATTGACGTGTTATTCTGTTAAGTCATTTCAAGTTGTTTACCATTAGTTGACTAATAGTTTTCATTCATAGAGATGTCATTTTGACCTAAAATGAAACATTAAAGGTTAAATTACTTAAAAAAATACGGCCAAAGTGACTATTCAATCAAAGAATTTTTTTTTGACTTTATGACAAAATTTAGATGAAAAACTATCCAGAATAGAAAGCGAAAGATTAAGAACTTCTAGAGGCCCAATTATAATTTTTCTCATTAGATGAGTTATTTTTATCCTTTCAATTTCTAATTATTTTATTTTATATATTTTTCTTTTGACATGAGTATAGAAAAGTTGAGCTTTAACTAAAATAATCCTATCATACATTCACAAAAGATCATGCTATTTAACGAGAAACCTTTTTTTTTTCTTCAATTATGATGCAAGAATCACAAAAGTTAATTAAAGTTTCATCTCTGGAGTTCGACTTACACAGCATAAAACTTTTTAAGTTTTACACTTTTTTAGATCGTTGGATGGGAGAATGGCTGAGATTAATTCACCACTTTTGTTTTTCAAGTGATAATCTTCATATATTCTACTGTTAATCTTGGCCATCCGTTTCACCCATCCAATAATCTAAAAAACGTGTAAAAGCTTAAAAATTCCTATATTGTATAAACGAATCTTATATATATCACGTATGTGCATCTTTAACCCCAACGTTATATTCACATACACGGGCGGTTCAAAGCCTTACACAAATAAATATTTACCCTGTGCATATTTATACACAAATGAATATTCACATACACAGGGGCGGTTTAAAGCCTTACGAGGCACTGTGCAGCTTATTAAAACGAGGCTATTCGATTTATAATCTTAAAGATATATAATTTTTTAAAATATTTTTATCTTAGTAAAATAAATATATTATGGGGCTCTTTAAAGTCGTTTTTAAAATTTTTTCTTATAACTTATTAAACCAACATATTTTGTTTTCCCATATAAACAATTAATTCAACTCATTTGGAGTTCTTTTTTCTTAAGGACCCTGTGTGACATGTCCAAAACCCCGCTGCATATACATACATTATAATGTCATGGATCGCTGATTTCATTCAAATTAAGCTTTCACCCATTATACATGGACTTAAGATACGGTGTTAGACATGGCCATATGTCATGCTATTTTGCGTATAGTCATAATTAATATGGCAAATGTTGCTTTGATCCTATATTGATACAGTGGATGGATGGGATTGTTATAGAATACCTAATATATAATAGTAAATTCTGAGCTCATAAGGTTATACATTTGTCAGGAAACATATGTTGCCTAAGTGGGAGATTATTGGATTAAAATCTGTAATTGTGGGCACTTATGTATAATGTATAATGCTATTATAAAGTGTGACACAAGATTAAGTGACTAATTATGTTAGGCGTATCATAGGTATTAAAGTGTCATGAAAATAAAAATGTAGATACCGTAAGATGTATTTATAACTCGATAAGGGGCAAAGTTATAAATACTTAACAGTTGATTTAATAATCAAGTATACAAAGAGGTAGTGGTCCCCAAGAAATAGGATAACTTGTTTTTCTCTCCTTTCATGTCAAAGAGTTTTACGTCAAAAGATAACCTATCTTCATGGAAGATCAATACCAAAGATTTGGTATTTCAACATCAAAGATTCAAGGTTTTCAGTTTATCGATTAATTCAGGTACGTTTCTACATTCAGTTTATTCGTTTTATTGTTCTTGATTATTTAACATGATAAATCCTGGTTATTAGGTTTCATATTATTTTATGATTTGGTTCTAACAAATCGATCATAGGTAGCCCTAGATTCGTATGTGGTTGCTTGAACAATGTTGTCATGCAAAAGAGACAAATAAAGGTTATTGTTTTTAGGGAGATTATTTATATTCAGGGCGTGCGGTAGAAGTGCAGAGATCTATTTTATTGTTATTGCTGAGATTGATGCCGAGATTGTGTTTGTTGATGGTCATTGTTCCATGATTGGAAGGTTGCTTGGTAGTGTAGGATGTTGTTGAATAGGATAAGAAGGGGTTACAAAACTTGGGGAAGTTTATTTGATTGCTGTAGAGTGTTAAAGGGAGTGTTGGAAGAATTTTTGTTCGCTAATAGGGAGCATGGACACTGTCAGTTCGGGTTATGTGGAGGAAATGTTGGCTGTATGGAGTGGCACTTGGAAGGTAAGGAAACATCGTGATATTCACTTTATTTGATATATGAAGTCATTTCATCTGGCCTAAATGTTTTATGGAGGGAGAGATATATTGAGCTATCTTCTTCCAAGAGGCATTGATTTGTGGTTTTGACGTTGTACGCTTTACGCATTGTATTTGTTTTTGGATCTTAAGATATAGTTCGTTGGCAGGGTGCTTTAGTATTAATGTAGATGGATAGATTTAGGTTGCGATTGAATTATTTTCTACGTGTGATCGTTTTGTCTATCGTCAATTAGAGATTGGCAGGGAAGATTTTATTTTTCCGTTGAGGACCCTTTATCCTCTTTTTAGTGGCTTTAATTATAAATAAAATGATGACCGATAAATGTGAAAAAGTACTATATTTTATACCCTTTTACTAATATTATTGTTTAGGCTTAAGTTCATTTAGTTGCATTTGTAGTATTTCATGCATAAATTTGTAGTCCTATTTATTGGGCTTGACCTTGCATTTAGCTATTTTTATGGAGAAATAGCTGTTGTTTTGTTCTTTTTCTGTGAAGGACGAGTTGCCGAGCCACTTGCTGAAGGTTGCCATGGCAAGTTGCAATAAAACTATTATCTCCATGATTAATTTAAACGCATTAGATAGTTACCCAAGTTTAAATTTAAAAGCTAAGTTAGTTAGAAATCAAATCCCACGGGTTTCACACTCAATTGGACTCTCTTCTCCTCGCTTATTTAATGAGATCGTATCAACACATCAAAACAACGATTGAGAGGGGGAGATCAGAGCTAGAGGGAGATCGTGTAGAAGGAGGATCGAATCATGGAGGAGCTCGTCTCCTCCAGATTTCTTTTATTTTCTTTTATCTTTTCAATTTATCCGATGTTTGAGTTTTATTCATTGTTGTTTTCTTCTAACCCAGCCATAAACTAGAATAATTTGGCTTATGTTATCGGGTTTATGGTGTGTAAAGACTAGTGATTTTTTTTTGGTTTTTAATTCTATAAATTTAGTGTTTATCCATTCTTGGTTCTTAATTTCGCTTCAAGGAAACTTGGGAGAGGAACTTGAATGCATTTATTTATCTAGACTTGGGAGAGTTAGATTCATGAAACGAATGGATACGGTTTCCATTTAAACAACCGTTGGTGGAAACTAATTCTCCTTAGGAATAAGGAACGAATTTTAGAGGCTAAGAAGAGTGAAAAGATCGATGTTGTCCACCCAAGGTTAACGCAGGGATGTAGACGTTGTCCACCCAAGGTTAAAGCAGGAATGTATCACCAAGGCTTGTACATTCATCAATTCTTTGGTTAGGGATAACTCGAAGGCATTGAAGAACACTCCGTCGAACATTGAAGGGCAATTACTTGCCACGACAATTATTTGCTACGACAATTACTCGCCACGACAATTCATCCGACTATCACACCATTACTAACGATAACCCAACCTAATCTCTCATATCGATTATCTCTTTCGATTTATTCAAATTTCTTTTACACTTAGTTTATTTTACTTGATATTTATCAATAACTATAACCATCAATACTATTTTCTTTAAGTGCGAGAAGCTAAAAGTCAAAGTTTTACCAATCCCTGTGAAGATGATCTTAATATATACTATTACTTGCGACGTATTCACTTGCACCTTTTGCATTGCACTTAAATCACACAACAATGGCCTTCAAAAAATATATAATTGTTGAATTAATTTTTTAAACCCAATTAATAATTTTAATTTTTTTATATTTATGTATAAACATTCTTCAATATATATAATTGAAGTATATTTTATTAAAAACTGAATTGTTTTTATATATTTATAGAAGTATGTTTATCTACGGATATATAATTTTAGGGTAAACTACATAAATGGTCATGAGCTTTTATGGTATTTTTATTTAGGTCACCAAACTTTTAAAATTTGTAATAAGGTCACTGAACGTTTAATTCGCTTTTAAAATTATCACTACCATTAGTTTATGTTAATTACAGATGTGACACGTTAAAAAATTTCTTCAATAAATAATTGTTTATCTCCCTTTCTCTCTAAGGCTCCTTTCCTCTCTATTTATCAACATATTTTCCCATCACTTTCCCAAGAAATCAAATGACATAGACGTAACTGAGATAATGAACTTAATCCAGAATAGAGGCATGCACCCTCACCAGAACTGAGAACTACAACAAATACTCTACAAATGATAAATCATTTTGAAGCTTCTGAGCGAGGACAGTCATTGGAGAAACACTTTCTTAATCGGTCGAAGGAAGTGGAACATCAATAAATGATTTTAATCATTTAAGGATTTGGTGTCGAAGTTTGGTCAAGTTTGCCTCTGAAATCCTCTCTTGAAAGAAGTACACACAAGAAAAGTAGTTCAACAAGGCTGCAACAACACCACTACCAATAAACTTAAACGTGGATACACCATCTCCCTTACTTAATTCTGCAGCTTCTGCTGGTACCTAAAAAATCACATCAATCAAATACTCTTCTTTGCTTGAAGAAAAATTAGCCACACAAGACCCTAAAATTTTAAATTTTCCTTTTGCCTTGGTCTTTTGATCGTCAACGCCAATATTTAATTTCATGCAAAGACTTTTTAATCGTATAAAATCATTTGTTACTCCAATTTTAACAGCCCCAAGATCAGAGGGAAAATACTTATCTTTAAAAGTTTTAGAACATTTATTGTAGTACACAAATTGGAATTGGCTCTAGGAATTTCAATTGTATTAAGAGATAAGCCAATATTTAAAGATGCATAATTCTTGGAGAACCTCCTTCAAGATTAGAGTTACCACTACATTGTCTGTAACGCTTGGAATGTGATAACAATCCAAGTGCTGAATCATTATCCTTCTCAAGGGGAGATGTTGGGTATGAATGCCTTTTTAATTACCAATTAAGACAAGCTGGTCCACAACATGAACCACACATCTTCTCACAAACATTTTGGAGAAGGTTCCAGGAAGCTTTCCATGCTATCTTTTAAATTGCTACAACATCAAACGAAGAGTAAGTTTCCATAACGTGATGAGAGTGCTTCAAAAAAGAAATAGTTGAGAGGAGAACTCTTTATCATTTTTTCTTCATAAAGTAATGGAAAATATGTCAATGAGAGAGGGGAAAGGAGCGTGAGAGAGAAAGGTTGAAAAATATTATTTTATTGAAAGAAAATCTTTTAATGTGCCTCATCATTTGTCATTGAAATTGATGGCAGTGACCATTTGGAATGCAAATCAAAAGTTTAGTGATCTTATTGCAAGTTTTAAAAGTTCGATGACCAAAATAAAAGAGTGCTAAATGTTCAAGGATCATTTATGTAGTTTACCCATAATTTTAAAGCAAATAAATAGATTAAAAAAATTAAATTCAGTTGATTATATAATTTTAAACAATAGTTTATTATTTTATCATGTTAAGAAAAGGTTGTGTTATCTTCTATTATTAATTTAATGGAAATAGATAAAAAATAATAAGTTAAATGATTATTTTATAATATTTATAATTAGAATATATTTTTAAACGAATATATTAATTACTAAATTAAGTTTAGTAAAAAATCATATAAAATTTAACTTGCAAAGCAAATTTTGAACCCATAGAATGGTTCCAATGGTAAAGGATGACATTGTCCATCCTAAGATATTCAGGTTTGAGCAGTATAGTATGAAAACGATAAGTTGTGGTGATGCTAATTTGTATTGTTTATTTGTACAAATGTAGTTTTTTGAATAAATAAAATATAATTTATCAAAAAAATATCTAATTATTTTTAATTATCAATAAGAAAATTTCTCATAAAACTGTATATTTAATTTCAACATTTTTATGGAAGAATCTTGTCAAGATAGATTTTAGTTTCACTTAGACCCTATTTTCTTTTTTTATAAATGCAAATAGTGTCCATTGAGACCTTATAGTTATAGAGGGACCGTTTACACACCTTTTCGGGCCAGTGTAGTGGTCCCATTATGACAGTGAAACGATCAAAAGATAGGGATTAGAAAGGCAGGGCCGAAGCTTTACTAATAAGGACTAATCTTGCTTCTCCAACTCCACCAAAGCATTTAAAAAGAGCGTTCGAGAGTAAAGCCTAATCAAAGCGGACAAACAAAAAGATCGTGTAACTTGATAGGTGCAGTGTAACACCCTTAACGTATAATCGTAGACCGAATATACACTAAAGATGTTATTAGATTATCAAAAAAACTTGACTTGAATTTTTTTTACCAAACTTTATCCAGTTGTTTAACCCTTTTTCAGTTTAATTTGAAAACTACATCTATCTATAGCAGCTAGTTTCAACCCTGAAATATTTTATAAAATTTATAAATATGTTTTTGAAATAAAAATATTATTCAGAGTGAAAACTAGGTACCTTGCCTAGATCCTTTCTTGATTTTAAAATTTATCACGCGATTAGGGTTAAACAATATTTAATCATGTCATTAACTATAACCATTTGTAGTAAACCATAATCTAGGTCCATACATTTGTAATACTACATAAGTACGTCATATAGTTAGGTTTACAAACCCATTTATTCATTTAAATTACATATACTTTAACATGTTGTACATGCCACTAGATATCAACAGCTTAAGAGATGTACATACCGTAGACACATTAATAACTTGATCTTCCAAAATGTCAACTCATCCTTAAGTCTATCTCGGAGAACCTACGTGTGAAACAACATCACACGCTAAGTACGAACTTTATGAGGCATTAAAACAATATTAAGAAAACATAAAGTAGTACAATTCAGTATATCATATGTATAGTGTGTCATACACATTTCCTATATTCAGCAATCATGTCACAATGTCAACTATCTGCACCGTAGTACCATATACATATTCATGATATTTCATGAAATCATCTCGTCATTATTATTATCGTGTCTGGCCAAAGGCCCATGGAAATCCGGTAGCCTATCTGCACCATAGTGCCATGTAGAGTACGTACTCGAGAGGACGCTCTTTGCTCCTCATATAAGGACACTCATTGCTCCTTCTATTAAAACACCTCGTTAGTGCCAATTGCACTATGGGCTTGGATCCCCATGGTGTATCTTGTTTCATTTTAATCTTGTTATTGTCCAGATTCCTTGTATAGACATGCATTGCCATTATGCATAATAAAATTCTTACCTCGTATTCTACTGAAGCTTGCATTTACTGAAATATGTAACAGATCAGATTTATATAATAATGCAATATCATTTTCAATTTAGGGTTGACTTATCACAAGTCTTCCCTTTTTCATCATTATGCAAGCATAATAAAATGCAGTCACCTGTTTATGCTAGATAGCCTCACTAAGCTTAGTCGATAATCTTTTCCTTCTTTTTGTTACTTGGGTCTTCCTCAATTTCCTTTTGAGCTGTAGAAGACCAATCGAACATAATTTATCGCTATTCTTTGTTAGACTTAAATCTAACATTACTAACTTAATTGCAAGACATAATTATTCGAATATAAAATATTTTTGAAATTTTCCCAAATTTTCATGTGATTTCCGAATTGATCCTTAGGTCATTACTGACCATTTTGAACTTTAATCAATTGTTCAAGCTCAAATTGAACAATTTCATCACTATTTACTTATTTTGGACTATTATCCTTTTAGTCCTTAAACTTTATAAAAGTGACATTTTGGTCACCATATTGCCTTTGTATATTAAATTAATGTACAAATTTAACCTTTCACATAATTCTAACATTCTTATACATTTTCCTTCAACTTCCAAACTTTATTCACTTTAGTCCTTCACCAATTCTTTATTTCGAATTTGGTTCCTCTTGACTACTTTCTTGACATATCAATCCTTCAACTTTCATAACATGCTTAAATCTTTAATTCTATCAATTTTCCATAAATTCAAGCCCAATCCTTAATTTTTACTAAATTGTCGAATTGGTCCTTAAATTTCCAAAAATTTCATTTTGGTTCCTAATCACCAATTCAAGCCACTTTCACCATAATTCAATGATTTCAATGCTAAAATAATTTTTACAATAATTTCCCCTAATTTTTCCAAAATTTTGAAATGGTCCCTAAAATCACAACTTGGGAAATTATTCAACATATCATCAAAATAAGTCTTCTAACATCATAATTCAATCAATCCCATCCTCAATTTAACTTCCTAACCAAAGGGTTTATAATCTCTAACATGGAATTTATCCAAATCCAACCTTAATTCCATGTTTAAATCATCAAATTAATTAACTACAAGTCTAATTTCATCATCAACTTCAATTTCCACAACCAATCTTCATCCATAACATAACTCATACTTAACCTTTATCATGCAAGAATACTATCAAATTGAAGAGAATCTAGTGTAGAACAATTTACCTTAAACAAATTTGCTTGAAACTAGTCTTAATTTTCTTCAAAATTGGCTTGAAAGTTTGAAAATTTCTTTCTTCTCTCTTCTTGCTGAGTTTCAAACAGCTCTTGGGGTTTTAAGATGATTTTTATCATCTTTTATCTATTTAATCCAAGTGTCTAAGTAAATGAATTTAAAATTCATTTAAATAGTAAAATTACCATCTTGTCCTTTTATTATAATGTCCATGATTCAATCTCATAAAAATCAGTGGCTAAGATTTAATCCATGTGTAAATCTTCTTCCAAAATTGCCCTCAAAGTTTCAAAATATTTCAAAAATGCCATCCATGGCAAATGTCCAATTTGCCCTCCAAGTAGACTTTATTTACAAGTCTTGAAAATTGCCATTCCATTACCATTTAACTAAATATAGTTAGAATCCAAAAAAATATAATAAATTGCTCATAAAATAATATTTTATGAGTTTTCCATAATTTCTTGGAACTATCTTTAAAATTTCAGTTCGATCCGATTACCGATAATTACTGAGAAATTTTACCGGATGCCTTTCTTCTTAGAAACCTTATCTCCTCAATCCATCTCGGACATTATTAACTTAAAATAAATCCCTTTTATCAATCAAAATATTAAATATGGGACCTTCCCATATGGTCACCCATCCTTATACTACTCTGGTTTGAGCACGCTCAACAATTTTCATTCGATCCAAAAATGCTAATAATACAAGCCTCGTATGAAAAATCCGAGTAACATGGAAATGCCACTCTTGGGGGTGAAATATTCACTTACGGGGTTAACTTACATAACTTTTGAAAATTACACAATGGTCCCTGAACTTTTCCAAGTTTACACTTTTACCCCTTAAACCTTCAAAAATTTCAATTTGGTCACTATTCCAAAAGTTGAGATATTACATGCAGCCACAGTGGCTTGTTCCTCAACCACAATAGTTCTTGTTCTTCTTCTTTTTTAGAGGTCAATTCAACATCTTCAATACTTTTTTCTTTATCTTTTTTGCTTGGCCAGCGAGGACACCAATTTTGGTGCTGGTAGCTGATTGCATGTACTCATTATTTGTTCTTTGCTTTATTCTATCACATCTTTACTTCTTTGTTTTTCCTAGTTTTTAATTACAATAAATCTGCCTTTGTGGCATGTTTTTCTCTGCCTTTATGAAACGTTCTCTTTTCTCTTTTGACATGTTTTCAGTCTTCTTTATCAATTATTTAACCGTTCTTTTAAATTATTTTATTTCTCAGGGTTGGATTTGACGTCGCCTCAACTGATCATGTCACTTATTTCAGATTTGTTCGTATCTATCTTTTATTCGAGTCTTTTGGTTGAATTTTTAACCTTTTCCTTGGGTAGTCCTTGTATGATCCTAAGTGACTAGTTTACTATTTTACTTGAGTATGTAACACCCCGAAAACCAGTCTAGTAGGAATTAGGTTTCGATGATCAGAAATTTTGTATCGAAATGGTCCAATCAATGTTTTGACTCCTTTATTGTACTCAATTGTAATGAAATTAACCTTAATTGAGCTTAGTTATTGATCTTGAACCTTTTTGAAAGAATTGAAAGTCATTTAGTGACTAATTTGTGAGAATTGAAAGTTTTGGGGTAAAAGTGTAAAATTTTGGAAGTTGAAGTACCACCCTTATAATTATCCCAATTTCTTGGGTGATTCACCGCCTTGCTTACCATAATCACGTGAAATGAACATGGGAATTAAGAAAGATGATATATAGTCATCATCCTTTAATAAAGCAAGAAAAGAATTTAATATAAATTAAAGCTTACCCTTGTTGGTAGGAAATCTTATGATTGGTTCTTGAAAGGGTGGAAAATATGATAGCTATCCTATGGCCAAGGAGATCATTGGATATGCAATCTTTGAAAGGGAAGTTAAAGCATTTCTTTACAACCGAGACCAAGCTCCCAATTTTTTCTTCATCTTTATCCATCAAAGCTAAGCAAGCACCACAATTGTCATCTTCTTCCTTAAGCTCAAGCAAGCACCTCACATCAATCTTTGGAGTTTCTTTGATTTTAAAACACCAAATTAAAGCTCTTGGATTGGTGAGTTAAATAAACCCCTCAAACAATTTATTGATTCCATGGGTATTTGAAGCTTAATTTCAAGATTAGGTCTTGAAAGTCAAAGTTTGAACCCATGTGTTATAAGCTTAAGCCCATAGAACTAATGTTGTATACAAGCTTTATTAAGCTTGTATATTGATTTCGAATCATTGAATATGATTGTAACAATTTCCTTAATCTTTTGCCTGGCTCAAGCTTTGGAAGATCAACCACAATCTCCTACTAGAGCTAACAGCAAGGGAATTGTAATCTGGGAGCCTTAAGAGCTACGAAAATCACGGTGAGTGTAGTCGGAGTCTCGGGATTAGGCTAGGTACCTTCCCGATTTCATTTTCATTGAATATCTTAGTGCTAACAATGATAATAAAGTCATTGCATCGGACCCTTTGGAGGGTGTATTGGTAAGCTTCGGTAAGCTTCCTTATTGATCTATTGAAACATTGAATATTGAGTATTGTCATTGAATCATGGAGCATCGAACATTGCCATTGAACTATAGAGTATTGTTTATTGTCATTGAATCATTGAATATTGACCATTGACATGCCATTGAACTATATAGTATTGTTTATTGTCATTGAATCATTGAATATTGACCATTGACATGCCATTAAAAAGATCATTGCATTGTTATTGATCATTGGAAATTGACCATAAAACTATTACCATTGTTATTGAATAATTGAACATGTGTCATTGGCCAACTATTGTTATCAAACTCATTGGATCATTGAAATGGACCTAAGGGTCAACATATTGTTATTGAATCATTGAACCTATTGATATTGATAATATATTGAGTATTGGTCTAAATTACCGAACCTTGGATTCGAGTGGACATTGGATACAATTGGCATGCCATAGGATTTATGAGCTTATTGGTACGGGCGGACTACGATCCTTGGGCTACGGCCTTTATATTAGCGAGGTGGAGGGATGTTGTGTTCGTCAATTGGCAAGGCGGAGGGACTAGACCATTATTGATTTGGCGAGGCGTAGGAATCTGTGTATCCATTATCATGATCAATCTAAGGGTTATTATTGATTGATATGAACTATGGACATGGAATAAAAGAACCATCAATATTGAACTTGTTGCATTGTTATTGAACATTGATAAAATGCCATGAAGATATTGCCTAAGCATGTATTTGATTGCATATCGTATTTTTGGTAATTTTGTGACTACCTCACTAGGCAAAGTATCCATAACACATTTTATCCCATGCATTTCAGGTCGATAAAGTCATCGGTTCAAGATCCGGGCTAGTCAAAAGTTTCGGCAAGTCACTATAAAGCCAAAGTAATGTATTTTGCCCTTATAAACTCCTAGAATTGTGGAAAAGTAGTTAGATTAGTCACTTTTAGTCCTTTTATTATGTGTATAATGCTGGTGGCATGTATAATCCCTAAGGTCCCTAAGTGACCTTTTAAAATTTGGCTAAAAGTGGCATAATTAGCTTAATAAAGTGAAAGCTTAGTAAATGGATTCACATTAGCATAAATTTTGGCATGCTAGTAGATTGTCATATTATAATCTTGCTGGTAAAGTTTCATTGAATTTGGACATCGTTTGATAGGTTAAATTGGATAAAAACCAGTCAAAATCTGCCATTAAAGTACAGGGCTAATAGATATGGGTTATGGCGTATCGATATGGGTATGCATATTTGGACATGGTCAACATAGCGTATCGATGCGTCAAAGGACGTATCGATACGAAAAGTTAACAATGGAATTTGGAAAATTAATTGCATCGCTACGGCTATTAGGGTGTATCGAAACAATTAACCTAGGTCAACTCGTACCGATACGGTTCCTTAGCTTTATCGATACGAGCCTTGTTTATCGAATTTTGATAATTATTAAATTCTTAGAGTACCGATACAGGCTCATTGATTCATAACTGCTTTAATGGTCTTAATTAGGCGTACCGATACGGCCTCCCGAGTATTGGTACGGTTTCTGGTAAGTTAGTTAATAATTATGGAAACTTATGAAATGGTCACTATTTATTGGAAAGATTAATTGTGCTAGTAAATAAACCCCGATTAACGTGAAAATTTGCATGATCATGGCAAAAAGTTGAATTTTAGTATAGTAAGGTTAATTTCAGAAAAAGGGCCTCTCAAATACTAAAATTATAGATTAGTCCCAAAAACTTGTAAAAGTTTTAAATTGGTCCCTATTGGATAATCACAATCTGTTTTGGATTAACTGAACTTGTAGGAACGCTCGACATTGTTTGTCAATATGTTAACACTAATTTAACGAATATTGATTAAAGGTTATTACACCGATCATCGTATTATTATCCGGTAACGCTTTTCGACCCGAATTCCTACCAGGCCAGAAAAATGTTACATTTATGGTATCAGAGCTAGAGTTTAGTCTATTCTAGGACTAAACCAAAGTTTATTGCATTGCTATTGTGTTACCTTGCCACCTAGGAGTTATAAGTGACTTGTTGACTAACTCAATCTCTTTCGTATAGATGTCTAACTCTAATGAAGCTCGTATAGATAAGCTTGTTACCGGCTCCTCTACCCACAGTGAGGAGATTAGAGGTGGAGATCCTCTACCACAATAGAACCCTCCTGCACAAAATCCTGAGCCGAAGGCAACGAATGCTCAGACTGAATGTTATTGGAACATGGCTGACATGTTCAAATAGTTTATGTCTTCAATGAGAGCTAAGCAGGTTATGCAACCTACAACACCAGTTATCCAATAGGTTCTAGCCCCTATTGATAAGCTATCGCAGCTTCGGGCGTATACCTTTATTGATCAGGATGATGACAATCCTGAGGTTGCTGAGTACTGGTTGGATAACACACTACGAATCCTGAATAAGCAGCTATAGTGCTCGGATGAACACAAGCTGGAATGTGCCCTCGCATTACTGGCAGATGAGGTACTCTAATGGTGGAAGACTACTGTTCTCAGGGCATCTGGAGAAGCTATAACCTGGGAGTTCTTTCTTTGAGAATTTTGCAACATGTACATCAGTTAGTACTACCTAGCGGAGAGGCATAACCTATTCCTTCATCTTAAACAAGGTGGACGACCCGTGGAGCAGTATATCCATAATTTTTGTAAGTACTATCGATATGGTGCTGAATATATCAAGAAGGAGGAGGAGAAGTGCATGATGTTTATCGTTGGGCTCAGTGACAAGCTACGCCCTATGTTTACAGCGTTGGGCATTACGAACTTTCAGGACCTGGTGAATCAGGTCAAGGCACTGAAGCTGCTTAGAAAGCTCAGAGGTTTGGAAGATTTATCTGATCTGAGAAGAGGCAATATGATGATTCTCGTCCTCCAAAGCCTAACAAGAAAAGAAAGTATCGAGTTTCGAAGAATAATGTTTATCCTTAGCCTTCTCGATCAGGGAATATTGTTAAACCGCAGACGATAACCCAGTTGTTTGCCAAGGCTGCTTCAGTTGAGAGTACTGGAGGTTCAGGGCGAGCCGTGCAACATCCAGTATGCAACTATTGCTAGAATAAACACCCGGCAGGACAATGTCGTAAGCAGTCTGGAGCTTGCTATTTCTATGGTTAACAGGGCCATTTTATCTAAGACTGTCCATTGAATACCAGCAAGCTTGTTGCCACACCAATGGTTACAGCATCACTGGCTCAGTCTTATCGAGGTAAAAGATCGAAGCAGGGTTCATCGGGGGCTACGGTGAGACTCAGTGGCTTGGCTAAGGTTTCAAACAGACATGATTCAATGGCCCCTACCCAAATGTACCATATGAGAAGCTGTGAGAAAGAGGATGATCCTAACATCATTGTAGGTACTGTTGAGTTGTACTCTCATTCTATTTATGCATTGATTGATCCTGGCTCCACACATTCTTTCATTAGTACAATATTAGCTAAGAAGCATAAGATGTCTTTTGAACACTTAGTATCTAAGATCTCTGTAACCAATCCATTGGGTGATTGTGTCACCATAAGCCTGGTGTATAAGAATTATCCCTTAAAGATCCAAAAGATTCTTTTCCTGGCCAACCTATTGGCATTACTGATTCACGAATTCGATGTTATATTAGGACTGGATTGGCTCAGTGAACATAAAGCTTGGGTAGATTGCTCTAAAAAGAAGTTGTACCTTCGAGGCCTTGGCAAGGAGAGTGTCACCCTGATGAGTTCAAAAAATCCATTCTTCTATGCTTTAACCTCATAAACCAAGGATGAGCCTCAACTACTTAATATTGATATTGTATGTGAATTTACCAATGTCTTTCCTGATGAACTTTCAAGTTTACCTCCAACCCGTGAAGTGGAATTTGGCATCGAAGTGCAACCTGGAACAACTCTAGTTTTCATTGCACCTTACCGTATGGTCGCAGTTGAGCTAAAAGAATTAAAGGCTCAGATTCAAGACCTTCTTGACAAGGGTTTCATTCGACTGAGTTCTTTATCTTGGAGAGCTCCAGTCCTCTTTGTAAAGAAAAAGGATAGATCCATGAGGCTGCGTATCGACTATCGATAATTAAACAAGGTGACCATTAAGAACAAGTATCCTCTACGAGAACAAATGAATTGTTCGATCAGTTTAAGGATGTTTCTGTGTTTTTCAAGATTGATCTAAGGTCAGGGTACTATCGAATGAGAGTTAAAGAGCATGATATACCCAAGACTGCCTTTCGTACTAGGTATAGGAATTACGAATTCTTGGTGATGCCATTTAGGCTAACCAATGCACTGACAACCTTTATGGACCCAATAAAACGGGTTTTTAGACCCTATTTGGACAAGTTTGTGGTGGTATTCATCGATGATATATTGATCTACTCCAAGAATATTGCGGAACATCGAAATCACCTTCGAATTGTATTGCAGACCCTGCGGGAGAAGCAGTTGTTTACAAAATTTTCCAGGTGTGAGTTTTGGCTCACCGAAGTTGCCTTCCTTGGGCACATTGTATCGACTTTAGGCATCCAAGTAGATTTCGAAGAAAATCCAAGCTATTCTATATTGGAAACCACCGAAGAACATCGAAGAAGTAAGAAGCTTTCTTGGTCTAGCTGGCTATTACTGCAGTTTCGTGAAATTTTTTTCCATGATAACAGCCCCATTGATAAAGTTATTGAGAAAAGACGTTCCTTTTGTTTGGACCGAGGAACAAAAAAGAAGCTTTGACCAGCTAAAATAAGTTTTGACTCATGCACCCGTTCTAACCCAACCCGAGTTTGGCAAGGACTACACGGTCTATAGTGATGCATCGTATCTCGGGTTAGGATGTGTTCTTATGCAAGAAGGTAAGTTCATAGCTTATGCATCTCCACAACTTAAGCCACATGAGTCGAACTACCCTACGCACGATTTAGAATTGGCTGCAGTTATCTTTCCATTGAAAATCTGGAGGCATTATCTCTACAGGGAGAAATGCTATCTCTTCACCGATCATAAAAGTCTCAAGTATCTTCTGACTTAAAATGAGTTGAATCTTCAGCAACGGAGATGGATGGAACTCCTTAAAGACTATGACCTAGTCATTGACTACCATCCGGGCAAGGCCAACGTTGTAGCTGATGCACTTAGCCACAAACCTCAGCCTGGTAGGTGTTGTCATTAACAATTGAACCCTATATTGTCACTGTATCAAACTCATTGAATGATCATTGTATTGTAGCCCCTCGTGCTATTAATGCACACTTCCGTCTTCGGAAGCACCGTTGTCTTGTAGCTAAACTCTAGGTTCAGTCTACCATCGTATGGAGAATCAAGGCTTTATAGGATCAAGGCCCTCAGTTGCAATCTATTTCTTCTAAGGTGCAAGGTGATGATGAATCTGACTTCAGAATTAATTCTGAAGGTCTCCTATGCTATCGTGATCGAATTTGTGTACCCAACGATGAAACTCTCCGTACTGATATTCTGAAAGAAGCTCACTCAAGCTTATTCTCTGTACACCCGGGTTCTGTTAAGATGTACAAGGATTTCTGAGAACTCTAGTGTTGGCGAGGCATGAAACAAAGCTATAGTTGATTTTGTGTCCAAATGTCTTACTTGCCAGCGTGTCAAAGCTAAACATCGTGTTCCTACCAGCCTATTGCAACCCATCGACCTATCATAATGGAAGTGGGAGAAGATTACCATGTACTTTGTTTTTAGTCTTCCTTTAACTCTTGCAAAATATGATGCCATATGGGTCATTGTGGACTGCTTCACCAAGTCAGTACACTTCTTACCAGTTAGAATGGACTATGGCCTACCAAAGGTAGCTGACTTGTACATCAAAGAATTTGTGAGACTTAATGGAGTACCTAAGTCAATCATCTCTGATCGAGACCCATGATTTGCTTCTCATTTCTAGAGAACATTGTAGGATGCTATGGGCACCAGAGTTAACCTTAGTACCGCGTTTCACCCTTAGTCCGACAGCCAGTCAAAAAGGGTAATTCAAATTTTGAAAGACATGCTTCGAGCATGTATCATCAATTTTGGTGGATCTTGGGAGAAATCCGTATCTCTTATCGAGTTTGCCTACAATAATAGTTATCAAGCTTCCATCGAGATGGCACCATTTGAGGCGTTGTATGGCAGACATTGCAGAACTCCACTATGTTGGTCTAAACTCAGAGAAGGCAAGATATTGGGCTATGACCTACTTCGAGAAATCGAAGAACAGGTTACCATTATCCATGATCGCTTGAAGGAAGCCTTTGACCGGCAAAAGGCCTATGCTGACCTTAAACAAAGGGATATCCAATATGAAGTTGGTGAAAAAGCTTTTCTCAAAGTGTCACCGTGGCAGAAAATTCTGAGGTTCGACAGAAATGGGAAATTAAGTCCTAGATTCATTGGACCTTTTGAGGTCATTGAGAAAGTTGGCTTGGTAGCTTACCGTTTAGCATTGCCCTCAAAATTGAGCAGGATTCATGATGTCTTTCATGTGTCCATGCTTCGCAAGTACCAATCCAATCCTTCACATATCATAAAATCAGAATCTATGCAGATCCAACCAGATTTGACCAATCCAATCCTTCACATATCATAAAGTCAAGAGGCTTCGTAATAAGTCGTTGCCATTAGTCAAAGTTCTCTAGAAGAGTCATTCAGTGGAAGAAGCCACTTGGAAACCAAAAGAGACGATGAAGAAGCAGTACCATCATCTCTTTGGTTCATATAAAAATCCGAGGACAAATTTTTTCATAAGGGGGAGAGAGTTGTAACACCCAAAAAATCGGTCTAGTCAGAATTAGGTTTTGATGATTGGAATTTTTTTATCAGAATGGTCTAATCAATGTTTTGACTCCTTTATTGTACTCAATTGTAATAAAATGAACCTCAATTGAGCTTAATTACTGATCTTTGACCTTTTTGAAAGAACTAAAAGTTATTTAGTGAGTAATTTTTGAGAATTGAATGTTTTGGGGCAAAATTGTAAACTTTTGGAAGTTGAAGGACCACCCTCGTAGTTATCCCAATTTCTTGGGTGATTCACCACCTTGCTTAGCATAATCACGTGAAATGAACATGGGAATTAAGAAATATGACATATAGCCATTATCCTTTAATAAAGCAAGAAAATAATTTAATATAAATTAAAGCTTACCCTTGTTGGTATGAAATCTTATGATTGGTTCTTCAAAGGGTGGAAAAGATGATAGCTATCTTATGGCCAAGGAGAGCATCAGATATGTAAGCTTTGAAAGGGAAGTAAAAGCATTTCTTTACAACTGACACCAAGCTTCCAATTTTTCTTCATCTTTATCCATCAAAGCTAAGCAAGCACCACCATTGTCATCTTCTTCCCTAAGCTCAAACAATTTATTGATTTCAAAACACCACACTTCAATCTTTGGAGTTTCTTTGATTTCAAAACACCAAATTAAAGCTCTTGGATTGGTGAGTTAAACCCCTCAAACAATTTATTGATTCCATAAGTATTTAAAGCTTAATTTCATGATTAGGTCTTGGAAGTCAAAGTTTGAACCCATGTGTTATAGGCTTAAGTCCATGGAACTAATGTTGTCTAAAAGCTTTAGTAAGCTTGTATATTGATTTTGAATCATTGAATATGATTGTAACAATTCCTTAATCTTTTGCCTAGCTCAAGCTTTGGAAGATCAACCACCATCTCCTACTATAGCTAAAGGCAAGGGAATTGTAATCCGGGAGCCTTAAGAGCTACAAAAATCAAGGTGAGTGTAGTCAGAGTCTCGAGATTAGGCTAGTTGCCTTTCCGATTTCATTTGCATTGAATATCTTAGTGCTAACAATGATAATAAAGTTATTGCATCAGACCCTTTGGAGGGTGTATTGGTAAGCTTCGGTAAGCTTCTTTATTGATCTATTGAAACATTGAATATTGAGTATTATCATTGAATCATGGAGCATCGAACATTTCCATTGAACTATAGAGTATTGTTTATTGTTATTGAATCTTTGAATATTGACCATTGGCATGCCATTTAACTATAGAGTATTGTTTATTGTCATTGTATCATTGAATATTGACCATTGACATGCCATTGAAAAGATCATTGCATTGTTATTGTAATATAAAAAAATTTTGGTTAGTGACCAAAATGAAAATTTTGAAAGTTTAGTGGTCAAAGTATAAACTTTGGAAAAGTTCATGGACTAAATTTAGAAAAATGAATAGTTCACCCCAAGAATAACGTTTTTGTGTTATCCGAATTTTTTGTACGGGGCTTGTATTTTTTGCTATTAAGCGATAAAGTTTAGAAAAATATTCGGATAATCAGATCGAATTATAAATTCAAGATATTTTAAAGGATGATAAGGCAAGGTTAAAAATGTAATTTCCATGTCTTAAATGATAGGATTTAACATGGACCATTCAATTTAAAGTAGGTTTCCATGTTAAATATGAGCCATTGGATGAAAAATGGCAAGATGGTAATTTTGAGAAATTTCAAGGGTAAATTTGGTAATCACTAACTCCTTGGATTGTTTTGGACCCTTGGATTGGTAGGTAAACATGTGGCTTGTTATGGAGCTTTGGATTTCAAGGGTGAAAAGGTCATTAGACATTAAAATGAATTTTAAATTCATTTTAAATATATTAAAGACAAATGGCTAAATTAAAAAGGAAAGGAAAATTCAAGACTTTTCTCCCATTTTCAGCCCATTGTTCGAACACTCCTAAGGTAAGGGAGAAAAACTTTATTTTTGATTTTTCAAGCTTAATTGGTTAGATTTTGGATGAAAGCATGAAACATGAAATTGATCTACATGAAATTCTCTACCTTTTGGTACCATTTGTTCATGTTTTCATGCTTGAAACCTTAGTTTTGTGAATTTGATGGATGAAGGTGATGTTTATATATGATGTTTTAAGATGAGATTTTGATGTAGTTGTTGTTGTAGAATCATATCCAAGCTTGTATGATGATTAAAACAATTTGGAAGTAGATAAATCCTAATTTGTTTAAAGTTAGGGTTTTATAGGAAGTTGAATTTGGATTGATTTTGATGTGGGAATAATTATAGAGGCTTGGAAATGAGGTTTAGAAGTTGAATTCATGCTTGAATCAAGTTGGAAATTTTGTCTAGAGTGACTCTTCAAATTTGGCATTTAGGAAGAAAATTAGGGAAAATTTTGGGAAAATTTCCTAAGGTTAGAAATGATGGGAAAATGATGTTACAAGGCTTAGAATGTTGTTTGGACCAATTTGGAACTCTGTTAAGTTATAGGGACCTTTTCGCATATTTTGGGAAATTTAAGGATTAAGGTAAAAATGTTGAAAAGTTGAGGTATTATGCTGAAGTTTGATGTTAGAAGATTCAATTGGATCATTTTGGAAGTTTTCAAAGTGTTGAGGATCAAATGGCAAATTAAGGAAAATATGGGATTGAAATGAAAATTGGTTAGAAAGCTATGTATTAAGCTTGAAAGTATTTTGGAATATTTGAATATGTTGTTTAATGATTGAATTTAAAGTTTAATGACAAGGGACCATTTTGAATAATTTGGAAAGTTGAGGTAAATTCTAAAAGAATTCACTTTATGGTTATTTTTAGGCATTTTATTCCTAATATATGTCTATGTTAGTTTAATACTAACATACGCTTTAAAATATATGTATTCGGTAAACGATGATTTTATAGATAGTGAATGTGATCAAGATCGTTTTGCGAGCAAGTCTAAAGCTAAGGAAAAAGTTCAAGAGTAAAGCTACAAGCTATAGTAAGGTTTACTAATGAGGCATCAAGTGAGAGCAATGCATACATAACATAATGCATGGATGTTTTATACATCACTTGTAGTACTTGCGATGAGTCTACTTGTTTATATATTGGCACAACATTTAAGTCATTTATCATTTATTTGACATATTTTAAATATGTCAAAGATTGAAAACAAATGCATTGACCACTAGTTATTGATGATGGTATACTATGAATGTTATTTAGGGTATGAACTGTCCAATGATAAATTATATTGATATACATTGCCATGGATGGAATAAATATAGAAATTATGCCCAAATAAGTCAATTGAGGGACATGATATAGTTGGCATGCCATAGAGTCTAGCAGCACACTTCATAATCGGGAATTCGGGATAGCACTGTAGTGTACCTAAAGGTCGCTTAGTGTATGGTTAGCACAGTCTTATAAAGGTGCGGGAAGCACTTCGGTGCATATTTGACTCGTGTATCCAGGGTCCTCATAGGTCTATATTTAGGCTTTGAAATCGGGTTATAAATCGGGCTATGAAATCGGTAAATAATGGGTAAACGGGTTAAAGAGTTTATACACTCTTAAAATTATGGCAAGTATATTAGTAAGAAAATGTATATCCGGTTTATATCGTACTTATGTATGATTAATATGATGGTAAATCATATCTAGTGATTTAAATGCATGAAAACGGTTACATATTATTAGTTATTGTTATGTTATTTGCACTGAATATTATTGTTGCCTCACTAAGTACATAGTTAGCGTGTGATGGTTTTCACGCGTAGGTAAAATTCAGAAATCAGAGAAAGGAGTGGGCATCCTACTATCTAGAGTATATTAACGGTATCAGTAATAACATCCTTTGATGTATTTTGATGTTTCTAGATGGCATGTATATGTTAAAGTTTGCCTGTTACATACTAGTTTATATATGGTTTGTAATAATATATATAGAGAGACTAGTTATGTTTATAATATATGATGAGTAATCATGTTCTAATTAAAATCGGGTAATAACCAAATAGAGATAAATTAAGCAATCATGTAGATTTTTGTTTTAGGCAGTTATATTCTATGTACTTTATAGATAAGATTTGTTAAGTTGTTGCCTGAAATTGGACTTAATTCGATAGGATAAAAATTCGGTAAATGATTTTATGTGATAAAAAATTGTGATACTCTAATTGGTATTTATTATAGAATACTGATTAGGGTGTTACATTTTTTGGTATCAGAGCTGCAGATTTAGCCGGTTCTGGACATAAATTGGGTATATAGATAGTGGGGAATTATATACATGCCACTAGGATGCAAGATTACTAACATTTGTATGAATATAAGTGGATACCTAATAATTAATGTTGTTAATCCTTATTTATAAAGGATGATTGTGACATTAACAGATGTCAGATCATCGAGAATCTTGTCAGGCATTTGAGAAAGATATGTCTGCTCAGAGCGGAAGTAATGAGGTGAATCAGAATCCACGTCGGGGGCAGCACAATGTGGAGCCAGTAGCTCAGGAACAAAGAAATATGCATGTTAAAGACCAGGGTTTATTTCTTCAAGCATTGGATGCTATTATCAATCGGAGAGCAACAGTATCAATTCCAAAGGAATTAATAAAGATGAAAGCACCAGAATTTAAAGGTGACATTGATGTTGATCTTATGGCTGTAGATTATTGGTTAAATGATATTAAGATCATGTTGAGTAGGATTCCTTGCGATGATCAAGGAAAATTGGAAGGAGTAGTATCTCTCCTAATGGAACAAACAGTGTGTGGTGGAATGTAGTTGCTGCACGAGTTCCTCCAGAACAAATTACATGGGAGTTCTTTCAGAAGAAATTCAAAGAAAAGTATATTGGGGATTTTTTCATTGAGGAAATGAGGCGACAGTTCTTGGATTTGAAGCAATCGGGCAGGATGGTATATGAATATGAATGTGAATTCAATAGACTGAGCCGATTTGCAGAAGAATTCATTCCAACTGAAAAATCTAGGATTGATAAATTCATAGCCAGGTTGGACTCTTAGTATAAAAGGGTATTGGTTTCCCGCAACTTTACCACTTTCTAAGAGGCGGTGAATCGAGCAAAGGCTATAGAGAAAGTGGATCTTGAGGAAAAAAAAGGAAAAACGGGTCTAATCAGGAAAAAGATCTGAAAGTTCTTTTTTTGCGTCGTCATTTAAATGCAGTAAAGGTTTTCCACATCAAAGCCAGGGAACGTCAGATTCTTCTGTTAAAAGGGGATTTTTAGGAGGAAAATTTAAACAAACTCAGACTGTTACTGCGGGTACTCGGGGTTTCGGATTTTTTCCTCCTCCAGAACGTAAACATTGTGGTAAGAGGCATTCTGGTCGATGCTGGTTTGCTGGTGGAGACTGTTATTATTGTGGATAAGCCGGTCATTTCAAAAGAGAGTGTCCAGAGCTTCACTCTGTTCGGTCAGTTGCAGCGCCTCAAAAAATAGAGAAAATAAAGGCGACAAACCAGGAGTGTCCACAACCATTTCTAGTCGAGAAGACAAGGGTGCTGCTTAAGTATACAATATCAAGACTACTCATGATCGTGATGATTCAGAGATTGTAGCAGGTATGATTAAACTCTTTGGTAGATCTATTTTTGCATTAATTGATCTGGGCTCTACCCATTCATATATTAGTTCTAAAGTAGTACTTGAAAGAAATATACCAGTAGACCCAATTTTGAGTGAGGTAGTTGCTATTAATCCCCTAGGACAAAGTGCCAAAGTAGTTTGAATATGCAAAAAGTGTCCTATAAGGATCCAAGGAAGAGAGTTACCAGCCAATCTTATGGAATTACATTTTCAAGAGTTCGAAGTTATTCTCGAAATGGATTGGTTGTCGGCATATGACGCTATGGTTGAATGCCGATTAAAAAGGGTAGTCTTAAAAGGACCAGATGGTTTGAAAATAGTCTTTGAAGGAGAAAGGTAGAATTATTTGAGCCATGAGATTGCAGCTGTAGCTGCTGGAAAGCTGTTATCATGTGAGTATGAAGCTTATTTAGCTCATGTGATAAATGCTCCAAAGACAAATATATATTTGGAAAATATACCCACAGTGAGGAAATTTCCAGATGTTTTTTTTTGAATGAATTACCAGGACAACCTCCGGATTGAGAGGTGGAATTTGGTATTGGCGTGTTTCTTGGAACAACACCAATATCAATAACACCTTATAGAATAGATCCTACAAAACTCAAAGAGCTGAAGGCTCAATTACACGAATTATTGGATAAAGGTTTTATACGACCAAGTATATTACTATGGGGAGCTTCAGTCTTATTTGTTAAAGAGAAGGATGGGTCAATGAGGTTATGTGTGGATTACCGTCAACTTAATAAAGTAACGGTAAAGAATAAATATCCTTTACCAAGGATTGATGACCTCTTTGATCAACTTAAAGAAGCAACGATGTTTTCTAAAATTCATCTTCGATCGGGGTATGATCAATTGAAGATCAAAGAAGCATATATCTCAAAGACAGCTTTCAGAACTAGATATGGGCATTATGAGTTTGTAGTAATGATTGGACTTAAAAATGCACCAACAGCTTTTATCGATTTGATGAATTGGATATTCCAGCCATATTTGGACTAGTTTGTGGTGTTATTCATAGATGATATATTGGTTTATTCAAGAACCAAAGAGGATCATGATACTCATCTTCGAGTAGTACTTCAGATCCTCTAGAAAAGAACTTATATGCAAAGCTGTCAAAGTGTGAATTCTGGCTGTCTGGAGTAGCTTTTCTTGTACATGTTGTTTCTGAGGAAGGAATTCAAGTTAATCCTAAGAAGGTTCAAGCAATACTTGAATGGAAAGTTCCACAAAGTGTCTCTGAAGTGAGAAGTTTCTTGGGATTAACTGGTTATTATCGGCGGTTTGTGAAAGATTTTTCAATGATTGCCTCTCCAATAACTAAGTTATTAAGGAAAGATGTGTCATTTATTTGGACAGAGAAATGTCAGGAAAGCTTCGACGAATTGAAGAAGATATTAATAGAAGCTCTTGTTTTAGTACAACCAGAATTCGAAAAGGATTTCACAATATATAGTGATGCATCTCATAATGGTTTGGGGAGTGTATTGATGCAAGAGGGAAAGGTTGTAGCGTATGCTTCTCGATAAATCAAAACTCATGAGAGGAATTATCTTACTCATGATTCAGAGTTGGCTGCAGTGGTATTCGCATTGAAGATTTGGCGTCACTATTTATATGGTGAAAAGTGCTACATCTTCACAGATCATAAAAGTTTGATATATTTGTTGTCTTAAAAGGAGCTTAACTTGAGACAAAGAAGATGGATAGAATTGATTAAGGACTATAATGTAATCATTGACTACCATCCGGGGAAGGCTAATATGGTAGCAGATACACTTAGCCAGAAGACATTTTCTGCCTTAAGAATGTTGAATGCTTAGCTAAGGTTACATGAAAATGGTGCAATAATGGTTGAGTTTCAAATTAAGCCTACCTTGATAGAAAGGATTAAAGAGTTACAAGCAAAGGATAAGGAATGGTTGGAAAAGAAGAAACAAGTGGAACAAGGGGAATCTAAAGATTTTGAAATAAAATCAAATGGGTGTCTACACTACAAGGGACGTGTGTACATTCCTGATAATGAGGATCTAAAGAGGGAAATACTTTCGGAAGCACATTTCAATCCTTTAACTATGCATCCAGGTGGTAACAAAATGTATCAAGATGTAAAGAGTCAATTTTGGTGGCCTAGCATGAAACGAGCTATCTTTGAGTTCGTTGCTAAATTCTTATCATGTCAACAAGTAAAGGCAGAATATCAAGTTCCATCAGGGTTGCTCCAACCGATCTCAATTCCACAGTGCAAATAGGAAAAAAGTTACAATGGATTTTGTAACAGGTTTACCATCAACGCCAGGTAAGAAAGATTCGATTTGCGTGATTGTGGATCAATTGACGAAGACGGCACATTTCATACCAGTTCGAATAGACTACTCTTTGAGCAAGTTGGCGGAGATATATTAAGGAAATTGTTAGATTGTATGGAGTTCCTATGTCTATCATTTTTGATAGAGATCCAAGATTTTCTTCGAGGTTTTGGAGTGCATTACATGAAGTATTAGGAACTCGGCTACATTTCAGCACTGCTTTCCATCCCCAAACAGATGGACAATCGGAAAGAACTATCCAGATACTTAAAGATATGCTCAGAGCATGTATATTAATTTTTGCAGGTTCATGGGAAAAATACCTTCCATTAGCTGAGTTTGCCTACAACAACAGTTACCAAACAAGTATTAAGATGGCACCTTATGAAGCATTATATGGAAGAAAATGCCGAACACCGTTGAATTGGTTCGAGTTGGAGGATCAAAAGATCATCGAACCAGATCTTGTTTAAGAGACGGAGAATAAGGTAAGGGTAATTCAAGATAATATCAAGGCTGCTTCTGACAGAAAAAAGTCGTATTTAGATCTTAAAAGAAAGGATATTGAGTTCGAGGTTGGTGATAAAGTATTCTTGAAGGTTTCACCCTGAAAAAAGATATTACGCTTTGGATGAAAAGGAAAGCTTATTCCAAGATTCATTGGTCCTTATGAAATCTTAAAGAGGGTTGGTCCAGTGGTGTATCAACTAGCTTTACCACTGGAATTGAGTAAGGTTCATGATGTATTTCATGTCTCCATGGTTCGGAGATATCGATCGGATCCTTCACATGTTATTACGCTAGAAGAGATCAAGATTCAATTGGATTTGTCATATAATGAAGAACCTGTGAAAATTTTAGCTTGAGCAGAAAATCAATTAAGGACCAAGAAGATTCATCTAGTTAAATTCCTATGGAGAAATCACAAGGTAGAGGAAGCTACTTGGGAGACAGAAGAAATAATGAAAAAGCAGTATCCGTACATTTTTGAACCAAGTAAGTAAGAAAAATTCAAGGAAAAATTTTGTTAAGGGGAGAATTATAATATCCCAAATTTTTTGTTAGTGACCAAAATAAAAATTTTGAAAGTTTGGTGGTTAAAGTATGAACTTTGGAAAAGTTCAGGGACTAAATTGAAACTTCAAAAGTTATGTATTATAGTCCCATAAATGAATAGTTCATCCCCAAGAATGACATTTTCGTGCTACCCAAATTTTTTGTACGGAGCTTCTATTTTTGGCTATTAAGCGATAAAGTTTAGAAAAAGATTAGGATAATCAGATCGAATCAGAAATTCAAGATATTTTAAAGGATGATAAGGGAAGGTTAAAAATGTTATTTCCATGTCTTAAATAGTAGGATTTAACATGGGCCATTGTATTTAAAGTAGGTTTCCATGTTAAATATGAGCCATTTGATGAAAAATGGCAAGATGGTAATTTTGAGAAATTTCAATGGTAAAGTTGGTAATCACTAACTCCTTGGATTGTTTTGGACCCTTAGATTGGTAGGTAAACATGTGGCTTGATATGGAGCTTTGGATTTCAAGGGTGAAAATGTCATTAGACATTAAAATAAATTTTAAATTCATTTTAAATATATTAAAGACAAATGGCTAAATTAAAAAGGAAAGGAAAATTGAAGACTTTTCTCCCATTTTTAGCCCATTGTTCGAACACTCCAAATGTAAGGGTGAAAATTTTTATTTTTGATTTTTCAAGCTTAATTGGTTAGATTTTGGATGAAAGCATGAAACATGAAGTTGATCTACATGAAATTCTCTATCTTTTGGTAAAATTTGTTCATGCTTTTCATGCTTGAAACCTTAGTTTTGTGAATTTGATGGATGAAGGGGATGTTTATATATGATGGTTTAAGATGAGATTTTGATGTAGTTGTTGTTGTAGAATCATAACCAAGCTTGTATGATGATTAAAACTATTTGGAAGTAGATAAATCCTAATTTGTTTAAAGTTAGGGTTTTGATAGGAAGTTGAATTTGGATTGATTTTGATGTAGGAATAATTATAAAAGCTTGGAAATGAGGTTTAGAAGTTGAATTCATGCTTGAATCAAGTTGGAAATTTTGTGTAGAGTGACTCTTCAAATTTGGCATTTAAGAAGAAAATTAGGGAAAATTTTGGAAAAATTTCCTAAGGTTAGAAATGATGGGAAAATGATGTTACAAGGGTTAGAATGTTCTTTGGATCAATTTGGAACTTTGTTAAGTTCTAGGGACCTTTTCACATATTTTGGGAAATTTAAGGATTAAGGTAAAAATGTTAAAAAGTTAAGGTATTATGCTGAAATTTGATGTTAGAAGATTTAATTGGATCATTTTGGAAGTTTTCAAAGTGTTGAGGATCAAATGGCAAATTAAGGAAATATGGGATTGAAATGGAAATTGGTTAGAAAGCTATGCATTAAGCTTGAAAGTATTTTGGAATATTTAAATATGTTGTTTAATGATTGAACTTAAAGTTTAATGACAAGGGACCATTTTGAATAATTTGGAAAGTTGAGGTAAATTCTAAAAGAATTCACTTTATGGTTATTTTTAGGCATTTTATTCCTAATATATGTCTATGTTAGTTTAATACTAACATACGCTTTGAAATATATGTATTCGGTAAACGATGATTTTATAGATAGTGAATGTGATCAAGATAGTTTTGCGAGCAAGTCTAAAGCTAAGGAAAAAGTTCAAGAGTAAAGCTACAAGCTACAGTAAGGTTTACTAATGAGGCATCAAGTGAGAGCAATGCATACATAACATAATGCATGGATGTTTTATACATCACTTGTAGTACTTGCGATGAGTCTACCTGTTTATATATTGGCACAACATTTAAGTCATTTATCATTTATTTGACATATTTTAAATATGTCAAAGATTGAAAACAAATGCATTGACCACTAGTTATTGATGATGGTATACTATGAATGTTATTTAGGGTATGAACTGTCCAATGATAAATTATATTGATATACATTGCCATGGATGGAATAAATATAGAAATTATGCCCAAATAAGTCAATTGAGGGACATGATATAGTTGGCATGCCATAGAGTCCAGCAACACACTTAGTGTATGGTTAGCACTGTAGTGTATGGTTAGTGTATGCCATAGGGACAGCATAGCACTGTAGTGTACCTAAAGGTCACTTAGTGTATGGTTAGCACAGTCTTATAAAGGTGCGGGAAGCACTTCGATGCATATTTGACTCGTGTATCCAGGGTCCTCATAGGTCTATATTTAGGCTTTAAAATCGGGTTATAAATTGGGCTATGAAATCGGTAAATAATGGGTAAACGGGTTAAAGAGTTTATACACTCTTAAAATTATGGCAAGTATATTAGTAAGAAAATGTATATCCGGTTTATATCGTACTTATGTATGATTAATATGATGGTAAGTCATATCTAGTGATTTAAATGCATGAAAATGGTTACATATTATTAGTTATTGTTATGTTATTTGCACTGAATATTATTGTTGCCTCACTAAGTACATACTTAGCGTGTGATAGTTTTCGCTCGTAGGTAAAAGTCAGAAATCAGAGTAAGGAGTGGGCATCCTACTATCCAGAGTATATTAACAGTATTAGTAATAACATCCTTTGATGTATTTTGATGTTTCTAGATGGCATGTATATGTTAAAGTTTGTCGGTTATATACTAGTTTATGTATGGTTTGTAATAATATATATATTATATACATATATATGTAGAGACTAGTTATGTTTATAATAGATGATGAGTAATCATGTTCTAATTAAAATCGGGTAATAACTAAATATAGATAAATTAAGCAATCAGATAGATTTTTGTTTTAGGTAGTTTTTAGGCAGTTATGTTCTATATACTTTATAGATAAGATTTGTTAAGTTGCTACATGAAATCAGACTCAATTCGATAGGATAAAAATTCGGTAAATGATTTTATGCGATAAAAAAATTGTGATACTCTATTTGGTATTTATTATAGAATACGAATTAGGGTGCTACGTTTATTGATTATTGGAAATTGACCATGGAACTATTATCATTGTTATTGAATCATTGAACATGTGTCATTGGCAAACTATTGTTATCGAACTCATCGAAACATTGAAATGGACCTAATGGTCAACATATTGTTATTGAATCATTGAACCTATTGATATTGATAATGTATTGAATATTGGCCTAAATTACCGGACCTTGGATTCGAGTGGAGATTGGATACAATTGGTATGCCATAGGATTTTTGAGCTCATTGGTATGGGTGGACTACGGTCCTTGGGCTACGTCCTTTATATTGGCGAGACGTAGGGATGTTGTGTTGGTCAATTGGCGAGGCAGAGGGACTAGACCATTATTGATTTGGCGAGGCATAGGAATCCACGTATCCACTATCACGTTCGATCCAAGGGTTATTATTGATTGATATGAACTATGGACATGGAATAAAAGAACCATCAATATTGAACTTGTTGCATTGTTATTGATGAAATGCCATGAAGATATTGCTTAAGCATGTATTTGATTGCATATCGTAGTTTTGGTAATGTTGTGACTACCTCACTAGGCAAAGTATGCCTAACGCATTTCATGTCATGCATTTCAGGTCGATAAAGTCATTGATTTGAGATCGGAGCTAGTCGAAAGTTTTGGCAAGTCACTATCAAGCTAAAGTAATGTATTTTGCCCTTATAAACTCTTCGAGTGGTGGCAAAGTAGTTAGATTAGTCACTTTTAGTCCTTTTGTTATGTGTATAATGTTGGTGGCATGTATAAGCCTTAAGGGCCCTAAATGACCTTTTAAAAATTTGGCTAAAAGTGGCATAATTAGCTGAAGAATGTGAAAGCTTAGTAAACGGATTCACATTAGCATAAAATTTGGCATGCTAGTAGATTGTCATATTATAATCTTGCTGGTAAAGTTTTATTGAATTTGGACATCGTTTGATAGGTTAAATTGGATAAAACCATTCAAAATCTGTCATTACAGTGCAGGCGTATCAATACGAGTTATGGCGTATCGATATGGGTATGCATATTTGGACATGGTCAACATCGGTCAATATAGCGTATCAATATGTCAAAGAGAGTACCGATACGAAAAGTCAACCCTGGAATTTGGAAAATTAATTGCATGAGTACGATCATTAGGGTGTATTAAAACAATCAACATTGGTCAGCTCGTACCGGTACGGTTCCTTAGCAGTACCTATACGAGCCTTGTTTATCGAATTCTGATAATTATTAAATGCTTATAGTATCGATACAGGTATACACCGTATCGATATGGCTAATTGATTCATAACTGCTTTAACGGTCTTAATTAGGCGTACTGATACAGCCTCCCGAGTATCGGTACGGTTTCTGGTAAGTTAGTTAATAATTTTGGAAACTTATGAAATGGTCACTATTTATTGGAAAAATTAATTGTGCTAGTAAATGAACCCCGATTAACGTGAAAATTTTTGTGATCATGGAAAACAAGTTGAATTTCAGTATAGTAAGGTTAATTTCATAAAAGGGCCTCTCCAATACTAAAATTACAGATTAGTCCCAAAAACTTGTAAAAGTTTTAAATTGGTCCCTATTGGATAATCACATTCTGTTTTGGATTAACTGAACTTGTGGGAACGTTCGACATTGTTTGTCAATATGCTAACACTAATTTAACGAATATTGATTAAAGGTTATTACACTTGTTATCCGGTAACCAGGCTGGGAAGGGGGTGTTACAGACCTCTCCACACAATAATTCCACTCTACATTAGTGAA
The DNA here is from genome assembly GCA_019671005.1 of Hibiscus mutabilis. Taxonomy (NCBI): domain Eukaryota; kingdom Viridiplantae; phylum Streptophyta; class Magnoliopsida; order Malvales; family Malvaceae; genus Hibiscus; species Hibiscus mutabilis. The sequence continues at coordinate 10,510,874 of CM033753.1, read as the reverse complement.
GTATGTAGGGAAAAATTTAAAGGAATAACATGAGGTTCTCTTTTTGTGTTCGCATCATGGTTCCTCATTTGGTTTGAACTTGTGCACAATATCTTCCTTCAGGTTTTTCAAGTTCCTGTTACTATCAATATCATGTTATACATAGAGTATATGTACCTGCAGTGCTTTCAAGGCATGATCTTAGGTGTGCATGTGCCACGCATCTTGGAATTAGATAACAAAAGGTGCCTCAGACCCTTTTGGGTGAGGCCCATTTAATCAGGCACACGTTTGGTGCGTTTAGGCATGCTTTTTGTAAGGCAATAGGTACGAAAAAATCTCACCTCTTTGAAGTTCTCTTCCATTTCTTTTAGTTTTCACTTTCTTAATTAGATATTTACTAGTGTGAAATGAATAGAGTTTGAATTTATACTTATCGAGCATAATGTATATATTCTTTTTCTTTAGAGCATATTTAAATTGATATCAAGCCTGTTGGTAGGTGGATGTTGTTGTTTACCTGGTGGATGCCTATGACAAGGAGAAGTTTATTGAGTCGAAAAAGGAGTTGGATGCTCTCCTCTCTGATGAATCTTTGGCTAACGTTTCATTCCTAATATTGGGCAACAAGATTGATATACCATACGCTGCCCGGAAGATGAGTTGCGTTATCACCTTGGCTTGACCAATTTCACCACGGGCAAGAGTAAAAGTCAACTTGGGAGACTTGAACATCCTCCCCCTCGAGGTATTCATGTGTAGCATTGTTCGAAAAATGAGTTATGGAGTTGGTTTCAAGTGGGTTTCTCAATACATTAAGTAGATAGGTATATAGAATTCAGATATGCTATGCTTTCTTGCTTAATGTTACTTTTATATTGAATTTAGTTGGGATTATCCCTTTCACTTTTGCTTCCATTTTTGATTGAATTGGTAAACATACAAGGAGACATAGAAGTAATTGATGATTTGGCCGCAAATATTAATTTTGAGGGCCATACTTTCCTTCTAGTTATCTTGTTTTGGTCCATTGTTGTCTTATCGATATTAATAATAACATATTTATCCTTTTGATTCAACTAACTCGTAGGTTACCATATGGGAGTGAAAAAACTATTTTAATTTGTTCTGCTATCCCCAATTTATAGGCAAGATTGTATATTTAATTTTCACAATAGTAAATACATTACAATGATGTATATTATCGTTGGAGTTTCATTCTTATTATTATTTTTAGATCAAAGAAGCAATAGGTTTGCTACAATAGAAAAACCGGAAATTCTTGCTCTCTATTACAAGCAGGACACTCAGTTAAGGTCCCAATATTCTGAAACCTCTCATTTGCCCAGATACTTGAAACTTAGTATATTTTTCATGGGTAGAATATGAATCATAATATTTATTATTCAAATCTCTATGTTTATAAAAAAGATAATATTGTCTCAAATTGTAAGTTATAAATTATTTTCTAACAATCCCTCACATGAATGGAATTGAAAGATCAACGAAACTCAATAACACAAAATGACACAAAGTGGTGATAGAGTCTACATAGGATAGGTACACATCAACCCATGAATCTTCTCTTGTAAAAGTATATGTACATTACTAACTGACCAATAGACACAATGTCTTTGAACTTTTTTACTCTTTTGTAAACGATGATATACCTTACATAAATACATCATGACAAGGTCTTGATTATCACGGATATGTTCATGAAGTCGTGAAGAACTCCTGGTTTTGCCAGAGTTTTAGAGAACTATGTCTCTGTAGTTTCCTTAAAGCAACCTCATTTCACTCTCACTACATATATAACTTATGTTGATTGGCTCACCGAAACACAAAAATGATCATTAAAAATATTTGGTTAACATTTTCCACTTTATAATCATTATTTTCATCATAAGAATAGACTTTGGATAATAACCCCACAATGACCTCACAAGGTCTATGTAAGTAGATTGTCCATTTGAACCTAGATCTTGGGATCTCCAGTAAACTAGGTTGAGTTTTTCTTCACATAGCGCCTTAAACATTTATGGGCTTCAATCTCATTCCCTTCGATATTTTTTGAACCTAATCTCAGTTCAACCATTTGGTTAGCGGATCTACAATGTTATCTTTTGATTTTACAAAATCAATAGAGATGACTCTTGTTGAGATCAATTGTCTAATGGTATTGTGTCGATCATGCATGTGTCTTGAACGAATTCTTAGTTTGGGGTTTAGGGGTGAGCACAGGAGCGAAGCCAGAAAATTTAGTTTGGGGTGTCATAATTTAAAATTTGTATGAACGAATTCTTTCTAAGTAAGTGGGAATAAAGAATGGGTGTCAACTTTCTTTTAAAGAGTGTCAATATTTAATTTAAAATTATGTTAATTTTATTTTTAATATTACTTTATATTAAATTTTAAAAATTTACTCCAAAATTTTTTGGGTGTCATGTGACACCCATGAGCTATGGGTGGGCTTCGCCCATGGGTGAGCATGTAGTTTCAATGTAAGTTTGAGGTTCAGCCTCTAACATATAAGTTACACAATTTGATCAAAGGACTTTTTTACCCTTGCACTTATACTTTTTTTTCGCTTTGCCTTAATTTCAACCTCTTGTTGACCGTCTTGACTATTTTCATCGATAGTCTAAGAAGTTTGTTTCATTGAACAAGAACCAATATTCCTTATCTTATAAGTGAATATATTTTCAAAGAATGACACATTCTTTGATTTCAATATCACATTGTTATGAATTTAAGGATTCTTTGATTTATGCGCTAGGAACCAATATGTGTTGCTACGATGTGCATATCAAATTAAAATATAATCGTCGTTTTAGGACCTATTTTCATTTTCTTGGTAAAAGAGCCATTTCCTTTGTAAGACACCCCCACACTAAAGTGTAGTTATGTCTTATCCTTTGTGAATTTTTATTTATTTTACGTCCTTCCATAACTCATATGATGTCTTATCATTTTTCTTGCAAGGCACTTTATTTAAAAGGTAATTAGTTGACAGAACATAGCTGAAAAAAATAAGCAATTGTAAATTAATTGAGAAAAATTAAACATAGTTGAAGAAAAATAATAAAATTTTTACGCTAAACTTTTGGACAGAGCCGAGCTAAAAGTAGAGCTTTGTTGAGGCATGTATAAATAGTCTCCTTAAGACATATTCTTCCTCTTACTGGTGATAGAGAATGTTGGACATCTATCTCTCAAGATACAACAAATGTTCACTGTAGGCAGCACAACTTCAGTGAACAACACAAATTCATCTGGCCCTTCTTCTATCACCAAACTGCACAAATTTAAGAGGAAAATAGTTGAAATTGTTTGTGATATGTCAAATGAATACTGTTGCCATCCTATTTATAGTGAGAGAGGATAAAAAGTTTCATAGGATAGCGGACGAAGCGTTTAGATGAATTAAAAGTTAATAATATGCACTAATTGACTGCAAAAAATGAAGAGCCACGACAAAATTAAACTACATTTTCTAGAATGTTTTGCCTTTGGTACACCAAGAGACAAATTCTACTTGTCATCCTATTTATAGTGAGAGATGAGAGGAAATTTCATACGATAACAACTGAAGAGTTTAGGAGAATGAAGTTAAGAATGAACTTGAAATGACTACAAAAAATTAAGAGTCACAAAAATAATAACTACATTATTGATGCTTGAGAAATAGATATGCACTTTAGAGCAAGTATACTCGTCGATCAAGTAATAAAGTGATGAAGTAGAGTGTCGAACCCACGAGGATTGGATTAATAAATACAAAACGATCGTACTTGAGAATGGTTTGAACAAGTATTTTTTATGGTGACTATCAAAACTAAATACAAAAAAAAGTAAGAGCAATGATCAAGACAAGTAGATGCTGAAGAAAATATTCAAATGATTATGGAAACTGGGTTTATTGCCTAAGAATTATGCTTAATTACTTATTTGAATGCTATAGCGGCTGGTAATACATGTTTGCGTAAACCAATTAAGATTTTTGTCTACTCGACATGGTTTTCTAATATACTTCTAACTCTTTCGATGCATAGAAGCTAATAACAATGAAGCTAAGGCAATACATGTCTACGTGAACCCTAACAACTATATTATCTATTCCAGTTCCCCTTATTAGTTTGTTGAAACCTTAAACTTATTTCCAAGCTGGATTAAGACTAAGTTAACAGCTTAGCCTCACTGTTCACATTTGTTTAACCTAAATATCTTGATATTAAGCCGCAAATCAATAGTTAAAAGACCTCTCTCAATAGCTCTTACAGTATCTACGCATAAAGAACGATGAAAAAAATAGATAAAGGAAAAGAACTATAGTATTAAACAAAGTAATCTAAACATAAAATCCTAAAAACAATAAACCCAAGTATTAAACAAAGTAATCTAAACATAAAATCCTAAAAACAATAAACCCAACTAAAAGTACTTAGCTAATGTATGAGCCTAAAACATCCATAATAGAAACAATTAAAAATATGGTAGTTTATCAAGCAAGGGATAAAAAAGGGTCAAGCATCCTACACGATCTCCTCCAAGCTTTTTAACTGTGTTGTAGGTTCTGCATTCTTTCAGCCTCTTTCGATGGCTTCCATCACATGGAGTCTCCTCTAGAACTTTGAATATGGTGGTTCTCAGATAGCTGAAGACCAAGGGTTGTCGTCTATGATCGAGCTCCCTTTGTTTGTGTCCTAAGTCTTCTTTATATAAGCAAGAAAGCTAGGTCTTTGTAACCCTAAAGCACGCGAAGCCTCTTTAAGAGAATCTTGCTTTCCTGCTTCCTTTAATGAGTCCCTATCTAAAGAGAATCCACATTAGCCAACTCTGATTCATCTCTAACTCTTTTTGCCTTGTCAGCTCTGTACGAGAGGGATGTTATCGTTCTAGTCCAGCGTTCCTCTAATTGTTTTTGCACATGCACCACTAAAACACACTACCTTTCCTATTAAACGCATCAAAATATATAACAATTAAGCACAAGTAGTGTAACTCCCTAATTATATGCAAACTACTCCTAAATGCAACTATATGATCTTAAACACATGCAAAAGCCAAGTAAAAAGGGTGCATAAAATAGGTTATTTACACAGTCATCAAATACCCCCAAACTTGAACTGTTGCTTGTCCTCAAGCAACGCAAACTAAACTAAAGACAAAACAAAAACAAAACAAAACAAAATGAAAATAACCAATTGTATCAAAGGTTCCAACTAAGCTATGGTTTTGATAGTTTCAAAATCTGCTGCAGCATCAACTCAATCCTCAGCTATTTTAAAGAAATGTAATGCATCAGAGCTCACAGTTTTGTTCCAAGGATCAATTCTAATGTACGTACAATGGGTGCTGTGTTGCATACAATCATCACTTAATGGCCTTAGAAAAATTTAAGGATTGCTCTCTTTATTGCCTTAGTATTTTTTGTTTTAAGCACAATGTTGTACTCCATTCATTCTTTTTAAGTTCATTAAACTGTATTATTGGGTTTCAGCTTATTACAACTACTCTTCAGGCCTGAAGATGGAGTAGAGAAAATAGCCCATCCCTGAGCCCTACGAGCAGAGTCATCATGTGAAGACTTTCATTCACTCTTATGCCAGTACAACTGTTCCTACCAGGGAAAGTTAAATGGAGTAAACACAACTCACCTAGTGTACTTGCTAGCAAGATACATAGAAGAGTGTCCCTCAATAGTTTGCCTATGGCATCGAGATTAACAATTGATTTGATCTTTATTATTTCTTGATTTTTCTGGGAGTTAAGCCTTTTAATGCTACATTGCGCATACAGTTCATTAACGTTAAATTATGCTTCAGCATTAGAGAGTCGATCTAGAATTCCTCTAAGGCTACTTAATTTTTTTAGAAAGTATGCAACATGTGAGATAAAAACTACAGCAGTGTCAATGCTCTTAACAGATTTCAAAACATTAAGCATAGATTCATCATAGGATATCATCACAAATGCAGTGACAACTTCAAATCAATAGAACCATAGCAAAGGAAACCTCTAAAAACAACAAGGTTATTTACAATATATTTTTAATTTTACCTAAATTTAACCTAATATTTACATGGGATAGTTATCTCCCAAACCTAAGAGGAACATTGTCCCCAATGCAGAAAGAAAAAAAAACAAAATGAAACATGCTAATGCAAAATGAAAGTAAAAAAATAAAAATAAAGAAGACAACTAACCCAAGGAGTTACTAGGAAGAAGGTTCCCAGATAAAAATCCCATTGGCTTTGTCCCGCAAGGACTTTCTCTTCTTGGCAGGGTAAGTAAAATCACCGACAACAGTATCTGATTGCTTCCTTTTTCGTGCCTGAGAGGTGGGTGGAGTGGCAGTGTGCGCTTGCTGCTCAATGGGTGGTGCAGTGGTGGTAGGGGCTGAGAACAACTGGAGTCGCAACAATGGAAACTCTACCCTCGAGTTGGGGAGAAGCTTATTGAAGAGTGATCCCTCAGCTATGTCCCAGTCTTGGACGTTTTGAAAATAAGGTTCTAAAAAGCTAGCGATCATCTCCTGAATCGAGGGGGTAGCAGATGTGCTGGCTGGGCCACCAAGGATTTTTAGTTCTTGCACTTGAGAAGAGAGCCATCCGATTAGTCGTACAAGGATCTGATCATCTCCCCATTCATCAAAACTAGCCCTATGACAAAGGGTTGTAATAAGGTTAGGGAAAGGAAAGTCCTTATACTTCAACTTTGATGTTGCCCTTTCCATGATCGACTCGTAGAGCAGTTCAAACTGGTCAAGTCTATTGAGATTATTGTTTTGATATAATAATTTGAAAAATGTTTTTGGACTTGATTGAAATATTGAAAATCTTATTCAAAGTCCAACTAACTTGAAAATATGTTTGAAAGGGTTTTGACTTGTTTTAAAACGAATTTAAGTGACCAGAATGTCAAAATCTGAAGCCCTATACCGATACGGCCAAAGGGCGTACGATACACTAGGGTGCATACCGATACAAAGGTATTACGTACCGATACCCTATACTTTTTAAATATTCATACAGCTAGTTTTTAAAGAACATATACCAATACGGCAACTTGCGTACCGATACTAACAGCTCTAGAACTGTATTTATTGTGGGAAATAAAGACCTCAACTGCTCCAATTCATCCCTAACGGTCCTCAATAGCTAGAAACTCAATTGGGAGTATAAAAGACCCCAAAAAGCATCTAAATAAGCTAATGATGTTTGTAACCCCCTTGACCCGATCTAGTCGCAAGACCGAACCGAATGAGCTACATTAGGGTTTACCGAAATAAACCCTAAAGAAATTACATTTGAACCGATCCATTTTTTATTTTCTCCTTTCTAGATTCATTTTTAGGTCCTACAGCGTGCATACAAGTCATGGTTAAAATCTAAACTCAATAGGGCGTCAATTCGACATCTAATTGCTCGAATCTGCACTCTAGGGACTGAAACGTAATTTTTGGTATTCATACGAGCTTTCACAAAATTAAACTTACCAATCCTCAATTAGTCATATTTTATGCCTTCAATTGAATCACAACTCAAAATGATCATCTACTTTCATTTAATTGCACAAATAAGAAGTAGGGACCAAAATGTAAAGCTTTCAAACATCAGACAGCATATCAACAGAATTAACTGCCAGCATTTCGGTATAGTTTTCCACTGTATCAATACGGTACCAAAGTCAGTCGCATACCGATACTATCCTCAGGCGTATCGGTATCGCTTGTTTAATTTTGAAAATTTGGATTCCAGTGGCTAAGGACCTACCAGAATAGTGACTCGCGTACCGAAACCCACACTGTTTAAAAACTACGCGTACCGATATGGTTATCAGGCGTACCGGTACGGTAAGACAAATTTGTACCATTTTGAGCCTATATAGGTCTCCGCGTACCGACACCCTGAGGTACCGCATCGTACGGTGAGACCTGTAATGACCTCTAGGTCCAGCATATGACAGTTTGGCTCAATCTAACACCCTTAATACAACCTATAAACATCATATAACATCATAGACACTAATCCATCACACATAGAAACATAACAAGATGACACTCCAAGCATGGCATACTCAAACATTCCCTAAGGGCATGATCTCTACCCAAACATGCTTAAAGTTTCCCAAACCCCTCAAACATAAGTGAAAATCATCATACAAGTCCAAAACAACAATCTAAACTATTACATCAGGGAGTATCTCAAAACACATCTCCCAAAATAACTCGGTCGCATTGCCTTGTTCTTACTACTTAGAACGTATTAAAACTATACTTTGAAATGTATTAAATCCTTGGATCCTTCCTCACTCGTGTGCTGCCCGAGAAAGCTATTCTCTGCATTGATGAGGAAAGAGAGCGTAAGCATTAAGCTTAGTGAGGGAAACCACAAAAAACACATGAATGCATTTAAAACCATTTAGCTCAAATCACATGTAAACATCTGTTGAGATATTTTTTTGATATAACAAAGTGAAAAATATTTTTGGACTTGAACAAATATGGCAAAAACAATTTAAAGTCCATTTAATTTGAAAAATATGTTTGAAAGCTTTTAAAAGTGTTTTTGACTCAAACATATATTTTCAAGTAATTTAAGAGTTTTTAACGGCTAGTTTTTCATTCCACACTATAAATAAAAGCCAAAGACACTTGAAGAAGAAGTAAAGAGAATATATCCAAGCATGTTGATCAAGAGAATTTGAGTCCAATTCTTATTTCTTCACTTCTTTTGTACATATTCTAGAAAGTGTTTATTTGTATATATTTTGTACTCTTTCTAGTGAGCTCAATCTTTGTAAACACCCACCTTTGTGAGGTAATATTTTTACTTCTTATCCCTTGTAAAAGAAGAGGTTCTAGTTTAGCCTTAGTGAAAAACTAGAGTTGGTTCTATCTTAGCTAGTAAAAGATAGGGTTGTAAAGGTTTCCTCCTAAGCCTTGAAAAGGAGAAGAATTCATAGTGAATTGGGAAATCCTTAGTGGTGTGCTAAGGTAGTGGATGTAAGCTTTGGTTAGTAAGCCGAACCACTCTAAAATCATTGTACATTTTGTCCAATTTTTTATCGATTTTAGCCAATTCAACCAAGCATCAAAAACAACCCTCTTGACAGTTTTTAGAGATTCATTCGAGCGTGCAACAAGCCTTTCAATTGGTATCAGAGCCTCGTCTCCATCGAAGGACTAACATCCAAGAGTAAAGATTATTTGCTCGAAGTCCACCATTTAAGAGAATGGCAAGATTTGAAGAAGGCCGCTCTATCTCGTGTCCTCCGCTCTTTGAAGGAGAAGCATACTTCCAATGGAGCAACATCATGAAGTATTTCATCAAATCTCTTGATTTTGATGTTTGGGATATCATTGAAGATGGATACTTGGAAGCTCCTAAGAATAAGAAGAAGCAAAAGAGTACAAATGACACGAAGGCGAAGCTAAACGCAAAGGCGATGCACATCCTTCTTTGTGGCCTCAATGAAGATGTTTCCAAGAAGGTCTCCACATGCAAAAATGCCAAATATATGTGGGAGAAGCTTGAGAAACTCTATGGCAAAGAAGAGAAGAAAGATGGTGTTCCATCTTGTGCTAACCTCCTCCAATCACCCAAGATGGATAGTGTTGTGGCTCTCGATGAGCCTAAGGTATCTTCTAACTCAAACGATTTAAATTCATACAATTTGACGAGTTACAAGATACTTTTGATGAATTATTTTTGGAATTTGAGACCATGAATTCCAAATTTAAGAAAATGGTTTTTAAACTTGAATTTGAAAATAATTTTCTTTTGAAAACAAAATTGGATTTTGAAAACCAGTTTCAAAAACTAGCAATGAAGTTTTAGGAAAAGAAAATCTTGATTTAAAAGTTAAGCTTGAAAGCTTTACAAAAGAAAAATAAATTATTTCAAATAATTCATCTTGTCACACAATGGCAAAATGCTCACATTGCCATTATCATGGTCGTTTGATACATACTTGTCCTATAAAGAAAAGAAAAACTTATAGGATTAGACAAGTATGGGTTCCTAAGGGAACTAAATACATTGTGACTAATGTAAATGGATCCAAAGCAATTTGGATACCAAAAATCAAGTAAATGTCTTTTTTAGGCGTGTTTGGAGCAATGGCAAGCAAATCAAAGATATGGAAATGCTCTAGTCACACAAATGAAGAAGATGGGTAACCTCTATACTAATACTTTAGTTATCTATTCTTTCATTTTTAAATTATTGGATTTAATGAATTTCATATGCTCTTAATTTGATTTTATCTTGAAATTCAATGTCTTTTAAGTGTCAAGAATTTGAGCTAAATTTATTAAAATGGAATCCTTTGTTTAAGGGGAGCTTTTGATTTAAAAATATATATATATATCTTCTCTCCATTTTTATTTTACACCAACGATTGGTATGTTTATCAGTTGGTACTTCAATTTTTCAACATTTGGTGTTTTGAACTTAATGAGATTTCAAACTTTGTTTTGAAATTATTTTTGATATAACAAAAAACGGGGAGAGATAGGATTGAAAAATTCAATTTCAAAAAGAAAAAGTGAGAGTCTAAAACATTTTTCTCAAATATACTCTTTCAAAATCATTTTCCTAAGAGGGAGAAATATCAAAAATAAATTTTCAAATGTTTTCGTTATATCAAAAATGGGAGATTGTTGAGACATTTATTTTGATATAACAAAGTGAAAAATATTTTTGGACTTGAACAAATATTGCAAAAACAATTTAAAGTACATTTAATTTGAAAAATATGTTTGAAAGCTTTTAAAAGTGTTTTTGACAAAAACATATATTTTCAAGAAATTTAAAAGTCCCCAACGGCTAGTTTTCCAATGGCTAGTTTTTAACGGCTAGTTTTCCAGCAGCTAACTTTTAACAGCTAGTTTTTCAATCCACACTATAAATACAAGAGAAAGACACTTGAAGAAGAACTAGAGAGAATATATCCAAGCATGTTGATCAAGAGAATTTGAGTCCAGTTCTTATTTCTTAATTTCTCTTGTACATATTCTAGAGAGTGCTTATTTGTATGTCTTTTGTATTCTTTCTAGTGAGCTTAATCTTTGTAAACACCCACCTTTGTGAGGTAATTTGTTTACTTCTCATCCCTTGTAAAAGGAGAGGTTCTAGTTTAGCCTTAGTGAAAAACTAGAGTTGGTTCTATCTTAGCCAGTAAAAGATAGGGTTGTAAAGGTTTCTTTATAAGCCTTGAAAAGGGGAAGAATTCATAGTGAATTGGGAAATCCTTAGTGGTGTGCTAAGGTAGTGGATGTAGGCTTTGGTTAGAAAGTCGAACCACTCAAAAATCATTGTGCATTTTGTCCAATCTTTTATCGATTTTAGCCAATTCAATGAAGCATTAAAAACAACCCTCTTGACGATTTTCAGAGATCGATTCAAGCGTGCAACAAGCCTTTAAATTGGTATCAGAGCCTCGCTCCATCGAAGGAATAACATCTGGGAGTAAAGATCATTTGCTCATAGTCTGACGTTCAAGAAAATAGCAAGATTTGAAGAAGGCCACTCTATCTCCTGTCCTCCGCTCTTCGAAGGAGAAACATACTTCCAATGGAGCAGCATCATGAAGTATTTCATCAAATCTCTCGATTTTGAGGTTTGAGATATCATTGAAGATGAATACTTGGAAGATTCTAAGAAGAAGAAGAAGCAAAGGAATACAAATGACACGAAAGCGAAGATAAACGCAAAGGCGATGCACATCCTTCGTTGTGGCCTCAATGAAGATGTTTCTAAGAAGGTCTCCACATGCAAAAATGCCAAAGATATGCTGGAGAAGCTTGAGAAACTTTATGGCAAAGAAGAGAAGAAAGATGGTGTTCCATCTTGTGTTAACCTCCATCAATCACCCAAGGTGGGTAGTGTTGTGGCTCTCGATTAGCCTAAGGTATCTTCTAACTCAAATGATTTAAAGTCATAGACTTTTGACGAGTTACAAGATGCTTTCGATGAATTGTTTTTGGAATTTGAGACCATGAATTCCAAATTTAAGAAAATGATTTTTAAACTTGAATTTGAAAATGATTTTCTTTTGAAAACAAAATTGGATTTTGAAAACCAAAATAAACCTTGAAAATGATTTAGAGTTTTCAAAAACTAGCAATGAAGTTTTAGAAAATGAAAATCTTGATTTAAAAGTTAAGCTTGAAAGCTTAACAAAATAAAAAGAAATTATTTCAAATAATTCATCTTGTCATGTAATGGCAAAATGCTCACATTGCCAATATCATGGTCATTCGATACACATTTGTCCTATAAAGAAAAGAAAAACTTCTAGGATTAGACAAGTATGGGTTCCTACGGGAGCCAAAGACATTGTGACTAATGTAAATGGATCCAAAGCAATTTGGGTACCAAAAATCAAGTAAATGATTTTTGTAGGTGTGTTTGGAGCAATGGCAAGCAAAGCAAAGATATGGAAATGTTCTAGTCACACAAATGAAGAAGATGGGTAACCTCTATACTAATTCTTTAGTTATCTATTCTTTTATTTTTAAATTATTGGATAAAATGAATTTCATATGCTCTTATTTGATTTTATCTTGAAATTCAATGTCTTTTAAGTGTCAAGAATTAGAGCTAAATTTATTAAAATGGAATGCTTTGTTTAAGGGGGAGCTTTTGATTTAAAAAATATATATATATCTTATCTCCATTTTTATTTTACACCAAAAGTTGGTATGTTTATGAATTGGTACTTCAATTTTTCAACATTTGGTGTTTTGAACTTAATGAGATTTCAAACTTTGTTTTGAAATTATTTTTGATATAACAAAAAGGGGGGAGTGATAGGATTGAAAAATTCAATTTCAAAAAGAAAAATGGGGAGTCTTAAACATTTTTCACAAATATACTCTTTCAAAATCATTTTCCTAAGGGGGAGCAATCTGAAAAATAATTTTTCAAATGTTTTCGTTATATCAAAAAGGGGGAGATTGTTGATATATTTATTTTGATATAACAAAGTAAAAAATATTTTTGGACTTGAAAAAATATTGCAAAAACAATTTAAAGTCCATTTAATTTGAAAAATTATGTTTGAAAGCTTTTAAAAGTGTTTTTGACTCAAACATATATTTTCAAGTAATTTAAAAGTCCCCAATGGCTAGTTTTCCAACGGCTAGTTTTCCAACAGCTAATTTTTAACGGCTAGTTTTTCATTCCACACTATAAATACAAGCCAAAGACACTTGAAGAAGAAGTAGAGAGAATATATCCAAGCATGTTGATCAAGAGAATTTGAGTCCAATTCTTATTTCTTCATTTCTCTTGTACATATTCTAGAGAGTGCTTATTTGTATGTATTTTGTACTCTTTCTAGTGAGCTCAATCTCTGTAAACACCCACCTTTGTGAGGTAATTTGTTTACTTCTTAACCCTTGTAAAAGGAGAGGTTCTAGTTTAGCCTTACTGAAAAACTAGAGTTGGTTCTATCTTAGTGAAACCGGAAGTTGCCTAGTTTATCGCCGGATAGAGAGGTGAAGTTTTGCATAGAGATGTACGCGGATATGGCTCCGGTGTCAATTGCTTCGTATCGTATGGCACTGAAAGAGTTGAAGGAGTTAAAGACGCAATTGCAAGAGTTGTTGGATCATGGGTTCATTCTTCCAAGTGTATCACAGTGGGGTACACCGGTGTTGTTTGTGAAAAAGAAGGATGGCACGATGAGAATGTACATAGATTATCGGCAACTAAGCAAGTTGAGGATCAAGAACAAGTATCATTTGCCCAGGATTGATGATTTGTTTGACCAGTTTCGAGGTGCTATAGTGTTTTCTAAGATTGATCTGCGGTCGGGGTATTATTAGTTGAGGTTGAAAGATAAGGATGTGCCGAAGATAGCTTTTCGCACACGCTATGGGCATTACGAGTTCCTAGTGATGTCGTCCGGGATATCTTAGCCCAGGCAGCTTCCTTCATATTCGGGTTCATAACATAGGCTAGGTATGCTTGACCCCTACATTCTAACAACTCCTGCGCTTCCAGCACTAAAACCACATTTGACATGAACTTAACATTCTCGCCCACAACTATAACTTCGTAATCCTTTGCGAGTTTCAAAGAAACCCGCTTAGCCTCAAAATCCAATACAGCTTTGTGTTGGGACAACCAATCCATACTCAGAATCACGTCAAAACCGTGAAACGATAACTCCATCAGATCATCCTCAAACACATCCCCTTGAACCATCAAAGGACAACTCCTATACAACTTCCTAGCCACAACCATCTCACCAAAAAAACTGGTTACCCACATACCAACATCTAACAACTCAACAGGTAAATCCAACAAACATGCATGCTCATGCAAAATGTAAGAATGCGTGGAACTAGAATCAATCAAAAATAACAAAGGTATTGACTACAAGGAAAAGGTACATGCGATCACGTCGGTATCATTCCTCCCAACACGGTAAGCAAAGACCCTCGCCGATCCACCATCTCTTGGCTAAAATCCTACGGTATGCGCTACCACTCTCTGTCTATTACCCATGCGCTGAAAGTTCCACGGCCGCGCCCACGACCGTTTGCGCTCCAGCAATAGTTACATTTGCCTGACCCTCTCTGGCTAACTGCGAAAAATCCTTACAAAGATGATCCCTCGATCCACAACTCCAACAAGTGCCTATAGCACCCCAATACTCCAGCATGAGCATTTTGACCATGAAATCCACGTCTAGCACCAAATCCTCCACGCCTCTGATCCGGGCGGTACCTTCTGTCTCTATGCCTCTTCTAACGATCTCGACCAACATCAGACTCCGCACTCTTCTTACCAGACAAAAAACCCCCAGAACGAACAGACAAACCTATATTATGTTTTATGTCCTTTGCTCGCGACACCAGAACATCAAACTCTGTATAATCGGTGGTCAACATATACGTTTTCACTTTCTTGATCAACCCAAAATAGAATCGATCACACCTCTCTCTTTTTTTCAAAACCAACTTTGGAGCATATTTACTCAACGGAACAAACTAGATCTCATACTCTAAAACAGACATGTTTTCTTGCTCTAAAGCCATGAACTTTCTCTTCTTCGCATCCTTGTATCGTGTCCCCAAATACTTCTTCTTGAAATCCTCACAGAAGAATTCCCATGTAACATTAGCAGATTTCATACTCGCGATCACAGTTGTCCACCAACTGTATGAATCACCCTGGAGCAATGATACGATACATCCCAGCTTGCGTACATTGGTACAATCCATCTGGCCAAGGATCCTCTTAGTACTAGCAAACCATTCCTTGGCTGCTTCAGAAACCAAACAACTAAACTCAACACCACTAGGCTATGCAACCGTTCCAAAGGTAACCCGATGTTAACAGTTGCAGGTGCCATTGCAAGTACATGTACTCCAGCCATGGCCACCTGGAAAGCTCCCATCATTGCTTGCACCAACGGTGGCATATCACCAAAAGAAAGTACTTGTGGTGCCTGAGGCTCACCTTTCTATACTCCAACACCAGCGGGAGGAATCAGTGGGGGAGGAGGCAACTCTTCATCATGCGTATCCACAACACTACCCATGTGAGCTCTAGTCTTTCGTCTCGGTCCCATACTCGATAATATGAGTCTAAACATGATAATGCAACAAAACAAAACAATTAGGCCAGCTCGTAGCGCGAATTCAAGTCACTCTTGTTTAAAAACAAAATTATTTAACTAAAGTAATAATACATATCATATACAATTCCTCAAATTCAATTACCGTGCATTTCAAAAAACATATTCAATCATACAACAACCATAATCTGCCTCCCAAAAATCAAAACCTGACTCTGATACCACCAAATATAACCCCCAAAATAAACCCCCAAAGAAATTACATTTGAACTGATCCATTTTTTTCTTTTAACATTTCTAGATGCATTTTTAGGTCCTACGGTGTGCATACAACACATGGTTAAAATTTCAACTAAATCGGGCGACAATTCAACATCTGATTGCTCAAATCTGCAATCTAGGGACTAAAATGTAATTTTTGGCATTCATATGAGCTTTCACAAAATTAATTTGCCAATCCTCAATTAGTCATATTTCATGCCTTCATATTCAATCACAACTCAAAATGATCACCCATACTCATTTAATTGCACAAATAAGAAGCATGGACCAAAATGTAAAGCTTTCAAACATCAGACAACATATTAACTGCCAGCGTTTTAGTACAGTTTTCCACCGTATCGATACAGTATCAAAGGTAACTATGTACTGATACGGTCCTCGGGCGTATCGGTACGGCTTGTTTAATTTTGAAAATTTGGATTCCAGTAGTTAAGAACCGTACCAGAACTGTGAATTGCATACCGAAACCCTCCACGTTTCATAACTACGCGAACCAATACGGTTACCAGGTGTATATGTATGGTAAGGTAAATTTGCACCATTTTGATCCTATACAGGTCCCCGTGTACCAACACCCTCAGGTACCGTATCGGTACGGTGAGACCTGTAATGACCTCTAGGTCCAGCATATGATACTTTGGCTTAATTTAACACCCTTAATACAACCTATAAACATCATATAACATCATAGACACTCATCCATCACACATAGCAACATAACAAGAAGACACTCCAAGCATGGCATACTCAAACATTCCCTAAGGGCATGATTTCTACCCAAGCATGCTTAAAGTTTCTCAAAACCCTCAAACACAAGTGAAAAGCATCATACAAGTCCAAAACAACAATCTAAACTATTACATCAGGGAATATCTCAAAACACATCTCTCAAAATAACTAAGTCGTATTGTCTTCTTATTAGTACTTAGAATGTATTAAAACCATACTTTGAAATGTATTAAATCCTTGGATCCTTCCTCGCTCGTGTGCTGCCCGAGAAAGTTATTTCTCTACATTGATGAGGAAAATAGAGCGTAAGCATTAAGCTTAGTGATGGAAACCACAAAAACACTCATCAATGCATTTAAAACCATTTAGCACAAATCACATGTAAACATCTCTCGGTAAAACATCTCATGCTTCTCATGTCATCTCAAAATATGCACATTTAAATCATTTTCAACACATATATCATGGATTCAATCTCTACCTCGATTTAAGCTTCACACCACAACTCCTTTATAACAAGCTTAAAGAGCAACACATGCATAAATCACATTATACAAACTAATCCATTTCTCATGATACATTATCTCATATATTGGCTTTCAAGTGACTCCAAACTAGCAACCTTACGTTTCGTAAAACACACCGGATACATGTATTCTCATGTGGTTCACACAACCACTTCACATGCATACCTCAACCGGAGTAACGACACACTTGCCCACCTCAACAGTTCAAACTAGAGTAACAGAATATTTACCCACCTCTACGGTTTAGATGTATTAATCCACCAACAGGAGAAAACAGAACATTTACCTACCTCAACTACTGCAGTTCTCATAGTGGATATTACGAACACTTTAACACCCCTCGACACACATGAGATGACTTTTTATAGTGCACATTCAATCATATGACCGGTCAACTATATATGATAACATTTTAAATACAACCACTTGCCAATATATTCAATACCAACATTACCTCACTGTTTTACATGTGCATCAAATCATTCCAACACAAATACATTAAACCATGTACTTCCATAATCTCAAAACACTTGCAGAAATCATATGCAATTCTCAAGAGTCATCATTCAACATTATTTGCATCATCTTTCACTTTCAAAACGTGAATAATACAGTGAGTAATAAAACCATATACATGTGCATGAGATTTCATTTTAAAATACTGAAAATGAGAGATGGCTCAACCGATACTTACTTCCGAGCTTAGATAGGTGTGTCAAACCTTATCTAAACTCCCTCAACTTCTTTTTAAACCTTTTAACAACATTAAAATACTTTTCCACTCACCAACAACACAACACTCGATTGCCGATGCGCGAATCAAGCCTCCACAACTCCTGCTCATTCTTCGATAGGTAAAGGATTCACCTCCCCTGCATTACCCATCCAAAATAGAATATTAAGAGAACATCTCTGTATCAAAACCTTCCAACAACCAACAAACTCAACAACACCTCCCAAGAATCAATCGAACACCCTTATAAAACCAACAAGAACACCACTAAACCTTGCTCAAACAAAGCCCAGCCAAGATCTAACGATTTTAACACATTACTAACATCAATTAACATCCAACAACAACCTAATCACGTCCTTATATCTCCAGCAACAACACAACAACCAGATCGCACCAAAAACTAACTATAAACAACCTAAAAACTAGCAATCCTTATAGTTTTAGGATTCCATTGATTAATCAATCCTTTCAACAATAAAACACATCTAGTTTAAGATGTAAATCAACTAAATCTATCACCAAAATAGATCCAATTCATCTTCCATTAATTTTCCAAGAAAACTCAATTTAATGAAAAATAAATGTTTAAATCACAATTCCACATTATAAATCAACAACAAAGGATCAAGAACTTGGGAATTTCATTAAAAACCTTTAATTAGAGGAGAGAAACGAAAATCACCTCTAATTGATGATTTCTCCTTAATTGGCCAAGCTTTGTTGAAATCCAAAGAGAATTTGCAAAGGTATTTGAAGAAATCAAATAGAAATCTAAAAGTAAATCCATAAAGATTGATTCCTAGAGATTTAGAAGTAGAAATCTTAGTTTGGTTGCTGAGAAATTTGAGAGAAAAGATTTTGAGAAAAATAGCTACGTGAGAAAGTGTTTTTAGAAAATAAAGATCTTTTTAATTAAAACCTCATTTATCCAATTATTAAACCTTTTAAAATACTTTAAAAATAGCCTTAGTTAAGAGAGAAATCTGTAGAAAAATAATGTTCAAATAGCACCTTAAAGATTCTAAGTTTTGATCCTTTTTGGATTTAGTCACCAAAAATAGTTTTGAAATCTTTCAATTTAGTCAATAAACTTAAATGTCTAAAAATCAGATTTAATTTCCTCAAATTGACTCCACCAATGTACTTAAATTATTAATTAGGTAATTTAGAGCATTTTCCATATTTTATTTTACCTTAAAAATCAATTTTTAATTTGTTTTCCCGAAACTATTTGAATTGCCTAAACCGGTTCCCTCAAACCTTCAGTCCAACCCGGTTCACATCTAGGCCCATTTTCAGTGCGTTACAATCTTAATGCCAACATCTCAATGATTTAGAAAAGAGTCTTTGTCCTTAAATTGTCATTATCTTCATAGACAAACACTTGTGAGGTAAATTGTCAATGTATGCTCAAGTGTATTAGGTTTGGGTGAGTGGGCTTAATTGTGCAAACAATCTACCTAGTGAGGATTTCTTTGTTTGCTTTCTTTTCTCTGTTTGTAAAAGAGTGTTTTACAAGACTTTGGGGGTATAAGTCTTGTGTTTGTAAGGGTTGCCTCTTGAGCCCGGGAAAAAGGGAAGAAATTCAATAGTGAATTTGGAAAACCGTACTTGAAATAGCCTCGCCCTTGGAAGTATATTTTTTTGCTATTCGTACCGATACATTGCTAGGCGTACCGATATGTTTGTGCAATTTTGCACAAATTTGAGTCGAGATAGACCCCGCGTGCCGATCCTTGAAGACACGTACCTGTACAGATTGGTTTATAATGACCTCTTGGTCGAACATATGATACTTTGGCTCAATCTAACATACCTCAAACATAATAATAACACCATATAACATCCTAAGCAACATTTCCACAATCAAATAGGCATGATAGAGGATCATTCAAACTAAAGTGAATCCAAGAAAAGATCCTATGAGCATGATCTCTACCCAAGCATGCATATTATATCCCGACCCTTTAAAGCAAGTTATAAAACCTCATACAAGTCCAAAATACCACAAGAAACATGTCCAAACATGGAGTAACCAAATCAACCCTCCCAATTACAACTTGGTCACATTGCCTCTTATTACTATAGAGTATTTATAAAATCGTACTTGAAATAGCCTCGCCCTTGGATTACTTCTTGCTTGCTCACTTTTCGGAATGTTCACTTTTCTGCATTGATAAGAAAGGAGAGCATAAGCTTATAAAGCTTGGTGAGGGAATCTCAAAAACACTCACCAATGCATTTAAAACCATTTGCTTTCAAATATGCAAAGTAACACATGCCAAAACATCTCATGCTTCTATTGTCTTTCTAAAACATGCACTTTTAAACATTTGCATCTCATGTATCATAGATTTCTAGCATAAACCTCAATTTAAGCTTTCACATGTGTTGCGTGTTTTTGATTGCTACGCAAATAGTGCAAGTATACGCATCGCAAGTAATAAAGTGATATGATAAGTATCAAGTATCATCTCCACAGGGATTGGTTTGGGCCACTTTTCATGAAAAATGCTTTTTCTAAGAATTTTTAATTTTTGTTTTTAATTTTTGGAAATTTATTTTTGGAATTTTTAGGAGATATTTTATTTTATTTTTATAAGTATCGAGCATTTTTCATTCATCTTCTTATATTTAAATTCCTTCTAGATCTTCTCTTATCTTCTTTGGGATTTAATCTCTTTGAATCTCCAATTCTTCTAGGATTTATCTTCTTCCACGTCATATTGGGCTTTATCTAGTCATCAATTTGTGTGCCACATCATATTTTTCCATTGTCGACAATTGCCTTGGCAACTAGCTTGGCTTAACCTTCATGCACTGCCCTGGCAACTGCATCGACATCTCCTTCATGCACTACCCTGGCAACTGCGTCAGCATCTCCTTCTTGTAATGCCCTAGCTACTGGTTCCAGCCTTGCTTTGACAACTGATTCTGCACACACAAAAAACACCAAAGCAGTATCTTTTTCCACAAAAATCACCAAGTTATGTAATCAAGCTTAACGGTGGAAAGAAACATGAATTAATACATGAATGACTAATTATGCAACTAATATGAGCCTAAGTCTAACAATAATATGAGTAAAAAGGGTAATAAAAATAGCACTTTTGAACACTTAACACACCCCCAAACTCGAACTATTGCTTGTCCTCAAGCAATGCAAACTAACAATTACCTGCCAAGACTTTAATCATCAAAGACATACTTCAAACTTGAATTCAAACCTCGAAACCGTGGCACAAAGTATGATCACCTTTTAATTTTTCGGATAGCAAAAAAATTACCCGGAACCAAACTATAATGCTTGTGACAAGTGTGTGCATAGTTGTGTACAAGTTGATTTTCAAGATTCTATGTGAACAATAGGCTTTTATCAATTTAATTACCAGGGCATTTATTTTTATTTTCACTAGAGCCAATTTTGGGCACCTCTAGCGAAGTAAGCAATTTCTCATTTTATTTTAGTCGACTAGAGCCAATTTCGGGCACCTCTAATGATTCTTTAATGTGCATTAACTACTAGAGCCGGCTTCGGGCACCTCTAGCAAGAATTTAACTTTTAATTTTAAATTTTAAATTTACCCAAATTTTAAGCAACCGAAGTTCACTAAGTTTCTTTCAATCAACAAGCCACAACCGTGTAAAAAAAAATCAGCATCATAGTAAAATTCTAAGTTCTTTTCAGCAATCCTATAATTAAAGGTTCTTTCAATTAAGTGCAGTGGAAAAAATTCATCATTGGATATTAAACAAGTCTTAAGCAATTAAATCCAATCAAAGGCATGGCAAGTAACATATGCAACCTATATGTGATTGCTAATGATGAATGCAACTAAACATGAAACTAACTAGAAACCAACACCCCCCAAACTCGAGAGAAGCATTGTCCTCAATGCATGTAAAAGTGAAACAAAATTTAAAAGAAACTAAATGAAATGAGTTAGTTGGAGAGGTCGTCACCTCGAGTGATAAGTTTCCTTCGTGCCGTTTGCTTGATTCATTTTTTGGTCGGTGGTTGAATGCTTGTGGCTAGTACCACGTAAATAGAATTGCTTTGATTTGATCATCAAGTGTCGGGCAGTCTTTCTCATTGGCAGGTTCTTGACTTGGAGGTTTTAGTTGATCCTCACACATCGGGGATCTCTCATTGTATTGCTCTTTCTCATTTTGCCTTAGGATTTCAGTATCCCTAGCAATTGATTGTTGGGGCATGTTATCCAAGGCATATGTGGATCTCCTCAATTGATCTTCTGAATCCCCCAAGGTTGCACCCCATTGAGCTATCCTCGCATCCATTTTCTTTGATAGCTCTCGAATGTCTTCAATTGATCCGTCAAGTCTAGCCAAGGAAGTTATCAACGTTTCCTCCAAGGAATTTGAATACTCTTGAAAATGACTACATTGTTGTGACACTAGGCTGCTGATAAGGACTACATTGCCGAGGCATGTCTGTTGCTGCAGCAAAATTGTTATGGTAAAAAAATTGAGCTTTTTGATCATACCATGAAGGATTTTGCTGTTGGTTCCATCTATGGTTCTCCATGTAGTCATATGCACCGAAAATGTGAGCGCAATTTTCAAACACATGATGTTCTCCACAACGAGTGCACGAGTTTTCCACGGTATATGCTTTTCTCGGTTGGTATAGGTAATCATCGAATGGTGCAAGCAACTCTTCATTGGATTGATTCCTATCTTCCCACATCAACTCTAGAATAGATAAGCTTTTATTTACCGACATGTTGATGTCCCTTAACTTGTAGCGCACCTATTTTTTTATAAAACAAACAAAAAGAAAAGTTAGTAAAACAAAGAAAAAATGCAATAACAAAAACAAATAACACCAATTGCCAATCCCCGACAACGGCGCCAAAAACTTGTTGCGTGTTTTTGAGTGCTACGCAAATGGTGCAAGTATACGCGTCGCAAGTAATAAAGTGATATGATAAGTATCGAGTATCGTCTCCATAGGGATTGGTTTGGGCCACTTTGTTTAAGTCACTGCAAATGTTTCAAGAACTAAATAATAATGATGAATTAACAATTAAAATAAAATAACAAAGAAATAAAGATAGGATGAGAGGTTAGGTTGGATTATCGTGAGTTGTGGAGTAATGATCGAATGGTTCATCGTGGTGATTGAGTAGCAGCCAGATTTCCAGGGCAATTTTGTTACAATTGCCTAATCGATTGCCAGGGCAATTTGGTTGCATTTGCCTGGTTGATTGCCAGGGAAATTTTGCCGTGTTTCCTGGTCGGTTGCCAATGCAATTCCCCCGCGTTGTCTGATCAGATTACCTGGGTAATGCTCTCGCGATTGCCTGGGCAATTAAGAATGGGTCGATTGCCTGGGCAATTGAGCATTCACTTCCAGAGTTCGGCGAAGCATTCTTCAATGATTCCTCGTTATCCCTAACGCGAAATACTATTAATTGCACGTTTCTTGATAATACATCCCTGCATGAACCAAGGGTGAACAACAACCAATCTTGCGCTCCTCTTAGCCGTTGAAATTCGTAACTTATCCCTAAGCTGAATTAGTCTTCACCAACTTCCGTTTGTATGAAAACCATGCTCATTCGTTTCTTGAATCTATCTATCTCGATATTAGATAAATGTATGATTGAATTCCGAGATCCTCTCCCAGTTCGCTCCCAACCAATGTTAAGAACCAAGAATGAACAAACTTTGAAAATTGAATTGTAACTCAAAAACCTAAACAAAGTCCAAAAGATTTTACAACCACAAAAACACAATAACCCCAACCAATCAAGTTAGTTCATAGTTGGGTTCAAAAGATATACAAAGAATAATCCCCAAACCATGAATCTAATAGAAGGAAAAAAGAAGAAGAAATCGATTAGCCCTCTTTGGAAACTCTCTCAATCAAACTCTCCCCTCCAAGCTTGTTGAAATAGACGGCTAGGGGTTCTTTTTATAGGAGATGGTTAGGTCAAAGTCTTTCTTGAGGAGGAAGTTAATTTGGAATTAAATACTTTAAAAGAATATAATTCTTTATTATATTTAAATTCCTTCTAGATCTTCTCCTATCTTCTTTGGGATTTAATCTCTCTTTGAATCTCCAATTCTTCTAGGATTTATCTTCTTCCATGTCATATTGGGCTTTATCTAGTCATCAATTCGAGTGCCACATCATCTTTTTCCATTGTCGACAATTGCACTGCAACTAGCTCGGCATAACCTTCATGCACTGCCCTGGCAACTACATTGGCATCTCCTTCATGCACTGCCCTGCCAACTGCGTCGGCATCTCCTTCTTGTATTGCCCTGGCTATTGGTTCCAGCCTTGCTTTGGCAACTGATTCTGCACACACAAAAACACACCAAAGCAGTATCTTTTTCCACAAAAATCACCAAGTTATGTAAAACTCAATACATTATGGAATAAGTTTGTTAAAACTTCTTGCGTATAATAATGATGAATAGACGGTTACACGTATTGAGTGCTACGCAAACGGTGCAAGTATACACGTTGCAAGTAATAAAGTGATCTGAGTATCGAGTATCGTCTCCACAGGGATTGGTTTGGGCCACTTTGCTTAAGTTATTGCGTTGGAAAAGAAATACACAAGTAGGTGATTGTAGGAATTATAACTAATGAGTAAACTAAGAGCAATAAAATAAAAGAATATATGAAATCAAATAAGAGGGAATAGGCCAGGTTATCGTGAGTTGAGGAGTGATAGCCGATTGGATCGTCTTGGTAAAAGAGTGTAATGGTAACTCGGTTGCCGTGGCAACTTGCGCAGCTGGGTTGCCTTGGCAACTAATCAAATGGTTGTCTGGGCAACTGGCTGGGCAACTGCTTGGGCGACTGGGCAGCAACTTCAAGGTTCGGCAGAGCGTTCTTCAATGGTTTCTTCTTATCCTTAGTCGAAACTCTAGCTAATTGTGCATGCCTTGACAATACATCCCTGCGTGAATCAAGGGTGAACAACAACCAATCTTGCGCTCATCTTAGCCGTTGAAATCCTAAACTTATTCCTAAGCCGGTTTAGTCTTTACCATCAATTGATTGAATAAAGACCATGCTCATTCCCGATATTAGATAAATAGATGAAGTTACGAGATCTGCTTCCAATTCACTTAGAAACAATAATAAAAACCAAGAATGAGCAAACCTTGAATTAAAAGTGCAAACTCAATTACTTAAACAAAATCCAATCGTTCTCACAACCACAAACCCAAAATAACCCAAGCCAATTCACATCAATTCATGGCTGGGTTTCGAAAGATATACAAAGAATAATCCCCAAACCATGAATCTAATGGAAGCAAAGAAGAAGAAGAAGAAATCGATCAGCCCTCTTTGCAAACTCTCTCAATCGAACTCTCCCCTCTAAGCTTGTTGAAATAGGCGGCTAGGGGTTCTTTATATAGGAGATGGTTAGGTCAAAGTGTTTCTTGAGGAGGAAGTTAAGTTGGAATTAAATACTTTAAAAGAATATAATTCTTTATTATTGATAAGTGTTCAAAAGTACTATTTTTATTACCCTTTTTACTCATATTAGTTGGCATAATTAGTCATTCATACATTAATTCATGTTTTCTTCCATCGTTGAGCTTGATTGCATAACTTGGTTGTTTTTGTGGGAAAGGATGTTGCTTTGGTGTGTTTTTGTGTGTGTGCAGAATCACTTGCCTAAACAAGGCTAGAACCAGTTGCCAAGGCAGTGCATGAAGAAGATGCCGAGCTAGTTGCCAGGGCAATGCATGAAAGAGACGCCGAGCCAATTGCCAGGGCAATTGTCTACAAAGAATAAGGTGATATTGTAGTCGAAATTGATGACTAGACAAGGCCAAGATGACGTGGAGCAAAGCTAAATCCCAAATAAGTTTGATTTCCATGAAGAGGTTAAAGAAGAATTAAATTTCAAGAAAATAGGAGAAGTTCTAGAAGGATTATAATTATAATAAAGAATTATATTCTTTAAAGATAATTTAATTCCAACTTAACTTCCTCCTCAAAGAAGGACTTTGACCTAGCCCTATAAATAGATCACCAAGCCGTCAATTCCAAGAGAGCAAGAAGAGGGAAAATTTTGACAACTCCATAAAGCAAGAAGAGGGAAAATTTTGACAACTCCAAAGGGCAAGATGAGAGAAATTTTGACAAGAGAGCAAGGGGGAGGGAGTTCGATTTCTTCTTATTCTTCTTTGCTTCCATTAGATTCATGGTTTGGGGATTATTCTTTGTATATCTTTTGAACCCAACCATGAACTAACTTGATTGGTTGGGGTTATTGTGTTTTCTTGTTGTGAAAAACAATTGGATTTTGTTTAGGTAATAAGAGTTTGCACTTTTAATTCAAGGTTTACTCATTCTAGGTCCTTATTCTTGTTTGCGAGTGAATTGGGAGAGGATCTCGTAACTTCATCTATTTATCTAATATCGGGAGAGTTAGATTCAAGAAACGAATGAGTATGGTCTTTATTCAATCTATTGATGGTGAAGATTAATCCGGCTAGGAATAAGTTAAGGATTTCAACGGCTAAGAGGAGCGCAAGATTGGTTGTTGTTCACCCTTGATTCACACATGGATGTATTATCAAGGCATGCACAAGTAGCTAGAGTTTTGACTTAGGGATAAGAAGAAACCATTGAAGAACGCTCTGCCGA
The DNA here is from genome assembly GCA_019671005.1 of Hibiscus mutabilis. NCBI lineage: Eukaryota > Viridiplantae > Streptophyta > Magnoliopsida > Malvales > Malvaceae > Hibiscus > Hibiscus mutabilis. The sequence continues at coordinate 10,484,377 of CM033753.1, read as the reverse complement.
ACCTTGAAGTTGCTGCCTAGACGCCCAAGTAGTTGCCCAGCTAGTCTTCCTGGCAACCATCGATTAGTTGCCAAGGTAACCCCGTTGTGCAAGTTGCCACGGCAACTGAGTTGCCCTTGCACTCTTTTACCAAGACGATCCAATCGGCTATCACTCCACAACTCACGATAACTTGGCTTATTCCCTCCTATTTGATTACATCTTTATTTTATTTACTTCCTCTTTTATTTTATTCGTTAGTTAGAAATCCTACAATTATCAATTGTGTTTTTACTTTTACAGTGCGATAACTAAGGCAAAGTGGCCCAAACCAATCCCTGTGTAGACGATACTCGATACTTATCATATCACTTTATTACTTGCGACGTGTATACTTGCACAATTGCGTAGCACTTATTACGTGCAACAAGTTTTTGGCGTCGTTGCCGGGGATTGGCAATTGGTGTTAGTTGTTTTTGTTATTACATTTTTTTTCTATTAGTTTTACTAACTTTTCTTTTTGTTTGTTTTATCAAAAAAAATTAGGTGCACTACAAGTTAAGGGACATCAACATGTCGGGAAATAAAAGCTGATCTATTCGAGAGTTGATGTTGGAAGATATGAATCAATCCAATCAAGAGTTTCTTGCACCATTTGATGATTACCTATACCAACCGAGAAAAGCCCAAAGAGCCTATACCGTGGAAAAATCTTATGCTATGTGTGGAGAACATCATATGTTTGAAAATTGCCCTCACATTTTCAATGCATATGACTACATGGAGGACCATAGAGGGAACCAGCAGCAAAATTCTTCATGGTATGGTCAAAAAACTCAAAAATTTTTTTACCATAACAATTTTGCCGTAGCAACAGATATGCCATGACAATGTATTCCTTTTCAAGAGCATTCCAATTCCTTAGAGGAAACGTTGCTAGCTTCCTTGGATAGACTTGACGGATCAATTGAAGAGATTCGAGAGCTATCAAAGTCCATGGATACTAGGATAGCTCGATGGGATGCAACCTTAGGGGATTCAGAAGTTCAATTGAGGAGATCCACATATGCCATGGATAACATGCACCAACAATCCATTCCTGGGGATACCGACGTCCCAAGGCAAGAGGACAAGGAACAATGCAAGGAAAGCTCTCTGATGTGTGAGGAACAACTAAAACCTCAAAGTTAAGAGGATGCCAATGAGAGAGACTGCCCAACACATTATGAGCTTGAGCAAAAAATTGCATCGGCAATGATTGAGGAACCTGAACAGAGCAATGCCACGACAACACTCAGTGAAGCTGATAACAACAATACTACAGCAAATTCTGAGGAACCTGATGCCCAGAAGGTTACAACGTTGATGTTGAAGCATGAATCTTTAGATTGCTCTCATCTACAGTTGCCACGGCAATTACACGACCACATGCAAGATCAACGAGATGATAATACTTTGCCAATAGAATATGAGCAGGTAATGGTTGAACCTTTCGAATTCTTTAAAAACTCACCTCGTCCATTGCAGGTATGTCTTGAGGAACCGATGTTGGTAGATTTGAAGCCATCAAAATCTCTACTGATGGAGATGTTTGAGAGGCCTAAAGAAAAAGGTGTTTGGATTCGTAAAACTTTTCAGAAAATTGGTTCTGCCCTTGACTTAAAGCAAATTTTGACAACTGATAGCCACAGCAATTGGCTCGAGCAGCAATTGCCACGACAACGAAGGCTACATCCAACCATGATGGAGCCTAACGAGAATGAGGTAATTAAATGGTTGGGTGTTGATATAACTTTTTCTACTAATATATTCATGCCTTTAGGAATATTAGCAAGGTGGAGAGTATACATGGACTACAAGCGAACAAAGAAGAAGACACCTCCACCATGGTAACGCAAAAGGGAGTAGTGGCAAGCACATTGGCCAAACTCTTTTTGGGCAATATTGTCACCCGATGGAGGGTGTGGATGGAATATAAGAAGTATCAAAAACGACCACCCTTAAGTTTTCTCAGATATGCAGTAACATTAGAAGATGCATGAAAGCACTCTTTTCAGACATGGTCGAAGACTTGCTTGAGATCTTCATGGATGATTTTTCCGTTTTTGGTAATGACTTCGACAGTTGCCTTGGCAATTTAGAGAAGGTGTTGGCAAGATGTGAAGAAACCGATTTAGTCATTAATTGGGAGAAGTTCCATATTATGGTAGATGAAGGAATAGTGCTCGGCCACAAGATTTCATCCAAGGGAATTGAAGTAGACAAAGCTAAGGTGGACGTGATCGAGAGACTACCCCCACCAAGATAAAGTCTTCAATTTTGATGATTCTTGCGCCCAAGAATTCGAAACCCTAAAGGAAAAGCTTTCCTCAGCACCTATTGTCATTCCACCAGATTGGACGCCACCTTTTGAGCTCATGTGTGATGCAAGAGATTTCGCGGTAGGAGCAGTCCTAGGCCAACTCACATGGAGGAGGACGCGGATTTAGAGCTATGCGATGCATTCCCGGATGAACAACTTTTAGTTGCCTCAGTAACCATGGATGTGCTCGCCTCGGCAACCATGGATGTGCACGACTCGGCAACCCTCGACGCCGCAGCAGCTCTTGTGGCGTACGCCTCGGCAACCCTCGATGCCACAGCAACCCTTGACGCCTCGGCAACCATGGATGCGCATGCCTCAGCAACCCTTGACGCCGCAGAAACTCTTGACGCGCACGCCTCAGTAACCACTGATACGCACGCCTCAGCAACCATGGATGCGTATGCCTCGGCAACTCTAGACACATACGACTCGGCACTCTTGGGAGCAGTCGCCACGGCAGCACATGCCTCGACAATACCCTGGTACGCGGATTTAGTTAATTTCCTTGTTTGTGGTATTTTACCTTATGGCCATACTCACCAAGGGAAGAAGATGTTCCGCCATGATACTAAGCATTACTTTTGGGACGAGCCTCTTTTGTTTAAACAATGTGCAGATCAGGTCATACGCTGATGTGTCCCTGAGAAGAGCAACATAATGTACTTCGGTAATGCCATTCTTCACCCTATAGAGGACATTTTGGAGGAACTCGTACCGCGGCCAAAGTTTTACAATCCGGTTTGTATTGGCCAACACTGTAAAAAGATGCCTAAGAGTTTTACAAGCAATGTGATCGTTGCCATAGGACGGGTAATATCACCCACAAACCAATGGGCAAGCAGAAATTTTCAACCGGGAATTGAAAGGTATAATCGAGAAAGTTGTAAATCCCTCCATGAAGGATTGGTCAGTAAGACTAGATGACGCACTTTGGGCATATCGCACTGCATTCAAAACACCCTTAGGTATGTCACCCTTCTGACTTGTCTATGGCAAAACATGCCATCTACCGGTGGAAATCGAACACGGGACATATTGGGCAATCAAGACCGTGAATATGGATTGGGAAAGTGCCGGGCAAAAGCCTTTTTTGGACCTCAATGAGATAGAAGAATTTCATGCACTTGCCTCTAACAATGCACGAATCTACAAGGAAAAAACAAAGCAATGGCAGGACAAGAAATTATAGCCGCGACAATTCATGCCAGGGCAGCTAGTTCTCTTATTCTATTCTCAGCTGAAACTTTTCCCGGGAAAACTAAAATTAAGATGGTCGGGACCATTCGAAGTTGTCAAACCATTCTCCCATGGTGCCGTGATAATCAAGTCCATTATCGACGAACATGAATTCAAAGTTAACGGACAAAGATTGAAGCACTACAACGGTGCCCATGTAGAACGTAACAAAGAAGTTGACACCTTAGGAGATGCATGAGCATGCTCTCCTTTCGATATTTTCTTTTTATTTTTATTTTTATTTTTTTTGAACTATTTTGTTCTATTATTTTCGGGTTTTTTTTTCTCTTTATTTTTTAGGATATATTTTATTTTTCTTCATTATCTTTAGTTTCCAGGTTTTCTTTGTTTTCTTTTCTTTTCCACAACAAGACTCACAACCAACATGCTAAGGAAATTCACTGCTGACTACTTGCCACGGCAACCGCAACAGAGGATGCCCCTGCAACTACCTCAACAGTTGCCACGGCAACAGAAACTGGCGATGCCCAGGCAACAACAATGGCTTCGGCAACTATTAATGCCCAGGCAAGTGAACCTGCCTCGGCAAACATGGATCAAACCAAAGCAATGCTATTCACGAGGTACCAGCCACAAACATTCAACCACCGATCGGAAAATGAATCAAGCAAACGGCACGAAGGAAACTTATCACTCGAGGTGACGACCTCTCCGACTAACTCATTTCATTTAGTATCTTTTAAATTTTGTTTCACTTTTACATACATTGAGGACAATGCTTCTCTCGAGTTTGGGGGGTGTTGGTTTCTAGTTAGTTTCATGTTTAGTTGCATTCATCTTTAGCAATCACATATAGGTTGCATATGTTACTTGCCATGCCTTTAATTGGATTTAATTTCTTAAGACTTGTTGATTATCCAATGATGAATTTTTGCCACTGCACTTAATTGAAATAACCTTTAATTTTAGGATTTCATGCAAAGAACTTAGAATTTTACTATGATGCTGAATTTTTTTATTACCCTTTTTACTCATATTATTGTTAGACTTAAGCTCATATTAGTTGCATAATTAGTCATTCATGCATTAATTCATGTTTTCTTCCATCGTTGAGCTTGATTGCATAACTTGGTTGTTTTTGTAGGAAAAGATGCTACTTTGGTGTGTTTTTGTGTGTGTACAGAATCACTTGCCTAAACAAGGCTAGAACCAGTTGCCAGGGCAGTGCATGAAGGAGATGTCGAGCTAGTTGCCAGGGCAATGCATGAAGGAGACGCCGAGCCAATTGCCAGGTCAATTGTCGACAAAGAATAAGGTGATATGGTAGTCAAAATTGATGACTAGACAAGTCCAAGATGACGTGGAGCAAAGCTAAATCCCAAAGGAGTTTGATTTCCATGAAGAGGTTAAAGAAGAATTAAATTCCAAGAAGATAGGAGAAGTTCTAGAAGGAATACAATTATAATAAAGAATTATATTCTTTAAAGATAATTTAATTCCAACTTAACTTCCTCCTCAAAGAAGGACTTTGACCTAGCCCTATAAATAGATCACCAAGCCGTCAACTCCAAGAGAGCAAGAAGAGGGAAAATTTCGACAACTCCATAAAGCAAGAAGAGGGAAAATTTTGACAACTCCAAAGGGCAAGAGGAGAGAAATTTCGAAAAGAGAGCAAGGGGAGGGAGTACAATTTATTCTTTAGATAAATAGATGAAGTTACGAGATCCTCTCCCAATTCACTCGCAAACAAGAATAAGAAACAAGAATGTGTAAAAAGAACTGATGCTTTTATTAACAAGACCGAGATGAGATTGCAAAACCAAGAGGCAGAAATCAAATCATTAGAAAATCAAGTCGGAAAGTTTGCTCAAAACCTCAATACTAGACCGCAACGAGGTTTATCTAGCGATACTGAAGTCACAAGAGGAACTGGCCATGAGCAATGTAAGGCGATCACCACTAGAAGTGGCCAACAACTTAAAGAGGCTCAAGCCCGCTCATCAAACAAAACTCCTCAAAAAGATCAAGACGAACCTAGCGGCAAAGCCTTAGATGTTGAACTAGGAATTGTCGCGGCAATCGGCAATAAGCATGCCTCGGCAACCGACGATAAGGATGCTTCGGAAACTTGTGATAAGCATGCCTCGGCAACCCCAGTTGATAATGCCTTGGCAACTCCAATTGTCCCAGCAATGCCGTCAATCAGGTTCCAAACCAATGAAAGAATCGATGATATTTACTTCCACCACCATTCCCACAAAGGTTGAAGCGATAAAAGTAAGAATATCAATTCAAGAAGTTTCTTGATATCCTAAAGCAAATCCACATCAACTTGCCATTCGTGGAAGCAATTGAACAAATGCCGAACTATGCCAAGTTTATTAAAGACATTGTGTCCAAGAGAACAAGGCTAGGAGAGTTTAAAACAGTTGCCACAACAGAGGGATGCATGGCCATGTTGCACAATTGTATGCAACCTAAGTTGAAGGATTTCGGAAGTTTCACAATATCCTGTTCTATTGGAAACCATTATGTCGGGAAAACATTATGTGACCTTGGGGATAGCATAAATTTGATGCCTAAATCAGTTTTCCAGAAACTAGGAATCGGGAAGGCAAGACCTACAACAGTTATGCTACAGCTAGCCGACAGATCCTATGTGCATCCAGAGGGTAAAATCGAAGACATACTGGTAAAAGTTGATAAATTTATTTTTCCCGCTGACTTTATTGTTTTGGATTGTGAAGCAGATGAGCATGCACCTATCATTCTCGGGAGACCATTCCTAGCAACAGAGAGAACCTTGATCGATGTTGAAAAAGAAGAACTCACAATGAGGGTGAATGACCAACAAGTTAAACTAAATGTGTTCCAAACACTAAGGCATGCCGATGATCCAGAAGAATGCCAACTTCTTCGAAAACTTGTTGCGCGTAATAAGTGCTACGCAATTGTGCAAGTATACACATTGCAAGTTATAGTATAAAAGATATCGTCTCCACAGGGATTGGTGCCACTTCAAGAATCTAGTCTCTTACACTGTAAAAAGTAAAAGAAAACACAAGTAGAGGATTATAGGAGTTTTAACTAATAACTAATCTAGAAAGCAAATAAGTAAAAGGTGATGTAATTAAATGAGAGAGATAGGCCAGGTTATCGTGAGTTGAGGTGTGATAACCGATTGGATCGTTTTGGTAAAAGAGTGCATGGGCAACTCAGTTGCCATGGCAACTTGCACAACGGGGTTGCCTTGGCAACTAATCGATGGTTGCCTGGGTGACTAGTTGGGCAACTACTTGGGCGTCTGGGCAGCAACCTTCAAGGTTCAGCAGAGCGTTCTTCAATGGTTTCTTCTTATCCCTAAGTCGAAACTCGAGCTACTTGTGTATGCCTTGATAATACATCCATGCGTGAATCAAAGGTGAACAACAACCAACCTTGCGCTCCTCTTAGCCGTTGAAATCCTTAACTTATTCCTAAGCCGGATTAATCTTCATCATCAATAGATTGAATAAAGATCATATTCATTCGTTTCTTGAATCTAACTCTCCCGTTATTAGATAAATATATGAAGTTACGATATCCTCTCCCAATTCACTCGCAAACAAGAATAAGAACCAAGAATGAATAAACCTTGAATAGAAAAGTGCAAACTCTTATTACCTAAACAAAATCCAATAGTTCCTTACAACCACAAGACACAATAACCTTAGGCAAATAGATTTAGTTCATGGCTAGGTTCCAAAGAAACACAAGATAAAGAATCCCTATCATGAACCTAATTGAACAAGAAAGAAAAAGATGAAGGATGATGCTTGTCGAAATCCTCCTTGCCCTAGATGCTTGTCGAAAATTCTCTACTCTTTCTCTCCCTTGGAGTCGACGGCATGGCCTCTAATTTATAGGGCTAGGTCAAAGTCCTCCTTTGAGGAGGAAGTTAAGTTGGAATTAAAATATCTTTAAAGAATATAATTCTTTATTATAATTATATTCCTTCTAGAACTTCTCCTATCTTCTTGGAATTTAATTCTTCTTTAATCTCTTCATGGAAATCAAACTCCTTTGGGATTTAGCTTTGCTCCACGTCATCTTGGTATTGTCTAGTCATCAATTTCAACTACCATATAACCTTATTCTTTGTCGAAAATTACCCTGGCAACTGGCTCGGCGTCTCCTTCATGCATTGCCCTGGCAACTAGCTCGGCATCTCCTTCATGCATTGCCTTGGCAACTAGCTCTAGCCTTGCTTTGGCAAGTGATCCTGCACATACACACAAAACACACCAAAGCATCATCTTTTCCCACAAAAACTATCAGTTATGTAATCAAGCTCAACGATGGAAGGAAACATGGATTAATGCATGAATGGCTAATTATGCAACTAATATAAGCCTAAGTCTAACAATAATATGAGTAAAAAGGGGAAGAAAAATAGTACTTTTGAACACTTATCACACCCCCAAACTCAAACTATTTCTTGTCCTCAAGCAATGCAAACTAATAATTACCTGCCAAGACTTCAATTTTCACAAACTTAGATTTGAACTTGATTTCAATTTTCAGAACCGGGGCACAAAGTATGATTGGCTTTTCATTTTTCAGAAAACTTAGGAGTTACTCAGAATCAAATTATAATGCTTGTGAGTATGTGCGGAGTTGTGTGCAAGTTGATTTTTCGGATTCTATGCAAACAAGAGGTTTTCAATTTACTTCATTGGGTTCTTTTTAACATGTTTTAACTAGAGCCAATTTTGGGCACCTCTAGTGTTTTGTTTTTTGTTTTCTTAAGTTAATTAATTTATTAAACTAGAGTCAGTTTCGGGCACCTCTAGCGATCAATTTTTTTAGCACATACTAGAGCCGGTTTCGGGCACCTCTAGCGATCAATTTTTTAGCACATGCTAGAGCCAATTTCGGGCGACACCTCTAGCGATCAATTTTTTAGCACATGTTAGAGCCAATTTCGGGCACCACTATCATTCATCCAATTTTTTTTCTAATCTCCCAAATTGTTAATTATCAACCTAAGTTCACTAGAATTCCTTAAATCAATCAAACCACAACAGTGTTTCATCAAATTTAGCATCATAGTAAAATTCTAAGTTTTTCCATGGTTATCCTAGAATAAAAATTCTATCAATTAAGTGCATTGGCAAAGTCATCATCGAATATTCATCAAATCTAGGAAATTCTTGTTCCAACTAAAGGCATGGCAAGCAATTTATGTATCCTAAATGTAATACTTAAGATGAATGTAACTAAACATGGTAACTACTAATAACAATCCCCCCCAAACTCGAGTGAGGCATTGTCCTCAATGCATGTATTAAATAAAAATAACAAAAAATAAAATGCAAACAAGGACTTACTCTGAGAGTTCGTCGTCGTGGATAATTAGTTTCCTTTTGGTCAGTGTCTTGATTCTCTTGCTTGAACGCGATGGTTGTTTCGTTGTTGCTGGTGGTGGAATCGATCCTCGTACGGGGTTGTCCTCATCGTCCTCTTCATCAATTTCATTGGCTTTTCACTTGGAGGATTCAATTGGTGCGGTCTTTGTTGGTGCAATGGAGGACTTGTCTGAATCTGAAAAATCAGACAATGATTCCGCAGGAGTTGATTCGGGCATAGGTGCTTTACCTTTGGTTTTTGCAGTGGTTGCCGGGATGTCTTTAGCTTTGGTTTCCGTGGCATCTTCAGGGTTGGTTCCCATGGCATCTGCTTGTGCAGACACGATGTAGGTTGCCGCGGCATCATCTGTTGCGGTTGCAGTGGCGATTGCTTCATTGGTTGTCAGGGCAAGGATCTCGGCAGGAAAGATTGGGAATGGCACGCGATTGTCTGGGTACTTTTCTAGGATGACTTGGGTGATGGCATTGTTGTGCCCCTTCATGTACCGCATGAACATTAGTTGCCGATCTTCAATTTGCCTTAGGTGGATCGCCAATGGTTGCAAGAGTGCTTCAAAGTGTCCCGGGGTTGATGGCCGAGTTGCCTGGGCGTTAGGTGCTTGGGCATTAGGGATTGCAGGGGCGGCAGGAGTTGCTACGGTAATTGGAGGCCTTAAGGATTTTTTTGGAACCTCTCCCATTAGCTTTCGGATTTGTGCTTGATTCCAACCGGACTTTGGTAGGGCCTTTTCATCAGTTGACTCACTTGGAACATGCATCTCCTTGCAAAGATTAGAAATTAAGGAAGGGAAGAAAAGAGAACCCTTATCTTTTGACCTACATACAAAAATCTCATCACAAATAATTTTTCCAATGTTAATGATGCGATTATGCAAAATAGAATGAATGAGCAAAAGACGTGGTATATCGACGGTAGTATTGTGTGTGATGGGCATTAAAAAAGTTTTAACAAACTTATTCCATAGTTTTGCCTCGGGTTTAAGCCGAAGGCGATTTACCGTGCCCTTGTATTTACCGTCGCTCCAATGAGTTCCTGGTTGAGTGAGTTCTTGAAGCACCTTGTCGAGTTGCTTGGGCGTGATTTGATCAACAAAGGCTTGATGCTCATCCTTCTCAATGTAGAGCCCGTAAAAGGTGTTGACATTTTCGGGGCTTATTAGTATGGCCTTGTCACGAACAAAAACATAAGGATTATCCGGGTTAGGTGAGTGAGCATAGAATTCTCTTACCCATATGATGTTACCCGGTTCCGATTGATGGCAAAAGATTTGCCACTTTTGATGTGCAATCCTCTCGAAGATGAATGGTTCAAGTCCGAAATCTTGATGAGAGTTGAAGTATTCAAAGCCTTGTTCTTCGTAAATCTTCCGGCTTTCCAACTTGGAGTGAAATCTTTCTTGAACCACCCGTGTAGCAAACTTCTTGTATCTTGGTTCTTTGGAGGAACTTGGATGAACTAAAAATTTAATTTTGGATGCCATGGATGATCTTGGTTGTGAGTTTTGTAAAAGAAAATAAAAGAAACTAAAGAGTTGCAAGATGAAAAGTAGGAATAGGTAGTAAATATGGTGGGTGAGATTAATTTTTGGAAAGACGACAAAGAGGTTTTTGGTTTAGGGGAAGGGTGACGGCAGGGGGGTTTAATTAGGGTAAGTTGGAGGCTTTATATAAGCCTTAGATTCAGCCTATTAATTTCCTTGTTGAAGATGTTTTCCTTCTTAGATTAAAATTCCTCTTTATCTTGAACTTTTTTCCTACAATTCAAAGACAAATCAAATAAGGATTAAAATTAAAGATAAACTAATAAAAGAAAATAAATAAAGATGTGTAAAGGGATTCTTAAACTTAAAAAGATAAAAAAAGAAAAGAAAATCTATCCTAAAAATATAATGCTAATCGAAAAAAAAAGAATAATTAGTTCGAAAAAAAACTAATAAAATAAAATAAAATAAATAATCGAAAATAATAAAAATAAAAATAAAATATCGAAAGGAGAGCATGCTCATGCATCTCCTAAGTTGACCACTTCTTTGTTACGTTCCAGATGAGCACCATTGTAGTGCTTCAATCTTTGTCCATTAACTTTGAATTCATGTTTGTCAGTGATGGACTTGATTATCACGGCACCATAGGAGAATGGTTTGACAACTTCGAATGGTCCCGACCATCTTGATTTCAGCTTTCCTGGGAAAAGTTTTAGCCGAGAATTGAATAAGAGAACTAGTTGCCCTGGCATGAATTGCCGCGGCAATAGTTTCTTGTCATGCCATTGCTTTGTTTTCTCCTTGTAGATTCATGCATTGTTATAGGCGAGTGCACGGAATTCTTATATCTCGTTGAGGTCCAACAAACGCTTTTGTCTGGCACATTCCCAATCCATATTCACGGTCTTGATTGCCCAATATGCCTTGTATTCGATTTCCACCGGTAGATGGCATGTTTTACCACAGACAAGTCGGAAGGGGGACATACCTAAGGGTGTTTTGAATGCAGTGCGATATGCCCAAAGTGCGTTATCTAGTCTTAATGACCAATCCTTCCAAGAGGGATTTACAGCTTTCTCGAGTATACCCTTCAATTCCCGGTTAGAAATTTCTGCTTGCCCGTTGGTTTGTGGGTGATATGTCGTGGCGATCTTGTGTGATATGCCGAAGTGTTGCAACATCTTGGCAATAAGTTTGTTGTCAAAATGCTTGCCTTCGTCACTGATAATTGCTCTCGGCATCCCAAACCGTGTAAATATGTTTTTCTGCAAGAATCGTTGCACGGTCTTGGAATCGTTGTTGGGAACTGTAGCTGCCTCAACCCATTTAGACACGTAGTCGACGACAAGTAGAATGTAGAGGTTGCCGAATGAAGATGGGAAAGGTCTCATAAAATCGGTCCCCCATACATCGAATAATTCCACCTCAATGATGTTCTGAAGCGGCATCTTATGTCGTCTAGAGATATTGCCCGTCCTCTGGCAACGATCACATTGCTTGTAAAAGTTTTGGGCATCTTTGTACAATGTTGGCCAATACAAGCCGAATTGCAAACTTTGGCCGCGGTACGAGTTCCTCCAAAATATCCTCCATAGGGTGAAGAATGGCATTACCAGAGTACATTATGTGCTCTTCTTCAGGGACACATCGGCGTATAACCTGATCTGCACATTGTTTAAACAAAAGAGGCTCGTCCCAAAAGTAATGCTTAGCATCATGGCGGAACCACTTATTCCCTTGTGAGTAAGGCCATAAGGTAAAATACCACAAACAAGGAAATTAACTAAATCCGCGTACCAGGGTTTTGTATGGCACTTTCCCAATCCATATTCACGGTCTTGATTGCCCAATATGCCTTGTGTTCGATTTCCACCGGTAGATGGCATGTTTTGCCACAGACAAGTCGGAAGGGGGACATACCTAAGGGTGTTTTGAATGCAGTGCGATATGCCCAAAGTGCGTCATCTAGTCTTAATGACCAATCCTTCCTAGAGGGATTTACAGCTTTCTCGAGTATACCCTTCAATTCCCGGTTAGAAATTTCTGCTTGCCCATTGGTTTGTGGGTGATATGCCGTGGCGATCTTGTGTGATATTCCGAAGCGTTGCAACATCTTGGCAATAAGTCTGTTGTCAAAATGTCCTCCATAGGGTGAAGAATGGCATTTCCAGAGTACATTTTGTGCTCTTCTTCAGGGACACATCGGCGTATAACCTGATCTGCATATTGTTTAAACAAAAGAGGCTCATCCCAAAAGTAATGCTTAGCATCATGGCGGAACCGCTTCTTCCCTTGGTGAGTAAAGCCATAAGGTAAAATACCACAAACAAGGAAATTAACTAAATCTGTGTACCAGGGTATTGTCGAGGCATGTGCTGCCGTGGCGACTGCTCCCAAAATTGCCGAGGCATGCACGTCAAGGGCTGCTGCGGCGTCGAGAGTTGCCGAGGCGTCGAGGGTTGCTGAGGCATGCGCATCCATGGTTACCGAGGTAACTAAAAGTTGTTCATCCAGGAATGCATCGCATATGTCTAGATCCGCATCCTCCTCCCTATTGCATTCTAAACGTGATAAGTGATCGACCACTTGATTTTCTGTTCCTTTCCTTCCTTAATTTGAATATCAATTTTTGTAAAAGTAATATCCAACGAATCAAACGAGGTTTGGCATCCTTTTTAGCAAATAGATATTTGATTGTCGAATGGTTCGTATGAACATTACCTTTGTACCAATCAAATAGGATCATAGACTTTATCCTGTTCAAGCAAGGGGTGCCGAGGCAAGCTTTTTCTTTAGGGTTTCGAATGCCTGGGTGCAAGAATCATCAAAATCGAAGACTTTATCCTGTTCAAGCAAATTGCACAAGGGTTTAGTGATTTTATAAAAATTATGAATGAACCTCCTGTAAAAACCTGCATGTCCAAGAAAGCTTCAAATTCCTTTAACCGAACTTGGTGGGGGTAATCTCTCGATCACGTCCACCTTGGCTTTGTCTACTTCAATTCCCTTGGATGAAATCTTGTGGTGAGCACTATTCCTTCATCTACCATAAAATGGCACTTCTCCCAATTGAGAACTAAATCAGTTTCTTCACATCTTTCCAACACCTTCTCTAAATTGCCGAGACAGCTATCGAAGTCATTACCAAAAATAGAAAAATCATCCATGAAGATCTCAAGGAAGTCTTCGACCATGTCTGAAAAGAGTGCCATCATGCATCTTTGGAAGGTTGCGGGGGCATTACACAATCAGAACGGTATTCTTCGGAAAGCATAAGTACCGTATGGGCATGTGAAGGTTGTCTTTTCTTGATCTTCTGGTGCTATGGCAATTTGATTGTAACCTGAATAACCATCAAGAAAATAATAAAAGGGTTTACCTGCAAGACGGTCAAGCATTTGATCAATAAAGGGTAATGGGAAGTGATCTTTCCTAGTGGCTTTGTTTAGCTTTCGATAATCCATACAAACCCTCCAACCGGTCACATTCCTGGTTGGAATGAGTTCATTGTTTTCATTACTTACCACCGTTATACCTCCCTTTTTCCGTACACATTGTACCGGACTTACCCATATACTATCAGAGATAGGATATATAATGCCGGCGTCAAGCCACTTGATGATTTCTTTCATTAAGACCCCTTTCATGGCATGATTCAGTCTCTTCTGGGCCTCAATTGAAGGTTTGTAATCATCTTCCAACAAAATCTTGTGCATGCACACTGCCTGGCTAATTCCCTTCAAGTCGGCAATTGTCCATCCTATTGCCTTTTTGTGTAGCTTCAACATTTTGATCAGCTTCTTTTCCTGCTCAGGCTGTAACTTAGAAGAAATAATTACAGGCAATGTATTATCGGTTCCTAAGTATGCATATTTTAGTTGCTCTGGCAATTGTTTTAACTCAAGAATCGGTGGTTGTTCAATAGAGGGCTTTTCGAGCTTACCTTCCTTACCTGAGTAATCCAATGGTTCAAAGTATGTACCTGGTCGATTGACTAGCCAATATGCCTCTTCTTTTTGTTCCTCATCGACCGATTCTTCATACTCCTCAGGTTCTTCTTGATCGGCAATGTAGTTGCCTAGGCAACTAAATTCCTCGTCGAAGTTAAACTCTGCTGTGACATGAAGAAGTTGGCATTCTTATGGATCATCGGCATGCCTTAATGTTTGGAACACATTTAGTTTAACTTGCTGGTCATTCACCCTCATTGTGAGTTCTCCTTTTTCAACATCGATCAAGGTTCTCCCTGTTGCTAGGAATGGTCTCCCGAGAATGATAGGTGCATGCTCATCTGCTTCACAATTCAAAACAATAAAGTCAGCAGGAAAAATAAATTTATCAACTTTTACCAGTATGTCTTCGATTTTTCCCTTTGGATGCACATAGGATCTACCGCCTAGTTGTAGCATAACTGTTGTAGGTCTTGCCATCCCAATTCCTAGTTTCTGGAAAACCGATTTTGGCATCAAATTTATGCTAGCCCCAAGGTCGCATAATGCTTTCCCGACATAGTGGTTTCCAATAGAACAGGGTAGTGTGAAACTTTCGGGATCCTTCAACTTAGGTGGCATACGATTGTGCTTTATTAAATTATCTTTAAAGAATATAATTCTTTAAAGTCCTCATTTGAGGAGGAAGTTAAGTTGGAATTAAATTATCTTTAAATAATATAATTCTTTATTATAATTATATTCCTTCTAGAACTTCTCCTATCTTCTTGGAATTTAATTCTTCTTTAATCTCTTCATGGAAATCAAACTTCTTTGGGATTTAGCTTTGCTCCACGTCATCTTGGGCTTGTCTAGTCATCAATTTCGACTACCATATCACCTTATTCTTTGTCGACAATTACCCTAGCAACTGGCTCGTCGTCTCCTTCATGCATTGCCCTAGCAACTAGCTCGGCATCTCCTTCATGCATTGCCCTGGAAACTAACTCTAGCCTTGCTTTGGCAAGTAATCCTACACATACACACAAAACACACCAAAGCAGCATCTTTTCCCACAAAAACTACCAAGTTGTGTAATCAAGCTCAACGATGGAAGGAAACATGGATTAATGCATGAATGGCTAATTATGCAACCACAAAAATAGTACTTTTGAACACTTATCACACAATGCAAACTAACAGTTACCTGCCAAGACTTTAATCATCAAAGACATGCTTCAAACTTGAATTCAAACATCGGAACCGTGGCACAAAGTATGATCACCTTTTAATTTTTCGGATAGCACAAAAGTTACCCGGAACCAAACTATAATGCTCGTGACAATGTGTGTGCATAGTTGTGTACGAGTTGGTTTTCAAGATTCTATGTGAACAATAGGCTTTTATCAATTTAATTACCGGGGCATTTATTTTTATTTTCACTAGAGCCAATTTCGGGCACCTCTAGCAAAGTAAGCAATTTCTCATTTTATTTTGGTTGACTAGAGCCAATTTCGGGCACCTCTAGCGATTCTTTAATGTGCATTAACTACTAGAGCCAGTTTCGGGCACCTCTAGCAAGAAAGTGCATTTACTACTAGAGCCAGTTTCGGGCACCTCTAGCAAGAAATTAACTTTTAATTTTCAATTTTAAATTTAACCAAATTTTAAGCAACCTAAGTTCACTAAGTTTCTTTCAATCAACAAGCCACAACCGTGTTTGGGGTGTGATAAGTGTTCAAAAGTACTATTTTTATTACCCTTTTTACTCATATTGTTGTTAGACTTAAGCTCATATTAGTTGCATAATTAGTCATTCATGCATTAATTAATGTTTTCTTCCATCGTTGAGTAACTTGGTTGTTTTTGTGGGAAAATATGCTGCTTTGGTGTGTTTTTGTGTGTGTGTGCAGAATCACTTGCCTAAACAAGGCTAGAACCAGTTGCCAGGGCAGTGCATGAAGGAGATGCCGAGCTAGTTGCCAGGGCAATGCATGAATGAGACGCTGAGCCAGTTGCCAAGGCAATTGTCGACAAAGAATAAGGTGATATGGTAGTCGAAATTGATGACTAGACAAGCCCAAGATGACGTGGAGCAAAGCTAAATCCCAAAGGAGTTTGATTTCCATGAAGAGGTTAAAGAAGAATTAAATTCTAAGAAGATAGGAGAAGTTCTAGAAGGAATATAATTATAGTAAAGAATTATATTCTTTAAAGATAATTTAATTCCAACTTAACTTCCTCCTCAAAGAAGGACTTTGACCTAGCCCTATAAATAGATCACCAAGCCGTCAACTCCAAGAGAGCAAGAAGAGGAAAAAATTTGACAACTCCATAAAGCAAGAAGAGGGAAAATTTCAACAATTCCAAAGGGCAAGAGGAGAGAAATTTCGACAAGAGAGCAAGGGGGAGGGAGTTTGATTTCTTCTTATTCTTCTTTGGTTCCATTAGATTCATGGTTTTGGGATTATTCTTTGTATATCTTTTGAACCCAACCATGAACTAACTTTATTGGTTGGGGTTATTGTGTTTTGTTGTTGTGAAAAACAATCAGATTTTGTTTAGGTAAGAAGAGTTTGCACTTTCAATTCAAGGTTTACTCATTCTTGGTTCTTATTATTGTTTGCGAGTGAATTGGGAGAGGATCTCGTAACTTCATCTATTTATCTAATATCGGGAGAGTTAGATTCAAGAAACGAATGAGTATGGTCTTTATTCAATCTATTGATGGTGAAGATTAATCCGTCTAGGAATAAGTTAAGGATTTAAACGGCTAAGAGGAGCGCAAGATTGGTTGTTGTTCACCCTTGATTCACACAGGGATGTATTATCAAGGCATGCACAAGTAGCTAGAGTTTTGAATTAGGGATAAGAAGAAACCATTGAAGAACGCTCTGCCAAACCTTGAAGTTGCTGCCCAGACGCCCAAGTAGTTGCCCAGCTAGTCGCCCAGGCAACCATCGATTTGTTGCCAAGGCAACCCCGCTGTGCAAGTTGCCACGGCAACTGAGTTGCCCTTGCACTCTTTTACCAAGATGATCCAATCAGCTATCACTCCACAATTCACAATAACCTGGCCTATTCCCTCTTGTTTGATTACATCTTTATTTTATTTACTTGCTATTTTATTTTATTCGTTAGTTAGAACTCCTACAATTATCAATTGTGTTTTTACTTTTACAGTGCAATAACTAAGGCAAAGTGGCCCAAACCAATCTCTGTGTAGACTGTTGCGCGTAATAAGTGTTACGCAATTGTGCAAGTATACACGTTGCAAGTTATAGTATAAAAGATATCGTCTCCACAGGGATTGGTGCCACTTCAAGAATCTAGTCTCTTGCACTGTAAAAAGTAAAAGAAAACACAAGTAAAGGATTATAGGAGTTTTAACTAATAACTAATCTAGAAAGCAAATAAGTAAAAGGCGATGTAATTAGATGAGAGAGATAGGCCAGGTTATCGTGAGTTGAGGTGTGATAGCCGATTGGATCGTCTTGATAAAAGAGTGCACGAGCAACTCAGTTGTCGTGGCAACTTGCACAACGGGCTTGCCATGCCAACTAATCGATGGTTCCTGGGCGACTAGTTGGGCAACTACTTGGGCGTCTGGGCAGCAACCTTCAAGGTTCGGTAGAGCGTTCTTCACTGGTTTCTTCTTATCCCTAAGTCGAAACTCTAGCTACTTGTGCATGCCTTGATAATACATCCCTGCGTGAATCAAGGATGAACAACAACCAATCTTACGCTCCTCTTAGCCGTTGAAATCTTTAACTTATTCCTAAGATGGATTAATCTTCACCATCAATAGATTGAATAAAGATCATATTCATTCGTTTCTTGAATCTAACTCTCCCGATATTAGATAAATAGATGAAGTTACGAGATCCTCTCCCAATTCACTCACAAACAAGAATAAGAACCAAGAATGAATAAACCTTGAATAGAAAACTGCAAACTCTTATTACCTAAACAAAATCCAATAGTTTCTCACAACCACAAGACACAATAACCTTAGCCAAATAGATTTAGTTCATGGCTAGGTTCCAAAGAAACACAAGATAAAAAATCCCTAGCATGAACCTAATTGAACAAGAAAGAAAAAGATAAAGAATGAAGCTTGTCGAAATCTCCTTGCCCTAGATGCTTGTCGAAAATTCTCTCCTCTTGCTCTATTGGAGTTGTCGAAATTCCTCTCTAATTTATAGGGCTAGGTCAAAGTCCTTCTTTAAGGAGGAAGTTAAGTTGGAATTAAATTATCTTTAAAGAATATAATTCTTTATTATAATTATATTCCTTCTAGAACTTCTCCTATCTTTTTGGAATTTAATTCTTCTTTAATCCCCTCATGGAAATCAAATTCCTTTGGGATTTAGCTTTGCTCCACGCCATCTTGGGCTTGTCTAGTCATCAATTTCGACTACCATATCACCTTATTCTTTGTCGACAATTGCCCTGACAACTGCTTCGGCGTCTCCTTCATGCATTGCCCTGGCAACTAGCTCGGCATCTCCTTCATGCATTGCCCTGGCAACTAGCTCTAGCCTTGCTTTGGCAAGTGATCCTACACATACACACAAAACACACCAAAGGAGCATCTTTTCCCACAAAAACTACCAAGTTATGTAATCAAGCTCAACGATGGAAGGAAACATGGATTAATGCATGAATGGCTAATTATGCAGCTAATATGAGCCTAAGTCTAACAATAATATGAGTAAAAAGGGTAAGAAAAATAGTACTTTTGAACACTTATCACACCCCCAAAATCGAACTATTGCTTGTCCTCAAGCAATGCAAACTAATAATTATCTGCCAAGACTTCAGTTTTCACAAACTTGGCTTTGAACTTGATTTCAATTCTCAGAATCGGGGCACAAAGTATGATTGGTTTTTCATTTTTCGGAAAACTTAGGAGTTACTCGGAATCAAACTATAATGCTTGTGAGTGTGTGCGGAGTTGTGTGCAAGTTGATTTTTTGGATTCTATGCAAACAAGAGGTTTTCAAATTACTTCATTGGGTTCTTTTTAACATGTTTTAACTAGAGCCAATTTTGGGCACCTCTAGTGTTTTGTTTTTAGTTTTCTTAAGTTAATTTATTCGACTAGAGCCAGTTTCGGGCACCTCTAGTGATCAATTTTTTTAGCACATGCTAGAGCCAATTTCGGACACCTCTAGCAATCAATTTTTTAGCACATGCTAGAGCCAATTTCGGGCACCTCTAGCATTCATCCAATTTTTATCCTAATCCCCCAATTTCTTTAATTATCAACCTAAGTTCACTAGAATTCCTTAAATCAATCAAACCACAACATTGTTTCATCAAATTCAGCATCATAGTAAAATTCTAGGTTTTTCCATGGTTATCCTAGAATAAAAATTCTATCAATTAAGTGCATTGGCAAAGTCATCATTGGATATTCATCAAATCTAGGCAACTCTTGTTCCAACTAAATCCATGGCAAGCAATTTATGTATCCTAAATGTAATACTTAAGATGAATGTAACTAAACATGGTAACTACTAATAACAATCCCCCCCAAACTCAAGTGAGGCATTGTCCTCAATGCATGTATTAAATAAAATTAACGAAAAATAAAATGCAAACGAGGACTTACTCCAAGAGTTCGTCATTGTGGATGATTAGTTTCCTTTTGGTCGGTGTCTTGATTCTCTTGCTTGAACGCGATGGTTGTTTTCTTATTGCCGGTGGTGGAATCGATCCTCGTACGGGGTTGTCCTCATCGTCCTCTTCATCAATGTCATTGGCTTTTCGCTTGGAGGATTCAATTGGTTCGGTCTTTGTTGGTGCAATGGAGGACTCGTCCAAATCTAAAAAATTAGACAATGATTCCGTAGGAGTTGATTCGGGCATAGGTGCTTTACCTTTGGCTTTTGCAGTGGTTGTCGGGACGTCTTTAGCTTTTGTTTTCGTGGCATCTTCAGGGTTGGTTGTCGTGGCATCTGCATGTGCAGGCCGATGTAGGTTGCCATGGCATCATCTGTTGCGGTTGCTGTGGTGACTGCTTCATTGGTGTCCGGGGCAAGGATCTCGGCAGGAAAGATTAAGAATGGCACGCGATTGTCCGGTTACTTTTCTAGGATGACTTGGGTGATGGCATTGTTGTGCTCCTTCATGTACCGCATGAACATTATTTGCCGGTCTTCTATTTGCCTTAGGTGGCTCACCAATGGTTGCAAGAGTGCTTCAAAGTGTCCCGGGATTGATGGCCGAGTTGCCCAGGCATTAGGTGCTTGGGCATTAGGGATTGTCGGGGCGACAGGAGTTGCTGCGGCAATTGGAGGCCTTGAAGATTTTCCTGGTGCCTCTCCCATTAGCTTTCGGATTTGTGCTTGATTCCAACCGGACTTTGGTATGACCTTTTCATCGGTGGACTCACTTGGGACATGCATCTCCTTGCAAAGATTAGAAATTAAGCAAGGGAAGAAAAAAGAACCCTTATCTTTTGAGCTACATACAAAAATCTCATCACAAATAATTTTTCCAATGTTAATGATGCGATTATGCAAAATAGAATGTATGAGCAAAAGACGTGGTATATCAACGGTAGTATTGTGTGTGGTGGGCATGAAAGAAGTTTTAACAAACTTATTCCATAGTTTTCCCTCGGGTTTAAGCCGAAGGCGATTTACCGTGCCCTTGTATTTACCGTCGTTCCAATGAGTTCCCGGTTGAGTGAGTTCTTGAAGCACCTTGTCGAGTTCCTTGGGCGTGATTTGATCAACGAAGGCTTGATGCTCGTCCTTCTCAATGTAAAGCCCGTAAAAGGTGTTGACGTTTTCGGGGCTTATGAGTATGGCCTTGTCACGAACAAAAACATAAGGATTATCCGGGTTAGGTGAGTGAGCATAGAATTCTCTTACCCATGAGATGTTACCCAGTTCCGATTGATGGCAAAAGTATAGCGATGTCCCCTTTCGCTTTGCTAAAAAGTGGATTTTCGAGGTGTTTGTGGTTTTTCGAATATAAAATGTTTATTCTGTGGGGGTTTTAAAAAACAGCGTTTTATTTAAAAATTGGAGTCGCCACCGGCCACTTAGGTAGGCCGGACACCATAAAAACCAGAGATTTTGAAAACTGTTAGGTTCGGGAGTCAGTTACGGATGGGGAAGGATTAGCACCCCCACACCGCCCAAAATTGGTACTTTAATAATTACCGCTTTATTAATATTGGATTTTCCGGATTAAAGTGACGATTAATTTAAAATTCGGTTATAATTGCGAATAAATTTTAAAGGCCCTGTTTTCCGAGAGTAAACGCCCAACCACTATTACTACGTCTGATACTGGCCCCGTTTACGCTCGGATAAGAGGGCACCGCATTGACAATTTATATTCCATTATGCAACCTTAAGGAAATAACTTGGAAGTATACATTCGCATTGACATGGTAAAGGACAAAATAAATAATAATAATAAATGGGTGACACAAAAGTAAATAAACATGATAAACAACAAGAACATAACACATCATAATAACAAGGCATGAATAAAAACATGTGGGGACAAAAACACATATTTAAAGAAGACATACGTATTAAAAATAAAACACATTGTAACATATGTAAAACATAAATATATTATGATTTCAATTTCACAAATCAGAACAACATACTAATAGAGAAACTAATACCTAGCACATAGTTTGCGACATAATCTACATACAAAAAATAGAAACATGGTATTATACATGAAAAAGAAAACATACTAACGCGTAACCTAAAAGCAAAGAGAACATATAATACATGCTAAAATACAAAACATGTCATGTACAAGCCAACTAAAATATCAATCGAACATGTATGATACGAATGACCGAACAAACGTATAAACATACATAATCACCATAAACTAAACACATATATATATAAACATGAGAATACGAAACATGTACAAGAAACACGTGAGAATGCAAAAGGGCTACATCAACATATACGATCATAATAAATAAACATGAATATTTAAACATGGAACAAGACTGAAATAAAAAAAACAAAAACAGGAAATAGAAATTAAAAGGTAATAAAATGTGATTTAGGGACGAAATTACAAAGCAAACGGAACCTAAGAGGACTAAGTCTGTAATTGGACCAAGGGGCAGGCACGGAGTGAAAATTTCAAAAACGCGGTGGGACTGGTGAGGCAATTTTGCCATTTAGAATCTGAATTCGGTTTATTTAAGGGCTGAATTGAAAGGTTTCAAAAAAGAAAGGGGACTGGGGTTGTGATTATACCAAGGGGAAGACTCGTTTTGAAAAATACCGAAACGCGGGATGGTTTAATGAGTAATTAGACCATTTTTTTAAGACTCGTCTATAAACACCCCCATCCGGCCTCCCTCTTTTTCTCCATTTTTTTGAGTCTTAGGATAACATTTCTCCCCCACTCTCTCATTTTCTCTTAGACAACCAACCTCAAACCCTTGACAAACCCAGAAATCGGCGACTCTCCGCCGTCCTTTTTGCCGTCGGCCGCCGCTAGTCGGCGGTCAGCGAACCTAAAAAACCACCAGAACAACCTTCGCTTCAACTCAAACTCAAAACACAACTTAGATTCTCATAAAAGACTCCACTTTTTCTAGATCTAAGAAAATACGAGGATGAAAACCATTTTTTTTACAAAAAACGAGACTGAAAGGGATCTCTCCCCCTTTTCAGTTCACCTTGTTCAGTTTTTGAGAAACTGATGCGGCTTATTAATGGTGAAGGGAGACCCACTAACGACTAGGGTAAAGATCCTATCCACTCATCTCCCTTTCTTTATCGCTTCTTATTTTTTTGTACATGCATGCCATGGAGTAAGGAAAAAAAAGAGAGGTTACCACTGAAACTTTGTGCTTTTTTTATTTTTTTGTAACTGATTCCAACTGAACTCCCCCTTTACAGATTACTTGTTTCATACATATATCCCTATTTTTTGGTTTGGTAGAAAATCTGTCAAATACATATTTTTGGGTTGATTTGATACTTGCGAAAGATCTGATTTTCCTTGTCTTCGGTGATCTCTGAGCGCGGTGGTTGGTATGACCAGCATGGTGGGATGGCGTGGTGGTGACCGTTCTGCCAGAAGCTCCCAGGTCATTGGATCAGATTTGATCCAACGGGTGGATTTGCACGAGAAAGGGACCGTCCTGATGTAATCTGGCAATCGGTGGGAATGCCCGGGATGAAGCCACGTGGCATCTTGATATCTGAGGAGTCGGCGTGAGCAAGCCACGCGTGCATGGAAGTCCAGCAGCCCCGTGAGTGTGTCGCACGCGCCCTCTAGAAGGTTCTCCCTTTTCGATCAGGACCGTTGGATCAAAATCTGATCCAACGGCTCAGATTGGGTTGCGCAAGGAAGAATGATGATTAGGGTTAGCTTAATTTGATTTGGGCCAAAAATGGGCTTTGTAAATTTTAATTTTGGGTTTTGATTTGTAATAGAGGACTTGGACATTTAATTTGTCAGGGTTCTAATATATCCATTTATTTGTATTTAATTTAGCCCAACCCTACTAATAATATTAATAATAGTAATAATAATACAGGCCTATACATACGATGTACGTACGACATACGAGTACATATATACGTAACATGCAAACATTAATACGCAATACATCCTTAGTTAATATGACATACCGTCACATATGTATATAGTTATACGTATAATTACCACGAATACCCACACATACACAATGCACACATAAAATATAAACGCACATATGACATCCATAGACTATAAATATTAACATATACACCCATAGTACGTATGACATGCATGCAGTTGTATACATCGCAAATTAATCACACATATATAACAGACACATAATGTGATATGTATACATGCAATAATAATACGTTAATCATTAAACTAACATGCATTAATACAATATTTATACAACGGATAAAAATGAGTGATTACAGTTGCCCCTCTTTGATTGTTCCCGTAGAACGGGAACAAAGCAAAGATTTATAAGCACTCGTTTTTATCCGACTTCCCTGTCTATAGCTTTGGAAACACATGTTCTTCTGGAACTCTCCGTTTTTCCTCAGCTGAATCTTCGGCCTCGTAAATCCTTCCTATATAACTTTTTCCCCCTCCGATCTTGGAGCTACAGGATCTTCCTATATGGAACCCTTCACTGTGAAGCCTCAAGTTATGAGTCCCTCCTATATAGAACTTTTCACTCTGAGACGGTAAGGCTTGGAGTCCTTCCTATATAGAACTCTTTGCCTTCAACGTGACTGGTTTTTCCTACATAAAACCTTTTGTACCAAAGATGGATTCTTCTGACTGGGAGTTCCTCCTATATAGAACTGATAGTCTTCAAACCTGGGAGCCGCCAATCCTTCCTATATAGAACTTTTAGCTTCTGAAATCTCGGAGCTATGAGTTCTTCCTATATAAAATCTCTCACTCTAAGACAATAAAGCTCGGGGCCCTTCCTATATAGGAATTTTAGCTTCTGAAAACTCGGAGCTATGAGTTCTTCCTATATAAAATCTCTCACTCTAAGACAATAAAGCTCGGAGCCCTTCCTATAAAGAACTCTTCGCTTTTAACGCAACAGGTTTTCCCTATATAAAACCTTGTGTGTCATGGGTGAATTCTTTCGGTTGGGAGCTTTTCCTATATAGAACTGCTAGTCTTCACCCCGGAGCTGCGAGCCCTTCCTATACATAACTTTCAGCTCTTGGAACCCTGGAGCGGTGGATTCTTCCTATATAGAACCTCTCGCTGCAGACGCTTGGAAACATATGCCTTTCCTATATATAGAACCTTCATTTTTAGCTTTTGGATTCACACCAGGATGGCTACCGATGTCTCTTTGAATATGTAGGTACCTGTCTAAAATAAGACAAAATGCTATGACAAATGAATTAACATGCTCCTAGTCCTAGGGATGTCTAACTATTCATGATGCATGAGTGTCAATATCTTGGTGTGCTTGCTTTAGTCCTCAGCCAATCTCGACCTTACATTGCTTGCTTCCTCCTTTTTTCTTCTGGTGGCGATACCCCATTTCACTATCGGGTTCAACCATTCTAACCTTTCTCCTTTTTTGATTCGGGGTTCTAAAGTACCCTTTCAAGTTTTCGCTTTAGAGGTTTCTTGTTTTTTCTTTCTTTTTCCTTCTTTCTCTTTTCTTTCCTTTTTTTAAGGTGCCCTTCCGGGTTTTCACCTGGGAGATCTCTCGTTGTCTCGAATGCTTTCTCTTAAACAAGAAGGGTGTGCGCCATTGGTCATCCTACCCTAGTGTTTAAAGCCTTCTGCCTGCCCTATCAACAGACGTTATGTAAGCAACTAGAGGGCAAGGTTAACATCGTTTTCTAATCGCCTGCATCTTTAAGGTTAGATCACAGTAATGGTCAGAAATCTCTTGTTTATCGTAAGCCTATGTTAGCTTATTTGCATGATATTAACAAGAAGGCGGGGAATGAATGCTCAGAAATATTATTTTATTACGATTAAGGGTTTGGAACAACTTTGAGAGAGTCATGACACACATGAGGAAAAGGAGAAGTCAAACATGAAATACAAGATCCCTCATTATCTTTAGTAAGAATGATACATGATCCTATCAACCGTCGTAGAATCCTTGCCTGAAGCTCCCTCTTCACAGGGTTCATGGGGACGACCCTTCTCTCCGGATATCCAACCTCTCAATTTATCCGAGTTGCCATTTACGGGTTTTCGACTCGGATCCTTCCTTTGCTTCAAGAGGCCCTATTTTTGGTTTTCGCCCTGAGCTCTCCATTTTTTTTAAACGTAGTATTTATTAACAGCATCAGAATTTATAGGGCTTTTCAGCTCGTTTCCATCCATTTCGTTAAGATTAAGGCTCCTCCTGAGAAGGCCTTTTTTACCACGTATGGCCCTTCCCAGTTTGGCATCCACTTTCCTCGAGAATCTTTTTGAATTGGGAGGATTTTCTTAAGCACCAGGCCCCCCTCTCTAAATTCTCTTGGGCGCACCTTTTTGTTGTATGCCCGCATCATTCGTTTTTGGTACATTTGACCATGGCAAGTGGCCTTTAGTCTCTTTTCTTCAATGAGATTTAGCTGGTCGAGTCTGGCTTGCACCATTCGGATTCTTCCAATTTTACTTCATTTAAGACCCAGAGCGATGGAATCTCTACCTCAATACGGAGTACTGCTTCGGTACCATACACTAAGGAATAGGGTGTTTCCCCTGTCGACGTGCGAAGGGACGTCCTATAGGCGAAAAGGGCAAATGGCAGTTTTTCATGCCAATCCCTGTAGGTATTCGTCGTCTTCGCTATGATCTTCTTTATGTTCTTGTTTGCTGCTTCCACTGCCCCCATTCATTTTAGGACGATATACTGTGGAATTATGGTGTGTTATCTTGAATTGGTTCCACACGTCTGTCATCATTTTGTTATTCAGATTGGAAGCATTGTCGGTGATGACCCCTTTCTGGCAAACCGTATCGACAAATGATCTCCTTCTTTAGGAATTTACATATTGTGGTCCTTGTGATGTTGGCGCAAGACGCTGCCTCCACCCATTTAGCAAAATAGTCTATAGCAACCAAAATAAAACGGTGTCCGTTGGAAGCCTTCGGGTGAATCTGCCCGATGACGTCCATGCCCCATGCTGTAAAAGGCCATGGAGAATTCATGGTGTGCAAAGGTGATGGGGGAGCGTGAATCTTGTCAGCATAAATTTGGCATTTGTGGCATTTCATGGCATAATCGATACAATCTCCCTCTATGGTCAACCAAAAATAATCATATCTCATAATTTTTCGGGCTATAGACAGCCCGTTGCCGTGCGTCCCACATAGACCGTCGTGTACCTCGGCTAAAATCTCCTTCGCCTCCCGGGCATCCACACATCTTAACAATGTCTGATCATGGCCTCTTTTATATAGGATCTCCCCATCTGGGACATATCCTGTTGCCATTTTTCTGAGTGTTTTTTTGTCATTGTCATTTGCCTCTTCGGGATACTTTTGAAGCTTGACATATTGCAAGATGTCATAGTACCATGGGTTTCCATCAATCTCTTCCTGCACATTACAACAATGAGCAGGCCTTTCAAAAGTCTGCATCTTAATGGGCTTCATTTCTGCCCCTGTGTTTGTTTTGAACATAGAAGCCAGGGTTGCCAAGGCGTCTGCCATCTGATTTTCTTCTCTGGGAAGGTAATTGAAATTGACTCTTTCGAACTCCTTGGCGAGCTCTTGAATCAATTCATGATATTTGACCAACTTCGGGTCCCTGGTTTCCCATTCCCCACGCAACTGGTAAATCACTAAGGATGAATCTCCGAATACTTAAAGTTCCTTAATCTTTCTTTCAATAGCTGAGTTTAGTCCCATAACGCAGGCTTCGTATTCAGCTATATTGTTGGTGCAGAAGAATTCTAGTCTGCTGGTGAAGGGATAATAGACATTCTCGGGGGAAATTAGCACGGCCCCTATCCCATGTCTGAGGGCGTTAGAGGCCCAATCAAAGTAAAGCTTCCATGAGTTATCATCTGAAACCTCTTCCTCGGTTGTAATGCACATCAAGTCTTCATCTGGGAAATTAAATTTCAACGCCTCATAATCGTCTGAAGCGCGACTAGCTAGGAAATCCGCTACAACGCTTCCCTTTACGGCTTTCTGGCTCACGTATACAATGTCGAATTCGGATAGGAGCATCTGCCAGTGGGCCATCCTTCCCGTTAGTGCTGGTGCTTCCATTAAGAACTTCAATGGGTCTAGCTTGGATATCAACCAAGTAGTATGGTATAGCATATACTGCCTAAGCCGCTTGGTAGCCCAAACTAAAGCACAACACAGCTTCTAAACTGGCGGGTACCGCGTTTCGCAATCATTGAACTTTTTGCTTAGGTAATAGATGGCTTGCCCCCTTTTCCCTGACTCATCGTGTTGCCCCAATACACACCCCATTGAATTCTCAAAGACTGTCAGGTAGAGGATTAACGGCCTGTCTGGTACTGGCGCGACTAAAATTGGAGCATTTTTCAGGTACCTTTTGATCTTTTCTAGGGATCCTTGACATTCCTTATCCCACACACTGGGATTATACTTTCTAAGAATTCTGAAGACTGGGTCACACCGATCAGTTAATTGGGAAATAAAACGAGAGATATAATTCAACCTCCCCAGGAAACCACGAACTTCCTTCTGAGTGTGGGGTGTTGAGAGATCCTGGATGGCTTTCACTTTATCTGGATCGATCTCAATCCCTCTTCTGCTTACCACGAACCCTAGGAGTTTTCCAGAAGTAACGGCGAAGGTACATTTGGCAGGGTTAAGCCTCAGCTGGTATTTCCGTAGTCTTTGGAATAGTTTTTTTAAGTTCTGTAGGTGACCACTTCGAAAGGAGAGCATGATCATGCATCTCCTAAGGTGACCACTTCTTTGTTACGTTCCACATGGGCACCATTGTAGTGTTTCAATCTTTGTCCATTAACTTTAAATTCATGTTTGTTAGTGATGGACTTGATATCACGGCACCATGGGAGAATAGTTTGACAACTTCAAATGGTCCCGACCATCTTGATTTCAGTTTTCCCGGGAAAAGTTTTAGCCGAGAATTGAATAAGAGAACTAGTTTCCCTGGCATGAATTACCGCGGCAATAGTTTATTGTCATGTCATTGCTTTGCTTTCTCCTTGTAGATTCGTGCATTGTTATAGGCAAGTGCACAGAATTCTTCTATCTCGTTGAGATCCAACAAACACTTTTTTTCCGGCACTTTCCCAATCCATATTCACGGTCTTGATTGCCCAATATGCCTTGATTGCCCAATATGCCTTGTGTTTGATTTCCACCGGTAGATGGCATGTTTTACCATAGACAAGTCGGAAGGGGGACATACCTAAGGGTATTTTTAATGCAGTGCGATATGCCCAAAGTGCGTCATCTAGTCTTAATAACCACTCCTTCTTAGAGGGATTTACAACTTTCTCGAGTATACCCTTCAATTCTCGGTTGGAAATTTCTGCTTGCTCGTTGGTTTGTGGGTGATATGCCGTGGCGATCTTGTGTGATATGCCGAAGCGTTGCAACATCTTGGCAAAAAGTATGTTGTCAAAATGCTTGCCTTCGTCACTGATAATTGCTTTTGGCATCCCAAATCGTGTGAATATGTTTTTCTGCAAGAATCGTTGCACGGTCTTAGAATCGTTGTTGGGAACTGCAGCTGCCTCAACCCATTTAGACACGTAGTCGATGGCAAGTAGAATGTAGAGGTTGCCGAATGAAGATGGGAAAGGTCCCATAAAATATATCCCCCATACATCGAACAATTCCACCTCGATGATGTTCTGGAGTGGCATCTCATGTCGTCTAGAGATATTGCCCGTCCTCTGGCAACGATCACATTGCTTGTAAAAGTCTTGGGCATCTTTGTACAATGTTGGCCAATACAAACCGGATTGCAAAACTTTCGCCGCGGTATGAGTTCCTCCAAAATGTCCTCCATAGGGTGAAGAATGGCATTGCCAGAGTACATTATGTTGCTCTTCTTTAGGGACACATCGGCGTATAACCTGATCTGCACATTGTTTAAACAAAAGAGGCTCGTCCCAAAAGTAATGCTTAGCATCATGGCGGAATCGCTTCTTCCCTTGGTGAGTAAGGCCATAAGGTAAAATACCACAAACAAGGAAATCAACTAAATTCGCGTACCAGGGTATTGCCGAGGCATGTGCTGCCTTGGCGACTGCTCCCAAAATTGCCGAGGCGTGCGCGCCAAGGGCTGCTGCGGCATCGATAGTTGTTGAGGCGTGCGCATCCATGGTTGCCGAGGCGTCGAGGGTTGCCGAGGCATGCGCGTCTATGGTTGTCGAGGCAACTAAAAGTTGTTAATCCGAGAATGCATCGCATATCTCTAGATTCGCGTCTTCCTCCCTATTGCGTTCTAAACGTGATAAGTGATCGGCCACTTGATTTTTTGTTCCTGTCCTTAATTTCAATATCAAATTCTTGTAAAAGTAATATCCAATGAATCAAACGAGGTTTGGCATCTTTTTTAGCAAATAGATATTTGATTGCCGAATGGTTCGTATGAACAATTACCTTTGTACCAATCAAATAGGATCGGAACTTGTCAAATGTGAAAACTATAGCTAGTAACTCTTTCTCCATTGTTATGTAATTCACTTGAGCACTATTAAGAGTTTTACTAGCGTAGTATATCAAATGGAAGGTCTTAGCTGTGCGTTGCCCTAGGACTGCTCCTACCGCGAAATCACTTGCATCACACATGAGCTCAAAAGGTACGGCCAATCTGGTGGAACGATAATGGGTACCGAGGCAAGCTTTTCCTTTAGGGTTTTGAATGCTTGGGTGCAAGAATCATCAAAATCGAAGACTTTATCCTGTTCAAGCAAATTACACAAGGTTTTAGTGATTTTAGAAAAATTATGAATAAACCTCCTATAAAACATGCATGTCCAAAAAAGCTTCAAATTCCTTTAACCGAACTTGGTGGGGGTAATCTCTCGATCACATCCACCTTGGCTTTGTCTACTTCAATTCCCTTGGATGAAATCTTGTGGCCGAGCACTATTCCTTCATCTACCATAAAATGGCATTTCTCCCAATTGAGGACTAAATCAGTTTCTTCACATCTTGCCAACACCCTCTCTAAATTGTCGAGACAGCTGTCGAAGTCATTACCAAAAATAGAAAAATCATCCATGAAGATCTCAAGGAAGTCTTCGACCATGTCTGAAAAGAGTGCCATCATGCATCTTTGGAAGGTTGTCAGGGCGTTACACAATCCAAACGGCATCCTTCGGAAAGCATAAGTACCGTATGGGCATGTGAAGGTTGTCTTTTCTTAATCTTCTGGTGCTATGGCAATTTGATTGTAACCTGAATAACCATCAAGAAAACAATAAAAGGGTTTACCTGCAAGACGGTCAAGCATTTGATCAATAAAGGTTAATGGGAAGTGATATTTCCTAGTGGCTTTGTTTAGCTTTCCATAATCCATACAAACCCTCCAACCGGTCAGAGTCCTGGTTGGAATGAGTTCATTGTTTTCATTACTTACCACCGTTATACCTCTCTTTTTCGGTACACAATGTACCGGACTTACCTATGTACTATCAGAGATAGGGTATATAATGCCAGCGTCAAGCCACTTGATGATTTCTTTCATTACAACCCCTTTCATGGCATGATTCAGTCTCCACTGGGCCTCAATTGAAGGTTTGTGATCATCTTCCAACAAGATCTTGTGCATGCACACTGCCGGGTTAATTCTCTTCAAGTCGGCAATTGTCCATCCTATTGCCTTTTTGTGTAGCTTCAACATTTTGATCAGCTTCTCTTCCTGCTCAGGCTGTAACTTAGAAGAAATAATTACATTCAATGTATTATCGGTTCCTAAGTATGCATATTTTAGTTGCTCTGGCAACTGTTTCATCTCAAGAATCGGTGGTTGTTCAATAGAGGGCTTTTCAAGCTTACCTTCCTTACCTGAGTAATACAGTGGTTCAAAGTATGTACCTAGTCGATTGACTAGCCAATTTGCCTCTTCTTGTTGTTCCTCATTGACCGGCTCTTCATACTCCTCAGGTTCCTCTTGATCGACAATGTAGATGCCGAGGCAACTAAATTCCTCGTCGAAGTTAAACTCTGTCGTGGCATGAAGAAGTTGGCATTCTTCTGGATCATCGGCATGCCTTAGTGTTTGGAACACATTTAATTTAACTTGCTGGTCATTCACCCTCATTGTGAGTTCTACCTTTTCAACATCGATCAAGGTTCTCCTTGTTGCTAGGAATGGTCTCCCGAGAATGATAGGTGCATGCTCATCTACTTCACAATCCAAAACAATAATGTCAGCGGGAAAAATAAATTTATCAACTTTTACCAGTATGTCCTCGATTTTTCCCTTTGGATGCACATAGGATCTGTCGGCCAGCTGTAGCATAACTGTTGTAGGTCTTGCCTTCCCGATTCCTAGTTTCTGGAAAACTGATTTAGGCATCAAGTTTATGCTAGCCCCAAGGTCGCATAATGCTTTCCCGACATAGTGGTTTCCAATGGAACAGGGTATTATGAAACTTTCGGGATCCTTCAACTTAGGTGGCATACGATTGTGCAACATTGCCATGCATCCCTCTGTTGTGGCAACTGTTTCAAACTCTCCTAGCCTTGTTCTCTTGGACACAATGTCTTTAAGAAACTTGGCATAGTTTGGCATTTGTTCAATTGCTTCCACCAATGGCAAGTTGATGTGGATTTGCTTTAGGATATCAAGAAACTTCTTGAATTGATATTCTTGCTTTTTTCGCTTCAACCTTTGTGGGAATGGTGGTGGAAGTCGAATATCTTCGATCCTTTCATTGGTTTGGAACCTGATTGACGGCGTTGACGGGACAACTGGAGTTGCCGAGGTATTATCAATTGGGGTTGCCGAGGCATGCTTATTACAAGTTGCTGAAGCATCCTTATCGTCAGTTGCCAAGGCATGCTTATTGCCGGTTGCCGCGGCAATTCCTGGTTCAGCATCTGAGGCTTTTCCGCTAGGTTCGTCTTGATCTTTCTGTGGAGTTATGTTTGATGAGCGGGCTTGAGCCTCTCTAAGTTGTTGGCCACTTCTAGTGGTGATTGCCTTACATTGCTCATGGCCAGTTCCTCTTGCGACTTCAGTATCGCTAGGTAAACCTCCTTGCGATCTAGTATTCAGATTTTGAGCAAACTGCCCGACTTGATTTTCCAGTGATTTGATTGCCGCCTCTTGTTTTTGCAATCTCATCTCGGTCCTGTCAATAAAAGCATCAGTTCTTTTTATGAAGTTACTATTCTCAGCCATATAAGATTTAGTTTTCATCATAAAAGCATTTAGAGAATTTTCCAAAGAACTAGATGTTATCGGTTGTTGTTGCGGTAACTGTTGTCGTGGCATATCTGCTGGAATCCCGATGCTTGTGCATTCTGATTGTTCTGGTTTAGAGCATTGTTGGGATTACTCCATGAAAAATTAGGGTGCTTCTTCCAAGCTGGATTGTATGTATTGGACATCACATTGGTGTTCCGATTGTAATTCCCCACATAGAAGCTGGATTCCAGATTCTGCATACATTCAGAAGAATCATGGTTATCGCCACATAACTCACAAAAAGAATCCATTACCTTGACCTCATGTGTGTTGTTTGGTTTTTGCATGTTCTGGACCATCTTGGTTAAAGTGGCCAATTGTGCCGAAATTGAATCTGATGATCCTAGTTCATGTAATGTGGCTTGGCGTCTAACTCCTCATCTTCTAGTAGAGGGGAATTGATAATCATTCTTGGCCAGCCTGTTTAGAATTTGCGTTGCTTCCTCCGGTGACTTATCTAGGAGTATGTCGTTTGCCGAGGCATCTAGCATCATCCTTGTTGGTGTATTCACGGTGTTGTAAAACATTGTTACTTGATTCCACACCGGGAATCCGTGTAGGGGGCATTTGTGTAGAAGTTCTCTATATCGATCCCAAGCCTCGTACATGGATTCATCATCTGCCTGCCGAAAAGAAGTAATGTCGTTACGAAGCTTATCAGTCAAATTTCAAGGATTAAACCGAGCAAGGAAATCACGACAAAGATCGGTCCAAGATCCTATTGATCCGGCAGGAATGCTATTCAACCATGCTTCCGCCCTATCCCTCAGTGAATAGGGGAATAATCTTAATCGTAAAACATCGGGGCTGACTCCGTGTATTTTGAACGAGTTGCAAATCTCGAGGAAAGATTTAAGATGTTGATGTGCATCTTCAGTTGCTGAGCCGCCAAATTGACCAATTATGTTGATCATATTAAACATTACCGGTTTCAACTCAAAGTGGTCGGCTTCAATTTCAGGTGCGACAACTCCTGGATTAAGTCCATCAAGATCTTCTTCAAGATAGTCTCGGATAGTTCTGTTTCGTCCAAGAATCACTCATCCTCCTGCTGGAACATCTTGATTCATATTGTCCTCTGGATTAGCCATTGCTACTCTTATCGTTCGTCTAAGTCTTTGTAAGGTTCGTTCGATTTCTGGATCAAAGGGATATTCTGGTGTAATCGGTCTCGCCCTGGTCATATACCAATGCAAAACCAAAGTTTGTTAGCCCTTTGAATCTTAAACAAGAAAAGTAAAAAGAAAGTGCAAGAAAATAAAAACAAATTCGCTATTGCCATTCCCCGGCAACGGCGCCAAAAACTTGTTGCGCGTAATAAGTACTACACAATTGTGCAAGTATACACGTTGCAAGTTATAGTATAAAAGATATCGTCTCCACAGGGATTGGTGCCACTTCAAGAATCTAGTCTCTTGCACTGTAAAAAGTAAAAGAAAACACAAGTAAAGGATTATAGGAGTTTTAACTAATAACTAATCTAGAAAGCAAATAAGTAAAAGGCGATGTAATTAGATGAGAGAGATAGGCCAGGTTATCGTGAGTTGAGGTGTGATAGCCGATTGGATCGTCTTGATAAAAAAGTGCACCAGCAACTCAGTTGTCGTGGCAACTTGCACAATGGGGTTGCCTTGGCAACTAATCGATGGTTGCCTGGGCGACTAGTTGGGCAACTACTTGGGCGTCTAGGCAGCAACCTTCAAGGTTCGGCAGAGCGTTCTTCAATGGTTTCTTCTTATCCCTAAGTTAAAACTCTAGCTACTTGTGCATGCCTTGATAATGCATCCCTGCGTGAATCAAGGGTGAACAACAACCAATCTTGCGCTCCTCTTAGCCGTTGAAATCCTTAACTTATTCCTAAGCCGGATTAATCTTCACCATCAATAGATTGAATAAAGATCATATTCATTCGTTTCTTGAATCTAACTCTCCCGATATTAGATAAATAGATGAAGTTACGAGATCCTCTCCCAATTCACTCGCAAACAAGAATAAGAACCAAGAATGAACAAACCTTGAATAGAAAAGTGCAAACTCTTATTACCTAAACAAAATCCAATAGTTTCTCACAACCACAAGACACAATAACCTTAGCCAAATAGATTTAGTTCATGGCTAGGTTCCAAAGAAACACAAGATAAAGAATCTCTAGCATGAACCTAATTGAACAAGAAAGAAAAAGATGAAGAATGAAGCTTGTCGAAATCTCCTTGCCCTAGATGCTTGTCGAAAATTCTCTCCTCTTGCTCTCTTGGAGTTGTCAAAATTCCTCTCTAATTTAAAGGGCTAGGTCAAAGTCCTTCTTTGAGGAGGAAGTTAAGTTGGAATTAAATTATCTTTGAAGAATATAATTCTTTATTATAATTATATTCCTTCTAGAACTTCTCCTATCTTCTTGGAATTTAATTCTTCTTTAATCTCTTCATGGAAATCAAATTCCTTTGGGATTTAGCTTTGCTCCACGTCATCTTGGGCTTGTCTAGTCATCAATTTCGACTACCATGTCACCTTATTCTTTGTCGACAATTGCCCTGGCAACTGGCTCGACGTCTCCTTCATGCATTGCCCTGGCAACTAGCTCGGCATCTCCTTCATGCATTGCCCTGGCAGCTAGCTCTAGCCTTGCTTTGGCAAGTGATTCTGCACATACACACAAAACACACCAAAGCAGCATCTTTTCCCACAAAAACTACCAAGTTATGTAATCAAGCTCAACGATGGAAGGAAACATGGATTAATGCATGAATGGATAATTATGCAACTAATATGAGCCTATGTCTAACAATAATATGAGTAGAAAGGGTAAGAAAATAGTACTTTTAAACACTTATCAGAGACAATACTCGATACTTATCATATCACTTTATTACTTGCGACGTGTATACTTGCACAGTTGCGTAGCACTTATTACGCGCAACAATTATATTTAAATTCCTTCTAGATCTTCTCCTATATTCTTTGGGATTTAATCTCTCTTTGAATCTCCAATTCTTCTAGGATTTATCTTTTTCCACGTCATATTGGGCTTTATCTAGTCATCAATTCGAGTGCCACATCATCTTTTTCCATTGTCGACAATTGCCCTGGCAACTAGCTCGGCATAACCTTCATGCACTGCCCTGGCAACTACATCGGCATCTCCTTCATGCACTGCCCTGGCAACTGTGTCGGCATCTCCTTCTTGTATTGCCCTGGCTACTGGTTCTAGCCTTGCTTTGGCAACTGATTCTGCACACACAAAAACACACCAAAGCAAAAATCACCAAGTTATGTAATCAAGCGTAACGGTGGAAAGAAACATGAATTAATGCATGAATGACTAATTATGCAACTAATATGAGCATAAGTCTAACAATAATATGAGTAAAAGGGGTAATAAAAATAGTACTTTTGAACACTTAACAACATGCTAAAACCCCAAAATAGCAAGCTTAAAGAGCACCACGTGTATAAACCATATTATACAAAACATAATCCATTTCTCATGATACATTAAATCATATATTAGCATTCAAGTGACCCAAAAACAAATCATTCTATTTATAAAAACACGTCGGATACATGGATTTCCCAAGTGGTTTCTTCGACCACTTCACATACATTCTTGAACCGGATCATGGTACTATTACCCCTCAACGATTATGATGTATAAATCCACAAGCGGGAGATTTGGCACACTCTTGACCCCTCGACCATTGTGGTTTTCATGGTGGAGAATGGCACACTCTTGACCCCTCTACAAACATGAGGCGACTTATTATAGTGCACTTTAAACCCTATGGCATGCCAACTATATCCGATAACATTTAATCACAGCCACTTGCCAATATGTTTCATAAAACCACATTACCTTACTGTTTTACACATGCATCAAACCAAACTAATTTTTGATATAATAAACCATGTATTCTAATATTCCCAAAACTCTTTTCATAAATCATTTGTCATACTCGATAATCATCACATATGATCATTTGCATCATCTTTCAATTCTAAAACATGCATATAATAATAAGTGATCCAAATCATAATCATGTGCATGAGATTGCATTTTGTAAAACTGAAAACGAGAGTGAGAACGTCCAATACTTACTTCAGAGCTTAGACAAATGTTTCAAACTTAATCTAAACTACCAAAAAAATCATCTTTAAACCTTTTTAAAGCAGTAAACCACGTTTTCACTCATTGACAACACAACTCTTCAGTAGCCGATACGAAATCAAGCTTCTAAAGCCTTCGGAACCTCTCCAAAAGATGAAAGATTCATCTCCCCTGTTTTACCCACACAAAAATAGAGGATTAATGCATTTCCATGCTTCTCTAAACATAGCAACACCTCTTCTCAACTTCACCTCACTAAAAACCATCAAATACTTCCTTAACACAACCAAAATCATCACCAAACTCAACCTAAACAAAGCCCAGCCAAAACCTAACTATTTTAACATCTTAACATCATCAATTAACATCCAAAAACAACAATATATCAGCCTTATATCTCCAGCAACCTTTCAACACCAAGATCACCTCGAAATCTAACTATTTACAACCTAGAAAATTAGCAATTCACTTAGTTTCGGGATTCCTTTTATTAATCTCTTCATAACATTAAAACATATCTTTAATGATCTAAATCAATTAGAATCAACACAAATCATATCCATATCAAGATTCATCAAATTTCTTATCAAAACTTAAAAAAAAACCTTTTAATCATGAATTAATCATCAACACATAACAAAAATCAATTGTAAAGGATCAAGAACTTGGTAATTTCAGTAAAGAACCTTTAATTAGAGGAGAGAAGCAAAAATCACTTCTAATTGTTGATTTCTTCCTTAATTGGCAAGATTTGAGCGAAATGTCCAAGAAAGCAAATAGGATTTGGTGTAGAAATCAAAGGAATCAATTAAGGAATAAAAGGAAATAAAAAATGAATGATTCCTAAGCATTAGAGTAAAATTGATAGTTTCGCTGCTAAGAAAGTTGAGAGAAAAGTTGAGAGCAAAAGTTGTTACGTAAAAAAATAATTTTGGTTATTAAAAATCTTTTTAATCAAATCTATTTTATTATTATATAATAAGCATTTTAAAACCTTTTAAAAATATCCTAAATTAAGGGAAGAATCTGATTAAAAATCTTTTTAATCAAATCTAAGTTTTGACCCTTTTACAATTTAGTCATCAAAACAGTTTTGAAAACTTTACATTTTAGTCACCAGTCCAAAATGTCTTGAAATCCAATTTTATTTCTTCAAATTGAGTTTACCAAAACCCTTATAATATTAATTAAACATTTTCTAATATTTTTCCATATTTTATTTTAGCGAAAAACAATTTATTATGAATTAATTCCTGAAACTAGCTCTAATCGCCTAATCTGGTTCCCTTGAACCATCTAATCGATCTAGCTAATATCTAGGCCCAAATATGGGGCATTACACACATTTATTTCGTGCATTAAGACCGGGGGAGTATGGCAAAGTCTCTTCTTGTGAGAGTGCCAAGGAGGTTTGTGACAAGCTTGAAGTGACATATGAAGGAACGAACGAGGTAAAAGAGACGAAGATCGGTCTACTCAACCTCAACTATGAAAACTTCATGATGAGCTCGAAAGAAGACATCTAGAGCATGTTTGATCAGTTCTCCACAATCGTCAATGAACTTAAAGATTTTGAAAAGGAGATTCCGAAAGACAAGCTCGTTCGAAAATTGATTTATTCACTTCTCGAGTCATGGGAGTCCAAGAAGAAGACAATCATAGAAGCAAAGAACTTGAAGGAGCTCAAGCTTGAAGAGCTTATTGGATCTTTTCTCACCCATGAGTTGATGTCCGAAGGGAGAAGAAAAGAGAATGAAAAGAAGATCAAAGAGCAAGGAATTGAAGATTTAAACTTATTGCTCTTCAATCTCCATAAGTCATCAAGAAGATTCAATTAAGGAGGAAAGTGAAAGTGACTTTCCTCCTTAATTGAAAAAGTTCACTCGATTCATAAATATCAAAATAGAGAAATCAAGACATAAATCGAAGAAGAAGAATAAGAAGATGAAAGATCTCATCAAGTGTTTTGAATGCAAGAAGCCAGGGCACATCAAATACAATTGCCCTTATTTCAACAAGAATGGATCAAGTTCAAAGAAAAAGGAATATGTGGCGACATGGAGTGATGAAGAAGACTCTACTGACAATGAGGTAGCCCACTTATGCTTTATAACCCTCCAAGAGGGTGAGGTAACTTCTAACTCATCTATTTCTAATTCTTATACATTTGGTGAGTTATAGAAGCCTATGACGAATTGGTTTTTGAGTTCAAGGCTTCATTTTCAAAAAATAAAAAGATGATTCCAAAATTAAAAATCGAAAATGATTTGCTTTTGAAAACCAATTTGAAGTTTAAAGCAAAAGTTAAGGATTTTGAGCAAAAAGTTTTAAACCTACAAAATTTGCTTCAAAGTTTGCAAACAGATCATCAAAAAAAGTTGGTTGATCCTAAGAAGGAAAAAGATTTAATTTGCAAAGAGTTTGAAAAGAAAAACAATTTTAACAAATCAAATTTTTATCAAAGACAAACTAATACCCTAGATTTTTGAACGGTAAATGTTTAAAAAGTATTTGGGGTCCCAAAATGACTAAATACTTCAAAGAAAAAAGGATGAAATTGAAAAATGGATTCCTAAAAAGGACTAAAATTTGTGGAACTAACTCCATTGGATCCAAAGCAATTTGAATGCCAAAATTACTTGATTGTCTTTTTATAGGTGTGATAGAGAATTGATCAACAAATTGATGAACCATGAAAGCTCTAGGCAAACAAGGAAGATCACTTGAAGAAGGAAGGCTTCACATCCTACCTTTGATTCAATGGGTAAATTTAAATTGAATTTCTTTGTGTTTTTATTTGATTTATTTATTTGAAATTCAATTAGTTAATTATGAATTGTTGGACTAACATTCTATTTGATGCTTAAGTAAGGGGGAGCCATTCTAAAACAAAATTCTTATTTTGTCATTTTTTTATAGACTCTCCATTGTTATGGTACTTTAAAAGTTTTTCAAACTTAGTTTGAATTCCTTTTGATATAACAAAAAAGGGGAGAAAGGTTTGAAATTTTGAAATTTCAATAGAAAAGGGGGAGCTTTTAATATTTTCGAAACCAAATCTCTTTTTCAAAAAATATTTTACTAAGGGGAGAATTTCAAAAACAATTTTTCAAGTTGGTTTTATTATATCAAAAATGGGGAGATTGTTGAGATTTTTTTTTTGATATAATAATTTGAAAATGTTTTTGAACTTGATTGAAATATTGCAAATCTTATTCAAAGTCCAACTAACTTGAAAATATGTTTGAAACGATTTTGACTTGTTTTAAAACGAATTTAAGTGACCAAAATATCAAAATCTGAAGCCTCGTACCGATATGGTTCAAGCCGTACAGATATGTGTGCCACAAAAATTTCCAGTAGCCAAAACCGGTATCGATACGGTCAAAGGGCGTATTGATACGCTAGGGTGCATACCGATATGGAGGTATTGCGCACCGATACCCTATTCTTTTTAAACGATCCAATGGCTAGTTTCTGAAGAATAGGTATCGATATGACAACTCGTGTACTGATACTGATAGCTCCATAATTGCATTTATTACTGGAAATAAAGATCCCAACGGCTCCAATTCATTCCCAACGGTCCTCAATAGCTAGAAACTCAATTGGGAGTATAAAAGACCCCAAGAAGCATCTAAAGAAGCTAATGATCTTAATACCAACATCTCAATGATTTAGAAAAGAGTCTTTGTACTTAAATTGTCTTTTTCTTCATAGACAAACACTTGTGAGCTAAATTGTCAATGTATGCTCAAGTGTATTAGGTTTGGGTGAGTCAGCTTAATTGTTCAAATAATCTACCTAGTGAGGACTTCTTTATTTGCTTTACTTTCTGTTTTGTAAAAGAGTGTTTTACAAGACTTTGGGGTATAAGTCTTGTGTTTGTAAGGGTTGCCTCTTGAGCCTGGGAAAAAGGGAAGAAATTTAATAGTGAATTTGGAAATCCTTAGTGGGGAAGCAAAAGTAGTGGATGTAGAGCTTAGTTGAGAAGCTCAAACTAATCTAAAATTATCGTGTCTTTTTCTATCTTTTTGCTTCCCACACAAATCACCCAATTATTACTTCTCCACCATTGGCAAGCAAATTAGTAAAAGAATTCGAGCATAACAAAGTTCTCTTCCATTGATCAGCGAGTGGAAGAGCATCAATCGTCTGCACGAGGCGATGGAACAGTTCCTAGTTGGTAGGATGCGGTTGCTAATAAAGTGCATCTAAAACTTGGAATCTGGCTTGAGTTGCTCTCAGTCCACAGTCCTAGCTTTTAACTTCGTCCTTACCCAAGTGGTGCCAGGGACACAGAGGTCACATAGAACTTGAGCGTATGTCTGTTAGGATATTTGTTTTGATATAATAATTGAAAAATAGTTTTAAACTGAATTGAATAGATTTCAAAAATGATTTTAA
This sequence comes from Hibiscus mutabilis, assembly GCA_019671005.1. Taxonomy (NCBI): domain Eukaryota; kingdom Viridiplantae; phylum Streptophyta; class Magnoliopsida; order Malvales; family Malvaceae; genus Hibiscus; species Hibiscus mutabilis. The sequence goes on along the minus strand of CM033753.1, from coordinate 10,442,626 downwards.
GTCCAAACAACTTGAAAATATGTTTGAGGAATTTTCAAAAGGTTTTGGAATGTTTTAAAATGTTTTTACGTAGCCAAACTCAAGTTTTCTGAAGGCCTGTACCAATACGGCCACATCTCATATCGATACGCATTAGGGTTTTAGCTACAAGATTTTCCCAGAACTGAAAACTTGTACTGGTACAGGCTAAGGCATATCGATACGAATAAGGGTCATACCGATACGCGTATAGGCGTACCAATCCTTGCTTTCAAATCCCCAACGGCTAGTTCAAAACCCCCAATGGCTATTTCCCTACAGCGTACCGAACCTTCGTACCGATACGGACTGTGGTGTATCGATCCATTGTATTTATACGCTAAGGCTGCTGAGAGCATAACGGCTAGTTTTTTGAAGAACGCATACCGATACGGCTACCTCGTGTACCGATAGGACATCTCTAAAACTGCATTTATCACGGGAAGTAAAGTCTCCAACGGCTCCAATTTAATCCCAACGGTCACCAATGGCTAGAAACTCAATTGGGAGTATAAAAGGCCTCAAGAAGCATATGAAGAAGCTAATGATCAAAATGCCAACATGTTTATGATTGTAATTAAGTCTTTTGTGCTTTAATTCCCATTCTTTGTATAGACTACACTTGTGAGCCAAAATGTTTATGTAAGCTCAAGTGTATTAGGATTTTGGGTGAGAGCAAGAGTGCAAACACATACCTAAGAGAGGGATTTGTTGTTTGCTTTTATTTTCTCTTGTTTGAGAGGATTCCCAAAGCTTGGGTTGTAAGCTTTGGTTGCTAGGCTTGGTAATTGAGTCTAGGTTGTAAAGGTTACCTCATAAGCCTTATAAAAGGGGAAGAAATTCATAGTGAATTTGGGAAATCCTTAGTGGGGAAGCTAAGGTATTGGATGTAGGACTTGGTTAGAAAGCCGAACCACTCTAAATCATTGTGTCCATTGTTCTATCTTTTTACTTCCACCACCAACACCCAAGAAATCACTTCTCCACCACTTGGCAAGCAATTTTGGTTGATTCATCGAGCTCAAAAATTTCTTAGCAGTGGCAGTGGCCATAAAATCCTTGTGGTTGCTATCAACCACCGATAAGTTGTAGTGGCAAGCAATTACGAGAGCCGAGCACTCCACTTTTCTTCCTTGAACATAGACTCATCTATCCTTAAGCTATCCGGCATAAGTGTAGAACTCTTGCACTAGTTAAGATTGAATGGCCCCAGTTGATGAATTAAATCCTCTCAACCTTGTATGGTTACGACTGTGCGTATGGCAGCTTCAAATTTGTAGCAATATTTGGGGTGAACTCTAGGCCCTCCTCCAAGATTAGTTCCTAACTGCACATGTGTTTATAGCATCCCTTAAATGAGTCGTTTAGAGAGTACAGATGATGGTCAAGATCGGCAATCTTCGTACGGGATGTATTATCAGAAGCTACCATGTTTGAGTCGGGGGATGGTAGAAGTGAAGTAGAAGATGGGAGATTAGGTTTCTTTCTATACGAGGAGGCTATTGGCTGTGACGGGTTACCATGAGTTATCGGACCATGATTGAAAAGTAGAGGCAGAGGAAAACAAGTCAAAACTTTTTAATGTTGCAAGGAGGGGATAATAGGTAGCGTGGTATCTAGGAAAAGGGTTTTGTTTTCCTTTACGTAAGGTGTGGGGGATGGAAGAAGGTGAAAAGATGGAAATACAAAGGGTTAGGTTATTATGGAGGGCAATATCAACAATTAATGCTGACAATCTCGCGAATGGAGAAAGTGGAGGGTTAGGCGGTGTGAGGAATAGGGGAATGACATATGGCGGTAATGGGGAAGTGGGGAAGGTTAGAGTGGTAGGTGGGTTACGATTATAATTATTAAGGGAACAAAAGGATAAAATGTAATGAAAGACATTATATTCTCCCCTTATCACATGTGCCACCAAGTTTCCCTAATCTGAGTCAACCTAGTTGGCCCCAAAAAGTCTTTGTTCCTAAATTTGTGGATGGCTTTTCCAACTTGTCTCTTGCTTAATAACTACCAAAATAAAACAAAACACATTAAATAGAACCTAAACCTAATAGTAAACGAAAATAAAATACTTAAAATAAAAATATGGTGACTAAGGGCAGAACTTCGACTCTAGTGGTTCTTCGATAGCTGAAGACTAAGGGCTATAGTCTATGATCGAGCTCCCTTTGTTTGTGGCCCAAGTCTTCTTTATATAAGCAAGAAAGCTAGGGCTTTGTAACTTTAAAGCGCGTGAAGCCTCTTTAAGAGGATCTTGCTTTCTCGCTTCCTTTAATGAGTTTTTCATCTAAAGAGATTCCACATAAGCCAAGTCTAATTCATCTCCAACTCTTTTTGCCTTGTTAGCCCCGTACAAGAGGGATGATATCATTTTGCTTCAGCGCTCCTCCAACTCCAATAGTTCTTGCGCATGCACCACTAAAACACACTACCTTTCCCATTAAACACATCAAAGTATATAACAATTAAGCACAAGTAGTGTAACCCTCTAATTATATGCAAACTACATGCAAAATACCCCTAAATGCAACTATATGAGCCTAAACACATGCAAAAGCCAAGTAGGAACGGTTCACAAATTAGGTTATTTACACAGTCATCAACTATCTAGAATGTTTTGCCTTTAGTAGACTAAGAGGCAATATTTTGTCTTTCATCCTATTTATAATGAGAGAGGAGAGGAAATTTCATCAGATAATAGTTAAAGAGTTTATGAGAATTAAATTAATAACGGACACTAACTGACAGCAAAAAAAAGAAAAGTCGCAACAAAATTTGACTACATTATCTAGAATACTTTGTCTCTGGTACACCATGTGATAGTATTATATTGAGGAGTAAAATATATTCAAATGAGTTGAAATTTTGATAAGTCAATGATGGACTAACCAATCCGGACACTTTGTGTCGTGCAAGTGCATATTAAACCCCGATTGAAATCGATTCACTCCCCTACACGCAAGGGATAATTTTGACTTACACATATACTAATCAACAAGTTAGTTCTATCTTATAAACACCTCCCATACTTCACATATTTCCAATATGGGATGGGAGTGTTTTAAGCAATCTTTTCCCTCAACAACATTTACATGTAGCATACTTTAAGTATTAATTTCTCATTCATCAATCAACCATGTTAAAGGTCTCATTGGCTAGAATTTAAACTATAATATTTATTATTCAAGCCTTCAAATTTATGAATAAATAATATACCTCAAAGTTTCAAATTATCCGTTATTTTATACTCCCTCTGCTCCACCAAAAGTTGTCACTTATTGACTTTTAAAAGTCAATTTTTTAAAACTTTGTTGATGTCCCATACCTCTGTTCCATTAAATTTGTTGATATCAAATGTACCAGACACTAAACAAGGTGATGAATACGGTGTTCAAGGAGGGAGTTGGTGGTGGTTTGTGGTGGTTCACCTTCTAGATAGACGAAGAGCCAAAGAGGGTGGTCAGAATGATATGGGGAGAGTTGGTGGTGTATAGGGTAAAGAGAGTCGGTCTATCATGTTATCTTCAACTCAATGGGTATTTATAACCAAGTGGTATTGTTTGATGGGTTAGAGCTAGGTCATGCTCTTATCCTGTAGGCTTTTTAGCTTGGTCACGTGGGTCGACAGATTAGACTCGGCTGTCAGGTAATAGGCTCAGCTAGCGAGTCAGACAAACATAATGGCTATCATGTTGAAAAAGACCCGGAGGTATGGGTCACCGATGCGTAGAATATAGTGCGCAAATTAGAGCAAGTATACCCATCATTCAAGTAATAAAGTGATAAGTAGAGTGTCGAACCCACAGGGATTGGAGTGATAAACTCAAAGCAATCACACTTAAGAGTTAGTGAAATAATGATGGTATGATGAATAGAATTATAAAATAAATGTAATAAAAAGTAAATTGTAGAAATGATCAGAGAATAAACGAATGTTGTATAAAAAATTCTAATGATTGATGTTGGGTTTGTTGCCTAAGACATATGCTAACTATCATTCGAATGCTATAATGAAGGGTCAACTCTTAACTATTCGATAGGTTTTTCTAACGAACTCCTAAACTCTCTCGATATCTAGAAGTTGATAACATGATGTACATGTCTACGTAAACCCTAAAAACTTATTATCTATTCAAGATTCCCTTATTAGTCATTGAAATCTTAAACTTATGTCTAACAACATGATGTTCATTAGTCTTTGCTTGATTTCATATAATCTTATTGTTTCTATTTTACTTGAGGACAAGTAAAAACTCAAGTTTAAGGGTATGATAGCTCTTTTATGATGATATGTATTCTCCATATTTATTAGCTTAATTGTCCCCACCTTGTTAGTTTTTGCATGCATTTCAGCATTTTATCTTAGTATTTATATATTATTAACTTAGTGACCCTTTGTTGAATTGTCTTTGAATTATTCATATTTTGTTGCTAGTGTCATTGCATAAGTTCTTCAAGAATTGCAGCCAGGACTGTCCCCTCTTCATCCAGCTGTCAAGAAGATTCTAAAGATAAGGACAGACGGGCGTGTGATGTCCATCTTGTTATAACCACCTCTGTACGGAAGAATGAAGGAAGAATCACATGAAATGACACATGTCCTCTTTGGATCGAATTATAAAAGATGAGGGAAGAGAGAGAAAAGGTTGTAGGACATCTTCTCTATTTTTCTACCTTCTCATGCTTTTCGTCCATGGCGGCATAAGCTCTTTTCTTGTGAACTGAAGTGAAGACGATGCAGTGCAGCTCTTGAAGAAGAGGATTAAGTGATGGGTATGACGAAAATATCAAAGATCAGTCGAGTTGGCTAAGAATAGCTTTTCCTCATTCGGTTCTTAGTATTTTCTTTTGTTTAAAACAAAGATGATTATGGATTGTATTCCTTAGCATGGAAATACACAGTGGATATTGATCAATTGATGCTTTTATTAAGTTTTTCATCTATCCTTTTATCTTTGGATTTGAATTTTTTATGCATGGAAGTGCTTATTGCAGCCACTGTCACAAGAAGGTGCATTGACAGTTCAAATTAATGAGCATGACAACGAAAGTTGCATGGGAGTACAAAGGGAGTTAACTCACTCGCTCTTGCATTTTCTTTATTAACCATCACTAGAATGTGTGGTAAGTGGGTTTATATAAGTCTTAGATTAAGGATAGAAGTTAAGTTAGTCAAATTCACATGAGCTCGATTGCTATTACAATCATCTACGGCTAGTGTCCTTGCATTCACTTAACAATCTGCGAAGTCCCACCGAGGGGATCATGTTTCAACTCATTCATACATCTCATTTTATTTACTTTCGAGTTATTGCTTTCACATTACTTCTCACAATTATCTTTCTTTTCATTGATATTGCACTGAAAACTATAAGCGACCAAAGTCTCGTCCTCATGGGATTGATATCTGATAGAGTAAAACCTATCAACTATACTTGCTCCGACAAGTGTACGCTTGCACATTCGCTGTGTCAGTATACAACCGATCAGATACTTGTATTTGTACTCTTTGTGATATCTACGTTAATAGTGGATTATTTGTTTCTCTCATCCGTGGAGGTAGATAAGGTCGAACCATGTTAAATCTCGTCTCTTGTGCATGTCTTATTTTATGTTAATCTCGCTTTGATTATCTTTCCGCATAAAAATTCCTAACATATTATATTTTATAACTCAAACTATATTTGAAATTTTTTAGAGTCGAGTTGTTTAAGTTTGTGTTTAATTTTTAATTGTAAATATTTATAATATTATAATAATGTTCTAATTTAAACAGGTTTCTATAATCATATACAATATATATTTATTTATATGAATATATATAGATATATATATTAAATTGAGACATAAGTTCGGTAATTTTACGGCTACTGATTTTTCTATGTTCTCCCACATACCGTAAATGCCATGAAGTTGCCAAGAATCTACGTAGTAATAATAATAATAATAATAATAATAATAATAATAATAATAATAATAATAAAAATAAAATGCACGCAAAGGGTGTCTAAACTGGAAGCTAGACATAAATGCTAAAAATCACTATTTATCTTAATTCAGACGTCAAAAAACACCATCAGCAACTTTTTATAAAGAAAAAAATAAACTTCGACCCGCATTGAAAGTGACGTAGTGAAACTAGCAGGGCCGGCTTTGAGGAAGGGCGCCCGTCAGGACCCTTGCTCGTGTATGGTCCATTATTTATATATTTTTTTAATTATATAAATAGTCTTTTAAAGTTTAATTATTCACTAATGGACGTATCATTTTTAATCGAATAAAAATAATAATTAAAATTTATTTTGTTTAATATTAATGGGATATTTTAAAAAAAATTATTTTTTCTAATATTTTGTTATTGGACATTCAATTTTTTAATATTTGTTATATGAGGCCCAAATTTTTTTAATACGTTCTTGGAGGTTCCTTTTTCCCCAATATTTGTTATAGGGACATACTCTTAAAAAATTCAACATTTTTATTAGGGAGTTCATTTTTTTCAATACTTGTTACTTGGGACCCAATTTTTTCAATATTTATTACTAGATGTTCATTTTTTTCTTATATTTTTTATTATTGACCTACTCTTAAAATTTAATTTTTTTTAATATTTTTATTAGGGGTGTACCTTAAAATTCATTTTTCTATATTTGTTATTTGTGGTCTAATTTTTTCAATACTTGTTAATTGAGGTCCAATTTTTTTAATACTTGTTATTAGCGGCTCATTTTTCTCAATATTTGTTATTAGGGACTAATTCTTAAAATTTAATTTTTTTTAAATATTTGTTATTAGGGACCTACTCCTAAAATTCATTTTTTCAATATTTATTATTAGGGGCCTACTCTTAAAATTCATTTTTTTCAATACTTATTATTAGTGGATTAATTTTTCAATTAGCCTCAGGCCTCCAAAATCTCAGGATCGGGTCTTGAAACTAGTTAGTCCAACTGAGTGAAAAATTTTGGATTAGTCAAATTGATGAATATTATTTTATTATTTAAGGTTTTTAAGTCAAGTCGAATTGAATTTATTTAATCGAGTTTATGTTCAAATTTAATTGTAATTATTCATAATATTAAGGTACTGATTGATTACAATTTAAACGACTTTCTCTAACTATATATGATATTGTTAAACCTATGTTTTGATTTTGATATAACAAGGACTATTTTGCAAATAAATAATTTTTAAGGGTATTTGAAATTATTCACAATTGAGAAGCATTCGAACTAAATTGAGTTTCTTTAAAGATAAAAATTCTTCTAAGTCAATCTTTTCAAGCACAAACATTTTTCTAAGTGTTTTGGTACTCAAATAGATCATATTGGTCAGTGAGTACCGGTACGGTACTTAGCGTACCAGTACAATTTTTCGTTATTGAAAATCAATTTGGTAAACGAGTACCGGTATGGTTCTTAGCATATAGGTATGGCTTTTAAATTTTTGCTTGTCAGTACCGGTACGGTGAACCCCGTACCGATACCCACTAGAGCTTAAAATATTTTTGAACTAAACGAGTATCTGTATGATGAACCCCATACCGATACGAGATTCTTAAGACTTAAAGTATTTTTGCTTTGAGTACCGGTACGACCTTGAGCGTACCGATACCCTAAAGCCCCATCAAATTTCAGTGAGCAATTTTTGTACCGGTACAACCCTTAGCGTACTGGTACACCTTATTCCATACCGATACGCAAGCCGCGTACGCCCTATCTTTCTAACAATTATTTCCTCTTTAGGTAGGTATCGATACAGGCTCTCACGTACCAATACCCACAATTGCCAAATAGCTTTTAATTCGGGAAAATTGTAGCTCAATTGCTATATTCAATTCCCCATCAACCAAAACGATTAGAAATAAATGAGGGGTATAAAAATAAATCTCCAAAGCTTCTTCAACAACAAGACAACAATCCAAAAGCTTTCAATTAATTTTCAAAGTCTACTAGTGCTTAATTGCCTATCTTCTCTTGTAAACACTTGTGTGTCCTTATTGTATTCATTCATTTCAAGTGTTTCGGATTTGGAAGAGTGCTTAAATATTGCAAACATCTACCTAGTGAGGTTTCTTGAGTTTGCTTATTTGTTTGTAACTTTGGGAAAGGGTCTCACAAGATTTTGGGGTATAAATCTTGGAGAGTGTTGTAAGGTATCTCCTTGTCCTCAAAGGAAAGACAAATTGAGTGAATTTGTGAAATCCTTAGTGTGGTAGCTAAGGTAGTGGATGTAGACCTTGTTTAGAAGGTTGAACCACTCTAAATCTCTCTTGCAATTTTTATTCTTGTAATTTCTTCCCACCAATTTTTAAATTACCAATTCACCCCTTCTTGGCCATTGTTTATCGATTGATCAACTCAACAAATATACACATATATCCCTTTGTATTCTTTTTCACATGTGTAAATAAGATTTGTAATGTTATTTAAATCAAATACTATCTAAAATTATATTTATAAAGTTATTTTTAATAGAAAGGATTTTTAAGGTCAAAATATTGATGGTGTATGAAGGAGTCAAGGAATTGATGAGAATAAAGATTTTGCAAAGAGTTGCAGTCAGAGCACCAAATTGAATAAAATACAAAGCTGAGAGAATAAATTGTAAAATAAGAAATTTTGTTAAAAAAATGAAGTTGAACATTATTTCTAAAGCGTTTAAGGAACATGTGGTTCAAATTTGGTTGAATTTTACTTAAAACGAATGAGTAATTAGAAAAAGAATTCAAATACCAAATCGCAAACCAATCAAATTACTTAGCTAAAGACCAAACACGACGTAGATTTAATATTTGATTTTTCTTTTATTTGAACTTTTAAAAGTCATACTTGAATGTAACTTAATATCCAAACTACTAATTCGAGTTAACTCAAATAACTCAAACAACTCGATTAAAATAACTAAAAATTAAAAAAAAACATTTTTAGAGTTAAATTAAGTTTTGCTCACCCCTAACACTAGTGGGAATACTTAATGTTTTAGCCTACCTAATAGAGTTTTGAGACTTCTAATAATTAAGGATAGGTTTTAGGGAAATTTTTATACATGTGGTGTAAAACTTCAACATCATAATCATGCTTATTTGAAAGTCATTTATCATAAAACCTTAAACTCTAAATAAGATAAATGTCATTCAAATAGACATGGTTGTGAAGTCTAAATTTGACATAACCTGCGTATAAAAAATCCTAAATTTTATCATCTTTGTTTTCATTAACAACTAATGTTTTCAAATTTAAGAAATTAGCATTTGCAATTAAAATAATTCTCTTCCTATTTATACAATACTTAAATTACTCATATTCTCCTATATTATTTAATCATTTGGAGACTATTACTTGTTTAAATAAGCTTGGTCCTTCCGATTGGATGGCACAAGGTGAACTCGGATGGCTCCAGGAATCCGATGAGTGGTTTGGCTTCTTGTGGCGGAGTGGTCCATGATCATGATGGTCGTTGGAAGTTAGGGTTCATTAAACTTATAGGAATTTGCTCTGTGCTGGAATCCCAGTTATGGGGGATATTGATTGGATTAACTTGTTCCTGGAACATGGGAGGACAACGAATTATTGTTGAGACGGACAGCTTAGAGGCGTTAGCCGTGATTCAGGATGCAAGGAGATTGTCGGCTATAACTATACTGTTGCTCATCAGAAATTTTATGAAGCTTGATTGGGTCATTAGGTTTCAGCATATTGGGCATACCGAAAAATAAGGTTGCGGATGGATTGGCTAGATTATCCTCCATAGATAACTTTGATTGTCAGCAGCTCGTGATGGCACCACCAGCGATAATTTCGTTGCTACATGAAGATCTACAGTAGGCCACCCCTACAAATACCAGTCTTGAGTGTGGATAGGATTGCTTGTTAATGAATGTTATGTCTGAGTTTGAGGATGACTAGATTAGCTTGGGGTTGGGCTCGAGTTTGTATCTCTTGTTTGAGCTTTTACTCTTTCCTCGGACTAGGTTTAGGGTTTTTTAATTAGGCATAGGATAATAATTCCCTTTTCATCAAAAAAAGAAAAGCTTGGTCCTTAAAATGTTAGAAAAACAAAGATTCTAACTGAACTAAAAATATGACTACTTTTACAGTGAAAGTACAAATTTACGACCATACCATAGGTAAATATTGAAAATGGACATATTTTTTTAATTAAAATTTGCTATTCAATATTAGTTTGAGATGGTTTGAAGAAAAAATTTAACCAAAAAAATTACTTCAAGTCTTTTATTTTAAGAAGTAAAAATAAATTTTTTTTTTATAAAATGTTAAATTAATAAATTAACATAAAAATTTATTTAAGGAAGAAAAGACTTGAATGAAAAGAGGGCTTATGTCATCCCAAAGAATACAAGGGCGATCACAAGGAAGAAAATGTTGGACATTGTTTGTAGCAAATCTCTCGCTGCAACTACATTGAAAAGGGATCTGGCAAGTATTCGACAGACATGGTGTTGTTGTTGATGTATTTGTACCGCAAAAAAGAGCAAAATATGGATCTCGATTTGGCTTTGTACGGATGAAAACAAAAGAGGATACCGATAGAGTGATTGAAAGATTCGATGGTTTTTGGCTTTTATGGATCAAGGGTGAGAGTGAAAATGGCACTGCGTGATACGCGGGATTTGTTTTGGAGAAAGAAACGAAATGACCCTGTACTATCAAAGGGTATTTCGAGGTCTCAACATTTGTAACATAAGGTGACACAAAATAAGAAGGCATCAATTCCAGCTAACCAATCAGATGCACAAACTGATACAAAATTGATTGATGGCGTGGTGAATATAGATAAATTAGAAATACTCCAAAATTACGCTTTTGGATTCTATAGAAAACCCTATCGAATTAAAGAACTTGTGAAGGAATTTAAGAAAGCCAATTATGCGGGCTTCTCAGTGATGAGAGTTGCGAGTTCCCTAGTTCTACTTATGTTCAATGATAGAGATGTGTGTAAGAAAGTATTGGAGGAGCAGCGTCTTGATGAATGGCTGGAGAATATAACAGAACGGTCGTCGTTGATGAGTATTCCAAATCGTCGAGTATGGTTATCAGCAAGTGGAATTCCGATTCATGCATGGTCGGAGGGCACATTTAATAACATCGTTGCGATATGGGGTGAATTAGTTCAGGTGGATATGGAAACATTGGAGCCATCCAGTTTTGAGAGGAGTCGTTTTCAAATAGAGACAGATTGGGTGACACACATTGATGAGAAGATTGATTTGTAGCTTGGTGAAAAGGTGTTCCAAAATCTGAGTGGTTGAGATGAAAGAGGCAATTGGTCCGAAATATGACTGTAATTGTAGGGTAGATGTTGACTCAAGTGTAGAAGATACAAAATTGGTGAGTGGTCATAATTCGAAGGACAGTGAAGAGCTGAGGAGTGCAACTCATGATGTGATAGTAGGAGATTCGATGAATAATACGATCGTTGCTAATACATTTGAAAAATAGGTAGATGCGGTTGTCTCAAAATCACCATTAGTGGTAACGCCAAAATTAGGTCAGCTTACTCAATTATGAAAGGATAATATAAGAGAGGATTGAAGGGTTATTGATTCGCAATCATAGCCAGGAAAGATGGCGGATCAAGAGATTGAGATGGTGACGCAGTTGATAGAATATCAGACAAACATTGATGTGATGACTTTGGAAAGTACTGAGTCACAGCAACGCATCGAGGAGAATTTGCAACAAGGGGAGATTGGAGACTATAGACCGATGGGTAATGGCATAGGTGCGTTGACTAGGCCTCGGTCTGAGATTCCTAAGGCTAGGAAAGCTATCTCTATTGAACATAATGGTGAAAATAAATGTGTGAGGCAAGTGTCCAAAATAGTGCTCAGTTTCTTACCTCCTGACGAACAATTAGAGGCAGCACAATGATTGGAAAAAAGGGTATGGGATGACCGAAGAAGAATATTCCAAGATCACCACCGTGGCTAATGGGTCACTGTCGAATTCAAATTTCTTGAACCAAAAGTGATCGATATTAAAAGAGGCAAGGGAGACTTTAGACTTGGGGAAATACATTGGAGCAAAAACGATGGGTAACAAAGAGGAGATTGTGAAGGATATTGCAAGACTTATAGTGGCAAGGGAGAAACCACAATAACATCGAATGATGCGGATGTTGTAGTGGAATGTAAGGGCTTGGCACGGCATCGAAGACGTGAGCGGTGTAATTTTTAGTTCGACAACATTGTTGCGAGATGATTATGTTACATGAGTCGATTATGGTACAATGATATTTTTATTGTATGTTTACTCCGTGGTGTGTTGATAGTTTGGGATAAGGCGAATTTTAGAATAGATACAGTAAGGACGGGGACACGTTTTATGATTGTGGAAGGGCACTGAATTTTTGGTGATTAGAGATGTGGTATTATAGGGATATATATCTTGTGCGTACTTGATGAACAAATTATGTTGTGGAATGAGGTAGGTGATGTGATTCGGTCTCGGCAAATTCTTTGGTGCATTAGAGGATATTTTAACATGGTGTTGCAGCCAAATGAGCGTTAGGGGGTTTCTAATGTGAATCGAGGTACATCTGAACTCAATGATTTTGTTGCGATGACAGCTTGTGCTTTACATGATTTGGAACAGGAACGCTGATATTGTTACAATGTGATGTAGAATATGGAGGGCCAAGACCACTCATATTTCTTAATGTTTGGATGTCTACTGCAAATAATGTACATGTTATGGAGAATGAATGAACATTGTTGGGTGCTTTAGATGGGAAATCAGGACTGATAAAATTGCGTGGGATGAAATGTTTCTTGAAACGGTAGAACAACTCTTCTTTTAGGAATATTATTGAGAATATTTTGATAGTTTATAGGGAGACGAATAGTTTGGCCGATACTCTTGCTAAAAGTAGCGTTGATCGTTCATCATAGTATCAAATGGTGGAGTAGGCGTGTTTTGGGTGTTGGTGTACTGCCTTGTATTTTTTGTTGTTGCTTTAATGATGAACGATGGTGTATGTTTCTTTCGACACTATTATAGGTACTATTTTCGTCCATTTAGGATTAGAGAGATTTTTATTAAGGCCTATAATAGATGGTTTTCTTCATAAATCATATAATTTGCCGAGCAAAAAAAAATACTTAAATAATTTAAATAAAAACCTTAAAATTTACTTTTATATAAAATAAACATTTAATTAATTTCTAATATAATATTATATTAATTTTTATTATGATTATTAAATTAAAATAAAAAATATTAGTTTTTTTCATCAAATCATTCAAAATTAAAAATAGCAAAATTTAATAAAAATCAATTTTTATGTTAAAATTCAATAAAAGAAAATAAATTTGCAAAATTAAACATTAAGTTAAATTATAGTGGTAAAATTACCTGAATCTCAAAAATACAATGAAAAATATCAATTACACTAAATTTTAATGGCAAATTTCAATATTTACCTAAAATATAATGATAAATTTATCCATCAATCCCACTTTCATTATGCAAAATTTATCATTGATCAACTTTTTGTATTAAAGAAAATCGACTTCAAGGTAAAGCGTGGTTAGTAAAAGTCCACGAAGGCAAATACTAAAAATAATAATAAAAGAAGAAGAAAGAAAAGGAAGCAAGAACGAGAATAAGAATTTCAAGACTTTTTTTATTTGAATAGTTTAACGTGATTATAAGGTAGTATTTATTTATAGATATTCTTAATCCTTTTACGATGTACATACACCTTGCAGACAAAGTAATTTGAACCTGAATCACTTAAAATTAATATCATTATTTTTTCACCGGGAGGTTCAAAAATTCCAAGTCTCTAAAGTTGTATGTTTTTAAAAGGATTTGTTGGATAAGCAAGTTATGTCACATTATTATTTAAATTATCTAGTAATAATTTATAAATATTATATTATTTTTTGATATAATCATCGGTATTCGATCTATTGACTGAATAATTCCAATCAAACATTGTAGAGGTCTATTATAGGGTAACTCTACAAACCTAATTTTCTTCATTTACAGCGTTATGACTTAAATCCTAACCTTGCTCAAGAAATCTAGAACATATCTCACTGGATCAACCTGTAGCTGGTTATAAATTTTTATATTATTAATGTATCAAATATGTTTTTTTGCTGGTTCAAAAAAATATGTTTTTTTAAATAAACCCTAAAAAATTAAAAAGGGGGACTTGTGTAACCTTGTTTTAATTTTGCTGGTGAAGATATTGCACTAATGGTGCAAGAAATATTAATTTAGAAAAAACTAATAAAATAAATTCATTAACCATGTATGTACATACATACTTTCAACTAATTATATATATATAGGGATATGATCAAGTTATATGATGTAAAACTCATATAGTTTTACACTAATTCATAGCCATTGGATGAATATAATGGATGGATGAGATTAAACACTCATGTTTTTTCTCTCCTTAAAAATATCCTTATTTTGAACTTTTAATCTCATACATCCATTATATTCATCCAATGGCCATGAATTAGTGTAAAATGAAATGAGTTTTACATCATGTAACTTGATCTTAACCTATATATATATATATATATATATTGCCCTTTCAGTAACCCAGGGCTTTGCCTTGACTAGTCCGGACCGACCAACGTCGCACACCTGACTTTGATGGATGAATCCCGTAGTAGGGATTTTCTACATACACAAGGCCTCAAACTCGATACTTGCTTAAGCGATATCAAACTGCTGACCACTTGGACCAACACCATTAGTATCTATACATATATATTATTAATGTATCTAATTTTTTAATTATTTAATATATTAGAGTTTTTAAACCCTAAAAAGGATAAAGACGTGCAACATTATTTTAATGTCGCTGGTGAAGTTAATATATTCTACTAATGAAGTTTCAATTATTATTATTAAAAAAATAATAGCATAAATTAATTAACTATGTATGTACATGAATTCTTTCATCTAATCAAATATATATATAATTATATATATACTTATATGTGAAAACAATACCCTAATGGAGTAATTGTGTGACACATAAACATAATAATCTATATTTAATTTATTTTCTTTCGTGATTTTAATTGTTTTTTAAATTTTAAGTAATTTTATTTAATTTGGAAAAAATGTTAATGAGATTATACTTTGACATTTGTATATGCTCTCTACATGATATAGGGATGGCAAAATTACCCGACCCGATGTGTCCCGACCCGACCCGATTGGTTTTTTTCTTATTATTTTCAGGGATCAGGGCGGGGCGGGTATTTAAAAATGTAAAGTCGGGTCGGGGCGGGTTCGGGTATGATATGAAAATTCCCTGCCCAGCCCCGCCCCGGTATTTTTTTATTATTTTTATTATATTTATAAAAATACCACTATATATAAATACTTTTAGGAGTTTCAAGCTATTTTTTTAGTTTGTGTTTATCGTAAATTTTTGTTAGATATTGTTCGAATTTTAACATATCTGATTCTAAAAGTCAATGGTTGAGTTTATTTTTTAAATATGTATTTTTTCTTCATATGAGTAATTTAATTGGTTTTATTTTATTTTTTTATATATAGTTTAAAGTCTGTGAAATTTATATTTTGTAAATATAATGGTCGTTTGATCGAATCTAACATTTATCATCGACGAAATTTAATATATTTTTTATATTTTTGGGTCGAGTCGGATTGGGTCGGGTTTAGGGTTTATAAATCAGGGCGGGACGAGGCGGGTAAATTATTATTTTATTTTCGGGGCGGGGCAGGTCGGATTTTGGGATTAATATATCGGAGCAGGTTCGGGGCGGCCAAAAACCCGCCCTACCCCGTTGCCATCCCTAACATGATACATCGCAAGTTATATTTTAGTTATATCTTTTTTTCTTTGTAATCTTAATTCTTTTAATTTTAATTTTAAGTTTTCTTTTATTTCAGTTTCATCTAATAATGGATTAATAAATTAATTACATATTTAGTTTTGGGCCTATTTTTAAGATGTGTACCCAACATATTTTCAAAATCTTGAGTCTTTGTATTAAAAAAATTATTTCCAGTTTTAAAATTTAATTTGTATATTTAGGTATGAAAACTATTTCCAAATGATTTATTTAACAACATTTGTTACAATGTTCACTCACGAGTTGATTTTTATGATATAAGCCTAATCCGCTTGAATATATATATATATATATATATACTTTTAGTTTTAAATTTTTATTCTATTTTTATGTGATATATCTAAATAGTTATTGATTAGTCAACATGGTAACGTGGTATTGATTTAGGATACTATCCAATTCGTCTTAATAAAGTTTTAAAAAATATTTTAGTTTTATATTATATGAGAGTTGATTATGAACACATTATAATTCCGATGCGGGGTTAGTCAGTTTAGCTACTTAAATCGATAATCATTGATATGACAGTAAAATCAAGAACTGATTTGATTAATTTTAAAATAAACTATCTTTCTTTTAAGGGTAAAACCTTAATACATAGGCTATGTAAAATTAATTTTATACATGCCTGCGTATTTAACTATAAAATCTCAAATTATAAATTTCTAACCTTAACCCTAAAAATTTAAACCCTGAATCTTAAACCTTATACACTAAATTCTAAACCATACAACCTAAACCCCTAAACTTTAAACCCTAAACTAAAATCTTAACCCCTAAAATTAAAAGGCACGTGTAAACTTTAGTTTACATGGCCTATGTATCAAAGTCTCTTCCTTCTTTTAATTATGTTTTAGTTAATTTTGATCATTAATTTTATAGATATATTTATTTTTAAATTATGTTAAATTGTTTATTTCTTTTTTTATCGATTTAAATTGTTTATTTCTCTTTTTTATCAATTTAAATTTTAAAGGTCTAACGACATTTTTTGACTCTCAAAGTTTTTTTTAGATAGTCACGTTAATTCTTTAATTCTTTTGTCTCTTTTGGCCTTGATTTTTTGCCGAATTGAAACAATTGAAAAAAAAATAGAAATTGTTAAGGTGAAATTAACTATTTTCCAATTTTATTAATTCTTTTACACTTTTTTATTAATTTTTATAAATATTGCAATTATTAATAATTTAAATATTTTTCAATTTTTAAATATTTTATCATTTTTAAATATTTTCTTTTTTTTCGAAAAATTTGCGCAACAAAATAACTAACATTAGCATTGAAAAAAGACAAAATAAATTACATTAGCTTAACATATATGCTACCTTTAGCATTAATTGGTTCAAGTCGGTAAAAAAGTTCGAGGGACAAAAGAGGTGAAAAAGTAAAAAAAATACTAATATGACTTTTTTTAGAAAAATTTCTCATTCTATCACCATAATTTTCAAACCAAATTGATTCTGCAGGTTTCTTAGAAGGCTTGATATTTGTTCCTGGAGTTATATATATATAAACTCGGTGCAAAAAAACGTCATTGAATATTAGAACGAAATAATAATCAAATAATAGATCAAAATACATTGACCTTAATATAAGAGTGATTAACCAACCATTATATCAATATATAATAAGAAAACACATATCAGGCTTTCTAAGTTAAGTTGAATATATGGTAGATGTAGTCACCAATATAATGTTGAAATCTTTTTCAGGAATTGCCAACAAGAACCATGGTAATTGAGCGAGATCGTGCTGATAATGTGTTGTGAATAAAGTAAAGAAGAACATGAACAAGATAAAGATGAGAGACAAAGAGAGAGACTTATATTATATTCTCAATGTATGGTTATGTACAATGCTTTCTCCAAACTCTGGCCCTGTTTGGCAATTAGCGGATAGCTAATAGTGGATTACATTTGCTAATAGCCGATAACTGATTGCATTAGATGATTTGACTAGCGGATTGTATTAGTTGATTGTATAAAAGTGTTTGGTAATATTAATTGATAGCTTAGTTGTTTGATCATTTAAACAAGAATGATTATATTAGATACTTGTTTATTCTCGTACATATAAGGACATGATTATATTCAATACTTATTTGAATAGTTTATTATTTATAAATATTATGTATCTATTAATATTAATTAAATTATGACAAATAATTTGTTTTAATATAACATTATTAAGCATATTTGAATGATCTATATATTGATTTATTATTTATATAATTATGTTTAATACAATTTAATTAATAATTAAATTTAAATACAAATATAGATGCGTGAGATTAAAAAGAAGAAAAAAGTATTAATTTACAATTTTCACAATGTAAATACGCGAGGGTGAAGAGTTCATCTCAATTCTCTCTCCCCAAAACACCCACCCAAACACCCACCCAAACACAAAAAAAGATGGAAACTTGTTGTAGTGGAGTGTGAATCTCGGATTGGTCATCAAGGAAGAGTTTATCAGCATCAAAGGATCTCCGTTTTGAGCTAAGCATCATTGGACTTAGTGGAGGTTGAGTTGGAAGCTTGGACCAAGAAGAGAGGTGGTAAGAGCTTGGTGGGAGCTTCATTCTGGGTTTTGCTTGCTTAAGGTCAGTATATTTTTGAATCCTACATTTCATGAGCCTCATAAGATAATTGCTTTGCTTAGGTTATGTTCGTGAGTAGCAAAGTTAGGGTTCTTGAGCTTTAAAACCCTCTAATGGTAAATTACATTTTGGGAGTTGATAATGGGTAAAACTGGTAGGAAACCACCTAATATACTCCAAATAACTTGTAGGAAAGAATTGGGACTTAACCATGGGGGTTAAGGGTGGGATTGGTGTAATCTTGAGCTCCAGGTTTCAAGATCTAGGCTCGAGTACCAATACGGGGTGGCTGCATATCGGTACTCTTTTGTATTTTGAGAGACGGTGTGTGAGGGGCGTACTAGTATGCCTCTCCGTGTATCGGTGCCCCTCACTCAAATGGAAATTCAGAAGCGCTTAGGCGTACCGGTATACAAGGGGCGTATCGATATGCACTATTTCATTGCCAGGGATAGGCTTAGCGTACCGATACTCGAAGGTTGGAGTATCGGTACGGGCTTGGATCGGTACGGGGCGATCCCAGTACCAATGCTGGGTACCAATACGAGGTAAAAGCGTATCGGTACGACTTGTGGTGTAACTCTTTCAAACCTAGTTAGGGTATCAGTACTCATGGAGGAGTATCGATACCAATAGGGCAGTACCAATACTCACCTTGGAGTATCGATACTCGCTAGGCAATCTGCCCAAGAAAGTTGAGTTCGCGTTCAGGGGTTCTATAAATTTTGGTAAAGGGTCCGGTAGGTCCCTAAAGGTATAGAACAAACTCTAAAATTGAGAAATCGAGGTCAGCAACCCGTAGGAGGATTAATGGCTAATGGCTTGGTAATAGTTGAAAGAGTTGCTTGGAATGGTAATCCATAGGGATCCGTGGTGGATCAGATATTACTACGGATAGCTTGGGGTCCTTGCTGTGTGTTGAAGGGACGCCCATGTAGGCTGGCTACCGCGAGTAATGAGATAATCTAATGAAAAAGGCGTAAACGAATCCTAAAGACACATATTAAACATTGTAACAAATAAGTCATGCCTTGGGCCATTGGTAATGGTTGGCAGGATGTCTTTTATCCCTCAGTGAGATATGTTGATGCTCGGGGGAGCATGTGGCATCGTATGAGTCTTGGTTAGGAATCTAGATGTCCTAGAGTCAGTGCAAGGGCACTTAAATAAGGGGATGGGTACTCCAGGCTATGTGATAGAGTACATCTGACGTATCCACGGGCTATGTGATATGGATGCGGTCTGAAACCTATCCTTGGGCTATGTGATCAGGATATGGAAATATAACTCGAAGGGCTATGTGATCTCGAGTAACTCGATGGGCTATGTGATCTCGAGTAATCATGTTCGGCTATGTGATCGTAGGATAAGACTGCTTGTGGCTATTGTGATCCAAGTATGTATAGGACGTATCTGTGGCTATAGTGATCCGGATATGATCCTAACCCGACAGCTATGTGATCACGGGTAACCCGACGACTGTGTGAGTACGAGATAAATAGTAGGGCTACGTTGGTTGTTGCGCGATAAGTGCTCTGTAATTGTGCAAGTGTACACGTCATAAGTTATTGTATAAAATATATCATCTCCACAAGGATTGGTACCACTTCAAGAATCTAATCTCTTGAACTGTAAAAAGTAAAAGAACACAAGTAGAAGATTGTAGGAGTTTAACTAACAACTAAACTAGAAAGTAAATAAGTAAAAGAAGATGTAATCAAATGAGAGATAATAGGCCAGGTTATCGTGAGTTGAGGTGTGATAGCCGATTGGATCGTCTTGGTAAAAGAGTGCAATGGCAACTCAGTTGCCGGGGCAACTTGCGCAGCGGGGTTTCCTTGGAAACTAATCGACGGTTGCCTGGGCGACTGGCTGGGCAATTGTTTGGGCGGCTGGACAACAACTTCAAGGTTCGATGGAGCGTTCTCTAATGGTTTCTTCTTATCCCTAAGTCGAAACTCTAGCTAATTATGCATGCCTTGATAATACATCCCTGCGTGAATCAAGGGTGAAAAACAACCAATCTTGTGCTCCTCTTAGCCGTTGAAATCTTTAACTTATTCCTAAGGCGGATTAATCTTCACCATCAATAGATTGAATAAAGACCATACTCATTCATTTCGTGAATCTAACTCTCCCAATATTAGATAAATAGATGAAGTTACGAGATCATCTCCCAATTCACTCGTAAACAAGAATAAAAACCAAGAATGAGTAAACCTTGAATTGAAAGTGCAAACTCTTATTACCTAAACAAAATCCAATTGTTTCTTACAACCACAAAACACAATAACCTTAGCCAAATAAATTTAGTTCATGGCTAGGTTCCAAAGAAACACAAAACGAAGAATTCCTAACATAAACCTAATCGAACAAAAAAGAAAAAGATGAAGAATGGTTGAAGCCTTTGTCGAAATCTCTCCCCTTTGCTCTTGTCAAAATCTCTCCTTGCTCTCCCCCACTTGTCGAAATCTCTCCATGCTCTCCCCCTCTTGTGGAAATCTCTCATTGCTCTCCCTTTTGAGTTGACGGCTTGGTCCTCAATTTATAGGGCTAGGTCAAAGTCTTTTTTTGAGGAGGAAGTTAAGTTGGAATTAAATACTTTTAAAGAATATAATTCTTTATTATATATAAATTCCTTCTAGATCTTCTCCTATCTTCTTGGGATTTAATTTCTCTTTAACCTCTTTATGGAAATCAAACTCCTTTGGGATTTAACTTTGCTCTACGTCATCTTGGGTTTATCTAGTCATCAATTTTGACTGCCATATCATCTTATCCTTTATCAACAATTGCCCTGGCAACTAGCTCGGCATCTCCTTCATGGATTGCCCTGGCAACTAGCTCGGCATCTCCTTCATGCATTGCCCTGGCAACTGGTTCCAGCCTTGCTTTGGCATGTGATTCTGCACACACACAAAAACACACCAAAGCAGTATCTTTTTCCACAAAATTAAGCAAAATATGAAATCAAGCTTGTCCACCAAGGAAACAATGCAAATATTCATGAATGGCTAATAATGCAACTAATATGAGCCTAAGTCTAGCAATAATAAGAATAAAAGGGTGACTAAAATAGTACTTTTAGACACTTAACACCCCCCCAAACTCGAACTATTTTCCAATTTTCTGAATTCTTTTACACTTTTTTATTAATTTTTATAAATATTACAATTATTAATAATTTAAATATTTTTTAATTTTTAAATATTTTATCATTTTTAAATATTTTCTTTTTTTCGAAAAATTTGCGCAACAAAATAACTAACATTAGCATTGAAAAAAAAGACAAAATAAATTACATTAGCTTAACATATATGCTACTTTTAGCATTAATTGGTTCAAGTTGGTAAAAAAGTTCAAGGGACAAAAGAGGTGAAAAAGTAAAAAAAAAACTAATATGACTTTTTTAGAAATATTTCTCATTCTATCACCATAATTTTCAAACTAAATTGATTCTGTAGGTTTCTTAGAAGGCTTGATATTTGTTTTTGGAGTTATATATATAAACTCGGTGCAAAAAAAACGTCATTGAATATTAGAACGAAATAATAATCAAATAATAGATAAAAATACACTCACCTTAATGTAAGAGTGATTAACCAACCATTATATCAATATATAATAAGAAAACACATATCAGACTTTCTAAGTTAAGTTGAATATATGGTAGATGTAGTCACCAATATAATGTTGAAATCTTTTTCAGGAATTGCCAACAAGAACCATGGTAATTGAGCGAGATCGTGCTGATAATGTGTTGTGAAAAAAGTAAAGAAGAACATGAACAAGAGAAAGATGAGAGACAAAGAGAGAGACTTATATTATATTCTCAATGTATGGTTATGTACAATGTTTTCTCCAAACTCTGGCCCTGTTTGGCAATTAGCGGATAGCTGATAGTGGATTACATTTGCTAATAGTTGATAACTGATTGCATTAGATGATTTGACTAGCGGATTGTAATAGTTGATTGTATAAAAGTGTTTGGTAATATTAATTGATATCTTAGTTGTTTGATCATTTAAACAAGCATGATTATATTCGATACTTGTTTATTCTCATGCATATAAGGACATGATTATATTCAATACTTATTTGAATAGTTTATTATTTATCAATATTCCGTATCTATTAATATTAATTAAATTATGACAAATAATTTGTTTTAATATAACATTACTAATCATATTTGAATGATCTATATATTGATTTATTATTTATATAATTATTTTTAATACAATTTAATTAATAATTAAATTTAAATACAAATATAGATGTGTGAGAATAAAAAGAAGAAAAAAGTATTAATTTACAATTTTCACCATGTAAATACGTGAGGGTGAAGAGTTAAAATAGAAAATGTTAAATTTAGGTTATTTGGAGATTTTTTATAATTGTTAAGGGTAAAAGGGTCTTTATAACTCTTATGTCAAAACCTCTAATGTAACGACCCGAATTTCTCGAGTCAACAATGGGCGTTGACCCAGGTCTTAGACCGAAGTGTTGGACCGAGATGTTGGGCTATAATGGGCCTCCGTGCGTTGTGGGCTTGCTTGGTGGTTTTGGGCTTGGCTTATGTTGGGCTTCATGAAGGGTATTATGGTAAAATCATAAATGGGGGACAAGAGGGCTAGTGCCTCTTTAATTTTCTACATGGTGTAAGAGGGGTGAGATCATCTTCATCTTCGTCTCATCTCAATTCTCTATCCCCAAAACACCCACCCAAACACAAAAAAAAGATGGAAACTTGTTGTAGTGGAGTGTGAATCTCGGATTGGTTATCAAGGAAGAGTTTATCAGCATCAAAGGATCTCCGTTTTGAGTTAAGCATTATTGTATTTAGTAGAGGTTGAGTTGGAAGCTTGGACCAAGAAGAGAGGTGGTGAGAGCTTGGTGGGAACTTCATTTCGGGTTTTGCTTGCTTAAGGTCAGTACATTTCTGACTCCTATATTTCATGAGACCCATAAGATGATTGCTTTGCTTGGGTTATGTTCATGATTAGCAAAGTTAGGGTTCTTGAGCTTTAAAACCCTCTAATGGTAAATCACGTTTTGGGAGTTGATAATGGGTAAAACTGGTAGGAAACCACCTAACATACTCCAAATAACTTGTAGGAAAGAATTGGGACTTTAACCATGGGGTTAAGGGTGTGATTGGTGTAATCTCGAGCTCCAGGTTTCAAGATCTAGGCTCGAGTACTGGTACGGGGTAGCTGCTGATAAGTGTTCAAAAGTACTATTTTTCTTACCCTTTTTACTCATATTATTGTTAGACTTAGGCTCATATTAGTTGCATAATTAGCCATTCATGCATTAATCCATGTTTCCTTCCATCGTTGAGCTTGATTACATAACTTGGTAGTTTTTGTGGGAAAAGATGCTGCTTTGGTGTGTTTTGTGTGTATGTGCAGGATCACTTGCCAAAGCAAGGCTAGAGCTAGTTGCCAGGGCAATGCATGAAGGAGACGCCGAGCTAGTTGCCATGGCAATTGTCGACAAGAGCAAAGGTGATATAGTAGTCGAAATTGATGACTAGACAAGCCCAAGATGACATGGAGCAAAGCCCAAACCCAAAGGAATTTGATTGCCATGCAGAGATTAAAGAAGAATTAAATTCCAAGAAGATATGAGAAGTTCTAGTAGGAATACAATTATAATAAAGAATTATATTCTTTAAAGATAATTTAATTCCAACTTAACTTCCTCCTCAAAGAAGGAATTTGGCCTAGCCCTATAAATAGGAAGGAGATTTCGACAATCAATAGAGAGCAAGAGAGGGGAATTTCGACAAGTCCAAGGAAAGCAAGAGAGGGAAATTTCGACAACTCCAAGGAGGGCAATAGGAGAGAATTTTCGACAAGCATCTAGGGCAAGGAGGATTTCGACAAGCCTCCTTCCTCATCCTTTTCTTTCTTGTTCGATTGGGTTCATGCTAGGGATTATATATCTTGTGTTTCTTTGGAACCTAGCCATGAACTAAATCTATTTGGGTATGGTTATTGTGTTTTGTGGTTGTGAGAAACTATTGGTTTTTGTTTAGGTAATAAGAGTTTGCACTTTTCTAATTCAAGGTTTATTCATTCTTGGTTCTTATTCTTGTTTGCGAGTGAATTGGGAGAGGATCTCGTGATTTCATCTATTTATCTAATATCGGGAGAGTTAGATTCAAGAAACGAATGAATATGATCTTTATTCAATCTATTGATGGTGAAGATTAATCCGGCTTAGGAATAAGTTAAGGATTTCAACGGCTAAGAGGAGCGCGAGATTGGTTGTTGTTCACCCTTGATTCACGCAGGGATGTATTATCAAGGCATGCACAAGTAGCTAGAGTTTCGACTTAGGATAAGAAGAAACCATTGAAGAACGCTCTGCCGAACCTTGAAGGTTGCTGCCCAGACGCCCAAGTAGTTGCCCAGGCAACCATCGATTAGTTGCCAAGGCAACCCCGTTGTGCAAGTTGCCCGTACACTCTTTTACCAAGACGATCCAATCGGCTATCACACCTCAACTCACGATAACCTGGCCTATCTATCTCTCATTCGATCTCATCTTTTCATTTACTTTATTGCTTTCTAGATTAGTTATTAGTTAAACTCCTATAATCCTTTATTTGTGTTTTTACTTTTTACAGTGCAAGAGACTAGATTCTTGAAGTGGCACCAATCCCTGTGGAGACGATATCTTTTATATTATAACTTGCGACGTGTATACTTGCACATTTGCGTAGTACTTATTACGCGCAACAAGTTTTTGGCGCTGTTGCCGGGGATTGGCAATAGCGACTTTGTTTTTATTTTCTTGCACTATCTTTTTATTTTTCTTGTTTAAAGTTCAAAGGGCTAACAAACTTTGGTTTTGCATTGGTATATGACCAGGGCGAGACCGACTTCACCAGAATATCCCTTTGATCCAGAAATCGAACGAACCTTACAAAGACTTAGACGAAGGATAAGAGAAGCAATGGCAAATCAAGACGGCAATATGAATCAAGATGTTCGAGCAGGAAGAGGAGTGATTCTTGCACGAAACAGAACTATTCGAGACTATCTTGAAGAAGATCTTGATGGACTTAACCCAGGAGTTGTCGCACCTGAAATTGAAGCCGACCACTTTGAGTTGAAACCGGTAATGTTTAATATGATCAATACAATTGGTCAATTGGAGATTATCAATTCCCATCTACTAGAAGAGGAGAAGTTAGACGCCAAGCCACAATACATGAACTAGGATCATCAGATTCAATTTCGGCACAATTGGCCACTTTAACCAAGATGGTCCAGAACATGCAAAAAACAAACAACACACATGAAGTCAAGGTAATGGATTCTTTTTGTGAGTTATGTGGTGATAACCATAATTCTTCTGAATGTATGCAGAATCCGGAATCCATCTTCTATGTGGGGAATTACAATCGGAGCAATAACGTGATGTCCAATACATACAATCCAGCTTGGAAGAAGCACCCAAATTTTTCATGGAGTAATCCCAACAATGCTCTAAACCAGAACAATCAGAATGCACAAGCATCGGGATTCCAGTAGAATATGCCACGGCAACAGTTGCCACAGCAACAACCGACGACATCTAGTTCTTTGGAAAATTCTCTAAATGCTTTTATGATGAAAACTGAATCTTATATGGCTGAGAATAGTAATTTCATAAAAAGAACTGATGCTTTTATTAACAGGACCGAGAGGAGATTGCAAAACCAAGAGGCGGCAATCAAATCATTGGAAAATCAAGTCGGACAGTTTGCTCAAAATCTGAATACTAGACCGCAAGGAGGTTTACCTAGCGATACTGAAGTCGCAAGAGGAACTGGCCATGAGCAATGTAAGGCGATCACCACTAGAAGTGGCCAACAACTTAGAGAGGTTCAAACCCGCTCATCAAACAAAACTCCACAAAAAGATCAAGATGAACCTAGCGGCAAAGCCTCAGATGCTGAACCAGGAATTGCCGCAGCAACCGGCAATAAGCATGCCTCGGCAACCGACGATAAAGATGCCTCGGCAACTGGCGATGAGCATGCCTCGGCAACCCCAGTTGATAACGCCTCGACAACTCCAGTTGTCCCGGTAATACCGTCAATTAGGTTCCAAACCAATGAAAGGATCGAAGATATCCGACTTCCACCACCATTCCCCCAAAGGTTGAAGCGAAAAAAGCAAGAGTATCAATTCAAGAAGTTTCTTGATATCCTAAAGCAAGTCCACATCAACTTGCCATTGGTGGAAGCAATCGAACAAATGCCAAACTATGCCAAGTTTCTTAAAGACATTGTGTCCAAGAGAACAAGGCTAGGAGAGTTTGAAACAGTTGCCGCAATAGAGGGATGCATGGCAATGTTGCACAATCGTATGCCACCCAAGTTGAAGGATCCCGGAAGTTTCACAATACCCTGTTCCATTGGAAATCACTATGTCGGGAAAGCACTATGCGACCTTGGGGCTAGCATAAACTTGATGCCTAAATCAGTTTTCCAGAAACTAGGAATCGGGAATGCAAGACCTACAAATGTTATGCTCTGACTAGCCGACAGATCCTATGTGCATGCAGAGGAAAAATCGAGGACATCTTGGTAAAAGTTGATAAATTTATTTTTCCCGCGACTTTATTGTCTTGGATTGTGAAGCTGACGAGCATGCACCCATCATTCTCGGAGACCATTCCTAGCAACAGGGAGAACCTTGATCGATGTTGAAAAGGGAGAACTCACAATGAGGGTGAATGACCAGCAAGTTAAACTAAATGTGTTCCAAACACTAAGGCATGCCGATGATCGAGAAGAATGCCAACTTCTTCATGCCACGATGAGTTTAACCGATGAGGAATTTAGTTGCCTCGGCAACTACATTACCGATCAAGAGGAACCTGAGGAGTATGAAGAACCGGTCGATGAGGAACAACAAGAAGAGGCAAATTGGCTAGTCAATCGACCAGGTACATACCTTGAACCACTGGATTACTCAGGTAAGGAAGGTAAGCTCGAAAAACCCTCTATTGAACAACCACCGATTCTTGAGTTGAAACAATTACCAGAGCAACTAAAATATGCATACTTAGGAACCGATAATACATTGCCTGTAATTATTTCTTCTAAGTTACAGCCTGAGCAGGAAAAGAAGCTGATCAAGATGATGAAGCTACACAAAAAGGCAATAGGGTGGACAATTGCCGACTTGAAGGGAATTAGCCCGGCAGTGTACATGCACAAGATTTTGTTGGAAGATGATCACAAACCTTCAATTGAGGCCCAGAGGAGACTGAATCATGCCATGAAAGGGGTTGTAATGAAAGAAATCATCAAGTGGCTTGACGCCGGCATTATATACCCTATCTCTGATAGTACATGGGTAAGTCCGGTACAATGTGTACCGAAAAAAGGAGGTATAACAGTGGTAAGTAATGAAAATAATGAACTCATTCCAACCAGGACTGCGATCGGTTGGAGGGTTTGTATGGATTATCGAAAGCTAAACAAAGCCACTAGGAAAGATCACTTCCCATTACCCTTTATTGATCAAATGCTTGACCGTCTTGCAGGTAAACCCCTTTATTGTTTTCTTGATGGTTATTCAGGTTACAATAAAATTGCCATAGCACCAGAAGATCAAGAAAAGACAACCTTCACATGCCCATACGGTACCTATGCCTTCCGAAGGATGCCGTTCGGATTGTGTAACGCCCCAGCAACCTTCCAAAGATGCATGATGGCGCTCTTTTCAGACATGGTCGAAGACTTCCTTGAGATTTTCATGGGTGATTTTTCTATTTTTGGTAATGACTTCGACAGTTGCCTCGGCAATTTAGAGAAGGTGTTGGCAAGATGTGAAGAAACTGATCTAGTCCTCAATTGGGAGAAATGCCGTTTTATGGTAGATGAAGGAATAGTGCTCGGCCACAAGATTTCATCCAAGGGAATTGAAGTAGACAAAGCCAAGGTGGACGTGATCGAGAGATTACCCCTACCAAGTTCGGTTAAAGGAATTCGAAGTTTTCTCGGACATGCAGGTTTTTACATGAGGTTCATTCATAATTTTTCTAAAATCACTAAACCCTTGTGTAATCTGCTTGAACAGGATAAAGTCTTCGATTTTGATGATTCTTGCACCCCAAGCATTCAAAACCCTAAAGAAAAAGCTTGCCTCGGCACCCATTATCGTTCCACCAGATTGGACGCCACCTTTTGAGCTCATGTGTGATGCAAGTGATTTCGCGGTAGGAGCAGTCCTAGGCCAACGCACAGGTAAGACATTCCATGTGATATACTACGCTAGTTAAACTCTTAATAGTGCTCAAGTGAATTACACAACAACGGAGAAAGAGTTACTAGCTGTAGTTTTCGCATTTGACAAGTTCCGATCCTATTTGATTGGTACAAAGGTAATTGTTCATACGGACCATTCAACAATCAAATACTTATTTACTAAAAAGGATGCTAAAACTCGTTTGATTCGTTGGATATTACTTTTACAAGAATTTGATATTGAAATTAAAGACAGGAAAGGAATAGAAAATCAAGTGGCCGATCACTTATCACGTTTGGAACGCAATAGGGAGGAGGACGCGGATCTAGAGATATGCGATGCATTACAGGATGAACAAATTTTAGTTGCCTTGGCAACCCTCGATGCCTCGACAACTCTCGACACCACAGCAGCCTTTGACGCGCACGCCTCAGCAATTTTGGGAGCAGTCGCCACGGCAGCACATGCCTCGGCAATACCCTGGTACGCGGATTTAGTTAATTTCCTTGTTTGTGGTATTTTACCTTATGGCATTACTCACCAAGGGAAGAAGCGGATCCGCCATGATGCTAAGCATTACTTTTGGGACGAGCCTCTTTTGTTTAAACAATGTGCAGATCAGGTTATACGCCGATGTGTCCCTGAAGAAGAGCAACAAAATGTACTCCGACAATGCAATTCTTCACCCTATGGAGGACATTTTGGAGGAACTCATACCGCGGCCAAAGTTTTGCAATCCGGTTTGTATTGGCCAACATTTTACAAAGATGCCCAAGACTTTTACAAGCAATGTGATCATTGTCAGAGGACGGGCAATATCTCTAGACGACATGAGATGCCGCTCCAGAACATCATCGAGGTGGAATTGTTCGATGTATGGGGGATCGATTTTATGGGACCTTTCCTATCTTCATTCGGCAACCTCTACATTCTACTTGCCGTCGACTACGTGTCTAAATGGGTTGAGGCAGCTGCAGTTCCCAACAACGATTCCAAGACCGTGCAACGATTCTTGCAGAAAAACATATTTACACGGTTTGGGATGCCAAGAGCAATTATCAGTGGCGAAGGCAAGCATTTTGACAATAGACTAATTGCCAAGATGTTGTAACGATTCGGCATATCACACAAGATCGCCACGGCATATCACCCACAAACCAACGGGCAAGCAGAAATTTCCAACCGAGAGTTGAAGGGAATACTCGAGAAAGTTGTAAATCCCTCAAGGAAGGATTGGTCATTAAGACTAGATGACGCACTTTGGGCATATCGCACTGCATTCAAAACACCCTTAGGTATATCCCCCTTCCGACTTGTCTATGGCAAAACATGCCATCTATCGGTGGAAATCGAGCATAAGACGTACTGGGTAATCAAGACCGTGAATATGGATTGGGAAAGTGCCAGACAAAAGCGTTTGATGGATCTCAATGAGATAGAAGAATTCCGTGCACTCGCCTATAACAATGCACGAATCTACAAGGAGAAAACAAAGCGATGGCACAACAAGAAACTATTGCCACGACAATTCACGCCAGGGCAACTAGTTCTCCTATTCAATTCTCGGCTAAAACTTTTCCCGAGAAAGCTGAAATCAAGATGGTCGGGACCATTCGAAGTCGTCAAACCATTCTCCCATGGTGCTGTGATAATCAAGTCCATCTCTGACAACCATGAATTCAAAGTTAATGGACAAAGATTGAAGCACTATAATGGTGCCCATGTAGAACGTAACAAAGAAGTGGTCAACTTAGGAGATGCATGAGCATGCTCCCCTTTCAATATTTTCTTTTTCTTTTTATTTTCATTCTTTTTAGGAGATATTTTATTTATTTTTCATTATCTTTAGTTTTCAGGTTTTCTTTGTTTTTCACAACAAGACTCACAACTACTATGCTAAGGAAATTTACCGCCGAGATCCTTGCCCCGATAACGGCAACCGCAACAGATGATGCCGCGACAACCTACATCGTGCCTGCACAAGCTGACGCCACGGCAACCAACCCTGAAGATGCCACGACAACCAAAGCTAAAGACATCCCAGCAACCACTGCAAAAGCCAAAGGTAAAACACCTATGCCCGAATCAACTCCTACGGAATCATTTTCTGATTTTTCAAATTCGGACGAGTCCTCCATTGAACCAACAAAGACCGCACCAATTGAATCTTCCAAGTGAAAAGCCAATGACATTGATGAAGAGGACGATGATGACAACCCCGTACGAGTATCGATTCCACCACCGGCAACAAGAAAACAACCATCGCGTTCAAGCAAGAGAATCAAGACACTGACCAAAAGGAAACTAATCATCTACGATGACGAACTCTCAGAGTAAGTCCTCATATGCATTTTATTTTTCTTTAAATGCATGCATTGAGGACAATGCCTCACTCGAGTTTGGGGGGGTTGTTATTAGTAGTTACCATGTTTAGTTACATTCATCTTAAGTATTACATTTAGGATACATAAATTGCTTGCCATGCCTTTAATTGGAACAAGAATTGCTTAGATTTGATGAATATTCGATGATGACTTTGCCAATGCACTTAATTGATAGAATTTTTATTCTAGGATAACCATGGAAAAACTTAGAATTTTACTATGATGCTAAATTTGATGAAACACTGTTGTGGTTTGATTGATTTAAGGAATTCTAGTAAACTTAGGTTGATAATTAACAAATTGGGGGATTAGAATAAAAATTGGATGAATGCTAGAGGTGCCCGAAATTGGCTCTAGCATGTGCTAAAAAAATTGATCACTAGAGGTGCATGAAACTGGCTCTAGTATGTGTTAGAAAAAAAAATTTTGATAGCTAGAGGTGCCCGAAACCGGCTCTAGTCGAATAAATTAACTTAAGAAAACAAAAAAAACTAAACACTAGAGGTGCCCAAAACTGGCTCTAGTTAAAACATGTTAAAAAGAACCCAATGAAGTAATTTGAAAACCTATTGTTTGCATAGAATCCGAAAAATCAACTTGCACACAACTCCGCACACACTCAAAAGCATTATAGTTTCATTCCAAGTAACTCCTAAGTTTTTCGAAAAATAAAATGCCTATCATACTTTGTGCCCCGGTTCAGAGAATTGAAATCAAGTTTAAAGCTAAGTTTGTGAAAATTGAAGTCTTGGCAGGTAATTATGAGTTTGCATTGCTTGAGGACAAGCAATATTTCGAGTTTGAGGGTGTGATAAGTGTTCAAAAGTACTATTTTTCTTACCCTTTTTACTCATATTATTGTTAGACTTAGGCTCATATTAGTTGCATAATTAGCCATTCATGCATTAATCCATGTTTCCTTCCATCGTTGAGCTTGATTACATAACTTGGTAGTTTTTTTGGGAAAAGATGCTGCTTTGGTGTGTTTTGTGTGTATGTGCAGGATCACTTGCCAAAGCAAGGCTAGAGCTAGTTGCCAGGGCAATGCATGAAGGAGACGCCGAGCCAGTTGCCATGGCAATTGTCGACAAGAGAAAAGGTGATATGGTAGTCGAAATTGATGACTAGACAAGCCCAAGATGACATGGAGCAAAGCCCAAACCCAAAGGAATTTGATTGCCATGCAGAGATTAAAGAAGAATTAAATTCCAAGAAGATAGGAGAAGTTCTAGTAGGAATACAATTATAATAAAGAATTATATTCTTTAAAAATAATTTAATTCCAACTTAACTTCCTTCTCAAAGAAGGAATTTGGCCTAGCCCTATAAATAGGAAGGAGATTTCGACAATCAATAGAGAGCAAGAGAGGGGAATTTCGACAAGTCCAAGGAAAGCAAGCGAGGGAAATTTCGACAACTCCAAGGAGGGCAATAGCAGAGAATTTTCGACAAGCATCTAGGGCAAGGAGGATTTCGACAAGCCTCCTTCCTCATCCTTTTCTTTCTTGTTCGATTGGGTTCATGCTAGGGATTATATATCTTGTGTTTCTTTGGAACCTAGCCATGAACTAAATATATTTGGCTATGGTTATTGTGTTTTGTGGTTGTGAGAAACTATTGGTTTTTGTTTAGGTAATAAGAGTTTGCACTTTTCTAATTCAAGGTTTATTCATTCTTGGTTCTTATTCTTGTTTGCGAGTGAATTAGGAGAGGATCTCGTGATTTCATCTATTTATCTAATATCGGGAGAGTTAGATTCAAGAAACGAATGAATATGATCTTTATTCAATCTATTGATGGTGAAGATTAATCCGGCTTAGGAATAAGTTAAGGATTTCAACGGCTAAGAGGAGCGCGAGATTGGTTGTTGTTCACCCTTGATTCACGCAGGGATGTATTATCAAGGCATGCACAAGTAGCTAGAGTTTCGACATAGGATAAGAAGAAACCATTGAAGAACGCTCTGCCGAACCTTGAAGGTTGCTGCCCAGACGCCCAAGTAGTTGCCCAGGCAACCATCGATTTGTTGCCAAGGCAACCCCGTTGTGCAAGTTGCCACGGCAACTGAGTTGCCCGTACACTCTTTTACCAAGACGATCCAATCGGCTATCACACCTCAACTCACAATAACCTGGCCTATCTCTCTCTCATTCGATCTCATCTTTTCATTTACTTTATTGCTTTCTAGATTAGTTATTAGTTAAACTCCTATAATCCTTTATTTGTGTTTTTACTTTTTACAGTGCAAGAGACTAGATTCTTAAAGTGGCACCAATCCCTGTGGAGACGATATCTTTTATACTATAACTTGCGACGTGTATACTTGCACATTTGCGTAGCACTTATTACGCGCAACAGCTGCGTATCAGTACTCTTTTGTAGTTTGAGAGACGATGTGTGAGGGGTGTATTAGTACGCCTCCCCGTGTATCGGTACCCCTTACTCAAATGGAAATTCAGTAGCGCTTAGGCATACTAGTACGCAAGGGGCGTATCAGTATGCACTATTTCATTGTCTGGGATAGGCTTAGCGTACCGATACTCGAAGGTCAAAGTATCGGTATGGGCTTGGATCGTTATGGGGCGATCCAGTACCGATGCTGGGTACCGATAGGAGGTAAAAGCGTATCGGTACGGCTTGTGGTCTAACTCTTTCAAACCTATTTAGGGTATCAGTACTCATGGGGGAGTATCAATACCAATAGGGCAGTACCAATACTCACCTTGGAGTATCGATACTCGCTGGGCAATCTGCCCAAGAAAGTTGAGTTTACGTTCGGGGGTTCTATAAATTGTGGTAAAATGTCTAGTAGGTCCCTAAAGGTATAAAACAAACTCTAAAATTGAGAAATCGAGGTCAGCAACCCGTAGGAGGATTAATGGCTAATGGCTTGGTAATAGTTGAAAGAGTTGCTTGGAATGGTAATCCATAAGGATCCGTGGTGGTTCAGATATTGCTACGGGTAGCTTGGGGTCCTTGATGTGTGCCGAAGGGACGCCCATGTAGGCTGGTTGCCCCGAGTAATGAGATAATCTAATGAGAAAGGCGTAAACGAATCCTAAAGACACATATTAAACATTGTAACATATGAGTCATGCCTTGGGGCATTGGTAATGGTTGGCATGATGTCTTTTATCTCTCGGTGATATATGTTGATGCTCGGGGGAGCATGTGGCGTCGTATGAGTCTTGGTGAGGAACTCGGATGTCCTTGAGTCAATGCAAGGGCACTTAAATAAGGGGATGGGTACTCCAAGCTATGTGATCGAGTACATCCGACGTATCCACGGGCTATGTGATCTGGATGTAGTTCGAAACCTATTCTTGGGCTATATGATCAGGATATGGAAATACAACTCAAAGAGCTATGTGATCTTGAGTAAATCGATGGGCTACGTGATCTCGAGTAATCCTATTCGGCTATGATCGTAGGATAAGACTGCTTGTGGCTATTATGATCCAAGTATGTCTATGATGTATCTGTGGTTACAGTAATCCGGATATGATCCTAACCCGACGGCTATGTGATCACGGGTAACCCGACGGCCGTGCGATTACGGGATAAATAGTAGGGCTACGTTGGTTGTTGCACGTAATAAGTGCTCCGCACTTGTGCAAGTGGACACGTCGCAAGTTATAGTATAAAAGATATCGTCTCCACAGGGATTGGTGCCACTTCAAGAATCTAACCTCTTGCACTGTAAAAAGTAAAAGAACACAAGTAGAAGATTGTAGGAGTTTAACTAACAACTAAACTAGAAAGTAAATAAGTAAAAGAAGATGTAATCAAATGAGAGAGCATAGGCCAGGTTATCATGAGTTGCGGTGTGATAGCCGATTAGATCGTCTTGGTAAAAGAGTGCAATGGCAACTCAGTTGCCGGGGCAACTTGCGCAGTGGGATTGCCTTGGCAACTAATCGACGGTTGCTTGGGCGACTGGCTAGGCAACTGTTTGGGCGGCTGGGTAGCAACTTCAAGGTTCGGCGGAGTGTTCTTCAATGGTTTCTTCTTATCCCTAAGTCAAAACTCTAGCTAATTGTGCATGCCTTGATAATACATCCCTGAGTGAATCAAGGGTGAATAACAACCAATCTTGCACTCCTCTTAGCCGTTGAAATCCTTAACTTATTCCTAAGCTAGATTAATCTTCACCATCAATAGATTGAATAAAGACCATACTCATTCGTTTCTTGAATCTAACTCTCCCGATATTAGATAAATAGATGAAGTTACGAGATCCTCTCCCAATTCACTCGCAAACAAGAATAAAAACCAAGAATAAGTAAACCTTGAATTGAAAGTGCAAACTCTTATTATTTAAACAAAATCCAATTGTTTCTCACAACCACAAAACACAATAACCTTAGCCAAATAGATTTAGTTCATGGCTAGGTTCTAAAGAAACACAAAACAAAGAATTCCTAACATAAACCTAATCGAACAAAGAAGAAAAGGATGAAGAATGGGTGAAGCCTTTGTCGAAATCTCCCCTTTGTTCTTGTCGAAATCTCTCATTGCTCTCCCCCTCTTGTCGAAATCTCTCCTTGCTTTCCCTTTTGAGTTGACGGCTTGGTCCTCAATTTATAGGGCTAGGTCAAAGTCTTTTTTGAGGAGGAAGTTAAGTTGGAATTAAATACTTTTAAAGAATATAATTCTTTATTATATTTAAATTCCTTCTAGATCTTCTCCTATCTTTTTGGGATTTAATTTCCCTTTAACCTTTTTATGGAAGTCAAACTCCTTTTGGATTTAACTTTGCTCCACATCATCTTGGGTTTATCTAGTCATCAATTTTGATTGCCATATCATCTTATCCCTTATCGACACTTGCCCTGGCAATTAGCTCGACATCTCCTTCATGCACTGCCCTGACAACTAGCTCGGCATCTCCTTCATGCATTGCCCTGGAAACTGGTTCCAGCCTTGCTTTGGCAAGTGATTCTGCACACACACAAAAACACACCAAAACAGTATATTTTCCCACAAAATTAAGCAAAATATGAAATCAAACTTGTCCACCAAGGAAACAATGCAAATATGCATGAATGGCTAATAATTCAACTAATATGAGCCTAAGTCTAGCAATAATAAGAATAAAAATGGTGACTAAAATAGTACTTTTAGACACTTAACACACCCCCAAACTCGAACTATTGCTTGTCCTCAAGCAACGCAAACTAATAATTACCCGCCAAGACTTCAAAAACTTAGCTTTGAACTTGATTTCAATTCTCAGAACCGTGAAATAAAGTATGATTGGCTTTTCATTTTTTGGAAAACTTAGGAGTTACTCGGAATCAAACTATAATGCTTGTGAGTGTGTGCGGAGTTGTGTGCAAGTTGATTTTTCGGATTCTATGTAAACAAGAGGTTTTCAAATTACTTCATTGGGTTCCTTTAACATGTTTTAACTAGAGCCGGTTTTGGGCTCCTTTAGTATTTTGTTTTTAGTTTTCTTAAGTTAATTAATTTATTCGACTAGAGCCGATTTTAGGCACCTCTAGCGATCAATTTTTAGCACATACTAGAGCCAATTTCGGGCACCTCTAGCGATCAATTTTTTTGCACATACTAGATCCAATTTCGGGCACCTCTAGTATTCATCCAATTTTTATTCTAATCCCCCAACTTTTTAACTATCAACCTAAGTTCGCTAGAATTCCTTAAATCAATCAAGCCACGCAGTGTTTCATCAAGTTTAGCATCATAGTACGATTCGAAGTGTTTCCATGTTTATCCTAGAATAAAAAGTTCTATCAATTAAGTACATTGGCAAAGTCATCATCGGATATTCATCAAATCTAGGCAATTCTTGTTCCAACTAAAGGCATGGCAAGCAATTTATGTATCCTAAATGCAATACTTAAGATGAATGCAACTAAACATGGTAACTAAGTAATAACAATCCCCCCAAACTCTAGTGAGGCATTGTCCTCAATGCATGAAACAAAGAAAAATAAAAAAAATAACAAAAAAGAAAAGTAAAAAGCAATGAGGACTTACTCCGAGAGCTCGTCGTCGTGGATGATTAGTTTTCTTTTGGCCTGTGTCTTGATTCTTTTGCTTGAACACGGTGGTTGCTTTCTTGTTGCCGATGGTGGAATCGATCCTTGTACGAGGGTGTCCTCTTCCTCAATGTCATTGGCCTTTCGCTTGGGCTTGGAGGATTCGATTGGTGTGGTCTTTGTTGGTGCAATAGAAGACTTATCCGAATCTAAAAATTCAGACAATGATTCAATACGAGTTGATTCGGGCATAGGCGCTTTACCTTTGGCTTTTACAGTGGTTGCCGGGGTGTCTTTAGCTTTGGTTGCCGTGACATCTTCAGTGTTGGTTGTCGTGGCAACTGCTTGGGCAGGTGTAGTGTAGGTTGACGCGGCATCATCTGTTGCAGTTGTCGTGGCAACTGCTTCATTGGATGTCGTGGCAAGGATTTCGGCAGGAAAGATAGGGAACGACACGCGACTGTCCGGGTACTTTTCCAGGATGACTTAGGTGATGGCATTGTTGTGATCCTTCATGTACCGCATGAACATTAATTTTCGGTCTTCAATTTGCATATGGCGGTTCTCCAACGGTTGTAAGAGTGCTTCAAGTTGTCCTGGGGCTGCTGGCCGAGTTGCTCGGGCATCAGTTGCTTGGGCATTAGGGGTTGCCGATGCGGCAGGAGTTGCCGCGACAATTGAAGGCATTGGGGATTTTACCAATGCCTCTCCCATTAACTTTCGGATTTGTGCTCGATTCCAACCGAACTTTGGTAGGGCCTTTTCATCAGTGGACTCACTTGGGACATGCATCTCTTTGCAAAGATTGGAAATTAAGCAAGGGAAGAAAAGAGAACCCTTGTCTTTTGTGCTACATAAAAAATCTCATCACAAATAATTTTTCCAATGTTAATGATGCGATTATGCAAGATAGAATGTATGAGCAAAAGATGAGGTGTATCAACAGTGGTATTGTGTGTTGTGGGCATTAAAGAAGTTTTAACAAACTTATTCCATAATTTTGCCTCGGGTTTAAGCCGAAGGCGATTTACCGTGCCCTTGTATTTACCTTCGTTCTAATGAGTTCCCGGTAGAGTGCGTTTTTGAAGCACCTTGTCGAGTTGCTTGGGCGTGAGTTGATCAACAAAGGCTTGATGCTCGTCATTCTCAATGTAGAGCCCATAAAAAGTGTTGTTGTTTTCGGGGCTTATGAGTATAGCCTTGTCACGAACAAAAACATAAGGATTGTCCGGGTTAGGTGAGTGAGCATAGAATTCTCTTACCCATGAGATGTTACCCGGTTTTCATTGATGGCAAAAGATTTACCACTTTTGATGTGCAATCCTTTCGAAGATGAATGGTTCAAGGTTGAAATCTTGATGAGAGTTGAAGTATTCGAAGCCTTGTTCTTCGCAAATCTTCCGGCTTTCAAACTTGGAGTGAAATCTTTCTTGAACCACCGGTGTAGCAAACTTCTTGTATCTTGGTTCTTTGGAGGAACTTGGATGAACCAAAAATTCGATTATGGATGCTATGGATGATCTTGGTTGTGAGTTTGGTAGAAACAAAGAAAAGAAAGCAAAAGAAACTAAAGAGTTGCAAGGTGAAAAGTAGGAATAGGTTTCTTGGAAGTTAAGGGTGATGGGTTAAATAGAAAAGATAGGTAGTAAATATGGTGGGTGGGATTAATTTGGAAAGAAAGAAAACAAGTGTTTTGATTTAGGGGTAGGGGATGACTAGGGTATTTGGGGAAGGAGAAGGGTTTGGCCGGCTATGTAGGGTTTATTTAGGGTAAATTGGAGGCTTAATATAAGCCTTAGATTTAGCCCATTAATTTCCTTGTTGAAGAAGTTCCTTCTTGAATCAAATTCCTCTTTATCTTGAACTCTTTTCCTACAATTCAAAAACAAATAAAATAAGGATTAAAATTAAAGATAAACTAATAAAAGAAAATAAATAAAGATGTGCAAAGAAATTCTTAAACTTAAAATTTTAAAAACAATTAGATAAATATGAAAGAAAGATGTAGTCTTAATTTTAAAGAAAATAAATAAATCTATCCTAAAAAGAAAAAAATAACCGAAATTTAAAAAAATTAAGTAGTTCGAAAAAAATAAAAATAAAAAGAAAATATCGAAAGGATAGCATGCTCATGCATCTCCTAAGGTGACCACTTCTTTGTTACGTTCCACGTGGGCACCGTTGTAGTGCTTCAATCTTTGTCCGTTAACTTTGAATTCATGTTCGTCAGTGATGGACTTGATTATCACGGCACCATGGGAGAACGGTTTGACAACTTCGAATGGTCACGACCATCTTGATTTCAGTTTTCCCGGGAAAAGTTTTAGCCGAGAATTAAATAAGAGAACTAGTTGCCCTGGTATGAATTGCCGCGGCAATAGTTTCTTGTCATGCCATTGCTTTGTTTTCTCCTTGTAGATTCGTGCATTGTTATAGGCGAGTGCACGAAATTTTTCTATCTCATTGAGGTCCAACAAACGCTTTTGTCTGGCACTTTCCCAATCCATATTCACGGTCTTGATTGCCTAATATGCCTTGTGTTCGATTTCCACCGGTAGATGGAATGTTTTGCTATAGACAAGTCAGAAGGGAGACATACCTAAGGGTGTTTTGAATGCAGTGCGATATGCCTAAAGTGCATCATCTAGTCTTACTGACCAATCCTTCCTAGAGGGATTTACAACTTTCTCGAGTATACCTTTCAATTCTCAGTTGGAAATTTCTGCTTGTCCATTGGCTTGTGGGTGATATGCCGTGGCAATTTTGTCTGACACGTCGAAGCGTTGCAACATCTTGGCAATAAGTCTGTTGTCAAAGTGCTTGCCTTCATCACTGGTAATTTCTCTCGGCATCCCAAACTGTGTAAATATATTTTTCTACAAGAATCGTTGCACAGTCTTGGAATCGTTTGTGGGAACTGCAGCTGCCTCAAACTATTTAGACACGTAGTCAACGACAAGTAGAATGTAGAGGTTGCCGAATGAAGATGGGAAATGTCTCATAAAATCAATCCCCCATCCATCGAACATTTCCACCTCGATGATGTTTTGGAACGACATCTCATGTCGTCTAGAGATATTGCCCGTCCTCTGGTAACGACCACATTGCTTGTAAAACTCTTGGGCATCTTTGTACAGTGTTGGCCAATACAAAGTGGATTGCAAAAATTTGGCCGTGGTACGTGTTCCTCCAAAATGTCCTCCATAGGGTGAAGAATGATATTGCCAGAGTACATTTTGCTACTCCTCTTCAGGGACACATCGGCGTATAACCTAATCTATACATTGTTTAAACAAAATAGGCTCATCCCAAAAGTAATGCTTAGCATCATAGCCGAACCGTTTTTTCCTTGGTGAGTAAGGCCATAAGGTAAAATACCACAAACAAGGAAATTAACTAAATCCGCGTACCAGCGTATTGCTGAGGTATGTGTTGACGTGGCAACTGCTTCCATGGTTGCCGAGGCATGCGCGTCTAGAGTTGTTGAGGCGTTGAGGGTTGCCGAGGTGTGCACATCTATGGTTGCCAAGGCAACTAATAGTTTCTCATCCGAGAATGCATCACATATCTCTAAATCTGCGTCCTCCTCCCTATTGCGTTCTAAGCGTGATAAGTGATCGGCCACTTGATTTCCTGTTCCTTTTTTATCCTTAATTTCAATGTCAAACTCTTGTAAAAGCAATATCCAATGAATCAAACGAGGTTTGGCATCATTTTTTAGCAAATAGATACTTAATTGCCGAATGGTCCATATGAACAATTACCTTTGTACCAATCAAATAGGATCGGAACTTGTCAAATGCGAAAACTACGGGTAGTAACTCCTTCTTCGTTGTTGTGTAATTCACTTGAGCACTATTAAGAGTTTTACTAGCGTAGTATATCACATGAAAGGTCTTACCTGTGCGTTGGCCTAGGACTGCTCCTACCGTGAAATCACTTGCATCATACATGAGCTCAAAAGGTAGCGTCCAATCGGGTGGAACGACAATGGGTACCGAGGTAAGCTTTTCCTTTAGGGTTTTGAATGCTTGAGCGCAAGAATAATCAAAATTTAAGATTTTATCATGTTCAAGCAAATTGCACAAAGGGTTTAGTAATTTCTCTTGTAAAAACCTGCATGTCCAAGGAAACTTCGGATTCCTTTAACCGAACTTGGTGGGGGTAATCTCTCGATGACGTCCACCTTGGCTTTGTCTACATCAATTCCTTTCGATGAAATCTTGTGGATGAGCACTATTCCTTCATCTACCATAAAATGGCACTTCTCCCAATTAAGGAATAAATCGGTTTCTTTACATCTTGCCAACACCTTCTCTAAATTGCTGAGGCAACTATCGAAGTCATTACCAAAAACGGAAAAATCATCCATGAAGATCTCAAGGAAGTCTTTGACCATGTCTGAAAAGAGTGCCATTATGCATCTTTGGAAGGTTGCCGGGGCATTACACAATCCGAACGGCATCCTTCGGAAAGCATAAGTACCGTATGGGCATGTGAAGGTTGTATTTTCTTGATATTCTAGTGCTATGGCAATTTGATTGTAACCTGAATAACCATCAAGAAAACAATAAAAGGGTTTACCTGCAAGACGGTCAAGCATTTGATCAATAAAGGGTAATGGGAAGTGATCTTTCCTAGTGGCTTTGTTTAGCTTTCGATAATCCATACAAACCCTCCAACCGGTCACAGTACTGGCTGGAATAAGTTCATTATTTTTATTACTTACCACCGTTATACCTCTCTTTTTCGGTACACATTGTACCAGACTTACCCATGTACTATCAGAGATAGGGTATATGATGCCAGCGTCAAGCCACTTGATGATTTCTTTCATTACAACCCCTTTCATGCCATGATTCAGTCTCCTCTGGGCCTCGATTGAAGGTTTGTGATCATCTTCCAAAACAATATTGTGCATGTACACTGCTGGGCTAATTCTCTTTAAGTCGGCAATTGTCCACCCTATTGCCTTCTTGTGTAGCATCAACATGTTGATCAGCTTCTTTTCCTGCTCAGGCTATAACTTAGAGGAAATAATTACAGGAAATGTATTATCGGTTCCCAAGTAAGCATATTTTAGTTGCCATGGCAACTCTTTCAACTCAAGAATCGGTGGTTGTTCAATGGAGGGCTTTTCGAGTTTACCTTCCTTACCTGAGTAATCTAGTGGTTCAAAGTATGTACCTGGTCGATTGACTAACCAATTTGCCTCTTTTTGTTGTTCCTCATCGATCGGTTCTTCATACTCCTCAGGTTCCTCTTGATCGTTAATGTAGTTGCTGAGGCAACTAAATTCCTCGTCGAAGTTAAACTCTGTTGTGACATGAAGAAGTTGGCATTCTTCCGGATCATCGACATGCCTTAGTGTTTGGAACACATTTAGTTTAACTTGCTGGTCATTCACCCTTATTGTGAGTTCTCCACAAGGATTGGTGCCACTTCAAGAATCTAATCTCTTGCACTGTAAAAAGTAAAAGAACACAAGTAGAAGATTGTAGGAGTTTAACTAACAACTAAACTAGAAAGTAAATTAGTAAAAGAAGATGTAATCAAATGAGAGCGAATAGGCCAGGTTATCATGAGTTGAGGTGTGATAGCCGATTGGATCGTCTTGGTAAAAGAGTGCAAGGGCAACTCAGTTGTCGGGGCAACTTGTGCAGCTGGGTTGCCTTGGCAACTATTCGACGGTTGCCTGGGTGACTGGTTGGGTAACTGTTTGGGCAACTGGGCAGCAACT
Organism: Hibiscus mutabilis; assembly: GCA_019671005.1. Classification (NCBI taxonomy): domain Eukaryota; kingdom Viridiplantae; phylum Streptophyta; class Magnoliopsida; order Malvales; family Malvaceae; genus Hibiscus; species Hibiscus mutabilis. The sequence continues at coordinate 10,399,744 of CM033753.1, read as the reverse complement.
TCAAGGTTCAACAGAGCGTTCTTCAATGTTTTCTTCTTATCCCTAAGTCAAAACTCTAGCTAATTGTGCATGCCATGATAATACATCCCTGCGTGAATCAAGGGTGAACAACAACCAATCTTGCACTCCTCTTAGGCATTGAAATCCTTAACTTATCCCTAAGCCGGATTAATCTTCACTATCAATAGATTGAATAAAGACCATACTCATTCGTTTCTTGAATCTAACTCTCCCGATATTAGATAAATAGATGAAGTTACGAGATCCTCTCCCAATTCACTCGCAAACAAGAATAAAAACCAAGAATGAGTAAACCTTGAATTGAAAGTGCAAACTCTTATTACCTAAACAAAATACAATTGTTTCTCAAAACCACAAAACACAATAACCTTAGCCAAATAGATTTAGTTCATGGCTAGGCTCCAAAGAAACACAAAACAAAGAATTCCTAACATAAAACTAATCGAACAAAGAAGAAAAATATGAAGAATAGTTGAAGCCTTTGTCAAAATCTCTCCCCTTTGCTCTTTTCGAAATCTCTCATTGCTCTTCCTTTTGAGTTGACGGCTTGGTCCTCAATTTATATGGCTAGGTCAAAGTCTTTTTTGAGGAGGAAGTTAAGTTGGAATTAAATACTTTTAAAGAATATAATTCTTTATTATATTTAAATTCCTTCTAGATCTTCTCCTATCTCCTTGGGATTTAATTTCTCTTTAACCTCTTTATGGAAATCAAACTCCTTTGGATTTAACTTTGCTCCACGTCATCTTGGGTTTATCTAGTCATCAATTTTGACTACTATATCATCTTATCCCTTATCGACAATTGCCCTGGCAACTAGCTCGACATCTCCTTCATGCATTGCTCTGGCAACTAGTTTGGCATCTCATTCATGCATTGCCCTGGCAACTGGTTCCAGCCTTGCTTTGGCAAGTGATTCTGCACACACACAAAAACACACCAAAGCAGTATCTTTTTTCCACAAAATTAAGCAAAATATGAAATCAAGCTTGTCCACCAAGGAAACAATGCAAATATGCATGAATGGCTAATAATGCAACTAATATGAGCCTAAGTGTAGCAATAATAAGAATAAAAACGGTGACTAAAATAGTACTTTTAGACACTTAACATTGTCCATTAGGGAATGTATGTTATTTACGTTGTTGTATGGATAATAGATGTTGGCTATTTTTACCCTTTGGGCTATGTGATCTCGGGTACAGGTTGTATTACCCTTGGGCTTTGTGACCAGGGTATGAGATGTAAATCGATGGGCTTTGTGATCTCGAGTATAGGCTAGATAACCATTAGGCTCTGTGATTAGGGTATGGGATGTAATTCAGTGGTCGGTGGGGCCTCGTGTACGGTAAGCTTGGGATGGCTTGGTAAACTTCTTACATAATAGTGGTATCTTGAGACAGTGGTAAGCTCTAGCTAGGATTGGCTAGAAGATGATCCTTAGATGTGGAGAAGCCTTTCTGTGCACTCTTGATTATACTATCATGCATGCTTATTTTATGATATTCATGAATTGCGGTAGAGTAGAAATGTACCACTGAGCTTTGTTAGCTCAGCGCGCAGAATTGTGGTTTCTTCTGTGCGTAGGTTGACAGGTTGCGTTTGGAGGAGCACATCAAGGAGAATTTTCTAGCATCGAGGCAATCTCAGAGTACAGTACTTGATGTTTAGTTTGGATTGGTTGTATTCATAGGACCTTACCACAGTCGAGTCTGTATTTTATTCTGATTTACTGTATTTGGTCAAAAGGAGTATTTTAATTGGAACTTATGTTTTGTAAACCCCTTTTTATATTATTATCTATGTGGATTTTATGGTAATGAATTATCTTGAAAATTCCTAACTTGTGGTTTTAAACGAGAAATTTTGATGGGTCGGTTTTGGGTGACCCAAAAGTGATGCTCCGGATCTGGGACGGAATCAGGGTGTTACATTTGGTATTAGAGCCTAGGTTTAGTCGGTTCTAGGAAACCCTGAGGTGTTGTAGAGGTCGTGGTAAGGTGTCTAGTGAATACAAGTCCCTAAAGTTAAGTGTACCACCTTGTTGTGCCACCTTGTTTGTTGTGTTTCAAAAAAATGATCGATGGAAGGTGAAACCGGTAGTGGAGAGACGGGTCACTTTTTTGACCTTACCTCTGCCCTCTTGCGTATGGCACAAGCTATTCCGAGGCAATCTAAGATGTTTCACAAGACCCTTGTGGAGAGGCTTCATCGTTTTGGGCCTAAGAGTTTCGAAGGCTTGGGTGAGGACGACCCGATCAAGGCTGACCAGTGGTTGCGTGATACACAGAGAATCTTGAGACAGATAAAGGAAAGCTCGAAAGATGATCTCGATTGCATTGCTTCCCTTCTTAAGGGCAATGCACATGAGTGGTGGGAGACCGTAGAGTTGGGTCTAAAGCCTACGCTCCCGACATGGAACATCTTTGTGGATGAGTTTCGAAAGAAGTACATCAATGAAGTACATATGGATGAGATGAGGGACCAGTTTCTGTATCTGGTTTAGGGAGATCGAACGGTGTTTGCTTATGAGCAAGATTTTCTGCGTTTGAGCCGTTATGCCCCAGAGTTTGTTGCGACGGAAGAGTTGAGGTGCAAGAGGTTCAGACAAGGCCTGAATGTTGACCTCCAGTTGCATGTAACAGCGGGTCTGCTTGGGACATTCTCTGAGTTAGCCAAAAATGCGAAGGCACTTGAGCGGCTTCAGTGTTCAGCATCTAACCAGTTCGAGGATTTTATGGGTCGTGATGTAGAGACCCAGGATGTCATGAATCCTTTTCCCTATCTGCAGGAGAGGTTTTATGTTTTGAGGAGTTCGAAGACAGTTGCTTTAGACCAGCTACTGAGAGTCGGCACAGGATCTAGATTGAAGGTTCGTAGAGGCTCTTTAATCCCTACTCCGGAGGGGAGTATTGATGATTCTGTAAGAGCATCGCTTCCACCAACTTGCGAGCATTGTGGCCGACATCACCATGGAGTATGTTTTTTGCTTCGGAGGGTTTGTTAACGGTGCCGTGCACCAGGGCATATGGCAAAGGACTACACAATTATGGATGAGGATAAACCAGTTCGGTCTCAGAGGTTGGTTGCTCCCCGCCTTAATTAGAGTTTTGCTAGAAGCGGAGCTAGGGCACCGTCAAGCTATCGAGGTAGAGGTCTTGTGAGATCCACCGCCAGGGTTGGCGGTGGAGGCATTTTTAGGCAGCCTGTAGCTCAAATTGGAGTTGACAGCACTGCGACCGAGGATATGTCAGGTAGATAAGTTTGTGTTGGTTTTAGCTATTATGTTAGCCATTTAGCTCTTTGTTGCGCGTAATAAGTGCTCCGCAATTGTGCAAGTTTACATGTCGCAAGTTATAGTATAAAAGATATCGTCTCCACAGGGATTGGTGCCACTTCAAGAATCTAATCTCTTGCACTGTAAAAAGTAAAAACGCAAGTAGGTGATTGTATGAGTTTAACTAATAACTAAACTAGAAAGCAAATAAAGTAAAAGAAGATGTAATCAAATGAGAGAGAATAGACCAGGTTATCGTGAGTTGAGGTGTGTTAGCCGATTGGATCGTCTTGGTAAAAGAGTACAAGGGCAACTCAGTTGCCGTGGCAACTTGCACAGCGGGGTTACCTTGGCAACTAATCGACGGTTGCCTGGGCAACTAGTTGGGCAACTACTTGGGCGGCTCGGCAGCAACTTCAAGGTTCGGCGAAGCGTTCTTCAATGGTTTCTTCTTATCCCTAAGTCGAAACTCTAGCTGATTGTGTATGCCTTGACAATATATCCCTGCGTGAATGAAGGATGAATAACAACCAATCTTGCGCTCCTCTTAGCCGTTGAAATCCTTAACTTATTCCTAAGTCAGATTAATCTTCACCATCAAGAGATTGAATAAAGACCATACTCATTCGTTTCTTGAATCTAACTCTCCCGATATTAGATAAATAGATGAAGTTACGAGATCCTCCCCCAATTCACTCGCAAATAAGAATAAGAACCAAGAATGAGTAAACCCTGAATTGAAAGTGCAAACTATTATTACCTAAACAAAATCAAATTGTTTCTCACAACCACAAAACACAATAACCTTAGCCAGATAGATTTAGTTCATGGCTAGGTTCCAAAGAAACACAAGACAAAGAATTCCTAGCATAAACCTAATTGAACAAGAAAGAAAAAGATGAAGAATGGTTGAAGCCTTGTCGAAATCTCTTTCCTTTGCTCTTGTCAAAATCTCCCTCTTTTCTCCTTGTCGAAATCTCTCTCCCTTCTTGCCCTCTCTTTGACGGCTTGGTCTCCTAGGTCTCCTTTAAATAGGAGATGGCTAGGTCAAAATCCTTCTTGAGGAGGAAGTTAAGTTGGAATTAAATACTTTAAAAGAATATAATTCTTTATTATATTTAAATTCCTTCTAGACTTTCTCCTATCTTTTTGGGATTTAATTTCTCTTTGACCTTTTCATGGAAATCAAACTCCTTTGGGATTTAACTTTGCTCCACGTTATCTTGGGCTTATCTAATCATCAATTTCGACTACCATATCATCTTATCCCTTATCGAAAATTGCCCTGGCAACTAGCTCGGCATCTCCTTCATGCATTGCCATGGCAACTGGTTCCAGCCTTGTTTAGGCAAGTGATTCTGCACACACACAAAAGCACACCAAAGAAGCATCTTTTTCCACAAAAATCAGCAAGTTATGTAATCAAGCTCAACGGTGGAAAGAAACATGAATTAATGCATGAATGACTAATTATGCAACTAATATGAGCCTAAGTCTAACAATAATATGAGTAAAAAGGGTAATAAAAATAGTACTATTGAACACTTATCACACCCCCAAACTCGAACTATTGCTTGTCCTCAAGCAATGCAAACTAACAATTACCTACCAAGACTTTAATCATCAAATACATTCTTCAAACTTGAATTCAAACCTCGGAACCGTGGCACAAAGTATGATTGGCTTTTCATTTTTTGGAAAACTTAGGAGTTACTCAGAATCAAACTATAATGCTTGTGAGTGTGTGCGGAGTTGTGTGCAAGTTGATTTTTCAGATTCTTTGCAAACAAGAAGTTTTCAAACTACTTCATTGGGTTTTTTTAACATGTTTTAACTAGAGCCAATTTCGGGCACCTCTAGTGTTTTGTTTTTAGTTTTCTTAGGTTAATTAATTTATTCGACTAGAGCCGGTTTTGGGAACCTCTAGCGATCAATTTTTTTAGCACATACTAGAGCTAATTTTAGGCACCTCTAGCATTCATCCAATTTTTATTCTAATCCCCCAACTTTTTAACTATCAACCTAAGTTCGCTAGAATTCCCTAATTCAATCAAGCCACACAGTATTTCATCAAGTTTAGCATCATAGTACGATTCTAAGTGTTTCCACGTTTATCCTAGAATAAAAAGTTCTATCAATTAAGTACATTGGCAAAGTCATCATCGGATATTCATCAAATCTTGGCAATTCGTGTTCCAACTAAAGGCATGGCAAGCAATTTATGTATCCTAAATGCAATACTTAAGATGAATGCAACTAAACATGGTAACTAACTAATAACAATCCCCCCAAACTCAGGTGAGGCATTGTCCTCAATGCATGCAACAAAGAAAAATAAAAATAAAGAAAAGTAAAATGTAAACGATGACTTACTCCTAGAGTTCATTGTCGTGGATGATTAGTTTCCTTTTGGTCGGTGTCTTGATTCTTTTGCTTGAACGCAGTGGTTGCTTCCTTGTTTTCGATGGTGGAATCAATCCTCGTACGGGGTTGTTCTTATCGTCCTCTTCATCAATGTCATTGGCTTTTCGCTTGGGCTTGGAGGATTCGATTGGTGCGGTCTTTGTTGGTGCACCGTAGGACTCATCTGAATCTAAAAAATCAGACAGTGATTCAGTACGAGTTGATTCGGGCATAGGTGCTTTACCTTTGGCTTTTCCAATGGTTGCCGGAGCGTCTTTAGCTTTGGTTGCCGTGGCAACTGCTTGGGCAGGCGCGGTGTAGGTTGCCGCGGCATCATCTCTTGCGGTTGCCGTGGCAACTGCTTCATTGGTTGTCGTGGCAAGGATTTCGGCAGGAAAGATGGGGAACGGCCCGCGGCTATCCGGGTACTTTTCCAGGATGACTTGGGTGATGGCATTGTTGTAATCCATCATGTACCGCATGAACATTAGTTGCCGATCTTCAATTTGCCTAAGGCGGTTCGCCAACGGTTGTAAGAGTGCTTCAAGTTATCTCTGGGTTGTTGTCCGAGTTGGCCGGGCATCGGTAGCTTGAGCATTAGGAGTTGCCGAGGCGGCAGGAGTTGTTGCGGCAACTGAAGGCGTTGGGGATTTTACCGGTACCTCTCCCATTAGCTTTCGGATTTGTGGTCGATTCCAACCAGACTCTGGTAGGGCATTTTCATCAGTGGACTCACTTGGGACATGCATCTCCTTGCAAAGATTGGAAATTAAGCAAGAGAAAAAAAGAGAACCCTTGTCTTTTGTGCTACATACAAAAATCTCATCACAAATAATTTTTCCAATGTTAATGATGCGATTATGCAAGATATAATGTATGAGCAAAAGACGAGGTGTATCAATGGTGGTATTGTGTGTTGTAGGCATTAAAGAAGTTTTAACAAGCTTATTCCATAATTTTTCCTCGTGTTTAAGCCGAAGGCGATTTACCGTGCCCTTGTTTTTACTACTGGTAGAGTGAGTTCTTGAAGCACCTTGTCGAGTTGCTTGGGCATAAGTTGATCAACAAAGGCTTGATGCTCGTTATTCTCAATGTAGAGCTCGTAAAAGGTGTTGATGTTTTCGGGGCTTATGAGTATAGCCTTGTCACAAACAAAAACATAAGGATTATCCGGGTTAGGTGAGTGAGCATATAATTCTCTTACCCTTGAGATGTTACCCGGTTCTGATTGATGGCAAAAGATTTTCCACTTTTGATGTGCAATCCTTTCGAAGATGAATGGTTCAAGGCCGAAATCTTGTTGAGAGTTGGATTATTCAAAGCCTTGTTCTTCGCAAATCTTTCAGCTTTCAAACTTGGAGTGAAATCTTTCTTGAACCACCGGTGTAGCAAACTTCTTGTATCTTGGTTCTTTGGAGGAACTTGGATGAACCAAAAATTTTATTTTGGATGCCATGGATGATCTTGGTTGTGAGTTTGGTAAAAACAAAGAAAAGAAAGCAAAAGAAACTAAAGAGTTGGAAGATGAAAAGTAGGAATAGGTTTCTTGGAAGTTAAGGGTGATGGGTTAAATAGAAAAGATGGGTAGTAAATATGGTGGGTGGGAGTAATTTTGGAAGAAAGAAAACAAGGGTTTAGATTGGGGGAAGGTGAAGGCTAGGGAGGTTTAGGGAAGGGGAAGGGTTTGGCCGGATATGTAGGGTTTATTTAGGGTAAATTGGAGGCTTAATATAAGCCTTAGATTCAGCCCATTAATTTCCTTGTTGAAGAAGTTTCCTTCTTGAATCAAAATTCCTCTTTATCTTGAACTATTTTCCTACAATTCGAAAACAAATAAAATAAGGATTAAAATTAAAGATAAACTAATAAAAGAAAATAAATAAAGATGTGCAAAAAAATTCTTAAACTTAAAATTTTAAAAACAATTAGATAAATATGAAAGAAAGATGTCGTTTTAATCTTAAAGAAAATAAATAAATCTATCCTAAAAAGAAAAATAACCGAAAATAATAAATAAAAATAAAAAATTAAATAGTTCGAAAAAAATAAAAAGAAAAATAAAAAGAAAATATCAAAAGGAGAGCATGCTCATGCATCTCCTAAGGTGACCACTTCTTTGTTACATTCCACACGGGCACCGTTGTAGTGCTTCAATCTTTGTCCGTTAACTTTGAATTCATGTTCGTTAGTGATGGACTTGATTATCACGACACCAAGGGAGAACGATTTGATAACTTTGAATGGTCCTGACCATCTTGATTTTAGTTTTCCTAGGAAAAGTTTCAGCCGAGAATTGAATAAGAGAACTAGTTGTCCTGGCATGAATTGACGCGGCAATAGTTTCTTGTCATGCCATTGCTTTGTTTTCTCCTTTGTAGATTCGTGTATTGTTATAGGCGAGTGCACGGAATTCTTCTATCTCGTTGAGGTCCAACAAACACTTTTGTCTGGCACTTTCCCAATCCATATTCACGGTCTTGATTGCCCAATATGCCTTGTGTTCGATTTCCACCAGTAGATGGCATGTTTTGCCATAGACAAGTCAGAAGGGAGACATACCTAAGGGTGTTTTGAATGCAGTGCGATATGCCCAAAGTGCATCATCTAGTCTTACTGACCAATCCTTCCTAGAGGGATTTACAACATTCTCGAGTATACCCTTCAATTCCCAGTTAGAAATTTTTGCTTGCCCATTGGTTTGTGGGTGATATGCCGTGGCAATTTTGTGTGACACGCCGAAGCGTTGCAACATCTTGGCAATAAGTCTGTTGTCAAAGTGCTTGCCTTCATCACTGATAATTGCTCTCGGCATCCCAAACCGTGTAAACATATTTTTCTGCAAGAATCGTTGCACGGTTTTGGAATCGTTGGTGGGAACTGCAGCTGCCTCAACCCATTTAGACACGTAGTAAACGGCAAGTAGAATGTAGAGGTTGCCGAATGAAGATGGAAAAGGTCCCATAAAATCGAATCCCCATTAATCAAACAATTCCACCTCGATGATGTTTTGGAGTGGCATATCATGTCGTCTAGAGATATTGCCCGTCCTCTAGCAATGGTCACATTACTTGTAAAACTCTTAGGCATCTTTGTACAGTGTTGGCCAATACAAACCGGATTGCAAAACTTTGGCCGCGGTGCGAGTTTCTCCAAAATGTCCTCCATAGGGTGAAGAATGTCATTGCCGGAGTACATTCTACTGCTCCTCTTTAAGGATACATCAGCGTATAACCTGATCTGCACATTGTTTAAACAAAAAAGGCTCGTCCCAAAAGTAATGCTTAGCATCATGGCGGAACCGTTTCTTCCCTTGGTGAGTAAGGCCATAAGGTAAAACACCACAAACAAGGAAATTAACTAAATCTGCGTACCAGGGTATTTCCGGGGTATGTGTTGTCGTGGCAACTGCTTCCATGATTGCCGAGGCATGCACGTCTAGAATTGCCGAGGGTGCAAGTCATGCGTTTCTGAGGCATGCGCGTCAAGAGTTGTTGAGGCGTCGAGGGTTGCCGAGGTATGCGCATCCATGGTTGCTGGGGCATCAGGATTTACTGAGGCATACGCGTCCATGGTTGCCGAGGCAACTAACAGTTGCTCATCCGGGAATGCATCACATATCTCTAAATCCGCGTCCTCCTCCCTATTGCGTTCTAAGCGTGATAAGTGATCGGCCACTTGATTTTCTGTTCCTTTCCTGTCCTTAATTTCAATATCAAACTCTTGTAAAAGTAATTTCCAATGAATCAAACGAGGTTTGATATCCTTTTTAGCAAATAGATACTTAATTGCTGAATGGTCCGTATGAACAATTACCTTTGTACCAATCAAATAGGATCGAAACTTGTCAAATGCGAAAACTACGGCTAGTAACTCTTTCTCCGTTGTTGTGTAATTCACTTGAGCACTATTAAGAGTTTTACTAGCATAGTATATCACATGAAAGGTCTTACCCGTGCGTTGGCCTAGGACTACTCCTACCGTAAAATCACTTGCATCACACATGAGCTCAAAAGGTAGCGTCCAGTCTGGTGGAACGACAATGGGTACCGAGGCAAGCTTTTCCTTTAGGGTTTCAAATGCTTGGGCGCAAGAATCATCAAAATTGAAGACTTTATCCTATTCAAGCAAATTGCACAAGGGTTTAGTAATCTTAGAAAAATTATGAATGAACCTCCTGTAAAAACTTGCATGTCCAAGGAAGCTTCGGATTCCTTTAACCGAACTTGGTGGGGGAATCTCTCAATCACGTCCACCTTGGCTTTGTCTACTTCAATTCCCTTGGATGAAATCATGTGGCCGAGCACCATTCCTTCATCTACCATAAAATGGCACTTCTCCCAATTAAGGACAAAATCAGTTTCTTCACATCTTGCCAACACCTTCTCTAAATTGCCGAGGCAACTGTCGAAGTCATTACCAAAAACAGAAAAATCATCCATGAAGATCTCATGGAAGTCTTCGACCATGTGTGAAAGGAGTGCATCATGCATCTTTGGAAGGTTGGCGGGGCATTATACAATCTAAACGATATCCTTTGTAAAGCATAAGTACCGTATGAGCATGTGAAGGTTGTCTTTTCTTGATCTTCTAGTGCTATGGCAATTTGATTGTAACCTGAATAATCATCAAGAAAGCAATAAAAGGGTTTACCTGCAAGACGGTTAAGCATTTGATCAATAAAGGGTAATGGGAAATGATCTTTCCTAGTGGCTTTGTTTAGCTTTCGATAATCCATACAAACCCTCCAATCGGTCACAGTCCTGGTTGGAATGAGTTCATTGTTTTCATTACTTACCACCGTTATACCTTCCTTTTTCGGTACACATTGTACCGAACTTACCCATGTACTATCAGAGATAGGGTATATGATGTCGGCGTCAAGCCACTTGATGATTTCTTTCATTACAACCCCTTTCATGTCATAATTCAGTCCCTTCTGGGCCTCAATCGAAGGTTTGTGATCATCTTCCAACAGAATCTTGTGCATGCACACTATCGTGCTAATTCCCTTCAAGTCGACAATTGTCCACCCTATTGCCTTCTTGTGTAGCATCAACATTTTGATCAGCTTCTCTTCCTGCTCAGGCTGTAACTTAGAGGAAATAATTACAGGCAATGTATTATCGGTTCCCAAGTAAGCATAGTTTAGTTGCCTTGGCAATTGTTTCAAGTCAAGTATCGGTGATTGTTCAATAGAGGGCTTTTCGAGTTTAGCTTCCTTACCTGAGTAATCCAGTGGTTCAAAGTATGTACCTGGTCAATTGACTAACCAATTTGCCTCTTCTTGTTGATCCTCATCGATCGGTTCGTTATACTCCTCAGGTTTCTCTTGATCGGCAATGTAGTTACCGAGGCAGCTAAATTCCTCGTCGAAGTTAAACTCTGCCATGGCATGAAGAAGTTGGCATTCTTCCGGATCATCGGCATGCCTTAGTGTTTGGAACACATTTAGTTTAACTTGCTGGTCATTCACCCTCATTGTGAGTTTCCCCTTTTCAACGTCGATCAAGGTTCTCCCTGTTGCTAGGAAGATTCTCCCAAGAATGATAGGTGCATGTTCATATGCTTCACAATCCATAACAATAAAGTCAGCGGGAAAAATAAATTTATCAACTTTTACCAGTATGTCTTCGATTTTCCCTCTGGATCCACATAGGATCTGTCAGCTAGCTGTAGCATAACTGTTGTAGGTCTTGCCTTCCCAATTCCTAGTTTCTGGAAAATTGATTTAGGCATCATGTTTATGCTTGCTCCAAGGTCACATAATGCTTTCCCGACATAGTGGTTTCCAATGGAACAGGGTATTGTGAAACTTCTGGGATCCTTCAACTTAGGTGGCATGCGATTGTGCAACATGGCCATGCATCCCTCTGTTGCGGCAACTATTTCAAACTCTCCTAGCCTTGTTCTCTTGGACACAATGTCTTTAAGAAACTTGGCATTGTTGTATTTGTTCAATCGCCTCAACCAACGACAAGTTGATGTGGACTTGTTTTAGGATATCAAGAAACTTCTTGAATTGATATTCTTGCTTTTATCGCTTCAACCTTTGTGGGAACGGTGGTGGAAGTCGGATATCTTCGATCCTTTCATTGTTCTAGAACCTGATTGATGGCAACTGGAGTTGTCGAGGCATTGTCAACTGGGGTTGTCGTGGCGTGCTTATCGCTGGTTGCCACGACAATTCTTGGTTCAGCATCTGAGGCTTTGCCGCTGAGTTCGCCTTGATCTTTTTGTGGAGTTTTGTTTGATGAGCGAGCTTGAGCCTCTTTAAGTTGTTGGCCACTTCTAGTGGTGATCGCCTTACATTGCTCATGGCCAGTTCCTCTTATGACTTCAGTATCGCTAGGTAAACCTCCTTGCGGTCTAGTATTCAGGTTTTGAGCAAATTGTCCAACTTGATTTTCCAATGATTTGATTGTTGCCTCTTGGTTTTGCAATCTCATCTCGGCCCTTTTAATAAAAGCCTCAGTTCTTTTTATGAAGTTACTATTCTCTGCCATATAAGATTCAATTTTCAACATAAAAGCATTGTGAGAATTTTCCAAAGAGCTAGATGTTGTCGGTTGTTGCTGCGGCAACTGCCGTCGTCGCATATTCTGCTGGAACCCCGATGCTTGTGCATTTTGATTGTTATGGTTTAGAGCATTGCTGGGATTACTCCATGAAATATTCGAGTGCTTCTTCCAACCTGGATTATATGTATTGGTCATCACATTGTTATTCTGGTTGTAATTCCCCACATAAAAGCTGGATTCCGGATTCTGCATACATTCAGAAGAATCATGGTTACCACCACATAACTCACAAAAGGAATCTATTACCTTGACCTCCTGTGTGTTGTTTGGTTTCTGCATGTTCTGGACCATCTTGGTTAGAGCTGCCAATTGTGCCGATATTGAGTCTGATGATCCCAGTTCCTGTGTTGTGGCTTGGCGTCTAACTCCTCCTCTTCTAGCAGATGGGAATTGATAATCATTCTTGGCAAGCCTGTCTAGAATTTGTATTGCTTCCTCCGGCGACTTATCTAGGAGTATGCCGTTTGCCGAGGCATCTAGCATCATCCTTGTTGGTGTATTCACAACATTGTAAAACATTGTTACTTGTGTCCACACTGGGAATCCGTTTATGGGGCATTTGTGTAAAAGTTCTCTATATCGCTCCCAAGCCTCGTACATGGATTCATCATCTGCCAGCTGAAAAGAAGTAATTTCATTACAAAGCTTATCAGTCAAATTTGTAGGATTAAATCGAGCAAGGAAATCATGACAAAGATTGGTCCAAGATCCTATTGATCCGGCAGGAATACTGTTCAACCATGCTTTCGCCTATCCCTCAATGAATAGGGGAATAATCTTAGTCGAAAAACACCAGGGGTGACTCCTTGTATTTTGAATGAATTGCAAATCTCGAGGAAAGATTTAAGATGTTGTCATGCATCTTCAGTTGCTAAGCCACCAAATTGACCAATTGTGTTGATCATATTGAACATCACCGGTTTCAACTCAAAGTGGTCAGCCTCAATTTCAGGTGTGACAACTCCTGGATTAAGTCCTTCAAGATAGTCTCGAATAGTTCTGTTTCGTGCAAGAATCACTCCTCCTCATGCTGGAACATCTTGATTCATATTGTCGTCTCCATTAGCCATTGCTACTCTTAACCTTCGTCTTAGTCTTTGCAAGGTTCGTTCGATTTCTGGATCAAAAGGATATTCTGGTGTAATCGGTCTCGCCCTGGTCATATACCAATGCAAAACCAAAGTTTGTTATCCCTTTAAATCTTAAACAATAAAAATAAAAAAGTGCAAGAAAATAAAAACAAAGTTGCTATTGCCAATCCCCGGCAACAACGCCAAAAACTTGTTGCGCATAATAAGTGCTCATCAATTGTGCAAGTGTACACGTCGTAAGTTATAGTATAAAAAATATCATCTCCACAGGGATTGGTTCCACTTCAAGAATCTAATCTCTTGCACTGTAAAAAGTAAAAACGCAAGTAGGTGATTGTAGGAGTTTAACTAATAACTAAACTAGAAAGCAAATAAAGTAAAAGAAGATGTAATCAAATAACAGAGAATAGGCCAGGTTATCGTGAGTTGAGGTGTGTTGGCAGATTGGATCGTCTTGGTAAAAGAGTGCAAGGGCAACTCAGTTGTCGTGGCAACTTGCACAGCAAGGTTGCCTTGGCAATTAATCGACGGTTGCCTGGGCACAACGTTCTTCAATGGTTTCGTCTTATCCCTAAGTCGAAACTCTAGCTAATTGTGCATGCCTTGACAATACACCCCTACGTGAATCAAGGGTGAACAACAACCAATCTTGCGCTCCTCTTAGCCGTTGAAATCCTTAACTTATTCCTAAGTCGGATTAATCTTCACCATCAAGAGATTGAATAAAGACCATACTCATTCGTTTCTTGAATCTAACTCTCCTGATATTAGATAAATAGATGAAGTTACGAGATCCTCTCCCAATTCACTCGCAAACAAGAATATGAACCAAGAATGAGTAAACCTTGAATTGAAAGTGCAAACTCTTATTACCTAAACAAAATCCAATTGTTTCTCACAACCACAAAACACAATAACCTTAGCCAAATAGATTTAGTTCACGGTTAGGTTCCAAAGAAACACAAGACAAAGAATTCCTAGCATAAACCTAATTGAACAAGGAAGAAAAAGATGAAGAATGGTTGAAGCCTTGTCGAAATCTCTTCCCTTTGCTCTTGTCGAAATCTCCCTCTTTTCTCCTTGTCGAAATCTCTCTCCCTTCTTGCCCTCTCTTTGACTGCTTGGTCTCCTTTAAATAGGAGATGGCTAGGTCAAAATCCTTCTTGATGAGGAAGTTAAGTTGGAATTAAATACTTTAAAAGAATATAATTCTTTATTATATTTAAATTTCTTCTAGATCTTCTCCTATCTTTTTGGGATTTAATTTCTCTTTAACCTTTTCATGGAAATCAAACTCCTTTGGGATTTAACTTTGCTCCACATCATCTTGGGCTTATCTAGTCATCAATTTCGACTACCATATCATCTTATCCCTTATCGAAAATTGCCCTGGCAACTAGCTCGGCATCTCCTTCATGCATTGTCCTGGAAACTGGTTCTAGCCTTGTTTAGGCAAGTGATTCTGCACACACACCAAAGCAGCATATTTTTCCACAAAAATCACCAAGTTATGTAATCAAGCTCAACGGTGGAAAGAAACATGAATTAATGCATTTATGACTAATTATGCAACTAATATAAGCCTAAGTCTAACAATAATATGAGTAAAAAGGGTAATAAAAATAGTACTTTTAAACACTTATCACTCTTCGGTTGTGTAATAGACCGGTTCTTGTGATATGCATCTCGGTAAATCTTGGGTTAGTTGTTGCTTTAGACGGCAAATAGAATTGCATGCCTTGCTAGATAAGGTTTTATCGTAGATGGTTGTTGAGAGGACAAGTGCGTCGTAGGTTGCGTATGAGAAATGGTGAAGTTCAGATTGCTTGAACTAGTTGCTAGTGTTGGTTGTTGTTGCACGTAATAAGTGCTCTGCAATTGTGCAAGTGTACACGTCGCAAGTTATAGTATAAAAGATATCGTCTCCACAGGGATTGGTGCCACTTCAAGAATCTAATCTCTTGCACTGTAAAAAGTAAAAGAACACAAGTAGAAAATTGTAGGAGTTTTAACTAACAACTAAACTAGAAAGCAATAAAGTAAAAGAAAATGTAATCAAATGAGAGAGAATATGTCAGGTTATCAGTTTTCGTGGCAACTCGCGCAGCAGGGTTGCCTTGGCAACTAATCGATGGTTGTCTGGGCAACTGGATGGGCAGCTGGGCAACTTCAATCGTTTTTTCTTATCCCTAAGTCAAATCTCTAGCTAATTGTGTATGACTTGACAATACATCCCTGCGTGAATCAAGGGTGAACAACAACCAATCTTGCCCTCCTCTTAGCCGTTGAAATCCTTAACTTATTCCTAAGCCTGATTAATCTTCACCGTCAATAGATTGAATAAAGACCATACTCATTCGTTTCTTGAATCTAACTCTCCCGATATTAGATAAATATATGAAGTTATGAGATCCTCCCCCAATTCACTCGCAAACAAGAATAAAAACCAAGAATAAGTAAACCTTGAATTGAAAGTGTAAACTCTTATTACCTAAACAAAATCCAATGTTTCTCACAATCACAAAACGCAATAACCTTAGCCAAATAGATTTAGTTCATGGCTAGGTTCCAAAGAAACACAAAACAAATAATCCCTAACATAAACCTACTCGAACAAGAAAGAAAAAGATGAAGAATGGTTGAAAGCCATTGTCGAAATTTCTCCCCTTTGCTATCTCCTTTTTGCTCTCCTCTTTTGAGTTTGACGGCTTGGTCTCCTTTAAATAGGAGATGGCTAGGTTAAATTCTTTCTTGAGGAGGAAGTTAAGTTGGAATTAAATACTTTAAAAGAATATAATTCTTTATTATATTTAAATTCCTTCTAGATCTTCTTCTATCTTTTTGGGATTTAATTTCTCTTTGACCTCTTCATGGAAATCAAGCTCCTTTGGGATTTAACTTTGCTCCACGTAATCTTGGGCTTATCTAGTCATCAATTTCGACTGCCATATCATCTTATCCCTTATCGACAATTGCCCTGGCAACTAGCTCTGCATCTCCTTCATGCATTACCCTGGCAACTGCGTCGACATCTCCTTCATGCACAGCCCTGGCAACTGCGTTAACATCTCCTTCATGCACTGCCCTGGCAACTGGTTCCAGCCTTGTTTAGGCAAGTGATTCTGCACACACACAAAAACAACTATCGGTAGCACTCTTTTCCCACAAATTTAAGCAAAATATGAAATCAAGCTTGTCCACCAAGGAAACAATGCAAACATGCATGAATGGCTAATAATGCAACTAATATGAGCCTAAGTCTAGCAATAATATGAATAAAAAAGGTGAATAAAATAGTACTTTTAGACACTTAACACACCCCCAAACTCGAATTATTTCTTGTCCTCAAGCAATGCAAACTAATAATTACCCGCCAAGACTTCAATTTTCAAAAACTTAGCTTTGAACTTGATTCCAATCCTCAGAACTGTGGCACAAAGTATGATCACCTTTTACTTTTTTGGATAACTTATGAATTACTCGGAATCAAACTATAATGCTTGTGAGTGTGTACGGAGTTGTGTGCAAGTTGATTTTTCGGATTCTATGCAAACAATAGGTTTTCAAATTACTTCATTGGGTTCTTTTAACATGTTTTAACTAGAGCCGGTTTCGGGCACCTCTATTGTTTTGTTTTTAGTTTTCTTAAGTTAATTAATTTATTCGACTAGAGCTGGTTCGGGCACCTCTAGCGATCACTTTTTAGAACATACTCGAGCCAATTTCGGGCACCTCTAGCGATCAATTTTTAGCACATACTAGAGCGAATTTCGGGCACCTCTAGCATTCATCCAATTTTTATTCTAATCCCCCAATTTTTTAACTATCAACCCAAGTTCGCTAGAATTTCTTAAATCAATCAAGCCACAACAGTGTTTCATCAAGTTTAGCATCATAGTAAGATTCTAAGTGTTTCCACGTTTATCCTAGAGTAAAAGTTATATCAATTAAGTACATTGGCAAAGTCATCATCGGATATTCATCAAATCTAGGCCATTCTTGTTCTAACTAAAGGCATGGCAAGCAATTTATGTATCCTAAATGCAATACTTAAGATGAATGCAACTAAACATGGTAACTAACTAACAACAATCCCCCTAAACTTGAGTGAGGCATTGTCCTCAATGCATGCAACAAAGAAAAAAATAACAATAAAGAAAAGTAAAATGCAAACGAGGACTTACTCCGAGAGTTCGTCGCCGTGGATGATTAGTTTCCTTTTGGCTTGTGTCTTGATTCTTTTGCTTGAACGCGGTGGTTGCTTTCTTGTTACTAATGGTGGAATCGATCCTCGTACGGGGGTATCCTCATCGTCCTCTTCCTCAATGACATTGGCCTTTCGCTTGGGCTTGGAGGATTCGATTGGTGTAGTCTTTGTTGGTGCAATCGAGGACTCGTCAGAATTTGAAAAATCGGACAATGATTCAGTACAAGTTGATTCGGGCATAGGTGCTTTACCTTTGTCTTTTGTTTTGGTTGCCGC
Source organism: Hibiscus mutabilis (assembly GCA_019671005.1). NCBI lineage: Eukaryota > Viridiplantae > Streptophyta > Magnoliopsida > Malvales > Malvaceae > Hibiscus > Hibiscus mutabilis. Next base: position 10,381,891 of record CM033753.1, on the reverse strand, counting down.
GGCATCTTCAATGTTGGTTGTCGTGGCAACTGCTTGGGCAGGCGCAGTGTAGGTTGTCGCGGCATCATCTGTTGTAGTTGTCGTGGCAAGGATTTCAGTAGAAAAGATGGGGAATGGCACGCGGCTATCCGGGTACTTTTCAAGGATGACTTGGGTGATGGCATTGTTGTGATCCTTCATGTAGCGCATGAACATTAGTTGTCGGTCTTCAATTTGCCTAAGGTAGTTCACCAATGGTTGTAAGAGTGCTTCAAGTTATCCCGGGGTTGCTATCCGAGTTGCTCGGGCATTAGTTGCTTGGGCATTAGGAGTTGCTGTAGCAATTGAAGGCATTGGGGATTTTACCGGTGCTTCTCCCATTAGCTTTCGGATTTGTGCTCGATTCCAACCGAACTTTGGTAGGGCCTTTTCATAGGTTGACTCACTTGGGACATACATCTCCTTGCAAAGATTGGAAATTAAGCAAGGGAAGAAAAGAGAACCATTGTCTTTTGTGCCATGAGATGTTACCCGGTTCCGATTGATGGCAAAAGATTTGCCATTTTTAATGTGCAATCCTTTCGAAGATGAATGGTTCAAGGTCGAAATCTTGATGAGAGTTGGAGTATTCAAAGCCTTTTTCTTCGCAAATCTTTCGGCTTTCAAACTTGGAGTGAAATCTTTCTTGAACCACCGGTGTATCAAACTTCTTGTATCTTGGTTCTTTGGAGGAACTTGGATGAACAAAAAATTCAATTTTGGATGCCATGGATGATCTTGGTTGTGAGTTTGGTAGAAACCAAGAAAAGAAAGCAAAAGAAACTAAAAAGTTGCAAGATGAAAAGTAGGAATAGGTTTCTTGGAAGTTAAGGGTGATGGGTTATATAGAAAACATAGGTAGTAAATATGGTGGGTGGGATTGATTGGAAAGAAAGAAAACAAGGGTTTTGATTGGAGGAAGGGGACGGCTAGGGGATTTGTTGAAGGGGAAGGGTTTGGCCGGCTATGTAGGGTTTATTTAGGGTACATTGGAGGCTTAATATAAGCCTTGGATTTAGCCCATTAGTTTCCTTGTTGAAGAAGCTTCCTTCTTTAATCAAATTCCTCTTTATCTTGAACTATTTTCCTACAATTCAAAAACAAAAAAAAAAATAAAGATTAAAATTAAAGATAAACTAATAAAAGAAAATAAATAAAGATGTGCAAAGAAATTCTTAAACCTAAAATTTAGAAACAATTAGATAAATATGAAAGAAAGATGTAGTCTTAATCTTAAAGAAAATAAATAAATTTATCCTAAAAAGAAAAATAAGCGAAATTAATAAATAAAAATAAAATAAAAAATTAAATAGTTTGAAAAAATAAAAATAAAAAGAAAATATCGAAAGGAGGGCATGCGCATGCATCTCCTAAGGTGACCACTTCTTTGTTACGTTCCACATGAGCACCGTTGTAGTGCTTCAATCTTTGTCCGTTAACTTTGAATTCATGTTCGTTAGTGATGGACTTGATTATCACGACACCATGGGAGAACGGTTTGACAACTTCGAATGGTCTCGACCATCTTGATTTTAGTTTTCTCGGAAAAAGTTTCAGCCGAGAATTGAATAAGAGAACTAGTTGCCCTGGCGTAAATTGTCGCGGCAATAGTTTCTTCTCATGCCATTACTTTGTTTTCTCCTTGTAGATTCGTGCATTGTCATAGGCGAATGAATGGAATTCTTCTATCTCATTGAGATCTAGTAAATGCTTTTGTCCAGCACTCTCCCAATCCATATTCACGGTCTTGATTGCCCAATATGCTTTGTGTTTGATTTCCACGGGTAGATGGCATTTTTTGCCATAGACAAGTCAGAAGGGAGACATACCTAAGGGTGTTTTGAATGCAGTGTGATATGCCCAAAGTGCATCATCTAGTCTTACTGACCAATCCTTCCTAGATGGATTTACAACTTTCTCGAGTATACCCTTCAATTCTCGGTTGGAAATTTCTGCTTGCCCATTGGTTTGTAGGTGATATGCCGTGGCAATTTTGTGTGACACGCCGAAGCGTTGCAACATCTTGGCAATAAGTCTGTTGTCAAAGTGCTTGCCTTCATCATTAATAATTTCTCTCAGCATCCCAAACCGTGTAAATATATTTTTCTGCAAGAATCGTTGCACGGTCTTAGAATCGTTGGCGGGAACTACAGTTGCCTTAACCCATTTAGACACGTAGTCGACCGTAAGTAGAATTTAGAGGTTGCCGAATGAAGATGGGAAAGGTCCCATAAAATCGATCCCCCATACATCGAACAATTCCACCTCGAGGATGTTTTGGAGCGGCATCTCATGTCGTCTAGAGATATTGCCCGTCCTCTGGCAACAATCACATTGCTTGTAAAACTCTTGGGCATCTTTGTACAGTGTTGGCCAATATAAACCGGATTGCAAAACTTTGGCTGCGGTACGTGTTCCTCCAAAATGTCCTCCATAGGGTGAAGAATGGCATTGTCCGAGTACATTTTGCTGCTCCTCTTCAGGGACACATCGGCGTATAACCTGATCTGCACATTGTTTAAACAAAAGAGGCTCATCCCAAAAGTAATGTTTAGCATCACGGCGGAACCGCTTCTTCCCTTGGTGAGTAAGGTCATAAGGTAAAATACCACAAACAAGGAAATTAACTAAATCCGCGTACTAGGGTATTGCCGAGGCATTCGTGGTTGCCGAGGCGTGTGCTTCTAGAGTTACTGCGACATGCGCATCAAGGGTTGATGAGGCATGCACATCAGTGGTTGCCGAGGCATACGCGTCTGGAGTTGTCGAGGCGTGCGCATCAAGGGTTGCCGAGGCATGCGCGTATAAAGTTGCCGACGCGTCAAGGGTTGCCTAGGCATGCGGGGTTGCCAATGCAACTAACAGTTGCTCATCTGGGAATGCACCACATATCTCTAAATCCGCGGCCTTCTCCTTATTGCGTTCTAAGCTTGATAAGTGATCGACAACTTGATTTTTTGTTCCTTTCCTTAATTTCAATGTCAAATTCTTGTAAAAACAATATCCAATGAATCAAACGAGGTTTGGCATCCTTTTTAGCAAATACACACTTAATTGCCGAATGGTCCATATGAACAATTACCTTTGTACCAATCAAATAAGATCGGAACTTGTCAAATGTGAAAACTACGGCTAGTAACTCTTTCTCTGTTGTTGTGTAATCCACTTGAGCGCTATTAAGAGTTTTACTAGCGTAGTATATCACATGAAAAATCATACATGTGTGTTGGCCTAGGACTGCTCCTACCGCGAAATCACTTGCATCACACATGAGCTCAAAAGGTAGCGTTTAATACGGTGGAATGACAATGGGTGCCGAGACAAGCTTTTCCTTTAGGGTTTCGAATGCTTGGGCACAAGAATCATCAAAATTGAAGACTTTATCCTGTTCAAGCAAATTGCACAAGGGTTTAGTAATCTTAGAAAAATTATGACTGAACCTCTTGTAAAAACCTGTATGTCCAAGAAAGCTTCGAATTCCTTTAACCACACTTGGTGGGGTAATCTCTCGATCACGTCCACCTTGGCTTTGTCTACTTCGATTCCCATGGATGAAATATTGTGGCTGAGAACTATTCCTTCATCTACCATAAAATGGCACTTCTCCCAATTAAAGACTAAATCGGATTCTTCACATCTTGCCAACACCTTCTCTAAATTACCGAGGCAACTGTCGAAGTTATTACCAAAAAAATCATCCATAAAGATTTCAAGGAATTCTTCGACCATGTCTGAAAAGAGTGCCATAATGCAATTTTGGAAGGTTGTCGAGGCATTACATAATTTGAACGGCATCCTTCGAAAAGCATAAGTACCATATGGGCATGTAAAGGTTGTCTTTTCTTGATCTTCTGGTACTATAGCAATTTGATTGTAACCTGAATAACCATCAAGAAAACAATAAAAGGGTTTACCTGCAAGACGGTCAAGCATTTGATCAATAAAGGGTAAGGGGAAGTGATCCTTCCTAGTGGCTTTGTTTAGCTTTCGGTAATCCATACAAACCCTCTAACCGGTCACAGTCCTGGTTGGAATGAGTTTATTGTTTTCATTACTTACCACCGTTATACCTCTCTTTTTTGGTACACATTGTACCAGACTTACCCATGTACTATCAGAGATAGGGTATATGATACCGGCGTCAAGCCACTTGATGATTTATTTCATTAAAACCCCTTTCATGGCATGATTCAGTCTCCTCTGGGCCTCAATCGAAGATTTGTGATCATCTTCCAACAAAATCTTGTGCATGCACACTACCGGGCTAATTCCTTTCAAGTCGGCAATTATCCATCATGTCGCCTTCTTGTGTAGCATCAACATGTCGATCAGCTTCTTTTCCTGCTCAGGCTGTAAATTAGAGGAAATAATTACATGCAATGTATTATTAGTTCCCAAGTAAGCATATTTTAGTTGCCCTGGCAACTATTTCAACTCAAGAATCGATGGTTGTTCAATGGAGGGCTTTTCGAGTTTACCTTCCTTACCTGAGTAGTCCAATGTTTCAAGGTATGTACCTGGTCGATTGACTAACCAATTTGCATCTTCTTGTTGTTCTTCATCGATCAGTTATTCATACTCTTCAGGTTTCTCTAAATCGATAATGTAGTTGCCGAGGCAACTAAATTCCTCGTCAAAGTCAAACTCTATTGTGGCATGAAGAAGTTGGCATTCTTTCGGATCATCAGCATGCCTTAGTGTTTGGAACACATTTAGTTTAACTCGCTAGTCATTCACCCTCATTGTGAGTTCTCCCTTTTCAACATCAATCAAGGTTCTCTTTGTCGCTAGGAAGGGTCTCCCGAGAATGATAGGTGCATGTTCATCTGCTTCACAATCCAAAACAATAAAGTCAGCGGGAAAAATAAATTTATCAAATTTTACCAGTATGTCTTCGATTTTCCCTCTGGATGCACATAGTATCTGTCGGCCAGCTGTACCATAACTATTGTAGGTCTTGCCTTCTCGATTCCTAGTTTCTGGAAAACCAATTTAGGCATCAAGTTTATGCTTACTCCAAGGTCACATAATGCTTTCCCAACATAGTGGTTTCCAATGGAACAGGGTATTGTGAAACTTCTGGGATCTTTCATCTTGGGTGGCATGCGATTGTGCAACATGGCCATGCATCCCTCTATTGTGGCAACTGTTTCAAACTCTCTTAGCCTTGTTCTCTTGGATGCAATGTCTTTCAGAAACTTGGCATAGTTCGACATTTGTTCAATTGCCTCTACTAACATAAAGTTGATATGGACTTGCTTTAGGATATCAAAAAACTTCTTGAATTGATATTCTTGCTTTTGTCGCTTCAACCTTTGTGGGAATGGTGGTGGAAGTCAGATATTTTCTATCCATTCATTGGTCTGGAACTTGATTGATGGCATTGTCGGGGCAACTGGAGTTGTCGAGGCTTCGTCAACTAGGGTTACCGCGGCGTGTCTATTGTTGGTTGCCGAGGCATGCTTATCGCTAGTTGTCGAGGCATGCTTATCGCTGGTTGCCGCAGCATTTCCTGGTTCAGCATTTGAGGCTTTACCGCTAAGTTCATCTTGTTCTTTTTGTGTAGTTTTGTTTTGATGAGCGAGCTTGAGCCTCTTTAAGTTGTCGGCCACTTCTAGTGGTGAACCCTTACATTGCTCATGGCCAGTTCCTCTTGCGACTTTAGTATTGCTAGGTAAACCTCCTTGAGGTCTAGTATTCAGGTTTTGAGCAAATTGTCCGACTTGAGTTTCTAATGATTTGATTGCCGCCTCTTGGTTTTGCAATCTCATCTCGGTCCTGTTAATAAAAGCATCAGTTTTTTATGAAGTTAGTATTCTCAGCCATACAAGATTCAGTTTTTAACATAAAAGCATTGAGAGAATTTTCCAAAGAACTAGATGTTGTCGGTTGTTGTTGTGGCAATTGTTGTCGTGGCATATTCTGTTGGGATCCCGAAGCTTGTGCATTTTGCTTGTTCTGGTTCAGAGTATTGTTGAGATTACTCCATGAAAAATTCAGGTGCTTCTTCGAAGCTGGATTGTATGTGTTGGACATCACATTGTTGTTCCGGTTGTAATTCCCCACATAAAAGCTAGATTCTGGATTCTGCATACATTCAGAAGAATTATGGTTACCACCACATAACTCACAAAAGGAATCTATTACCTTGACCTCCTGTGTGTTGTTTGGTTTCTGCATGTTCTGGACCATCTTGGTTAAAGTGGCCAATTGTGCCGAAATTGAATTTGATGATCCCAGTTCATGTATTGTGGTTTGGCGTCTAACTCCTCTTCTTCTAGCAGATGGGAACTGATAATCATTCTTGGCAAGCCTGTTCAGAATTTTCATTGCTTCTTCCGGCGACTTATCTAGGAGTATGTCGTTTGCCGAGGCATCTAGCATCATCCTTGTTGGTGTATCACATCATTGTAAAACATCGTCACTTATGTCCACACTGGGAATCTGTGTATGGGGCATTTGTGTAGAAGTTATCTATATTGCTCCCAAGCCTCGTACATGGATTCATCATCTGCTTGCCGAAAAGAAGTAATTTCGTTACGAAGCTTATCAGTCAAATTTTTAGGATTAAATCGAGCAAGGAAATCACGACAAAGATTGGCCCAAGATCCTATTGATCCGGCAGGAATACTATTCAACCACGGTTTCGCCCTGTCCCTCAGTCAAATATTTAAGATGTTGTCGTGCATCTTCAGTTGCTGAGCCGCCAAATTGACCAATTGTGTTGATTATATTGAACATCACCGGTTTCAACTCAAAGTGGTCGGCTTTAATTTCAGGTGTGACAACTCATGGATTAAGTCCTTCAAGATCTTCTTCAAGATAGTCTCGAATAGTTCTGTTTCGTGCAAGAATCACTCCTCCTCATGCTGGAACGTCCTGATTCATATTGCCGTCTTGATTAGTCATTGCTACTCTTAACCTTTGCCTGATTCTTTGCAAGGTTCGTTCAATTTCTGGATCAAAGGGGTATTCTGGTGTAATCGGTCTCGCCCTGGTCATATACCAATGCAAAACCAAAGTTTGTTAACCCTTTGAATCTTAAACAAGAAAAATAAAAAAGTGCAAGAAAATAAAAACAAAGTTGCTATTGCCAATCCCCGGCAACGGCGCCAAAAACTTGTTGCGCGTAATAAGTGCTCCACAATTTTGCAAGTGTACACGTCGCAAGTTATAGTATAAAAGATATTGTCTCCACAGGGATTGGTGCCATTTCAAGAATCTAATCTCTTGCACTGTAAAAAGTAAAAGAACACAAGTAGAAAATTGTAAGAGTTTTAACTAACAACTAAACTAGAAAGCAATAAAGTAAAAGAAGATGTAATCAAATGAGAGAGAATAGGCAGGTTATCGTGAGTTGAGGTGTGATAGCCAATTGGATCGTCTTGGTAAAAGAGTGCAAGGGCAACTCAGTTGTCGTGGCAACTTGCACAACGGGGTTGCCTTGGCAACTAATCAATGGTTGCCTGGGCAACTGGCTGGGCGGCTGGGCAGCAACTTCAAGGTTCGGCAGAGCGTTCTTCAATGGTTTCTTCTTATCCCTAAGTCGAAACTCTAACTAATTGTGCATACCTTGACAATACATCCCTGCGTGAATCAAGGGTGAACAACAACCAATCTTGCGCTCCTCTTAGCCGTTGAAATCCTTAACTTATTCCTAAGCAATCAATAGATTGAATAAAGACCATACTCATTCGTTTCTTGAATCTAACTCTCCCAATATTATATAAATAGATGAAGTTACGAGATCTTCTCCCAATTCACTTGCAAACAAGAATAAAAACCAAGAATAAGTAAACCTTAAATTGAAAGTGCAAACTCTTATTGCCTAAACAAAATCCAATTGTTTCTCACAACCACAAAACACAATAACCTTAGCCAAATAGATTTAGTTCATGGCTAGGTTCCAAAGAAGCACAAAACAAAGAATCCCTAACATAAACCTAATCGAACAAGAAAGAAAAAGATGAAGAATGGTTGAAAGCCCTTGCCGAAATCTCTCCTCTTTGCCCTCTCCTTTTTGCTCTCCCCTTTTGAGTTTGACGGCTTGGTCTCCTTTAAATAGGGGATGGCTAGGTCAAAATCTTTCTTGAGGAGGAACTTAAGTTGGAATTAAATACTTTAAAAGAATATAATTTTTTATTATATTTAAATTCCTTCTAGATCTTCTCCTATATTTTTGGGATTTAATTTCTCTTTGACCTCTTCATGGAAATCAAACTCCTTTGGGATTTAACTTTGCTCCACGTCATCTTGGACTTATCTAGTCATCAATTTTGACTGCCATATCATCTTATCCCTTATCGACAATTGCCCTGGCAACTAGCTCGACATCTCCTTCATGCATTGCCCTGGCAACTGCGTCGGTATCTCCTTCATGCACTACCCTGGCAACTACATCGGTATCTCCTTCGTGCACTGCCCTGGCAACTGGTTCCAGCCATGTTTAGGAAAGTAATTCTGCACACACACAAAAACAACAATCGGCAGCACCCTTTTTCCACAAATTTAAGCAAAATATGAAATCAAGCTTGTCCACCAAGGAAACAATGCAAAGATGCATGAATGGCTAATAATACAACTAATATGAGCCTATGTCTAGCAATAATATGAATAAAAGGGGTGAATAAAATAGTACTTTTAGACACTTAATAGTAGTATAGGATCTTAACCTCTCTAAAGTAGACGATGTGCTCCGTAGTGCTATCTCAAGGAAGGTTCTACAGGTTGCAAGGTGTTTTTAGCTTGCTTTGTAGACATGAGGGTTAAGAGTTTCTAGTCTTAGTGTTGTGGGTGTTTTGAGGGTATGGAGGTACCTTTGGTGAGTGAGCAATTTTACTGGTTGAACGTGGTTTAGAACTGCGATAAAGGTAAGGTTGAGTTCGTTGTGAGTGTCCATCGCTTCGTGGCATGGTACTTAACAGACTCTTGTTGGAGACACACTTGTGCCAGCGACCAATTGGGTGTCGATGCCAAGTGCTTTGCCGAGATCGTATCTGCGTGTGATTAGCTTGTATGGTGGCCTTGGATGTGTTGAGCTGTAGTACAATGGTAGAAGACCGATTATGGGTTTGTGAGATGACGACCTTGTTTTGGCCATAGAATGTGAGAGTTTCGTGTGTTGTTTGTCGGAGTAAAGGTACCGTTAGAAAGGTAGTTAAAATTTGTGATGATCATGGTTGAGGTCCTAAGGGCGAGTCATAAGAATAGTTGCTTGGCTTGTGCACCTGTTGAGCTAGATTTTGTGGGATCAGAGGATTGCTCAATGGAGTCGATCAAATTGTTATCGGTTAAGGCAAACAGTGTGGAAGTTATCGGAGTAGCGTAGCGAAAATGTAGATCAGTAGTTGTGTTAAGGGTGACCGAGTGGTTGCTTTGCAAAGAAATATTATTAGATGGACCAGCTAGCAATTATTGAGAGTAGTTAGATAGTTTTTCCCACATCTGATGGGTGCGATCGAGGAAAGGGTTAGGAAGGTGTTTAGACCTTTGCAAGTAGAATGGCTAAGTTTTGGGTTGCTTGAGTGAGTTCCTAAGTGACGATGGTCATTTCTTAGAACCAAGTAGTTGGGATCGAGAGTGGTTGTTGGCCTTATTGAAAATAGTTGGATAAAGCGAAGTTTAAATCTCATTTTGGTGGCTCAAGTCTAGGGAAAAGAGCTGTTAGATTCAAGGTAAATTGATGACAATGATTGATTGTGAGGGTTTTGCTTGTCCTCTAAGGATTGGACCGGATAGGGTTGTTAGACATGGTACGTTCCTGACAATGGTTTGTGGATGTGGTGCAGCGTTTTAGACGTAGATGAAGCCCAAGTTTAGTTTGGTTTACGGATGCTAGTAGAAAGGATTGGTTAACCGAGATAGAATCCCTTAGAAGTGAGCCCTTTAAGTTGATGTTTAAGCATCGCGGCTCGAGGTTGGTTATGTTACCATGCTTAGAGGTTCGTCATAAGTGTTGGCTACTGAAAAAGAGTCGTTAGAAACCTCAAGAGAATTGTTGAGAGCGAGTGGCTTATGCTATGGTTCTGTTTAAGGTAAATTGAGGGAGAACTATCCCTAATCAGGGTGATCCTGTTTGAATGGTGAAGTGGTTAGATCCGTTCGGGTTGCATCTCTCTTTCATCCATCTAAGTTTCGAGGATGAAATTTCTTGAAGGAGGGGAGAGTTGTAACGACCCAGATTTCTCGAGTCAGCAATGGGCATTGACCCGAGTCTTGGACTGACGTGTTGGGATGAGATGTTGGGCTATAATGGGCCTCCGTGCATTATGGGCTTGCTTGGTGGTTTTAGGCTTGGCTTATGTTGGGCTTAATGAAGGGTATTATGGTAAAATCATAAATGGGGGACAAGAGGGTTGGTGCCTCTTTAATTTTTTGCATGGTGTTAGAGGGGTGAGATCATCTTCATCTCATCTCAATTCTTTCTCCCCAAAACACCCACCCAAACACAAAGAAAAGATGGAAACTTGTTGTAGTGGAGTGTGAATCTCAGATTAGTCATCAAGGAAGAGTTTATCAGCATAAAAGGATCCCCGTTTTGATCTAAGCATTATTGGATTTAGTGGAGGTTGAGTTGGAAGCTTGGACCAAGAAGAGAGGTGGTAAGAGCTTGGTGGGAGCTTCATTTCAGGTTTTGCTTGCTTAAGGTCAGTACATTTCTGACTCCTACATTTCATGAGCCTCATAAGATGATTGCTTTGCTTGGGTTGTGTTCATAAGCAGCAAAGTTAATGTTCTTGAGCTTTAAAACCCTCTAATGGTAAATCACGTTTTGGGAGTTGATAATGGGTAAAACTAGTAGGAAACCACCTAATATAATCTAAATAACTTGTAGGAAAGAATTGGGACTTAACCATGGGGGTTAAGGGTAGGATTGGTGTAATCCTGAGCTCCAAGTTTCAAGATCTGGGCTCGAGTATCGGTACGGGGTGGCTGCGAACTGGTACTCCTTTGTATTTTGAGAGATAGTGTATAAGGGCGTACCGGTACTCCTCCCCATGTATTGGTACCCCTCACTCAAATGGAAATCTAGTAGCGCTTAGGCATACTGGTACGCAAGGGGCGTATCGGTACGCACTATTTCATTGTCTAGGATAGGCTTAGCGTACCGATACTCGAAGGTTGGATTATCGGTACAGGCTTGGATCGGTACGGGGCGATCCCAGTACCGATACAGGGTAAGAGTGTATCGGTACGACTTGTGGTCTAACTATTTCGAACCTAGTTAGGGTATTGGTACTCATGGGGGTGTATCGATACCAATAGGGCAGTACCGATACTCACCTTAGAGTATCGATACTTGCTGGGCAATCTGCCCAAGAAAGTTGAGTTCACGTTCGGGGGTTCTATAAATTGTGGTAAAGGGTCTGGTAGGTCCCTAAAGGTATAGAACAAACTCTAAAATTGAGAAATCGAGATCAGCAACCCGTATGAGGATTAATGGCTTGGTAATAGTTGAAAGAGTTGCTTGGAATGGTAATCCATAGGGATCTGTGGTGGATCAAATATTGCTACAGGTAGCTTAGGGTCCTTGTTGTGTGCTGAAGGGACGCCCATGTAGGCTGGTTGCCCCGAGTAATAAGATAATCTAATGAGAAAGGTGTAAACGAATCCTAAAGAGACATATTAAATAGTGTAACAAATGAGTCATGCCTAGGGACATTGGTAATGGTTGGCAGGATGTCTTTTATCTCTCATGAGATATGTTGTTGCTCGGGGGAACATGTGGCGTCGTATGAGTCTTGGTTAGGAATCTGAATATCCTAGAGTCAGTGCAAGGGCACTTAAATAAGGGGATGGGTACTCTGGGCTATGTGATCAAGTACATCCGACGTATCCACGAGCTATGTGTTCTGGATGCGGTCCAAAACCTATCATTGGGCTATGTGATCAGGATATGGAAATACAACTCGAAGGGCTATGTGATCTCAAGTAACTTGATGGGCTACGTGATCTAGAGTAATCATGTTCGGCTATGTGATCGCAGGATAAGACTGCTTCTAGCTATTGTGATCCAAGTATGTCTAGGACGTATCTGTGGCTACAGTGATCTGGATATGATCCTAACCTGACGGCTATGTGATCACGGGTAACCTAACAGCTGTGTGAGCATGGGATAAATAGTAGGGCTACGTTGGCCATTAGGGAATGTATGTTATTTACGTTGTTGTATGGATAATAGATGTTGGCTATTTTTACGCTTAGGGCTATGTGATCATGGTAGGGTTGTTACTCGATGGGCTATATGATCTCAGGTACGGGTTGTATTACCCTTGGGCTTTGTGATCAGGGTATGAGATGTAACTCAATAGGCTTTATGATCTCGAGTATAGGCTAGATAACCCTTGGGCTATGTAATCAGGGTATGAGACGTAATTCAGTGGTCGGTAGGGTCTCATGTACGGTAAGCTTGGGATGGCTTGGTAAACTTCTTACATAGTAGTGGTATCTTGAGATAGTGGTAAGCTCTAGCTAGGATAGGATAGAAGATGATCCTTAGATGTGGAGAAGCCTTTCGATGCACTATTGATTATATTATCATGCATGCTTATTTTATAATATTCATGAATTGCAGTAGAGTAGAAATATACCACTGAGCTTTGTTAGCTCAGCGTGCGAAATTGTGGTTTCTTCCATTCGTAGGTTGACAGGTTGCATTTGGAGGAGCTCATCGAGGAGGATTTTCCAGCATCGAGCCAATCTCAGAGTACAGTACTTGATGTTTAGTTTGGACTGGTTGTATTCATAGGACCTTACCACAGTCGAGTCTGTATTTTATTCTGATTTACTGTATTTGGTTAAACGGAGTATTTTAATTGGAACCTATGTTTTGTAAACCCCTTTTTATATTATTATCTATGTAGATTTTATATGGTAATGGATTATCTTGAAAATCCCTAACTTGTGGTTTTAAACGAGAAATTTTGATGGGTCAGTTTTGGGTGACCCGAAAGTGATGCTCTGGATCCGGGATAGAATCGGGGTGTTACATCTAATTTCAAAAAGCTCCTATTAGGAGCTTTTTCAAAATTAGAGGTTTCACCCCAATCCAATATTAGCCAAACATTCAAATTAGCAGATTTGACCAGTCAAACCTCTATTATTAGCTCAAACCTCTAATTTTGGCTCAAACCGTTATTTACAAAATATGGCCTCTTTATTTGTATGTATAAAATGAAAACCCTAAGTCCAATGAGTATTAAACCTTAATAATAAAGTACATTAAAGTCTCATTTAATATATGGATACCCACCATAAATAAAAATATTCATAATAAATTCATATTTATATTAACTATTTTTTTTGCTCGGCCAAATAAAAGGTTGGAGCCAAGTTTGGGCCTCGTTAAAAACCTCTCTAAGACCTAAATAGAGGGAAAAAGTAACCAAAACACGGCAAATACAAAAAATAAACGCAAAAGAAACGAGACAAATCACGAACAACCATAGCTAAAAGCCAAACCCCAAATGAAAACAAAGCAGGGCAACCCCCCCCGGAAACACAACACCCATAATGCACTACAACCGCCAAGGGAACCTACGCAGCAAAAGCCATATCCGCACAACCCCCAGTGAGGCAAACTTCATAACATCACGAACCAGTCACCAAGGTGGATCCACACAAAACCGTCCATAGCCGTTCATACTCGCACAACCAACTTATAAACAAGCATGAAACACAACCGAGCGATCCACACCTTCTCTAGCCAAGGCATCCGCAAATGAATTAGCCTTACGAGAAACACGATGGAAGCATAACTTTGGCATCAATGCACACAACGAATCAATTGACAGAAACAAGTCCTAGAGTCGCCAAGGTCGTCGTTGAGCCTGCAACACCCAATCGATAGCAATGCAAGAATCTGATTCAACAATCATACCGCTATCCACCCAAGGCTAGGCAACCAACATAGTTAGAGCAAATTCAATCTCCCATAATTCAGCCAAGTTAGAATCCATAATTCCCAACGGACCAGAAAATAACGCAAGAACTCACCCCGTAGAATCCCGCAAAACACCACCGAATCCAGAAGGTCCGGTTTATCTCGTGCAGTTCCATCAACATTAAATTTAAACGCACCAGGCAACGGTGCAATCCACCCAATACCACGGCGGTGAACTCGCTACCAAACCACTCCACGGCACTCACTAGGACATCGCCACCACACTACTTCATTCACACGCAAACCCTCCTTCAATGTCTTAATCTAGTAAAATGAGCGATGTAACACCCTCGACCCGGATTTCACATTTGGGCCTCAAGCCTGAAACCCAACCATTAAATTTCCAACATAGTTTAGCCAAAACCACCATAAATACCAAAATCCATTTTATTTAATCCAATAAAGTATAAGTATTATTTAAAATATATATACCATAAAGCTATTTTTTTAAAATTACATTATAAACCTTGACTCGATCATTTGAAAAATCAAAATATAATTTACAAGGTACAATAGGTTCCTACGAATACATAGCCCAATGACCTAAGTATTGTACTCGAAAGAGATGAGGCGCTGGAATTCTTCCATGATGGTGCTCCTCCAGAAAAAATGCCAAACTTACTAACCTGCAAACGAAAACAACGATTCTGAACGCTGAGCTAACAAAGCTCAGTGGATACACCGTCACTCAACCATGCTTCATACAATTCATAAATAAAGCAATGCAACATGAATGATATCAATATAAGATAAAGCAATGGCGCTACCATGACCGCCTAAACACATGTTAAGAACAAACAGCATCTCAAGAACATAAACATATAGATAAACAAACCAGGAGTGAGTCTCAATGCCACTCGATATTGGGAAACCCACCCATGCTTAGAATCTCACATCGAGCGGTATACTTGAAATCTCGCATCGATTCTTTGCTTAGAATCTCGTATTGAGTGGGGCTCAAAATCTCGCATCGAGCAAATGTCATCACCCAAAATCTCATATCAGATGACCTTCATTTCATCACCCAGAATCTCGCATCGGATGGCCTTCATGTGTTGCAACACTCATTCACTGGGTATTCGGATCCCACCAAACAAAGACTCATAACCAAACAAGTGCCATACCTGGCACGTAACTATACATGATCCACCACAGATCCATACAAGTGCCTTACCTGGTACACAATTATCATACGACCCACCACGGGTCCCTATTGTTTCTATTACAACCAATCAAGCCTTACTGAGTTGTTATGATTTATGGAAGAATGTACAATTTATTCTTACCAATTATTTCAATCAATCCATATTAGCAATTAGAAACACACATTCTTAGTTTTATCATTTGTTTTGTATCATAAGAGACCCATTAGAACCTTAGCCACCAATTATATAACCCCCGAACTCAAAACTTATAAACTTGGGCAGATTGCCCAGAGAGTATCGATACCCTAAAGTGGGTATCTACTTTCCTCTCGGGATCGATACTCCCCTATGAGTACCGATACTTTATTTAGGTTTTAAAAAATTGGACCTCAAGCTGTACCGATACGCTCCGTGCCATATCGATACTCTATATCAGTACTGGGATCGCCCCGTATCGATCCTTACCCGTACCGATACACCTACCTTAGCTTACCGATATACAAAGCCTTTTCAAGCAATGTAACGGTGGGTACCGATACGTCCCGAGCGTACCGATATACAAATTTACTATTGGAATTCTTACAAACATAGAGTATCAATACATGGGAAGCCGTACTGGTACTTCCCTCACAACCCATCCTCTTAACAAAGGCGTACCGATACGTACCCACCCCGTACCGGTACTCAAACCCAGATTTCGAAACCTAGAGTTCAAAAATTCAACATTCAACCCCTTAACTCCTATGGTTAAGCCTCAAATCGAACCTACAAGTTATTGTGAAGCTGTTAAGTGAGTTTCACCAATTTTAAACCTTAACAACACCAAATCTACATCTTGTCATTAAAGATCAACCAAGGCTTAACAAACCATAAACACACAATTCATGCACAAAAGCCTAATTTTATGAGTTGCAGGAGTTCATAGGAGTTAGTAGTGTACTAACCTAGAATTAAAGCTGATGAAGAAGTATTCAAAGATCCATTCTCGTTCATCCACACTAACCCCACCAAAACCTCAATCTCTACCATTTTAACTCATCTTTACCTTGGTGTGTAGATCCTTTGCTGCTCATCAAACTTCCTTCAATCGTCAAAACGTGATTTACACTCAGAACCCTAAAGATTTCACCTTAAACATTCAAAATTTGGGTGAGAGATGAGAATGAGTGAGAGAATGGAACAATGGTGACCTCACCCCTTCCCCCTTTTGCAAAAAAATAAGCAACCACAACCCCTTTTGTCTTCCAATTATGCTTTTACCATATTAACCTTCCCAAAACATCCAACTCAAACCCAAAACCACTAAGGCAAGCCCAAAACACTCCCAATAGCCCAACATCTCAGCTTACATGTGAAGCCTACACTTTGGTTAACCCGACTCTCGGATTCCAAAGTTCAGGTTATTACAAGCGAAGCTTAACCAAGAAACATAACTCATCCAAAGGCAAACACTTCTTATTAAAAACTAGCTTGTTACTTGCTAGCCAAACAGACCATAATAAAGTCGTCAATCTTTAAAACCACCCTGATAGTGTACCCCGAAAAACGAGCACAAACAATCAAAAGCCAAAAAATCAGCCAAGCTACGCGGCAAGACCAAATCAACCCCTCACCAACGCAAAAACCAGTACCAAATTCCCTTAATCAGATCGTAAGAGAATAACAAGTGATCATCATCTTCCTCAACCGAGTTACACCACACACACAATCAATGTGACTCATCCAACGAAATACCACGACACCTTAAAAAAGAGAAAGTAGGCAATTGTGGCAGCCAAACAAACCAAAGAAAAGCTTAAATCTTTGGCGACACCAACACTCTCCAAGCGAAACACTCCCCCAATGTTGAATCACCCACCCTATCAAGTAACAACAACTTGGTGAGAGAATACACCGAGAATGAACCATTCCTATCCAGTGTCCAAACCAGATTATCTTGTACCCCTACCCGAAGTACCGTAGATACCAAAGAGTGTCACAACTCCTCCACTTGCCGCACCTCAAAGACCCAAAGATCGCGATGAAAGAACTCATGCCAATGCTCATGATCAAACAAACAAGCCACAACGTACTCGAACACCCTTGCTAGCTTATTAGACGTAACAGAAAACAGACGCGGAAATGTATCCTTCAATGGTTGCTCAGCACACCAAGGGTCCAGCCAAAAAAGTACATTGTCTCTACACCCTACCTTCCACAAAAAGCTACACTGGCCCATATATGACGCCACCTCCTCACTCAAGGACGGGCAACTATTTGTCACCATCTAGTGGACATTGAATTACAACGAGTCAAATTAAAACGCCATCATTGATCATTCTCACCATATTTAGCAACAATCAAGGCACGCCACAATGAAGACGAATCTTTTGCATATCTCAACACTATAATAAAATTTTAAAGGTCAAATGATATTTTTGACCCTCAAACTTTTTTTAGAAAAGTCATGTTAATTCTTTAATTCTTTTGTCTCTTTTGGCCCTTGATTTTTTTTTTCAAATTGAAACAATTGACAAAAAAGTAGAAATTGTTAAGATGAAATTAACTATTTTCCAATTTTCTTAAGTCTTTTACACTTTTTAATAATTTTTATAAATATTACAATTATTAATAATTTAAATATTTTTCAATTTTCTAATATTTTATCATTTTTAAATATTTTCTCATTTTTAATTTTTTGAAAAATTTTCGCAACAAAATAAATAACATTAGCATTGAAAAAAAGACAACATAAATTACATTAGCTTAACATATATGCTACTTTTATCGTTAATTGGTTCAAGTTGGCAAAAAAGTTCGAGGGACAAAAGAGGTGAAAAGTAAAAAAAAAAACTAATATGACCTTTTTTTAGAAAAGTTTGTGGGCAAAAATGTTATTAGGCCAATTTTAAACCTCCAAAGATTAAGGTCAAATTGATAAAAAAAAAACTACAAACATAAAGGACTAAAAAGTTATTTTACCCATTTTTATAGATGTCAAGTCAGTAGTTAACAGTATAATTAAACAAAAGTTAGGCGAGTGACCAATTTTTTTAAATTAATAATAATATATGGACTCAATATCGTAAAATTTAAGAATAGGGACTAGACTCTAAATTTTAAAATAGTACAATGACTCCACACATATCTAAACCTTCTAGTAATACATGAAAAAGGTAAAATTTAAAAAGTCACTAAACTATGCAAAAAAGATTTTTTACATTAAACTTTCAAAAGCTATAAAATGAGTATCAAACTTTGAATTTTGTTATAAAATTGGAACTGAGTTATTAAAGGTCGTTAACAGTTTAGTGGTGTGCCGACTGAGCATATCTACCTAATTAATGTAATATATTAGTTGCTACAAAATGGTTATTGAAAATTGTAAATGTTACGAAATGATAATTGAACTATTTAATTGTTATAAAATGATCATTGAACTATTTAATTGTTAAAAAATAATTGATAATTACAAATTATACTGTAAGTTTTTAAAATTGATTTTAAGATATTCTTTTTCCAAAAATGTTTTAAATGAATGGATGAAAGAGTTTTTTTTTCTAGAAACGTTTCTTGAAAAATATTTGATTCTTTTCATTTGAAACGTTTGTAGGAACCAAAAATTGTTTCATTCTTTTAGTTGAAACGTTTATGTGAACAAAATTTCTTAAGATCAATTGGAAAAAACTTACATCAAAACATGCAAATAGCTAATATTTTATAATAATTAAATAATTCAATGATTATTATGTAATATTTATAAAGTTCAATAATCATTTTGTAATAAAATTATATTATTTTAATTAAATAAATATTTTTAATCAATATGTCATTATGTTGTTAATAACCTCTAACGATTTCATTTTATAATAAAATCTAAATTTTAATATCTATTTTCGACATTTAAGACTTTAAAATCGAAAAAATGAACTTAAAATAATTTGATAATCATTTATTAACTCACATAAAATTATGATTAGACTTACAATCTATTTACATGGAACTCAGTAAAAGACAAAAGGAAGGGAAAAAAGAGAGCGACCATTTCAAATTTCATTACATCTCGATACAGAAAAATCAAAGCATAACCCGACGCGGTTTATGTGGAAAAAGAAAATCTAAATACATTGTTTCTTTCCCTCTCAATCGCGAGATTTCAATCCAAAGTTTGTCACAATCGCACGACTCTGATCCAAAAATCCTCTCGGTCGCGCGATATCGATCTATCCAAACCGTTTTTTGTCGTAATTTTCTTGCCAGAAGAAGAACTAAATTCAAACATATGTAACAGTCCTCTTCTTTTTTGTCGGATGGCCTGTTTTCGTGGTGCATTTTGTTCCTTTTTTTTAAATGTACTTTTCAATGATGATCACGCGTTTGTTCTATTTGAATGCCAATGTGTTTTTTCTCTAGTTTTTAGTTAAACTCTGGTATAGTGATGTGTACAATTTAAGTATCCTTACAAAATTTGCATAATTTAATGCTCTCTTTCTCCTTTTTTTTTCTTTTTGGGATTTTTTGTTGCTTTAAACTTTTTTATCATTTAAATACAATATTTTCTTGACTTGAGCGACATTACGTGTTTTAGAACAGTGGTGTTGAAGTGCAATTTCCAGGTACCTTCCAAGACTCTAGAGTTTTACAAGTCAACGAAAGCAATGCCGTATTTTGCTTTGCTTTCTGGGTATTTATATGAACCAGCTGCAGAGCATTTGGGTTACCAAGTGTTTGCTTTTTGTTTTTTTTTCGTCTGATTTATTTCCATTTTCTACTTGTTTATTTTTTTCATGATGTTGCCTAGTAAGAGGCCTGCTCCTGATGATGATGAGGGGTTGGAACTCATGGCTCCTGAACCTAAAAGAAGAGCTAACCTGAAAAAGTGAGTTGGGTATTTCTCGTTAAAGGTTAATAATTCTGCATGTTTTTGAATTGGGGTTTCTTTAATTTCTTGGTTTTGTGCAGTGCTGTTAGAAATTTAATGGGTGTTGGAGGGCTTTCCTTCAACAAAATTGTGCTCAACCTGGAACCAATGCTTCGATTATGGGTAAGCCCTGCTATATGTTGATTCTACTTCATGTGAACGAATTTATTAGCTGAAAATGCATCTTTACATTTGAATCTTGGTTTGGTTTGCCTGATTTCTCAGTTTATATCACTATTTTAATTCTTCTACGTATCATCGGTGATTAGGTTCGGGAGGCTGTCGAAACCACAATTATGTCTTCCATTCCTCCATCTTCAAGGTCAGTTATTTTTACCTCAATCATTTTGATGTCTATCTTTCATGTTTATATGAATCCTTATGCTGCATGTTTGTTGTCTATCCATTAACAGTCTAAGTTGGTATTTTGTTTATTGGTTTAGATCGTCGTGCAATCAGATTGAGGCACCTAGAGGACGAAGGCTGCAGTTGCGTTTTGTCGATAAACTGCCTTCGACCATATTTACAGGCAACAAGGTTGAGGCTGAGAATGGAAATCCCGTTAGGATTGTCCTAGTTGATGCAGCTAGCCAGACAATGGTCTCATCTGGTTCACTGTCGTCCATTAAGATCGAGATTGTTGTCCTCAATGGTGATTTCGGTGCTGATGAACGACAAGATTGGTCGGACAGTGAATTCAATGCCAGTGTTCTTCGTGAACGAGAAGGTAGAAGGCCGTTGGTAACTGGGGATCTCAATGTCACGTTGGTAGATGGTGTAGGTACCGTTGATAATGTGGTTTTCACCGACAATTCGAGCTGGATTAGAAGTCGAAAGTTCCGTTTAGGAGCTAGAATTGTACAGAAATTTTCCGGTGAAGTGACGATCAGGGAGGCTACAAGTGAAGCATTCATGGTGAAAGATCATCGTGGAGAATGTAAAAAGCTCAAACACTATTTTTTCAACTTCAATCCCATATTTAGTATAATCTTGAGAACTGACCTGGAAATTTATTCATATGCAGTGTACAAGAAACACTACCCTCCTCACACGCTCGATGAAGTATGGCGTCTCGAAAGGATAGCGAAAGACGGCGCCTTCCATGCACGTTTGGCTTCTAAAAATATTCGTAACATAAAGGACTTCCTGCGGCTGCAAGTTACCGATCCATCCACACTACGCAATGTAATAAATCAAGAGTTCTTCATGCCAATCACAACATCTAATCGTTTTTTTTTTTTGTCTGCTGAACCTGTCTGAATTGTGACATAAATGCAGATACTAGGTGGTGGGATCTCGAACAGGGTATGGGATACAATCATAGAACATGCCTTAACTTGTGTTCTTGATGATGATGAGTGGTATACCTACTACGGGGCTGCACAAAGAGTTGGTCTACTATTAAACTCCATTTACCAGGTCGTTGAAGTAACATTTGATGGCCAAAATTACATGCCTGTGGAAAAATTAACCTTTTCCCAGAAGGTTTGTGTCATATCCATGAATTTTGCAATTACTGTACTTCACCTTATTATGTTTCATATAAGATAAGAATATAAGATTGAATGATTTTCCTCCAATTCATTTTTGCAGCGTCTAGTGGAAGATGCAAAGAGGCAAGCTTACAAGAATGTTCAGGACCTGGTCTTGATTGATCGGCGAGCAATTGCGGCCGGCCCTTCAACGCTCTTTACAGATCTGCTGCCTGAACCTGTAGGGACCTCGAATTTACTTCTGATGCAACCTGATTTCTCAGCTTCAAATCAAGGTAAAGGACCAGACATACCACTGGGGTTCAACCAGTTTTGGATTTCGAATTCCTTCTTTATTAATTGAAGTGCAAAACACCATATGCTTATGAAATCCTTGTATATTCAGATCAACCGGACATGGCACTGGGATTCAACCAATCCTCAACATCCTATGCCTATGAAGTGGAAGATCCCAACCAATTCCAGGGAATTGAAGCATTTAATCCAATGCTGCGAAACAGTTTCCGAATGGAGGGAATCTTCCCTTACAATGGAGACAACGGTTTTTCACTTTTCACAGACAACGGTTTCGGTATAAATCAGGATAATTCCCAGGCTCAAATGCTAAGCTTAACATCAGCTGCTCCTGCATGGCCACAAGGAAATGGATTTATTTTGACTCCAGACTATGAATCATCATCTATAGGCTTCCTTGCTTCTTCCCCAGGCTTCAATGTACATAACCGAAGCATCGGAGAGGCGAGAGATGTGTGTCCCAAAGCTGGGTGGTTAAAGTTACGAGCTGTTATCCAATGGAGGTCAATTACGCGTGGTGCTGCAAGAAGGCGGCACTGGCTGCCACAAGGTATATGTATATAAATAAGTAGGTACAATTGCACAGCAATTAACCATCTCCAACATGTTTTATGCAACCTGGAGACGATAATCTCCTAGATATCTTTTACCTTACGTTTCTACATCTTATGTATGCTTTTATTATGGAAATGTGTTGTAACTTGTCTGTAGTGTGGGGTTGTAGGAGGGCAATCAGTATTATTCTCCTAGGTTTATTATTATTTTGCTCAAGATTTCACCTTTGTAACTTGTAACTAACAATTGCAACAGAACAAGGGTGTTTGCAAACAGTGTAAGTTAAAAATATTAGTGTAATAAAATCATTCTGATTTGTGAGTTTTTACACATTTACCATCTCTCGTAATATAAAGACCAAATGTCTAACCAACCAAAATTCGAAGTCTCAAGTCAGTGCTCGATAGTTGATTCGAAATTCGGTCACTACAAGGGATGTTTTATATTTTCAAGATTTATCTTTAGTAATTACTTTCTTACTTTTCTGTTGATTATGCTATTCACAATGTTTTTTTTTTATTTGTGTTTTTTTGCATTTGTGTTTCATGACATGAAGGAAAGTTGTTGGTTCGTGAGTGGTCACTAACTTAGAAGGTTTTTATAATGAATAAGGAGTTTCACAGTCAGATATAAAATACTATAGATGTGAGGCAGTATCCTGATGAGACACCAGAAAGAATGAGAGTCTGTTCTTCTAACTGTCACGTGTCAAACAATTCACACTGTAATCGCACCAACATTGAGCAAAATGAGATACGTGTAGGTTAATATGGTGTAAGTATTTATATTTAATTATTATTAATAGTTTTAGTTAAAGTCTATTACCTAAAAGAGTTGTAAATCTAATGTAAGTAGGAATAGTCTAATATAAGTAGAACTCTTAATTGTACTTAAAATCCCATTCCTAAGTCTATATAAGGTTGTAAACATTGTAACTTTTATATTATTTAATACAGAAAAAGAGAGTTTTCTGTTTCTCTACATGGTATCAATCTAATCGATCCTAATTCAACAAATTCAATGAATCATTCTTCGACATCCTTTGAGCAACAATCTATAGCAGAACCTTCTGCACGCTTGGAGGATTTTTCAGACGTTTTTGGTGTCCTTATGACATGCCATCGTCTAGTTGGCCACTCTTTAACTACTGTCCTTCTTTCGACCAAGGCTGCCTCACCCTGGATCCTTGATTCTAGGTCTTCAGATCACATGACTGGTAATAGGGAATTATTTTTCAATTTTACACCTATTAGTTCTGATAGTTCAATTAAGACTGTTGATGTCTCTCTATTTCCTATTAAAGGAAGTGGCTTTGTTGTTGTTAATGAAGACTTGTTACTTGAGGGAGTATTATTTGTACCTAATCTTGCATGCAATTTGCTTTCTGTCAGCAAGCTTTCCAAAGATTTAAAGTGCTCATTGATTTTTAATGATTCTAATTGTTCTTTGCAGGCACTGGACTCGAGGAAGAAGATTGATAGTGCTAGCTTGCAAAATGGTCTCTATGTTCTTTACAGCAACCACAAGCCTTTACCTCCTAAGCCAATTTCTTGTTTTATTTCTTTAGGACAAACAAATGATGCAATGTTATGGCATTTTAGGTTAGGCCACCCTAGTTATTATCTTGCAAAATTGTTCCCTGGTTTATTTGTTAACAAAAGTCCAAGTTCCTTTAAATGTCATATTTGTCCCCTTGCTAAGCAAACAAGATCTTCTTATTTACTATATCTTTATAAATCTTTACAACCTTTTTCTTTGATCCACAATGATGTTTAGGGTCCTTCTAAAGTGAAGAATGTGATAGGTAGTAGGTGGCTTGTTACTTTCATAGATGATCACAGTAGAACCACTTGGACTTATTTGCTTAAAGACAAATTAGAAGTTGCACCCATTTTTGAAAGATTTTACACCATGGCTAGTAGTCAATTTGGTAAAAAAAAATCATATTCTAAAATCTAACAATGGGGTGAGTACTTTTCTAAGTCCCTAGGGATTTTTTTGCTAAACATGGAATTGTCCATATTACATCTTGTGTAGATACACCAAAACAAAATGAGATTGCAGAGAGAAAAAACATACATTTGTTAGAGGTTACTAGAGCTCTCATGTTTACCAATAATGTTCCTAAATATTTGTGGGGTGAAGCCTTGTTAGCCGCCACCTATCTCATTAATAGGATGCCCAGTAAAGTTCTCAAATTCAGGACACCTAGGGATGTTTTCTTGGAGAGTTTTCCCAATTTTAAACCTATGTCTTATGTCCTTCCCTTGAGAGTCTTTGGTTGTACAGTCTTTGTTCAAAACATAGATCCCTCTAAAACAAAACTTGACCCTAGATCCTTAAAGTGTGTCTTAGTTGGTTATTCTTCACTTAAGAAGGGTTACAAATGTTTTCATCTTCATTCTTGAAATTTTTTTATTTCTGTGGATATTACATTTTTTTAGTAGGTACCCTATTTTTCGAAGGCTGCAACTCAGGGGGAGAGTTAGGATGTGTTCCAGCCTCAACCAAATCAGGTTTATCCTTTAGTTTCTTTCGCACATCTATTCTTTGATAATCCTAAATTTTTAAAACCTCAGAATTTTTCCAAATCCCCTACTCTTTCACCCATCACCACAGAAACTGTTCCATCACCACAGGTTACTCCTACACCTCCTCACACCTCACCTAATCCTACTACTAATCCTTCTAAAGAAATACAGGTTTTACCAAAAGAAAAAAGTTTATCCTAAAGACTATTTTGCAATCTGACACTTGCCGAGAATTACACTTGAGTCCAGCTGCTAGTGAAGAAACAAGAGGTAACTGAGATTCCTTCCCACTTACTTGAATCTGAATATTTGCCTATTGCTAAAAGAAAAGGGGTTAGAGAGTGTACAAATGACCCTATTCAAAGATATGCTGATTATAGTAATCTAGTGCAGTCCTTTAAGGCTTTTTACAGCTTGTTTAGATGAAGAACAAATACCTACAACTATTGGGGAGGCATTACAAAATCCTAAGTGGAAGAGGGCTATTGAAGAAGAGGTTGAAGCTCTGGAAAAGAATGGAACCTGGTCTGTTGTTGATCTTCCATAAGGAAAGAAACCAATAGGCTGCAAGTGGGTCTTTGCCATTAAATATAATACCGATGGGAGTGTACACGGGTATAAAGCTAGACTGGTGGCCAAAGGCTTCATACAGACCTATGTAGTTGACTACAAGGAGACTTTTTCCCCAGTAGCAAAATCAAACACTATCAGAGTGTTAATGAGCTTGGCTGTGAACAGTGACTGGAAACTACATCAACTGGACATTAAGAATGCCTTTCTTAATGGAAAGTTAGAGGAGGAGGTGTACATGAACATTCCACCAGGCCTAGAGTTTGCAAACTGTGAGCGAAAAGCTTGCCGACTAAAGAAATCACTCTATGGACTGAAACAATCTCTTAGAGCATGGTTTGACAGATTCACAAAAGTTGTTCTTGAGAATGGATATCAACATTCTCTAATAGATCATGCATTTTTTTCCAATGTAACTTCTAATAACAAAATGATTATCTTAATAGTGTATGTGGATGATATAGTTTTGACAGGTGATGATGAAGAAGAAATAAATCATCTGAAAAACTTGTTGAGCAAGGAATTTGAGATTAAAGACCTTAGGAAAACTTAGATAGTTCCTAGGTATGGAGGTAGCTAGATCAAGCAAAGGATTGGTCATTAACCAGAGAAAGTATGTCTTAGATTTACTCACTGAAACTGGAATGCTAGGCTACAAACCAGCCGAAACACTTATGGATGCAGACTTGAAATTCAGTCAAAGGGATTCAAGTCCAAAACAGATAAGGGGTTGTATTAAAGGTTAGTTGGAAAATTAATTTATTTATACTTGACTAGACCTGACATAGCTTTTCCAGTTAACATTGTTAGCCAGCATATGACTAATCCTACTAAAGAACATATGGAAGCTGTAAAGAGGATTCTAAGGTATCTAAAAAGGACACCAGGCCATGGCTTGATATTCAATAAAACTTTGGACAGGACAGTAAAGATCTTCATAGATTCTAGTTGGGAAAGTGAGCTGACAGACTAAAGGTCAACCAGTGGGTATTGTTTTTTCCTTTGGGGAAACTTGGTCACTTGGAAAAGCAAGAAGCATATAGTTGTTTCAAGGAGCAGTGCAGAGGCAGAATACATAGCATTAGCACTTGGAATGTGTGAAGGAATCTGGTTGGTTAAACTACTAAAGGAGCTAGGAGTGAATAAAGAAGAAAAAATTGAAGTGTTCTGTGACAATCAGTCTACAATTCAAATTGCCAAGAACCCTATCCAACATGACAGAACAAAACATGTTGAAATTGACAGACACTTAATTGCAGAGAAGCTCACAAGTGAAGTGGTAGTCTTGAACCATGTCCCTACTAAAGAGCAGGTAACAGACATTCTAAAAAAAATCTTTAACAAAAGCTTTGCCAAAAGCTTTTTTTGAGAAATTTAAATTCAAGCTGGGATTATACAATGTATATTCTCCAGCTTGAGGGGGAGTATAGGTTAATCCGGTGTAAGTATTTATATTTAATTATTATTAGTAATTTTAGTTAAAGTTTATTGCCTAGAAGAGCTGTAAATCTAATGCAAGTAGGATTAGTCTAATATAAGTAGAACTCCTAGCTGTACTTAAAGTCCTATTCCTAAGTCTATATAAGGCTGTAAACATTGTAACTTTTATATTATTGAATACAGAAAAAGAGAGCTTTTTGTTTCTTTACAATACGAGAGTTGAGAAAAAAAAAAGACCAAAATGATGAGTATGAAGGTCGTTATGGCTATTGGAAAAGAGCCTACCGTGCAAGGACAGAAGGAAGAACTGAATGAAAGTCGGGTCATGATGTCCGATGTTCAAGATTCTACCTCAAAATGAGGTGATTGTGACAAACAACGAGTTTTGTACACTGTCACAATTCACATCAATAATTCGAATGAAGATGCAAATGTATTAGACTAAAAGAAAGTGGTGTCAAGCAAAGAAGAAGTCTGAGAAGAGAAAGTTGAAAAAAAGCCTTCTGGCATGATTCCATTGACACATGCAGAATTGTTCTTGAGGTTTATCGAGAAAAAACTTATAACCTCAATTTAGTCCGAACCAAGGATTATTATATTAACGTCACCTGCAACTGTTATTTGTGGAGTTCAAGCCATGCCAAGGAAATTGTAAAACTTTGAAAACAAGGTCAGAGATCTCATCAAGGCAAGGTCGTTGGTTCTAAAGAAGAAAAAACTCAAATTCTCTAGAAGTCCAACACTTTCCATTGAATCCGAATATGCAAAGATGAAGAAACTCAAAACTCAATTTTTATAATATAGTGCTCAAAATCGTGTTTGGATTCTCGTATCTAATCCTTGGAATCACATTCGAATTATTTCCAAAAGTCAAAAGCTAGTGGTCATCATTCTGATCCTATTCCCATTTCATATAGAGTACTGTACTTTGAACTATTAGAGGCTCGACTGGTTGCCCCATATTACCGCATGCCTATGCAACCTTCATACCCTAAGTGGTATGTCATCAGGGCACATTATAAATATCATGCTTGAATTAAGGGGCATTCCATTGGAAATTGAAGTGCCTCCAAACGACAAGTTCAAAACTTTTTAGACCGTGCAAAATGGAAGTTTGATATGGAAGGTCAACTTGATTCATTGATTGGATGTTTAGCTAGAAAAGAGCCAAAAGAGTATGATATTAAAGAAGACATTGGAGATACCCAAGAGGAAGGAAATCAACCGAAGAATAATGTCCAATTAAGCGGATTAAGGAAGGAGATGCTTTGAGTATAGAATTGAAAAACTAGCAAGATGATTGCTAAGAAGTTCAACTAGCTTTTAAGAATTTTGGTTTGATTGATACAGTATAGAAATGAAAGAGATGAGTCAACGAGATAAAAAATAATATTAAATATTGGAAAAAGTTTCAAGGCAAGTGGAAACAGGCCAAGATGTTATCTCGTAATCTGCAAAAAATGGAATGTAATTCCCCAGACTCGACCCATACATTACCATTGAATCCTGAAGGACACATTAGCCACCGAAATGACCTATGAAAATATTTTAGAAATTGTAGCTAGAAAATAATAATGATGAAGCTGAAGATGAAGATGAATATGATGAATGGATAATGGGATTTATAAAAATGTGAAAAACTCGAAATATCACAAAGAGATATAATGAAACTTGTGCCCTTTTTGTAATATTAAAATAAAGAACATGATGTCTCTCTAAGAAAGTTGATACTTGATATTTCGATCCTCTAATTTCAAATCAATCCTAACATCCTGAGCTATCTAGAAAGAGAAACAAAAAAGCAATGATGAGATTGAAAGCTCAGCGTGGTCGAAAAGGCGCGATAACAGTACCAAAAAAACATTAACAAATAGTTAGTAACGACAATGATAGAAGTTTTCGTAGGATGTTGGAGTCTTCAAACAATTTCTTAGAAGCAAGTTTAGGGTTTTAGACTCAATGAAAAAGGCTAGCCGCGAGTTCTTGTAATTACAAGAAGAGCTAATTTGGTGTTTCCTGAAATTTCTGTTAAACAAGAACAAAAATAAAAAACTAAGTTAAAAACAATTATTGGATGAAGGATATGAAATAATAATGAAAAACAAAACAGAAGTAAAACAAAATAATAAATAAAGACCAAATCTAAAAAAAAATCATATTTTCTTATGGATGTGGCGTCAATGGGTGATGCATGTGGAGATGATGTAATGAATAGGTTGATGTTCTATGGAACCTTTCTAACCGCAATTATATGGACAACCTCCAAAATACGACTCTAACCGACCATCCTAATCACAATTGACTAGGCAACTCAGAGTGTGAAGATTTTCCCTCGCAGAAACTAGTTAAAACACGTTGAAGAAGACTTCGAAGGCACAAACTTTATCGACACTTGCAATCATGTACTAAAAGAATACTTTTAGTAATCAAGAAGGCAATGAATTACAATGAGGGACGTATCATTCTTTTATAGGTGAAGGATAACTTCAAATCGAACCTAATAATAAATAAAAAATTACAAAGAAATCAGCCTTTAGAACTCTTAATACGGCGACAACAATGGAGACCCTTGGATGAGTTTTAATCCGATGGTTGAGATAAATTCAAGGGATTTAAATAATATGGAGAATCTGATCTCTTGATCTTAATTTAATCAACGGTTGAGATGAGTTTTAAATGGAGTGGGAGGCAAGCATGTGTGGGGGTGTAATCTGATCCATTGGATTGAATTCAATTCAATGGTGTAGGGAAGATGGTGGTATAAAAGTAGGATTTTAGGACTACTTGGGCGGCAAGTTTAGGGTATCTAGGGATATTTACATGTGTTTAATTATGTAACTAAGGCCTAAAATAAAAATAATACTAATTGGGCTTATTCCTAAAACTGACGCAAAGTTTATAAAATAATATTGGTCTAATTATTACAAATAATACACATCTAATTGACTTCAAATATATTTGAAGACTCTCCTTTAAAGACTTGGGCGTGTGGGGCAATAAATTGGGCTTGTGTGGCCCAATTCTTGAAAGATAAAGAATGAGTCTTATCATGAAATTATTGGCTCTTCAAGAAGGTTTGTAAGCTTTGGTCACAACATCTTGAACAATTGAATGGAGTCTATCTTTGAGTAGTTTGGACTTGGCTCGTGAGATTGGGCCAAGTGGGAATGTGAGTCCATCATAGTTTTAGGCTTCTTTGGTGTATTATCATTCCAACATTGCTCAAAAGGATTCATCATCGAATCTGAAACATCATATGAAGAAAGGTCATACACATTAAAGGATGCACTCACATTATACTCATGGGGAAGGTCAATGCGATATGCATTTTCATTGATCCGCTCTAAGACTTGGAATGGTCCATCTCATATTGGATCCAACTTAGTTTTTTGTTTCTTTGGAAATTGTTCTTTCCTTATGTGGACCCAAACCCAATCACCAAGTTTAAAGACAACGTGCTTGCGACTTTTGATGATTTTGTTAGCTTTGGATTGGTAAATCTTCTCTATTTTTTGCTTTGCTTTCAAGTGAATGAACATAACTAATTCTGCTTTCTTTTCACCATATAAACTACAAATATTCTCAAGGGGAAAAGGAACAAGATCTAAAGTAGTTAAGGGTAAAAACCATAAACTCTTAAAATGGAGAATAACTAGTGGAAGATTGAATATAACAATTATAAGCAAATTCAACAAAAGGTATGCATTCTTCCCAATTTTGAGCATTCTTACCAACAATAATTTGGAGTAGTGCTCCCAATATTAGGTTAATTACCTCGGCTTGTCTATTGGTTTAAGTGTGACAAGTAGTAGAATATAAGAGTTTAATACATATCTTTCCTTACAAAACCTTCCAAAAATGGATAATGAATCTGATATCCCTATCAGAAACAATGGTGCATGGAATCTTATGCTGTAACACCCTCGACCCGGATGTCACATTGGGCCTCAAGCCCAACCCAAAATCATAAAGTTCTTAACTTGGTTTAGCCCAAATAAAATAATTTTCAAAAACATTTAAAGCCCACGATTTCAAATAAATATATATGATTAAAATGTTACAAAGAATCTCCAATTAAATAAAACATTTAAACAATTGACTTGATTAATATGGGTTCAAAATAAGAATTACAGACTCAGACATGTAAGGTTCTATGAATACACAACCCACTAAATAAAAGTATCATACTTTGGCAATGTCGCTTGCTGGAATCCTACATAGATAGTGCTCATCGATCCAACGATCAACCTATATACGGAAACAACAATTCCGAGCGCTGAGCTTACAAAGCTCAGTGGTACACATCTACTCGACTATACTTCATGCTAATCACAAACATAAGCATGCAAGCTAGTACGAGCAATAAGAGGAGATAAACAAACATGTGGCGCTACCACTGGCCGCCTAAACACATGCTAACATCATAACAGTCATCAATCATGGCACACAAGGCCCAACCAAGCCCGATATCAATAGATCACTAAGGCAAAAACAACATCAACACAACTCTAGAGTGAGGTCGGGTCACAAAGCATCGGTACATACACTCCAGGTGAGGCCGGGTCACGTAGCATCGGATCATACACCCTGGGTGAGACTGGGTCACATAGCATCGGATCATACACCCTTGCTCAGAATCATCCCTTGAGCATCTACTCTATGGGTGAGGCCGGGCCATACAACATCGGAACATACACCCATACTCGGAATGCTTCTTCGAGTATCTTTGAATGAGGCCCGAGTCACATAGCATCGGTAACCTCCATTCGGTATCTCAACCATGGTTTTGCAACACTCTTTCACTGGGTATCCGGATCCCACCAATCAAGAAGATTCAATCCATCAAATGTTTACCCGGCATACAAGCAATGCAATCCCAAGGATTCCTATTGTTGCTAATCGTCAACATATCATTTATTATTCATTATCGAATTGTTAATACATTATGGAGAAGTGCATATTTAATCTCATTTATCAAGGTTTAGTTTAATTATTAATATTTCATGTTACCCTTATCGTAGACCAGTATTCAGACTATCCAATTCAGCGACATCAGTACTCGAATATGAGTATCGATATGATACCCTTGCTTAACGATACTCACCCATACTGATGTAACCCTAATCGCTTACCGGTATAACCAAAGCTCGTACTAGTACCCAACTCACGGGTTCGTACAATTCCTTTAAATTAGGTGTTATAACACTTATTAGGTCCCTAAAGCTTGTGAAGGGCATTAAAGTACGTTGCTAGCATATTTAATTAATTATTACCAATTAACGGCTTTTTATCCATTAAATCGAATATTTATTAGTATGGTCTCTAACTAATATTCAATCGAGCATAGTAATTTATTCGGCTAACACGCAATTCTTCATCATATATTAATCAGTCAACCAATCATACAATCAGATAATCATACGGATATTCAGACAGTCCTATACAGTCTCTAAATCTCATAATAGACTCGAACATTTTCAAGCTTATCAAGCATCTCGATAATCATCAAGCCTCGAATTAACAGCATCAACACATGCTTATTACTCATCTCCTAACTTGCAACCACTAACATGCAAGGCAATTACACTTATGATGCTCATGAAGCATTTCAGAGTTCAAGGTGTACTAACCTTAAGTTGATATCGCTAAAATCCTCTTTCGAGCTTTTCGAATATTCCACTTGATTTGATAACCAAACCTGGATAACCCTCGTATATCAAAAAATACTAAAATATATTATTTTCATGCATCTCTTATACTATTCACAAGGTTAAATACGTAAAAATAGCTTATCGGGTTCGAATTTGGCAAAACGGACTGTGCCAATGGATTTAAAACATCGGGAAAACCCCGGGTAGGGTCCCCTGGAAAAAGTCAACAATCGGTCAGCACCCGGTCAACTCTGGTCAAAGCTTGGCGATCTACGACGCGGTGCATGATAAGTTTGGCGCACCCTAAGAACGGGATCCAGTGCGAGCAAGTGCACTACAACGTTGGTGTACTAGCGGGCAGGAATCTAGTGTGGTAGGGTGCACTGGAAAGTAGTGTGCACCCACCCCGCATGCCAGCCCACGCCCACGCGCAGGCGCCGACGCGTGTGGCGCGTGGAGCGGCCTCCGATGACCGGCCGACCGGCGACGGTAAACTCTAGACTGGTATTTCTCGGGTCAGTGAATCCAACGGTGGCCTCTGTTTGCGGCGTTGAGCACTGCTTCATGTCGTTCTAGCTTTTTCGACGACCATTTCATCTCACCCAGACGAGTGGCAGCGGTGATGGCGACGGGGCGACCACCGACGCGTACGTCTCGACGAGGCGCTTCTGATGATGCCGACGGTGTCGTCAACGGCGACATGGTTGGCGGCGAAAAGCCTCTTGAACTCTCTCTCTCTCTCTCTAAAAACCACATTTTCCTCTCTCTCCCCTTTATCTCTTTCTCTCCCCCCATCACATCACCATCCCATTTTTTATTCAAAACCATCCCCTTTCTTTTTCCCTATTTTTTATATCCACTAATAATAAAATACCACATTCTCTCTTTTTTACCCCTAAGCCCAAATGACTATTCTCAATTGGGCTCTCAACATACGGCCCAAATAAATTGGGTTTGAGGCCAAATTTACAAAACCTAAAATTTGGGTCGTTACAACTCTCTCATCCTTTATGAAAATTTCTTCCTCGAAATTTGTATCTACCAACCAGGAGATGATGTTAAACCATGACAACCCTCCCAAGTCCTTAGCATTTCCCGTTGCGCTACACTGATCTCCCATAACATATAACCACTCCTTTAACCCACAAAGGTACAAACACAATCTCAACTGATCCCTTCTTGCAATCCTTTCTTCCATTATCTCGATTCAAAACCTCTAAACTCGCTTATTGATTCCAAGGCCATCCACATCAGAAGCTGATAACAGTCCTTTGATGTTACTCATTAGCCATCCACAATCGATATATAATTTTTAAAACTCATATTTTTAACTGTACAACCATAATCTCAACACTATCAGAAATAACGTTGTCCTTGAATATTACAATCTTAGTCTCAACTGATTCTTCTCCGAAAAAATTTCTTTCTTGCTTGGTACATCACAGACGGCAAGCGAAATCCAACGGTACCCCGATAAAACTGTCATAGGAATTTCGTCGACAAAGAAACTTAACTACACTATAGAACCCAAAAAATTTCCGCACACACAAAAATCCTTCCATAACAACGTACGATCCAAAAGAACAAGATGTTAAATAGCCGTTGCAGCCAAACAAACAATTTCTCTTGTGGTGAATCCCTGAAGGAGTCTTAACTCTGATGGCCTCGCAAACATTGCTTGTTCGTCGCAAGATTCCAGAAAAAGGAAAGCGTCTCCACTCTTCCCAAAAGCTTACCTTAAACTTTTCATGATAACTCTTATTGATAACTAAAGTCGATCTCATTAACTCGGTTTATACAAGAATCTTACACTCTTAACTATAACGTGTCTGAAAACACGTCATTTGTACCATCAAATTTGTCATCACATAGAAATTTCATCAAGGGATAAGGTTCTATCACAATCCTCAAATCTCGTGTCAAAAGGTAACATGTACGCACAACAACGTCGTACAACCCAACCCCAAACAATCTAAGCAAATTTTCAAATCTGGACCTCACCCTTACCGAAAATATCAAACGGTACCTACCAAGGACTGCATCATTACTTAAAGAAATTTCATCAAAACTGTGCACTCATAAACCTTTGCAAGTTCCACGGTCTTCTATTCAATTCCGTTGAGTAATATCAAAGCATCACAACAACTCTTAGAAATTCAATGTTTGACTCCCAACCGATGGCAAGTCAAACACTCATCACCATCTCAACCCGAAACTCTACACTGTTTCTTGAACACGTGATGAAAGCTTGGTACCAATTATCGCTACTAAGATTCACCATATACTGACCAATGTACTATAAAAGGAGAATCTTTCACCTTAATATATAATTTTCTCTGAGGCACTCACAACAAGATCTTGAAGTCTATCAGACCCAATTCCAAACATAATACTGTGTCCCTTAAATCAAAATCAGAAGCTAATTCTCGTGACTTCCAAAAAGAATCAAATTTTAACTCAAAACTTAACTGACAACCACACGGGTACCAATACTAACAGATCAATACCAACACCAGATGGATCGAGTATCGATACTGTGTAGAGCTAGCATCGATGCTCACTTGCATGGCCATCACTTGCGATCCTTGATCGCTCCGCATAGATAGCATGATGCTCTAACCTGAACTAACTTCGTACAATCCATCACTTACCAAGATCACTTACCTAGGCGGTGATCGATCATGCGATCCACAACTCTTAATTACTTTGACTCGCATCGTGGTTCAAATCTCATACTCCTTAAAGACTGAGTACCCCAAAATTCCACGTTGTTGGGGCAAGCACAACCTTCCCCCATATAGCACAAAAATATAGCCTTAACAAAATCATAAAACATCCTCGAAGATCTCGAAACCTTACTCGTCTTGGATCGAGTTAGCACCACTATCACAATCAAAACAGCCTCTCCCAACTCGAATATCTACTAATGTCCTTCAGTTGCCTCAAAGAAAATGTGATACAAAACAAAACATTTATGAAGTCTTCAGCCCTTAATTCCTTAGTGATTACACGGTACCCAACCTCTCTCTCACGCACAAGGCCCTTACGATATTTATCTTATCAACGTTCATATTTCTATATCCCTTGCACCTTCGCATGTGTCATGCAAAGCATCAACTTATATTTAAGAGACAACATGGTGGTCACTACCTTATTATTACTGAAAAACCTCAAACGTCACTGTAGGCATCCATCATTACCACGACACACCCAAAAAAGGGAAATCCTCATTCTGAAATTTATTTCGAAACTCTAAGCCTTTAACACTTTAACTAGAACCATCTTATTCTCGAACCAAACTCAGAAAGCACATAGATTACCTCGCAATTGGTTAAACGAGTCCTCCACCTTAGGAGACACGCAACGATATTCTTTTATCACACGACCACTATCTACGGTTAAAGTATCGCTTTAACAAACTAACCTCTTACTAATGAGTAAGCCTACTTCTCTCTTGGGCGGAACACTTAGACAAAAGGAACCTCCTTCAAGTTGTACCTTCGCAACTAAACCTCTAACTTTCTCAATTGAGTTGGTGTCCTCCAACAAGGGCGATGGACACCGATGTCCAACTTGATTTTACCTTTAACATTCATTCACGTCCTCGACAAGGAAAAAGTCCTAAAGACACCTCCAAAAGGCATAAACAAACACTCTGGCAAATCTAAAGCCTCACCAATGTAGAACTGCACACATTAGCATCTGTCAAACGGTTAAACATGTCTCACAACCTCGTGTGTCACTCTCAAAACAACAACTAGGTAAATCACGGTAGAGGGGCAACGATCCAAACATTCTCATCACCAAAGGTTGGGTTCCCTCGAGCTCTCGAAGCCTCGAGCATAACTCTCAACATTACTGGTTCACATCACGTTTGATTAAGCAAAACAATTTCACGGTGCCCCAACTCCCAAGAACATAGCTCTCTTTCAAACCTGTAGAACGTCTAACTTGGCTACACTTTGACGAACTATTGGATCCCAAATCCACTATCTCTGATAAACGCCTTCGCAAAGGGCGACGATACCTCCCAACTATCAATAAACTCTCTTTTAAGCAAACGAAAGGGTTTACCACCCATCGTGCATCCACTGACTGATTCAAGAACATATCACCCGTACTCATGTCACAACCTGCATTTACGCATATAATGATGGAGATTCCTTGCCACTAACTCCCATAACGCATCTGAAGGCTCCAAAACTGTTAAACTCTGCGATAAGAACACCATTTAGGTAGCGGGAGTAGAATACATCCTCGACTCCTACATTATTTAACTAACTCATATCTTAGGTAACCTTGACCCTTGAAATTACTTTTATGAGCAGTTTAACGCTTATCTCGGCCCTCGCGATTACAAACATAACCATCTTAACATCACAACATTGGTCGCACCATCAAAATTCCTGTCTTAAAGAGTATGAACTTAATTTAAGGACTTGTATTCACTGGACACCTTACTAAAACACCTATACCACCACGGGGTTTCCTAGAACCGGCTAAACCTAAGCTCTGATGTCACTAAATGTAACACCCTCGACCCAGATGTCACATTGAGCCTCAAGCCCAATCCAAAATCATAAAGTTCTTAACTTGGTTTAGCCCAAATAAAATGCTTTTCAAAAACATTTAAAGCCCACGATTTCAAATAAATATATATGATTAAAACGTTACAAAGAATCTCCAATTAAATAAAACATTTAAACAATTGACTTGATTAATACGGGTTCAAAATAAGAATTACAGACTCAAACATGTAAGGTTCTATGAATACACAGCCCACTAAATACAAGTATCATACTCTGGCAATTCCGCTTGCTGGAATCCCATACAGACAGTGCTCCTCGATCCTGCGATCAACCTACGCACGGAAACAACAATTTCGAGTGCCGAGCGTACAAAGCTCAGTGGTACACATCTACTCTACTATACTCCAGGCTAATCACAAACATAAGCATGCAAGCTAGTACGAGCAATAAGAGGAGATAAATAAACATGTGGCGCTACAAATGGTCGCCTAAACACATGCTAACATTATAACAGTCATCAATCATGGCACACAAGGCCCAACCAAGCATGATATCAACAGATCACTAAGGCAAAAACAATATCAACACAACTCTAGAGTGAGGTCGGTCACAAAGCTTCGGTATATACACTCCGGGTGAGGCCGGGTCATATAGCATCATATCATACACCTTGGGTAAGGCCGGGTCACATAGCATCGGATTATACACCCTTGCTCAGAATCATTCCTCGAGCATCTACTCTCTGGGTGAGGCCAGGTCATATAGCATCAGAACATACACCCATACTCGGAATGCTCCCTCGATTATCTTCGAATGAGGCCTGGGTCATATAGCATTGGTAACCTCCGTTCGGTATCTCAACCATAGTGTTGCAACACTCTTTCACTAGATATCCGGATCCCGCCAATCAAGAAAATTCAATCCATCAAATGCCTACCCGGCATACAAGCAACACGATCCCAAGGATCCCATATTGTTTCTAATCGTCAACATATCATTTATTATTCATTATCGAATTGTTAATACATTATGGAGAAGTGCATATTTAATCTCATTTATCAAGGTTTAGTTTAATTATTAATATTTCATATTACCCTTATCTTAGACCGGTATTTCAAACTATCTAATTTGGCGACATCGGTACTTGAATATGAGTATCGATATGATACCCCTAGTTAGTGATACTCACCCGTACCAATCTGACCCTAATCACTTACCTGTACAACCAAAGCTCGTACTAGTACCCAACTCAAGGGTTCGTACAATTCCTTTAAATTACGATGTTATAACAATTATTAGGTCCCTAAATCTTGTGAAGGGCATTAAAGTACATTGCTAGCGTATTTAATAAATTATTACCAATTATTGGCTTTTTATCCATTAAATCGAATATTTATTAGTATGGTCTCTAACCAATATTCAATCGAACATGGTAATTTATTCGGCTAACACGCAAGGTTTAATCATATATCAATTAGTTAACCAATCATACAATCAGATAATCATACGAATATTCAAACAATCATATACAGTCTCTGAAGCTCATAACAGACTCGAACATTTTCAAGCTTATCAAGCATCTCGATAATCATCAAGCCTCGAACTAACAATATCAACACATGCTTATTACTCATATCCTAACTTGCAACCACTAACATGCAAGGCAATTACACTTATGTTGCTCATAAAGTATTTTGGAGTTCGAGGTGTACTAACCTTAACCCGATATCCCTAAAATCTTCTTTTGAGCTTCTCGAATATTCCACTTGATTCAATAACCAAACCCGGATAACCATCGTATATCAACAAATACGAAAATATATTATTTTCATGCATCTCCTATACTATTCACAAGGTCAAATACATAAAAATAGCTTATTGTGTTCGAATTTGGCAAAACGGACTGCGTCAATGGATCGAGAAACCCCCGGTCAACCCCCGATCAACTCTGGTCAAAGCTTGGCGATCTGGTGCGACGCGGTGCATGATAAGCTAGGTGCACCCTAGAAACGGGATCCAGTGCGGGCGAGTGCATTGCAGCCTTGGTGCACCCGCAGACAGGAATCCAGTGCGGCAGGATGCACTAGAAAGCAGTGTGCACCTATCCTGCCTGCTAGCCCACGCCTATGCGCAGGCGGTGGTGCGTGTGGCACGTGGGGCAGCCTTCGGTGGCCGGCCGGCGACGACGAACTCTAGACCGACAGTTCTCGGGCCGGTGGTTCTAGCGGTGGTCTTAGTTTGCAGCGTTGAGCACTACTTCATGCCGTTTTAGCTTTTTTGACGACCATTTTATCTCACCCCGGCGAGTGGTGGCGGTGACGGCGACAAGGCAACCACCGACGCGTGCGTCTCGGCGAGGTGCTTCCGATGGTGCCGGCGGTGTCGTCAACGGCGACGTGGTTGGCTACGAAGAGCCTCTTGAACTCTCCCTCTCTCTAAAAACCACATTTTTCCTCTCTCTCTCTCTCTCCCTTATCTCTTTCTCTCCTTTCTTTTTATTTTTGTTCTCTCACCCCATCACATCACCAGCCCACTTTTTATTCAAAACCATCCCCTTTCTTTTTCCCTCTTTTTTTATATCCACTAATAATAAAATACCAGTTTCTCTTTTTTTACCTCTAAGC
This sequence comes from Hibiscus mutabilis, assembly GCA_019671005.1. Taxonomy (NCBI): domain Eukaryota; kingdom Viridiplantae; phylum Streptophyta; class Magnoliopsida; order Malvales; family Malvaceae; genus Hibiscus; species Hibiscus mutabilis. Next base: position 10,342,199 of record CM033753.1, on the reverse strand, counting down.
CCAAATGACTATTCGCAATTGGGCTCTCAACATACGGCCCAAATAAATTGGGCTCGAGGCCTAATTTACAAAACTTAAAATTTGGGTCGTTACATATGCAGTCTAACTACTTCTTAGAAAAAAAAGGCCGGCCTCATGTGTTGCATAATGAATCTGATATCCTTATCTTTCTCCTCTTATTCTTGGACGAATTTTTGCACAATCTCCATTTTGTTTTATGAAAAAAGATTTTACGGTAATTACCTCCTTTTCTTGAATGATTTTGAACTTATTCAAGCTTTTAAATCAAAGTTTTAACTTATATTTCAAAATCAAGCTTGAGCTTGTTCTTGGAGCTTTAATAGTGGAAGTCAAATTAAGAACTCTTTAGTTGGTTTGAGACTTTTTTTAGTTCATTTTGTGTTAAGAACGAAGTTAGAAGTGAACGATTGACGAAAGAAATGGCTAAAACAAAAATCATGAAGAAACCTTCTTTGGCTTATCCGTGAATTTTTTGAATTTGGGGTTATCTTGAAGCTTTAATTACATCCTTTAAATTGATGGTTTAGATGATCAATAGACATAATTAGAGGTAATTTAGGTGCTGAGTTTAAAGTTTAGTCAAGTAGAATGAACAATTTCTTAAAAACTGGCTAGAAAATGACTACGTCAGTTCATTAGGGAACTTACTGTTCTTAATTTTAAATCGAATAGTTAGGATACTAATGTGTTTGAAATGCCTCTAATTAACGTTTTTTGATGATTGAATTTGAAAAATGGAAAATGAAAAGTCAGATGTTGTGAAGGAAAAAAAGGCAAAACTAAAATAAGTTGAATGGTTCGCAACCAAGTTAAGGGTGATACATAGCAAATTTATTAAATTATTTTAAAGTAAATGAAGATTAAATTGATAGAATTTGTAAATATTGAGAGTTAAATTTATTTATTAAATTATTTTTAAATTAAGACCAAATCGATCTAATGTATAAATTTTGGAGACGGTAACTATTATTATGCCTGGCTACGTCAACAACCAGTAATCAAAATAGAAACAACATAACATTAATAACCAAAATAAAAATATGTAACATTAATAACTACTCTTACAAAAAAAATTGTTTGATAAAATAAATAAAATTTAATAGTTGAATGACCCTAATTCAAGATCCTAATTATTTCCTAGACTTGTTAAAAAATTAGGTAAAGTATACAAATAGTAACTAAACTTTGTTTAAAAATTCAAAACGGTAACTAAACTTTCAAAAACTATAGAATAACAATTAAACTTTATGTTCTGTTATAAAACTATCACTCGACCGTTAACAAACGTTAAGAGAGTAACGTTGTAATTTTGAAAATTTGAATAATAGCACATTTAGTCCTTTATATTTATAAATTCAATCAATTTAGTCATATTTTAAATAAAAACCTATAAAATTGTTATTTGTATCGAATATATGAAAAGTCTCCTCTAGCTCCGGCTCGCAGGCCGTTCTAGCCACCTGGCTCACTAACGTTTCCAGGCTCACCCACATGGCTCATTAACGTTTCCAGGCTCACCCACCTGGCTCACAACAAAGCCGATTGAAATTGAAACTTGCGATCAACTCCAAGATAACCAAAAAGCTAGCAGGAAAGAAGAATTGAGAAAAAAGGGACAAAAGATTACAAGCATAAGCAAGAAAAAGGCTTCAGAAGCTTTTATTATAAAAGGCTGAGATCAGATTAAGTTTTAACTTGAAACAATTAAGAAATAATTTATATACACTCGTCAACAAGGGTGGATGTATGCAACTATTTGAATATGGTAACCAACAATAATAATGATCAACAGCACTCAACATATACACTCACCTCAAACATGTTCAAAAATCTAGTAAATAGTGTTGGTAAGAAACACTCCCAATTAATAAATTTGCAATTCTTCACTACACGAGCCACAACAGCAGTCCATTGACTATTCCAGAATAGATAATTTGAGATTGAGTTTTAGAGTAGGGGTGTAAACGAGCCGAGTCAAGCTCGAGTAGTGCTGAGCTCTACTCGGCTCGTTAAGATTCCGAGTCGAATTCGAGCTTGAGTAATTTTTAACGAGCCCAATCGAGTCAAGTATTGACAATATTTGATCGTGTCGGACTCGAGTATCTCGCCATCTGTCACGTCTCATTTAAAGCCCTATCAAGAAAAAACTTTGATACACAAGTTGTGTAAACTCAAGCTTGTTAATTTTAGGGTTTGGGTATTAGTTTAGGATTTAGGGGTTTAGATTGTTGGGTTTAGAATTTAGGATTTAGATTTTAGGGTTCAAGACTTATGTTTAGGGTTTATATTTTAGGGTTTTAAGTTTAGAAATTTAAATTTTAAATTATAAAAAAATAAAAAATTTAGTATATTATTTTTTCGAGTAGCTCGCGAGCTTTTCGAGTCGGGTATCAAGTAGCTCAGCTCGTCTCGTTAAGAACTCGAGTCGAGTTCGAGCTCGAGTCGAGTCTAATCGAGTCAAATTTTGATCGAATTTTGACCATGTCGAGCTCAATAGCCCGCGATCTGTCTCGTCTCATTTACGGCTCTATTTCAGAGTTTCATACACTATCTAATCCAATTACTGCCATGCCACAAATTAGGAAATTAGTTTTCTCAAGGTACCCTACTAGAAACAACACACTGACAATTACCAAATATATGTTCTCCTTACTCTGAGAAGAAATCTTGATTTTCTACATTTGTACGAAGGTAGAGTCACAAATCCAGCTCTTTCGGAAGTTGCATTGTGCCATGGATTTTCCAAAAGAGATCTAAGTATTCAAGAAGAATTGAACATTGATTCGAGCATTTAAAAAAAATCTTAGCCACAATAACCTAGAAGATAATACTTTTAGCAAGGTATTGAGAAAATCAAACCTAATGTTCTTGTGAGAGCCATGAATGCCATTTGTATACTTTACCCTTGCTGACGATAGGTGCGTGAGCCTGGAAACGTTAGTGAGCCAGGTGGCTGGAACAGCCTGCGAGCCGGAGCTAAGGGAGAATTTTTGATATATTCGATACAAATGATAATTTTATGAGTTTTATTTGAAATATGACTAAATTGATTTAATATATAAATATAGAGAACTAAATGTGATATTATTCAAAGTTTTGTAATTGCAACGTTACTCACTTATAGTTTGTTAAGTGTTGAGTGATCGTTTTATAATAAAACATAAAGTATAATTGTCATTCTGTAACTTTTGAAAGTTTAATTACCGTTTTGAATTTTTAAACAAAATTCAGTTACCATTTGTGTATTTTACCCTAAAATATTTTTTAAAGAATATGATATCATTTTTATCCCATCCGAGACGTACGGATCGAGAGATGAGCATATTGTCAAGCTTGAGAAGAGGCGGGGTCATTAATCTCACATCGAAAAGGGAAAGGGAGGTCTTGGGATATATAAATACGGTGGCGCTGCATATCCTATCAGACATATCTTTTGGGAAGAGGGTAATGGCCCCGTGACAAGTAGTATCAGAGCGACCCTTTGACTGCCCGATTTCACGCTGAACGCTCATGAGTGGGGTAGGCAGGGTGGACAACTATGACAAGGTGGCCCATCACGAGAGCATAAGCTCGTGACGTGGGCGTCACGAAGTTGAGTGGGGGAGAATGTCATGCCTGAGAAGAGCTGAGTGGGGGAAAATATCACGCCTGAGAAGAGGCGGGGTCATTAATCCCACATCGAAAAGGAACAGAGAGGTCTTAGGATATATAAATACGGTAGCACTGCACATTCTATCAAAAATGTCTTTTGAGAAGAGAGTAATGGCCTTATGACAATATGCTCTGAATCCGAGTCCGTGGGTGATGGTGGGGCTCAAAAACTTCAGCTGAAAGACCATTCCACCATTGCCGAACCTCAATCCAAGGGGATGACCTTAATCCCTTGTCTGTCTCCATCTTCAAGAAAGATAAATGAAAAAGTAAACTGAAATTCTTTATTCTCTCTACTATAGATATATCTTGTGTTGGAGCCTTTTTTTTTCAAACACGTAATGTGCATTTCTTCACGTCTCGGATCACAAGGCACGTCTCTCTCTCTCGTGTTTGGTTGCATGGAAATTGAAAGAAAGTCGGAGAAAATTTACGCGGAGAAATCACACTTGAACTTGTTAAAAATAATGTTGCTTTTCAATGGATAACAAGCGAGGAAAAAACTTCAAATTTTAATTTTAATATTGTTTTTTTTTTCAATTTCCTTTTTTGCTTTGGGTTTCTCTCTTTAAATTGTATTTTACGAATCCATTAGCTTTCCCCCCTTCAGATCATGTAATGATGCATTGAAAATTCATTTAGATTGAGCTATTTGATTAAGGAAAAAAATTTGATACACAGGCCGTGTAAATTTCAGTTTACACGTGCCTTTTAGTTTTAGGGGTTAGAGTTTTAGTTTAGAGTTTAGGGGTTTAGGTTGTGTGGTTCAGAATTTAAGGTCAATGTTTAGAATTTAGTGTATAAGGTTCAGGGTTTAATTTTTAGGGTTAGGGTTAAGAATTTAAGATTTAAGTTTTTATAGTGTAAATACATATGCTTATGTAAAATTAGTTTTACACAGCGTGTGTATTAAAGTTTTAGCCTTTGATTAAATAGTTTGTTTTTTGCTGGAGTCAAAGTATTTGGATTTTTGGTGTAAAAAAGATGCATCACAGTGACTAGTTTGGTGCAAAAAATAGGATTAAAGTTCACTCCTTGATGGGTTATTCAATTGTTTCCGAATTCAGATAATGTCTGATATATAAACTTCTCCATTGAAATTTGTTTGAAGATAGGGTTGGTGCTGGTTTGTATTCAGCTCCATTGAAACCTGGGTTTTCATATTTTGTGCCTTGGGTTGATGATGTAAGAATCTTTAAATTTGGAACCCTAGTTCAAAGCAACTGTCTTGTGCAAGAATGGGGAAACTACTTGACTAGTAATCCCGTTCCTAGGTTGTACTCGTATTTTATTTAAAACACAATGAGCTATATTATGAAGTTAAATCTCTGAGTTTTAATATGAGTGATATTTTCTCTGTTTTTCTTTTTTTTTACTATTTCAATGGTTCTCATTCTCAGATTGAAGGCAATTGTTTGTCTGATTCAACCATTGAAATCTTGGCCTATTATAAATCAAATTCAGATGAGAGCTGTCTCCATTTGCTTTTCAATGTTGCAAGCTCCCAGAGGCAGGATCCATGGCTTAGCTAATTTTTATTGGGAAAGCTTCCACAGTACAAGTTCCACTCGTGTATAGTTCAAGCTTCAAGCCGCTTGCTTCCAATTATGGGATTGAAAGAGGTTACAGTAGGAGATGGACTAGAAGGCCTATGACAACTAAAACAGATGGAAGAAACAAGACTAACCAGGCTGCTAAACCGAGTAACCTTGTCCGTAAAATTTTAGATGAAAAGGTTTCAAGAAGCACTGCATTGAATTTAAACAAAGAAGAAGGAATATGAGAACATCAACAGCTTCAGTACTGTGGCATTAAACAGATGATTGCAGATAACAAAGACTTAGTTGACCTTGTAACATTTATCATTTATGATACTGAAACTTCGGGTCTTAGCAGAAAAGATGACTGAATCATCGAGATAGCTCTTCAAGATCTTTCGGGAGGTGAAAACAGCACATTTCAGACACTGGTTAATCCAGGACGCTATGTTACAAATTCTCATTTCCATGGCATCACAACCGACATGGTGCGTAGGCCTGATGTTCCAAGGTACTATATTTCTTAAATTAGAGCGCGCTCTTATTTCCTGGAGTTAAAAATGAGAAATTATGTTTACTATATGGTTTTAGTCGTTAAATTTGAAACTTTTCAACTGTTTTTTGCTGGTGGAAAATATCATTGGCAACTACTGATAACATCTAATGCGATATTAGGTTTTGCTTCTGTAATAAGGGTCTTTCCCAACTCCGAAAGCAGTGGTCGATAAAAATATTTTATGTACGGGATCAAAGGAGATGACACTCGGAGGTCGGGATAACACTCTCAACAGAACACCGGGCAAAGTTTTAAAAAATAAAGGTGGATGGTGGAGTCGCCACCGACCACTTTGGCAGGTTGAACACCGTTAAAATAATTTACCAGAGATATGACATTTGGGTTCGAGAGTCGATTACGCGTGGGGAAGGATTAGCACCCCCACAGCGCTCAAAATTGGTACCATGTTGATTGAGTGTTGTCATTGCAAGAAACGAAAATTTAAATTTTAAATTTAATCCAAAAAACGGTCTAAGGAGAACATTTCATTATTTACGAAAAAACCGAGGAAGATGACACCTGAATGAGTCAAGATGTCACTTCCTAGCCTGATTCGAAAATAAAGTGCAAAATATTCCCTTAAATTGGCCGAGTTTAGAAAAATGCATCTGAAACAAAATAAATGAAAATATATAGGTATGATAATATAATATACATATATAATATATATGTAATAATAATAATAATAATGTACATATATTTATAATATACTAAGTATAAAGTTATATACACATTATAGTAAATATAATAATATATATTAATAAAAATAATTATAAAAATGATAATAACCATATCAATATATACAAAATAATAATAATATACTATATACATATACGTTACATTAATATATAATATTATACATATATATATATACTAAATATTAATATGTAACCAGAAAATAAAATATACATATGTACATATATAGCAATAAAATAATAATAATAATAATATAAATATTAACATTAATAAAAATCATAAAATGACTAAAATAATAAAAAAAACTGAAAAAAAGGAAATCACAAAACATTTGAAAGTTACAGGGACCAAAGAGGTAATTTTACCATGCGAAAGGCCTATTTTGAAAATATATTTAGGGCAGAGGGATTGACCGTGTATTTTCTGTAATGACCCGGGTTTTAGGAACAACCCGAGCGTCGAGCTAACCTGAGGTACGAGCCTCGCGTTTGGGTCTTGTTGTTGGGCCTTGAACTTTGGTGGGCTTAGTTTTGATTTTGGGCTTGAGTTATGGGGTTTTGAGAGGGGCACCATGGTAAAAACATAATTGAAGGAAAGATGAGAGGGATGAAGTAATGGGGGCTGCATATTTTTGTAAGGCATGAGGTCATTTTGTCTCCAAAAAGCTCCTCACGTTCTCTTCATCTTATCCTCGATGAGGTTAGAAAAAAAACACCATCTTTGCTAGTTTTGAGTTGAAATCCTGGATTGGTGTAGAAGGGAAAGTTGTTAGGCATTCAAGGATCTACAAACCAAGGTAAGTTTTGTTTGAAATGGTGGAGAAAATGGGTTTAGTGGGGGGTTTTAGTGAGAGAACAAGAATGGTGTTTTCAATCCCATTTCTTGTGGTTGAACCTTCTTTTAAGCTCCTTTTTAACCTCCAACAACATTGTAACTTGTTTACAATATTCCTTTGTAGTTCAAGAGGTTGGGGAGCATTCAAAGGCCCAAGGGAAGAAGAAAGCTTGAGGTGAAGGTCGAGGGTCCTCTTTAGCTCGTATTTCGAGGTTAGTACACTTCTAACTTCTATGTGTTCATGTGCATCATCATTTTGGTATGTGTTACTTGATATATGATGTTTTGACAATTTAGAGCTTGGATGATCATCAATGTTAAATCTTGTAATTGTTGATGTTTAAGGGTAAAAATGGCTAGAAACTCACCTAATGACTTCAAATAACGTGTAGGAACGTTTTGGGACTTAACCATGGAGGTTGGGGGTTTGGTACAATCCTAAGCTCTAGGTTTTGAAATCGGGGCTAGAGTACCGGTACGGAGTGGCTGCGTATCAGTACTCCTTCGTATCTCAGGGTTCGAATTGTGAGAGGTGTACCAGTACGCCTTTCCGCGTATCGATACCTCTTGTTAGAGCAGAATTTCAGTGAGGCTTTGGTGTACCGGTACGCTCGGGGCGTACCGGTACCCATTATTGTATTGCCTAGAAAGGCTTTGCGTACCGGTACGCTAGGGTAGGCGTATCGGTATGAATAAGGATTGGTACGGGGCGATCCCAGTACCTATACAGGGTACTGGTACGGAACAAAGCGTATCGGTATGGGGCAAGGGCCGATTTCTTTCGAATCTAAATGGTATATCAGTACTCAGTAGGGAGTATCGATACCTAGAAGGGAGTATCGATACTTACCTTAGAGTATCGATACTCGCTGGGCAATCTGCCCAAGTTTTTACGTTTTGAGTTCGGGGGTTCTATAAATTGTGACAAAGGTTCTAATGGGTCCCTTATGATATAAAATGACTGGTAAAATCGAGAATGTATGTTCCTCTTTGCTTATATGGATTAAATGGCTAATTAAGTATTGAAATGAAAGTAAATTACTTGGTAAGCGAGTTTTAGGGGTCCTTGGTGGATTATTTGTGGTTGTGCCAGGCAAGGGCACTTGTTTGGTTATGAGTCTTTGTTTGATGGGATTTGGATACCCAGTGAGTGAGTGTTGCAACACATGAAGGCCATCCGATGTGAGATTTTGGATGATGAATGAAGGCCATTCGATATGAGATTCTGGGTGTTGATATGTGCTCGATGCAAGATTCTGAGCCCCGCTCGATGTGAGATTCCGAGCGAAAACTCTATGCGAGATTCTGAGTATACCGCTCTATGCGAGATTCTGAGCAGCTTGATGTGAGATTCTAAGCATGGGTGGGTCTCCCAGTGTTGGGTGACATTGGGCCTCACTCCTGGTTTGTTTACTTTTATGTTATTGTTGAGGTGCTGTTTGTTTATAGCATGTGTTTAGGCGGTTATGGTAGCGCCAAAGCTTTATCCTATCTTGACATCATATCATAGCATGCTCTTAATTATGATTCACCTGAAGCATGGTCGAGTGGTTGTGTATCCACTGAGATTTGTTAGCTCAGCGTTCGGAATCGTTGTCTCTGTTCGTAGGTTAATAGGTAGTTCGAGCGTAGCAGAGCACCATCAAAGCAAGGATCCAACATTGGCATTTTGGTAGAGTACAAGTACTTAGATGTAGTGGACTATGTATTTGTATGACCCTATGTATTTGTAACTCTATTTGATTTAACTTGTATTGGTCAAATGCTTTATTACTGTATTTTGAGCTCCTTTAACTATTTTGAATGTTTTAAGGAAGCATGGATTTAAATGTTTGGATGTATGAGATTGATTTTACTGGCTTTTAAAAGTGAAAATTTTATGGGAGTGGTTCGGGCTTGTGGCCCAATTGCAGCATCCGGGTCGAGGGTGTTACATTTAGTATCAGAACCTAGGTTTAGTCGGTTCTTGGTAGTCATTGAGGGAGTCTAGCATGGTAAATAGGTGTTTAACGAATACATGCCCATAAGTCAAAGTCGTACTTGGATTAAGCTAGATTTTCGATGCTGTACTCATGTTGTTTGTTTGCGTAGAGCTGAACCATGCCAAGGAGAGCTAGGAACGTGGAAGAAAGTTTGAGTTCCCAGGGTGGAAGCTCCGATAAACATTATGTGCCGAATGTGGAAGAGTCCTATGGGGGAGCTAGGCATGGAACCAACTATTTCTCCCACTTGCAACGAGCCCTACACCGGATTGTGAGGGCGATTCTGAGGCATTCATCTACCTCTCGAGAGGCACCGGTTGAGAGGGTGCATAGGCAGGGTGCCACAGGTCAAGACAGAATAACCCGATGAAGGCAGATCAGCAGCTTTGAGACACCCATTGGATTATGAGACAGATGAGGTTGTGGTCCGAAGATAAGTTATCCTGTGTGTTATCTTTGCTCAAGGGAAAGACGAGAGAATGGTGGGAAACTGTAGAGCTGGAATGGCACCCTAGCCGACCTTTTTGGGATGACTTTCTTGATGAGTTCGAAAAGAAGTACGTGGGTGAGGCTCACGTTGACAGGTTGAGAGACCAGTTTACTCACCTTGTGCAAGAAAATCGCACCGTCTTTGAGTATGAACTAGAGTTTCTGCAGCTGAGCAGGTATGCGCCGGAGCTTGTGGCCATTGAGAAAATGAGGTACAAGAGGTTCATAAAAGGGTTAAGGAAGGAGATACAAACCTATTTGACAGTTGCCTCACCCAAGGTATTTTTTGAGTTAACTGCTAGTGCAAAGTCTCTTAAGCAAGTGCAAGGTGTGACATATGGTTCTACTAGTGGACAAGGAGGTCCTAGTATGAGACCTTAGAATTTCTCTAACAGCTCACAGTCTCATTCGATAAGGGATAAAAATCGATGGAATTAGGGAAGAGGAGCTTCGAATCAGAGTGTGAGGTCAGATCGTAGATCAAAGTCTGCCAGCCGTAGGAGGCCTACATCATCTTCGTCTATAATGAGCCCAAATAGTTCTCAGGGGAGTACGGGCGCACCGTTTTGTAATCAGTGTGGACGTAGGCACCGAGAAGAGTGTTAGGGGTGCAAACTAAGCTTGCTTTAAGTGTGGGTCTCAGGACCATCTTGTGAAGGATTGCCCTGCTATTACCACAGCCGTTTCGGTTCAGGCACCGAGGGTTTCTTATCAGGCTTAGAGGGCCGAGGGTTCTCTAGGGGAGGGACAAGCCAGGCAACCGACCACTGGAGTAGGGGTATGTTTTAATCCATAGAGAGGGCACCGACGAGGTAGTATGCAGTTAGAGCTCAAGAGGATTGTGAGCCCACCAATGTGATTACAGGTACCTTCTCCTTGTTCTCTATTCCCATTGTTGCATTAGTGGATTCGGGGTCTACCCACTCCTACATCCATAGTGGGATATCCCAACGTTGGGCATACCGGTTGAAGACCTAGAGATAGGAGTTCGTGTGTCTATTTTATTAGGGTTAGATGTGTTAGTAGACAAGGTGTACCGGAGGTGTCCTATCAAAGTTCAAGGTTCAATTTTCCCAGCGGATCTTATGGTTTTGTCGTTCCAAGAATTTGATGCAATCCTAGGTATGGATTGGCTTGTTGAGCATGACGCTAGTTTGGGTTGTAAGACCAAGAGTTTGAAGCTCCGTGTGGCTGATGGATCTAAGCTGACGATTAGAAGGGAGAGACACCCCTGCATCCCTAACGTTGTATCGGCTCTAGTAGCTTAGAGGTTAATACAGCAAGGTTATGAGGCCTTTTTAGCTCATGTGGTGGATGTAAGAGCCGAAAGCCCGTCTATCAAGAGCTTCAGAACAATTTGTGAGTTCATGGATGTTTTCTGGAGGAGCTACTTGGATTACCACCCGATCGTAAGCTTGAGTTTCGAATTGAGGTATTTCCCGGCACGGCACCGGTGTTCATTCTACCTTATCGGATGGCACCAACAAAAATGAGGGAGTTGAAGAAGTAAATTCAGGAATTGCTAGAGAAAGGTTTTATCCGACCAAGTGTCTCCCTTAGGGTGCTCCAGTCTTATTTGTTAAGAAGAAGGACGGGTCAATGAGAATGTGCATTGACTACCGACAGTTAAATAAGGTAACAGTGAAGAATCGTTATCCTCTTCCCAGAATAGATGATTTGTTTGACCAGTTACGGGGTGCCCGAGTCTTCTCGAAGATAGATTTGAGATCGGGGTACTATCAGTTGAAAGTGGTGGAAAAAGATGTCTAGAAGACCGCTTTCAAGACGCGGTATGGACACTACGAGTTCTTGGTGATACCTTTTGGGCTCACTATTGCTCCAACAACATTTATGGATATTATGAACAAAATCTTCCAGCCTTATTTGGACCAGTTTGTAGTGGTGTTCATCGATGACATCCTGGTCTATTCATGATCGGTCGAAGAGCACGACTACCATCTGCGAGTAGTTCTTCAGTCGTTGAGAGACAAGCGTCTCTATGCAAAGTTTAGTAAATGTGAGTTTTGGCTTTCCGAAGTGGCATTTTTGGGCCACATCGTGGCGGCAGATGGGATTTGCGCTGACCTTTAGAAGATCCAAGCAATAGTAGAGTAGAAACCACCCAGGAATGTCTCGGAGGTCCGCAGCTTTCTTGGACTGGCAAGATATTATCGACGATTTGTTAAGGGTTTTTCAATCTTAGCTGCCCCGTTGACCAAGTTACTTCATAAGGGAGTGCCATTTGTATGGAATGAGAAAAGACAATAGTGTTTTGAGCAGTTGAAAGCCTACATAACCGAGGCTCTGATTCTAACGCAACCTGAACTGGGAAAAGAATATATTGTGTTTAGCGACACGTCCTTAAATAGAATTGGTTGTGTTCTTATGCAAGAGGGTAAAGTGGTTGCCTACGCCTCGAGGTAACTTAAACCTCATAAACAAAATTACCCTACCCATGATTTGGAGCTGGTCGTGGTGATCTTTGCTTTGAAGATTTAGAGACACTATCTCTACGGGGAGAAGTGTTATATCTATACGGATCATAAGAGTTTAAAGTATCTTCTCACCCATAAAGAGTTGAATTTAAGGCAATATCGGTGGATCGAATTGCTAAAGGATTACGACTGTGTTATCGAGTACCATTCGGGCAAGACAAATATAGTGGTGGATGCCTTGAGTCGTAAGTCGATGTCTGATTTGAGAGCTATGTTTGCATGCTTGAGAATGATCGAGGATAGTGCCCTTTTAGTTGAGCTCAGGGTTGAGCCCACGTTGGTACAAGAAATAAGGAGGAGTCAGGCTCTGGATGAAGATTTAGTGGCCTAAATTGAAGCGGTTCGAGAGGCGAGGCCTCAGATTTTGAAGTACGAGATGGTGGGTACTTGTACTTTAAGGGTAGGTTGTGTGTTCCGGCCTTAGAAGATTTGAGGGATCGTATTTTACGGGAGGCACACTATAGTCTTTTCACCGTGTATCCGAGAGGCAACAAGATGTACCAAGATCTTCGACCTTATTATTGCTGGCCATGTATGAAGATGGACATTTTTGAGTTTGTGACGTGATGCTTAGCTTGCCAACAAGTGAAGGCGGAACATTAAGTTCTATCAGGGTTATTACAGCCGATTCAGATTCCATAATGGAAGTGGGATCATGTCACCATGAATTTTGTTACGGGTTTGCCGATGACTCAAAGAAAGCATGATGCGATATGGGTAATAGTGAATCGTTTGACCAAGTCTACTCATTTTCTGCCCGTGCACATAGATTTCACCTTGGACCGATTGGCTCAATTGTACATCAAGGAGATAGTGAGGTTGCATAGAGTGCCATCTTTGATCATATCAGATAGGGATCTGCGGTTTATGGCAAGGTTGTAGAAAAAGATTGATAGTGCCTTAGACACTGAGCTACATTTTAGTACAACTTTCTATCATCGGATCGATGGCAAGTCTGAGCGCGTTATCCAGATTCTTAAGGACATGCTTCAGTGTTGTGTCGTAGATTTTGAAAGAAGTTGGGAAGAACAGCTACCGCTGGTTGAGTTTGCGTACAATAACAGTTATCAATCAAGCATCAAGATGGCCCCGTTCGAAGCCTTGTACGGGCGTAGATGTAGAACACCCTTGTGTTAGACCAAGCTCAATGAGAGGAGGATCATAGGATCTGATTTGGTTAGACAAACCAAAGAGAATGTTCACATCATCAGATAAAGATTGCAAGTGACCTTTGATCAACATAAGGCCTACGCGGATAGGAAGCGCAAGCATATCGAGTACGAGATTGGTGAAAAAGTGTTTTTAAAAGTATCTCATTGGAAAGGGATATTTCATTTTGGACGGAAGGGCAAGTTGAGTCCGTGGTATAGTGGACCATACAAAGTGATTGAGAGGATCGGGCCTGTAGCATATCGGCTAGCCTTGCCTCCGGAGTTATCATGTATCCACGATGGTTTCCATGTATCTCTGCTGAGACACTATCGCTATGATCCTTCACATGTTTTATCGCTCGAGGAGGTGGAGGTTGACACGGATTTGACATATGAAGAAGAGCCAGTGTGAGTGCTTGATAGGGGAGTTAAAGAGCTTCGTAACAAGTGTATACCCCTCGTAAAGAGGTTGTGGAGAAACCATGGGGTTGAAGAGGCAACTTGGGAGGTCGAGGCCGAGATGAGAGAGCTCTACCTACATCTATTTCCACCAGGTAAATTTTGAGGATGAAATTTTCTTTAAAGAGAGGAGAGTTGTAACGACCAAGGATTTAGGAACCCGAGTGTTAGGCTAACCCGAGATACGGGCCTCGCACTAGGGTCTTGTTGTTGGGCCTTGAACCTTGGTGGGCTTAGTTTTGATTTTGGGCTTGAGTTATGGGGTTTTGAGAGGGGCATCATGGTAAAAACATAATTGAAGGAAAGATGAGATGGGTAAGGTAATGGGGGCTGCAGATTTTTGTAAGGCATGATGTCACTTTGTCTCCAAAAAGCTCATCCCATTCTCTTTATCTTCTCTTCAACGAGGTTAGAAGAAAAACACCATCTTTGCTAGTTTTGAGTTGAAATCCCGGATTGGTGTAGAAGGGAAATTTGTTAGGCATTCAAGGATCTACAAACCAAGGTAAATTTTGTTTGAAATGGTGGAGAAAAGGGGTTTAGTGGGGGTTTTAGTGAGAGAACGAGAATGATGTTTTCAATCCCATTTCTTGTGGTTGAACCTTCTTTTAAGCTCCTTTTTAACCTCCCAACAACTTTGTAACTTGTTTACAACATTCCCTTGTAGTTCAAGAGGTTGGGGAGCATTCAAAGGCCCAAGGGAAGAAGAAAGTTTGAGGTGAAGGTTGAGGGCCCTATTTAGCTTGTATTTCGAGGTTAGTACACTTCTAACTTCTATGTGTTCATGTGCATCATCATTTTGGTATGTGCTGCTTGATATATGGTGTTTTGATAATTTAGAGCTTGGATGATCATCAATGGTAAATCTTGTAATTGTTGATGTTTAAGGGTAAAAATGGCTAGAAACTCACCTAATGACTTCAAATAATGTGTAGGAACATTTTGGGACCTAACCATAGAGGTTGAGGGGGGGTTTGGTACAATCTCGAGCTCTAGGTTTTGAAATTGGGGCTCGAGTACCGGTACGGAGTGGCTGCGTATCGATACTCCTTAGTATATCAAGGGTCGAATTGTGAGAGGTGTACCGGTACGCCTCTCCGCGTATCGATACCCTTCATTAGAGCAAAATTTCAGAGAGGCTTTGGTGTACCGGTACGCTCGGGTAGTATCGGTACCCTCTGTTGCATTGCCTAGAAAGGCTTTGCATACCGGTACGCTAGGGTAGGCATATCGGTATGGGTAAGGATCAGTATGGGGAGATCCTAGTACCGATACGGAACGAAGCGAATCGGTATAAGGCAAGGGCCAATTTCTTTCGAATCTAAATGGCGTATCGGTACTCAACAGGGAGTATCAATACCTAGAGGGGAGTACTGATACTTACCTTAGAGTATTGATACTCGTTGGGCAATCTGCCCAAGTTTTTACGTTTTGAGTTTGGGGGTTCTATAAATTGTGACAAAGGTTCTAATGGGTCCCTTATAATATAAAATGACTGGTAAAATCGAGAATTTATGTTCCTCTTTGCTTATATGGATTAAATGGTTAATTGAGTATTGAAATGAAAGTAAATTGCTTAGTAAGCGAGTTTTAAGGATCCTTGGTGGATCATTTGTGGTCGTGCCAAGTAAGGGCACCTGTTTGGTTATGAGTCTTCGTTTGATGGGATCCGGATACCCAGTGAGTGAGTGTTGCAACACATGAAGGCCATCCGATGTGAGATTCCAGATGATGAATGAAGGTCATCTGATGTGAGATTCCAGGTGATGATATCTGCTCGATGTGAGTTTTTGAGCCCCACTCGATGTGAGATTCTGAGCATGGGTGGGTCTCTTAGTGTCGGGTGACATTGGGCCTCACTCCTGGTTTGTTTACTTTTATGTTGTTGTTGAGGTGTTGTTTGTTTATAGCATGTGTTTAGGCGGTTATGGTAGCGCCAACGCTTTATCCTATCTTGACATCATATCATAGCATGCTCTTAATTACGATTCACTTGAAGCTTGGTCGAGTGGTTGTGTATCCACTGAGCTATGTTAACTGAGCGTTCAGAATCGTTGTCTCTGTTCGCAGGTTAATAGGTAGTTCGAGCGTAGCGGAGCACCATCGAAGAAAGGATCTAACATTGGCCTTTTGGTAGAGTACAAGTACTTAGATGTAGTGGGCTATGTATTTGTATGACCCTATGTATTTGTAACTCTATTTGATTTAACTTGTATTGGTCAAATGTTTTATTACTATATCTGGAGCTCCTTTAACTATTTTGAATGTTTTAAGGAAGCATGGATTTGAATGTTTGGATGTATAAATTGATTTTACTGGCTTTTAAAAGCGAAAATTTTATGGGAGTGGTTCGGGATTGTGACCCAATTGTAGCATCCGGATCGGGGGTGTTATATTTTTACCATTAAAAAGCTGATTAAATCTTATTTAGTGACTAAATTGCAAAACTTCTAAAATGTCAAGGGACTGATGAAATGATTATCCCATGCGGAGGGATCAAAAACATAATTTTCCCTTTTAAAAAAGGAGCGCAGATCCTCTGGTCAGGTCGGGTCTATGAGCCGGGTTTAGGGTGAAACGACGTCGTTTTGGGCTTAGACTCGGACGCCCAAAGCGATGTCATTATATGTGGGCTTTAAATTTGATTTTTAATCAAAAACAATTCATTTGGCTGAGTTTTATAAAGAAAAAGAGAGAAAGTGATGCTCTAAGGCTTCCTGACCGGCTTGGAGCCGTCGTTGATCGGCGGCGGAGCGCCGCCACCCACGATGGCCGAAATCACCAAAATTATCCCGAGGTACAATTTTTCTCCCTAACTTTGATTCTAGTGTTAGTTTCTTTCAAAAATCTCAATATATTTGTAGATTTAAGAAACACCGAAGAGTTTTGTGAGAAAAAAAACCAATATTTACCTTTTTTATTATCTTCGAACCTCTCAGTTTTTTTTCAAAATACTTTTTTTTATTTAATTGAACCTCCAAAAAACCACATTTTTACAGATTTGTTTGTCCTTTTATACCCCCTGATGCATGCATTTGAAATAAAAAACAATAGCAAGTTGTTTATTGATTTGATCTTGCAGGTCTGACTTGGACAGTGGTGGGCGGTGGCCGACGCGCGTGGCTGCGAGATTGGATGGTCAAGGGCGGCGGCGACAGCTTACTAGGATAGGTCTTTGGTTTTGAATGTTAGGGTTAATGGTATTTTTGGGTTTTGGGTTATCATATTAGGTTTGTTGGGTGTTGTATTGGGTATATGGGTTAATAAAATGGGTTTGGTTTGTGGGTCAAAATGGGTATTGGGTTTAATAATTAGGTAGTGGTTGTTTTTTAATTTGGGTTTGGGTTATAATTGGGTCTGGTTTGTATTTTAATTGGGCTCAAAGGCCCGGACAAAATGGGTTACTACAGTTGTCCCTATTTGCGCATTGTTGTGTAACAGGAATAGGGCAAAGACAAAAGAGTAACCATTTTTGTCCGGTCGGTCAAGGTTTCTTTTCTGGCCACCGCTTCTTCTTCGGGCTTCACTTGATCTTCTTTGCCACTTTTGTAAGTACAATCTTCAAAATAGAAGATTCGTTGAGGAAGACAAAAATTCGAGGTAATCCATTGGTGGGGACAAAATGAGCTCGGCTTGCTACGACACTGACGATGGTGCAATGCCTGGAGAAAATTTGACCTAGCTGTAACACTGACGAAGAGGCAAGGTCTGCAAAACTTGATCCAACTTCAACACTGATGAAGACACAATATCAAAAGATAAAGGTTCGGTCCAGCTACAACACTGACGAGTAGGTAGGACCAAAAGTCAGTAAATTTTGATACAGAGCTTCTTTTGCATTTTTCCCAAATGCACATGATTAACCGTTTTAAGTTGCCTTTACCGATAGTCGTTTGCTCCGGGCTAGCTGTATCATTCCCCTGGGTACAATCAGTTTGTACCAATCATGACATTGGATTTTTCCCAAATGATTTATTTTCCTTCGACCATTCGTGAAAATAGATTTTTGATGGACATTTGAATTATCCATTGTCTTAAACTTTACCGTGTTTAAGCACGTTGTGCCAACATTTCTGTCAGACTTGTCAAAATAGCTTGATCCAGCTGCAACACTGATGAAGAGACAAGATCAAACGATGAGAATTCTGATGTCTGATCCAGCTACAACTCTGACGAAGAGGCACGGTCTGATATTGGATCCCCCCACATCATCAACGGGGGTGAGATTGGAGGAGAGCAACTTGTATCCAACCACTCCATCAACGTAAGGGGCCCGACCGGACAGCTGCGACTTGTACCTAACCTCTCCATCAACGCAAGACGCAGGATTGGATATCTGCAATTTGGACCTTGTTACTCAAACAATGGAGGAACAAGACCGGATGAAAGCAACTTGAACCCGTCACTCCATCAACGCAAGAGGCAGATCGAATAGCTGCAATTTGGACTTAACCTCTCCATCAACGCAAGAGGTGAGATTGGATATTTGTAACTTGGACCTTGTTACGCAATCAACGGAGGAACAAGACCGGATAAAAGTAGCTTAGACCCACCACTCTATCAATGCAAGAGACAGATCGGACAGCTGCAACTTGAACTCAACCTCTCAATTAACGCAAGAGGTGAGATTGGATATCTATAATTTAGACCTTGTTATGCCATCAACGGAGGAACAAGACCGGATGAAAGCAACTTGGACACAACCGCTCCATCAACGTAAGGGCCGAACCGGACAGCTACCACTTGTACCTAACCTCTCTATCAACGCAAGAGGCAGGATTGGATATCTGTAATTTGGACCTTGTTACGCCATCAACGAAGGAACAAGACCGGATGGAAGTAACTTGGACCCACCACTCTATTGACGCAAGGGGCGGATCAGATAGTTACAATTTAGACTCAACCTCTCCATCAACGCAAGAGGTGAGATTGAGTATTTGTAATTTGGACCTTGTTACGCCATCAGCGGAGGAACAAGACAGGATGAAAGCAACTTGGACCCACTACTCCATCAACGCAAGGGGTAGATCGGACAACTACAACTTGAACTCAACCTCTCCATCAACGCAAGAGGTGAGATTGGGTATCTGTAATTTGGACATTGTTACGCCATCAATGGAGGAACAAGACCGGATAAAAGCAACTTGGACCCACCACTCCATCAATGCAAGGGGTAGATCAGAAAACTGCAACTTGAACTCAACGTCTCAATCAACGCAAGAGGTGAGATTGGATATCTGTAATTTAGACCTTGTTACGCCATTAATGGAGGAACGGGAGTGAATAAAAATAGCTTGGACACAACCACTCCATCAACGCAAGGGTTGGATCAGACAACAATAACTTGGATTCTACTACACCATCAACAGAGAAGCAGAATCAGATAACAACAACTCAAACCTTACTACACCATCAACGAAAGAGCAGGAATGAACAACAACTTGAACCCAGCCACACCATCAACAGAGGGACAACATCAAACAATAGCAACTTAGATTCTGCTGCACTATCAACGGATAAGTAGAATCAGATAACAACAACTCAAACCTTACTACCATCAACGGAAGAGCAGGAATGAACAACAACTTGAACCCAGTCACACCATCAATAGAGGGACAAGATCAGATATTAGTAACTTGGTTCTTGTTACTCTATCAACGGAGGAACAATATCGGATGAGAGTAACTTGGATCTAGGTACGCCATCAACGGAAGAACCAGATCGGATAACAATAACTTGGACCTAACCACTCCATCAACAGAGGGGTAGGATCGGAGGATAAAGCTTTGATTTTTTTCTTGATTTTTTGTTTTTTTTTGTTTTTTTGTTTTTTTTTATTTTTTGATTTTTTGAGCTATAACTATAAGAAAGAGAATATCTGAGAAAGAAGTTCGGTCTACCACCACTGACGGAGGCATAATCTGTAAAATGATTGATCGTTGTTATCTAAATGTTTGAGCCTTCAGCGTCTGCAACGTCTCTCAAGGCTAAAGGTTGGTCATCATGTTGTTGCCCCATGGTCGAGGTTCTTTTGTCTCTTTCTTAGACCTGTTAATATGTTCAAGCCAAAAACAAATGTATGATGAATGTATTTTTATGTATGAATATATGTGTTTATTCTAAATGTATGATAAATGAATGTGAAAAAAGTTTTTGCCCTTCAATGGGATGCCCTTGACTCTATGTTGGTCAAATTGAATTCTCGGTCTTGCTTTGCAAGGATGCCCTCAAATTTCTTTGGCTTTTATTATCTTCTTGCAGAGTTATCTTTTCGAGCGTGTGCCCTCAAAAGCGCTTTATAGCAAATTTAAAGTTAAAAAACTATGACACCTTATATCGTGGTCATATTGAATCATTGTATAGGTCATATATAGGTTTCGATTCATATTGCACATGGGTAAGATCAAATAAAGGTGGACAAAATGTATTCTTCATTGAAACCTGTGGTTTTCGACTCTTACAAAAGACTTTCACTGTCATTGGGCTTGGGCAAGTGAGATGTACAAAAGAACATCACTTTTAAAGAGATGAAAACTGCAATGGGACCCACTATGGTCCATACAACATAATATTCGAGCCTGTTAGGCATGGGTTACCTTTATATAGGTCACCTTAAAAAAACGTCATTAATATATTCAGGTATTTTTGTGCTTCGGTAGGGGATCTTTGCTTGTGGCTGGCCCACCTAAGTCTTCAAAACTTACAGCCCCCATCTTGATAAATTTTTCCACAAGCCTTTTAAAGCCTATACAGCTCTCGATCGAGTGACCTACTTGCCCCGTATGATAGTCACATTTTGCGTTGGCGTTATACTATCATGGGAAAGGAGGTTGTATTGGATCTTGGTGGAAATGTGCTACCAAATGGCTGTCATACAATTGTTTGTATAGTTCTCCATAGGAAATTGGTAGCAGGGTAAACTCTATCTTCTCAGCATTTTTCTTTTATCCAAAAACTATCGTCGGCTTTGGAAGACTAACATTATAAACTCTCGAAGCATTCACCTTATTATCCTTCTTCCCATATGATGACTTCTTATGGGACGAACTTCCACCGGCGTCGATCTTACCATTTTTAACAGTATTCTCAATGAGCTCACCAGATAGCACTAAATCAACAAAATTGGTAGTTGCATTTCTTATAAGGCGATCTAGAATTGGGCCTCAAGTGTTTGGATAAATATAACCACTGTCTCCTTCTCACCAAGTGGAGGATGAAATTGGGCAGTTACATCTCTCCAGCGTCGTACGTATTGTCTAAAGATCTCGTTAGACCTTTACTTCATGTGTTGCAAAGTCCAGCGGTCTGACACCATATCACTGACATACCGATATTGCTTTAGAAAAGCCTTGGCTATGTTTTTCCATAATTTTATCTGATGACGACTCAGTTGATTATACCATCTGGTGGCGGATCCGGCTAGGCTATCTTGAAAGCAGTGGATCAATAACTTGTCGTCTCTACCATATCCCATCATTTTTCGGTAAAACATAGTAAGATGAACATGGGGACAACTCGTCCCACCATATTTCTCAAATTCTGGGGACTTGAACTTAGGGGGCAGCACCAAATCTAGGACAAGGCTGAGTTCGTTAGCATCAAATCGAATTAAGGTGTCCACTACCTCCATGGCTTCCATTTTTTCCTCTATTCGCTTGCAACGGACCTTGATCTCCTTTGAAGTCTCCATTTTTGGTTTCTCATATTCGACCAACCAATCTATTTCTGAGACAAAGTTTTCAGCCGGTTTCCTCCCGGATTTAACTCATAACGCGGTAGGTATATTCATAGGGGAAGAGGTACCAACTTGATGGAGTGGGGACTTCCCTCAAGAAAGCATTATTTGAGGGTCAAGTCGAATATTAGCATGCAGGGGAGTAAACCTCAAAGGATGCGCAGGGCCTTCGTTCATATCAGTGGGATTTTCTAAAAGATTTACGGCAAAGGCCTCTCCTTGCCCGGGGGTTTATGTCCTAGCATTTGTGCTATTTGGCCTAGTATGTCTTGTTGGTATTTCTTGATTTGTTTCTTCATATCTTGCTAGGCTTTAGCTAACTGTTCCTCCAACTTCTTAGCCAAATCTGCTTGCATGTCCTTTTGAATTTGTTCAATGTGGTCTAATCTATCTTCATTCGTCATTTTGGTCTTGCGTCGAGTTCCGTAGGGGTGCTGAATTGGCTGACTTTTTGCTCTATACAGTATCGTTGTCATGGGGCATCCCAAGGGTCAGTTTTAAAACTTTAAAGATAAATGCATGTAAATGCAAGGTGCATGTCCTAGATGGGGAGGTACTGATTCAAAAATGGTTCCCGTAGCTCAACTTTCGAACTCACGGGATTTATTCACAACTTTGAATGTTGCATTGACATCTAGAGTACAAGATTTTCTCCCGATAATGAATTTTTTCAAATTGGAAACCAATCGTGGATCAGTAGTTTTTGTTGGCAAAATATAAAAAATTAAAATGATGGTGACATGCAATTAATGCAAAATGAGTGAATTTAATATGATACAATCAAAACAAAGAAATGGGGTCAGTCCGGATAAAAATAATCAAATGAATAAATTAACAGAGTAAAAAAATAAACAGATAAAAAATTATACATAAAAAAATAAAGGCACCAAAGCTTAAAAAGGGGGACTGCTAAACGGGCAGAGTTTCACATAGCTTAAAAGGTTGGCTCTTATGGCACTCTATATTGGGGGTTGGATCTAAAGTTAAGGGTACCCGAACTGTCGCGAGGATATTGATTCGGGGGAATACGACCCTTATACCATACAGGGGTAAAAACCTCACGAAATATAAGGACCGGTACTCCAAGAGCACATTACAACACTATACAAGGGTGAAAATCCCACGAAGCGAAGTAATCTCTCCCCCTAAGGGTTGAGGAGCTTGGGTAGAAAGCTCATGCATGAACGTCGAGGGATAAAAAATTAAATCAAATCGAATTTTTGAATTTCTTGCAAGACAACACAAGATCAACATTGGCCTGACTCTCTTAAAAAATGTCCCCAGTGGAGTCGCCAATCTGTAATAAGGGTCTTTCCCAACTCCGAAAATAATGGTCAATGAAAATATTTTATGTACGAGATCAAAGGAGATGACACCTGGAGGCCGGGATGACACTCCCAATAGAACACCATGCAAAGTTTTAAAAAACAAAGGTGGATGGTGGAGTCGCCACCGGCCACTTTGGTAGGCCGGACACCGTTAAAATAATTTACCAAAGATCCGACATTTGGGTTTGGGAGTCGGTTACGCGTGGGGAAGGATTAGCACCCCCACAGCGCCCAAAATTGCTACCGAGTTGATTGGGTGTTGTCATTGCAAGAAAACAAAATTTTGAATTTTAAATTTAATCCCAAAAAAATGGTCTAACGAGAACATTTCCTTATTTATGAAAAAACCGAGGAATATGACACCTGAATGAGCTAGGATGTCACTTCCTAGCCGGATTCTGAAATAAAGTAGAAAATATTCCCTTAAATTGGCCGAGTTTAGAAGAATGTATCCAAAATAAAATAAACAAAAATCTATAGGTATAATAATATAATATACATATATAATATAATACTCATATATTATGTAATGATAATAATAATAATGTACATATATTTATAATATACTAAGTATAAAGTTATATACATATTATAGTAAATATAATAATATAATATATATTAATAAAAATAATTATAAAAATGATAATAACCTTATCAATATATACAAAATAATAATAATATACTATATACATATACTATACATTAATATATAATACTATACATATATATACTAAATATTAATATGTAACCAAAAAATAAAATATACATATGTACATATATAGCAATAATAATAATAATAATAAATGACTAAAATAATAAAAAACTTAAAAAACTGAAGAAAAAAAACGACGAAATCGCAAAACATTTGAAAGTTACAGGGACCAAGGATGTAATTTTACCATGCGGCAGACCTATTTTGAAAATATATTTAGGGCGGAAGGACTGACCGTGTATTTTTGCCATTAAAAAGATGATTAAATCTTATTTAGTGACTGAATTGCAAAACTTCTAAAATGTCCAAGGACTGATAACATGATTATCCCATGCGGAGGGATCAAAAACATAATTTTCCCATTTAAAAAAGAAGCGTGGATTCTCTGACAGGGTCGGGCTGTGCGCCGGATCGAGGGTGAAACGACGTCATTTTGGGCTTGGACTCAGACGCCCAGAATGACGCATTTTTAATCAATAACAATTCATTTGGCTGAGTTTTATAAAGAAAAAGAGAGAGAGTGATGGTTTGAAGCTTCCTGACTGGCCTGGAGCCGCCGCCGTGGGTCGTCGCCGATCGATGGCGGAGCGCCACCACCCACGGCGGTTTAAATCACCAAAATTATCCCCGAGGTATGTTTTTTCTCTCCCTAACTTTGATTCTAATGTTAGTTTCTTTCAAAACTCTCAATATATTTGTAGATCTAAGAAACACCGAAGCGTTTTGTGAGAAAAAACCAATATTTACCTTTTCTTTATTATCTTCGAATCACTCGGTTTTTTTTCAAAATCTTTTTTTATTTAATCGAACCTCAAAAAAACATCATTTTTACAGATTTATTTGGGTTTTTATACCCCCTCTGATACATGCATTTGAAATAAAAAATAATAGCAAGTTGTTTATTGATTTGATCTTGCTTTTCTGTTCTTGCAGGTCTGACTTGGACGGTGGTAGGCGGTGGCCGACGCGCATGGCCACTGGTGTCGAGCGTGGCAGCAACGCACGCCGAGATTGGATGGGAAAGAGCGGCATCGGCACTTACTAGGCTAGGGTTTTTGGTTTTGAATATTAGGTAGGGGTATCTTTGAGTTTTGGGTTATCAGATTAGGTTTGTTGGGTATTGTATTGGGTATATGGGTTAATGAAATGGGTTTGGTTTGTGGGTCAAAATGGGTATTAGGTTTAATAATTAGGTAGCGGTTGTTTTTAATTTGGGTTTGGGTTTTAATTGGGTTTAGGTTGCATTTTAATTGGACTCAAAGGCCCAGACAAAATAGGTTACTACAGCTTTACTGTATGGACCTTTTGTAGGATGGAAGAACTAATACCAATCTCGCTGCAGTTCTTTAAAAGCCTTCAGAAACCCGGGGGTTATATACTGAGGGGTGCTCATAATAATTTTGCATTTGATTTGCCATTTTTAATCAATGAATTTAGTCGTTGCTCATACGAAATTCCTCCAAATTGGTTGTTTATGGACACTCTTTCTCTTGCTCGCGAATTGATGAAGTCCGGAGGTTTCTCCCTCACCCTCTCTGTGTCTCTTTTATCGGCACGGTTTAGTTGTAAGTTAAAAGGTTGACATAAATTTTACTTACAGGATCCAACCTCCCTTCAGGAACATCCTTACAAGCACTCCGAGAGCACTACAGAATTCCATTAGTTGGTTCAGCACACAGAGCCATGTCTGATGTAAGACCTTAGCAATGATCCTACAGATGTTGACATTTGACTTGAAACTCTCACTCCCGAACTTGTTACGAGATCATGCACCGCCTCGGAATATGTGAACAATAAAAGGAAAGAGTTGAGCCTTGGTTTCAGGTTTGTAATCCTGTGCTTAAATTACTTGTTGTATTCCTTAAACCCATTCTTACCAATAAAATGCTAAGCTGCATTTTCTATTCAATCTCTATGTGTATCATGTACCCTTACCTTTCCAATAAGTAAACATCATTTACTGATACGAGTGATCATTAGTTTTTACTTCTTCTTTTTTTAAATCCAAAGAAATTATACACGTATACCTTCTATATATAATGGAAACATTAAACGGGGATGAATAAATTTCTATACCTCCTTTTGCTTCCCGAGGCACTTCAAATGAGTGGATTGTTTTCTTTCAATTCAAAGCTCCATTGAAAGGTTCTGAAGGTCCGTAGGAAAGTGACCTATGCCATAAGAAAAACCTGAGAATGAAAGCAATGTAAACAAAAAGCACTAGCAAATTACCGAATAAAATGTTAATTTATTCCATTTAATAACATAAAATCAAATCAAAAGTAAAATTGAATTTAATGACATAATTCTAATGTCTTGTTATTTTATATATATAAAAGGATATTTTTATAATTATTCTAGGTTGGTGAATTCTCCCTAAATCCAAATAGGATTGTAAACGAACCGAACGTTCAGTGAACCGTTCGGCCGGAAGTTCGTTTATTTATTGAACGAACGAATATGAACAATATTTTTTGTTCGTTTAGTTAAATGAACGGACATGAACAAATGACTCGTTCGTTCATTTAAGTTCGTGAACGTTCGGTAGTTCGTTCTTTTATGTTCGTTTAAATTTATTCTCATATGTCTATTTATATATATTATTTTTCATAACAAAAATATTATAATTAAAAAAGGTTTAAAAATATATTAAAAATATTAAATAAAATGAAAAAAATTAAACAATACTTAATATACGAGATTTCAGAGTTCTTAAGAAAAAAATTAAACAATATTATTACAGGTGTAATATAAATCAAGAAGAAATGCAGAGAAGGGAGTAGAAAAGAGATAGATTAGAGAAAAATCGGTTCACAGATTCAACATAACCTTGCTTTATAAGCTATTCATTATTTATAGAGTACTCTTTAGCTATTGCCTCGGTTTGCTAACTCTCGGTTGCTACCTCAGTCATGGTGTTCTTGACATTGCCTTCCCCAAATTCTGGAAGGTTCTGCTTAGGATTTTCCTCGTTGAATTCTGCTTGGTCGAGCAAGAGAGGTAGCAAAGTGACTTGCTGCAGTGTTTGTCCGGTAGTATCCCAAATTTTTGGTTAGTGACCAAAACAAAAAATTTGAAAGTTTGGTAGTCAAAGTATAAATTTTGGAAAAGTTTAGGGACTAAATTGTAATTTCTAAAAGTTATGTATTTTAGTCCCGTAAATGAATAGTTCACCCCCAAGAATGATGTTTTCGTGTTACTCGGATTTTTGTACGGAGTTTGTATTAGTGTCTATAAATCGATAAAGTTTGGAAAAATATTCGAATAATCGGATCGAATCAAACATTCAAGATATTTTAAAGGATGATAAGGAAAGGTTAAAAATGTCATTTCTATGTCTTAAAATGGTAGGATTTAACATGGACCATTGGATTAAAGTAGATTTTTCCAAGTTAAATACTAGCCGTTGGATGAAAAATGGCAAGATGGTAATTTTGGAAATTTCCAAGGGCAAAGTTGGTAATCACTAACTCCTTGGTATATTTTTGACCCTTGGACGAGTAGGTTGACATGTGGCAAGTTTTGGAACATTGGATTACAAGGGTAAAATGGTCATTAGGCATTAAAATGAATTATAAATTCATTTTAATTATATTAGATGACAAAGCCAAATTGAAGAAATATGAAATTTCAAGACATTTCTTCACTCATCTTCCCATTTTCGAGTACTCCTCCAAAGGTAACAGAAATTTTTCTTTTGGATTTTTAAGCTTAATTGATTGGATTTGTGGTTTAGATATGAAATAAGAAATTGTTCTTCATTGAATTCCCTATCATTTGGTATAAGTTTTGCTTGGTTTCCATGCTTCTAAGTTGATGTTGATGTTGATGATTAGGGTGGATGAAGGACATGTTGGAATATTATGTTTTAAAGGTTGTTTCATGTTGGAAATAAGGTTCTGATGTTGTTTCTATGTTGGAAGTGATGAAAACTCCATGAAAAATTGCTTAGGAACTTTTCGGCAATATTGAGAAATTTAGGGGAAATTATTGCAAAAATTATTTTGATGATGGAAATGATAGGAATGATGTTCTACATGCTTGATTTTGTTATTTGGATGAAGAATGGTTCATTTTCTTGAAAAGAAAATTTAGGGTTTATATTAATGTTTGGAATTTTAGGACATGATTGAAGGAAGATTGGTTTCATGTGCTGATATAAGGTGATTAGAATGAAAATCCCTAATTAGATTGTATTAGGGATTAAATTGTAAACTTTGTAAAGTTTAGGGATTTGATTATTGAGCTTGTAAGTGAGGAATATTATATTGGAGAATTAATTCAAGTGATTTGAATATTGATTTTAAAGCTCAAATCAATATTTGGGATTGATAGGATCATTCGGCTACTTTAGGGACCAAAGTGAAAGATTTTTAAAGTTTGGGTCTTAAAGTGTAAAGGATGAAAAATGTAAGGACTAGACTTGAAATTTATGGTTGGAAGTTTAAAGAGTCCTTAGGGACTAAAATAAGTATTTTGGTAAAAGTTGAAGATTTTAAGAGAGGTGTAATAAAATGTAATAATATAGAAAGTTTTATCGGATCAATTTTATGCATAATGGATAGTTATTTTAATTACTTTCCATTATTATATATGGGAAGGATATGTACTAACATATACTTGGAATGGTATATGTTATTTTTAATGTAGATCTCGATATAAACCAAGGTCGTTTCAGCAAAAAAGAAAAAGAAAAAGATCATAAGTGAAATCGAGCAGCGAAGTTAATATTATCAAGGCTAAGGTGAGTGCATACATGTATTTAAAAGTATGTTTATTAACATACATATTTTAAGGAGAGTTTTAATAAGTCAACCTAAAAGGTAAATATTTTTATATAGCATAACATGTTTTGCATGATACAGTATTTTACTGATTTAGAGATTATGGCATATCATTATGCTTACAAATGGTTTATAGCATGATATAAATGACAAGCTATTTTATATAGTTTTTAAATGGCATGTATACCATGAATTATATAGAACATATTGGAGTATGAACTGCTCCATTATGAACATGTTTTACTTGATATAAATTGTTATTGGGTTGCTTGCCATTTTACAGGAATTATTTTAAGTTGCCCTTGGTAGTATAATATTAAGTTGGACAATATTGTGGTATACCATTAGAGTCTTACAGTCATCTGACACTTCATTGTGTCCTACAGTTATTCGACACTTAAATGTGTCCACAGTTTATAGAAAATGATAGTACTTTTAAAGTACGCGACTCGTTTACTAGTCACTTGATATTTACCTTGGGCTATATGATTATATAATACAACTATATGATCTCATATACAGATATTCCTGCATTACAGATTATATGATTTAATGATTATCATGCTCTTGAAAGTATCATGCATTACAAAGTATTTTATATATGTTCTCATCTTATGCCTCACTGAGTTATACTCAGCGTGTATTTTTGGTTATACACGTAGGTAAACGAAATTATGAGCGGACGACTTTTGCATCACTTTCTTTCTTGGGAGTACAGAATCGACAGGTTAAATTTTAGTATTTATGACATCCATGTTTTGTAGATTTAGAAGTGGCATGTTCTAGATAAACCTGTCTTTTTGTTAAAATACTTCAACCGATTTGTAATAGTGTTATAAACCTTTCATAGAGGTTAAACGTATTTACTGCTTATTGTTTTTATATGTTTTGAAATAATTATATTATTTTCGTAAAAAAATTATGTTATTTCTAAATTAAACAAAGTTAAGCGTGCTTGGATTACAGAAATCCTAGGATGGGTGACCACTTGAGAAGTTATTTTAAAAATTTTAAATTACCCCAGTTTTTAGTTCAAAGATATTTTTAAAAGCTTGTAACATCTTTAACTCGTGTTTGATGTACGGATACTGGAAAGGGGTGTTACATTTATTGGTATCAGAGCTACAGGTTTAGTCAGTTCTAAGCTAACTTGAACTCGATAAAAGTGTCAAAGTGTGTACATGCCACTAGGATGTCGTATTTACTTGAAAATGATACTTGTTTGATCAATGCAATTGCTTATTAGTTTAAGTATATGTTATGAGTACAGATGTCGGAGGGAATCGGATCCCGACATGCTACTCAACAAGTGGGGCCTAAAAATGCTCGAGAATTCATGGAGGAAGTACAACAGCCTATACAATAGGGGGCTGGTGCACCTGTACAGGAAATGTCGGTGCAAGATCGGGGTACATTTCTGCAAGCCCTATACGCGATAATTAATAGACCTCTTCGAGTTTTCTTTCCTAAAGAGTTAAAGAAGCTGTATGCTCCTGATTTTCGAGGCAACATTGATGGAGACCCTATGTCAGCAGACTTTTGGTTAAATGATATACAGACAATGTTGGCCCGGATTGAGTGTGATGATCAAGGAAAGTTGGAAGGAGTTGTTTCCTTATTGAGAGAGCAAGCACTAGTATGGTGGAATAATGTCACTGCTCGTGTACGAGAAGAAGTGAACTGGCAATTTTTCCTTCGTGAGTTTAGAAGGAAATATATTGGAGATGCATTTATTCGAGAGATGAGACAGAGGCTTCTAGACCTTAAACATGGAGATCGCTCGGCTTATGAATACGAGTGCGAGTTCAATAGATTGTGTAGGTTTGCCTCTAAATTGCTACCGGATGAGAGAGCCATCATTGACAGCTTTATAAGTGGATTAAATGCTTGATATCAAGAGGTATTGGTAGCATTTACTCCCAGGGATTTCCAAGATGCAGTTAACAGAGCTAAAGCAATGGAAAATGTCCGAGATAAAGCTGAAAAAGAATCACAGAGCCAGAAAAAAGTACGGAAACATTTTTTGCGTCGCAATCATCAAAGCGGGGCAAAGGATATTCGCAACAGGAGAGATCAGGATTTTCAGCACCTCGAGGACAATCAAGTCAGGTTGGAAAGTCCAAAAACACTTCGATATCAGTGAAAGGCTCTAGAAAAAAATAAGGACCTTCCCAATGCAAGTTTTGTAACCGAAAACATCATGGAGAGTTTCGAATGATCACATGATCTTGTTTCCATTGTGGTGAAATGGGACATTTTATGCATGATTTTCCAAGTCGATGTGACAGATCAGTTCAGACTGAAAAATCTATTGGGATGCAAAGAGGCAAAGGTCATGGGTCTGCAGGATCATATAGAGTGGACTCTAGAAAGGAGACTGAAGCTTTGATGGGTCGAGACAATAGAGCTTCAGCAAGGGTATATCACATCCGTACACATGATGACAGAGATGACAGAGATGACAGAGAAGAACCTGACATTGTTGCAGTATTTTTCAACTCTATGGTCAACCTGCAATTGTTTTGATAGATACTGGATCTACACACTCATATGTTAGTTCAAAGTTAGTTAGGGAAAGAGAAATTCCTTTAGAACTAACTCAGAGTGATGTGATAGCCATAAACCCCCTAGGCCAAAGTGCTCGGGTAACTAAAGTAAGTAGGAAATGCCCGCTTAATGTTCAGGGAATTGAATTCCCAGCTGACTTGTTAGAGCTGCCATTTAGTGATCTTGAGATTATTTTGGGAATGGATTGGCTTCATGCCTATGATGCTACAGTAAGGTGTCGCCAACAGCGATTGATTTTAAGGGCTACAGATGGCACATAGATTATAGTATTGGGTGAAGGGTCTCAATTTATAAAGAATGTGATTTCGGCTTTTAAAGCCAAAAAAACTATTGGAGCGAGGTTGTAAGGCTTTCCTAGCCCATGTAGTGTATACTAAAAAGATTAATAATGACCTCAGTGCGATTCCAACAGGTCGATATTTTCTTGAGGTGTTTCTGGAAGAGTTACCAAGATTACCTCCAGAGAGAGAAGTACAGTTTGGAATTGAGGTTATTCCTGGTACTGAGCCAATATCCAAGACTCCATATAGAATGGCACCTGCAGAATTGAGGGAGTTAAAATCACAGTTTTAGGAGTTACTCGATAGAGGATTTATACGTCCTAGTACATCACCATTTGGAGCTCCGGTGTTATTTGTCAAAAAGAAAGATGGTTCGCTGTGACTGTGCATTAATTACCGACAGCTGAACAAGATGACCATAAAGAAGTATCCATTGCCGAGAATAGAATATTTATTTGATCAACTAAAAGGAGCAACAGTATTTTCTAAGATTGATCTTTGGTCTGGTTATTATCAATTGAAAGTCAAGGAGGAAGATATCCCAAAAATAGCGTACCGAATGTGGTACGAGCATTATGAATTTGTAGTGATGCCATTTGGTCTAACAAATTCTCCATGAGCATTTATGGATTTAATGAATTGAGTACTTCAGCCGTATCTCAATCGGTTTGTCGTAGTCTTCATTGATGATATATTAGTAAACTCGAAGACTAAAAAAGATCATGATGCACATTTAAGAATAGTGTTATAGATTTTGAGGGAGAAGAAACTGTATGCTAAGCTCTCAAAATGCGAGTTTTGGTTATCTGAAGTGGCTTTCTTGGGTCACATTGCTTCAGCTGAAGGAATTCGAGTGGATCCTAAAAAGATACAATCTATTGTGGAGTGGAAGGTTCCCAAGAATATTACCGAGGTTCGTAGTTTCTTGGGACTTGCTGGATATTATCAAAGGTTTGTGAAAAACTTTTTGATGATAGCTGTTCCACTTAAAAAGTTATTGAGAAAAGATGTTCTATTTGTTTGGACTGAAAAGTGTCAAGAAAGTTCTGATCAGTTAAAGAAAATTTTGACAGAAGCTCTAGTTTTAGTACATCCGAAATCAGGAAAGGAGTTTACTTTGTACACTGATGCATCTCATAATGGATTGGGGTGCGTATTAATACAAGAGGGAAATGTGATTGCTTATGCTTCCCGACATTTAAAACCCCATAAAAGGAAATATCTTACTCATGATTTAGAGCCGGTAGATGTAGTCTTTGCTCTAAAAGTATGGCGACGTTATCTTTATGGTGAATGTTGTCACGTTTATATTGATCATAAGATTTTAAAATATTTGATGACGCAGAAAGAATTGAATCTACGGCAACGAAGGTGGTTGGAATTGATAAAAATTATGATCTTATCATTGATTACCACCCAAGCCGAGCAAATGTTGTAGCAGATGCCTTGAGTCGGAAAATATTTGCTATATTACGAGCTTTAAATGCACAATTAGAGGGGAGACCAGATGGTTCGTTATTAGTGGAGCTACATTTAAGATCATCATTGCTAGATTGGATCAAAGAAAGTCAATATCAAGATAAGGAGTGTATAGCAAAGATGAAACAAGTGGAATCCGGTGAAATTAAAGATTTCGAGATTAAAGCTGATGGATGCCTCTATTACAAAGATAGAGTATATATTCTTGAAGATGTCGAGTTAAAGCGAGATTTGCTCTCTGAAGCAGACTACAGTCCTTTGACTTTGCACCTTGGAGGAAATAAAATGTATCAAGATTTGAAAAGTCGATACCGGTGGCCTGGTATGAAAAGAATGATAACAGAGTTTGTTGCCAAGTTTTTGACTTGTCAACAGGTAAAAGCTGAACATCAAGTGCCATCAGGAAAGTTACAACCTATTTATTCTGCAGTGGAAGTGGGATAGAGTTACTATGGATTTTGTGACAGGACTACATTGACCCCTAACAAGAAGGATTCTATCTGGGTAATAATGGACAGATTAACCAAATCTGCTCATTTTATACCAATTAGAACGGATTATCAAATATGCTGAGCTGTATATCAAGGAATAGTTCGATCGCATGGAGTGCCAATATATATAGTATCAGACCGAGATCCAAAGTTTACATCAAGATTTTGGAAAGCATTACACATAGCTTTAGGGACACGATTGAACTTTAGTACTGCATTTCATCCTCAAACCGATGGTGATGTAAAAAGAACAATCCAAATCTTTGGAAGATATGTTAAGAGCTTGCATAATTGAATTTGAAGGATCATGGGAAAAGTATTTACCGCTAGCAGAATTTGCTTACAATAATAGTTATCAGGCAAGTATTCAAATGGCACTTTATGAAGCCCTCTATGGTCGAAAGTGCAGATCACCATTAAATTGGTTTGAATTACATGATCGCAAGCTGATTAAAAATATTTGTTGATAGAAATGGAAGACAAAAGTCTTATGCAAACTTAAAAGAAAAGATATTCAATTTGAGGTTGGAGAAAAAGTATTTTTGAAAGTCTCTCATTGGAAGAAAATAATGTGTTTCAGGCGTAAAGGAAAACTAAGTCCCAAGTACATTGGACCATATGAAATTTTAAAGAAATTTGGGCCTGTGGCATATCAGTTAGCTCTTCCACCAGAGATGAGTAAAATTCATGACATTTTCCATGTTTCGATGCTCCGGAGATATAGATCAGATTCATCACTTGTGATTGTACCAGAGGAAATTGAGTTGCAATCAGATTTGATATATGAAGAAGAACCAGTAAGGATACTAGAGTATGGTGTCAAAGAATTAAGAAACAAGAAAATATCATTGGTAAAAGTCCTTTGGCGCAATCACAAGGTGGAAGAAACGACATGGGAAACTAAGGATGCAATGGAAAAATAGTATCCACACCTATTTAAAACAGGTACTTTTTGAAAATTCAAGGACGAATTTTATTAAGGGGAGAATTGTAATATCCCAAATTTTTGGTTAGTGACCAAAACAAAATTTTTGAAAGTTTGGTTGTCAAAGTATAAATTTTGGAAAAGTTCAAGGACTAAATTGTAATTTCTAAAAGTTATGTATTTTAGTCCCGTAAATGAATAGTTTACCCCCAAGAATGATGTTTTTGTGTTACTCAGATTTTTCGTACGGAGTTTGTATTAGTGGCTATAGAGCGATAAAGTTTGGAAAAATATTGGCAAAGGTTAAAAATTTCATTTCCATGTCTTCAAATGGTAGGATTTAACATGGACCATTGGATTAAAGTAGATTTGCCCATGTTAAATACTAGCCATTGGATGAAAAATGGCAAGATGTTAATTTTGGAAATTTCTAAGGGCAAAGCTGGTAATCACTAACTCCTTGGTATATTTTTGACCCTTGGATGAGTAGGTAGACATGTGGCAAGTTTTGGAACATTGGATTACAAGGGTAAAAAGGTCATTAGACATTAAAATGAATTTTAAATTCATTTTAATTATATTAGATGACAAATGGCCAAATTGAAGAAATATGAAATTTCAAGACATTTCTTCACTCATCTTCTCATTTTTTGAGTACTCCTCCAAAGGTAAGAGAAAATTTTCTTTTGGATTTTTAAGTTTATTGGATTGGATTTGTGGTTTAGATATGAAATAAGAAATTGTTCTTCATTGAATTCCATATCATTTGGTATAAGTTTTGCTTGGTTTCCATGCTTCTAAGTTGATGTTGATGATTAGGGTGGATGAAGGACATGTTGGAATATTATGTTTTAAAGGTTGTTCATGTTGGAAATAAGGTTGTGATGTTGTTTCTATGTTGGAAGTGATGAAAATTCCATGAAAAATTGCTTAGGAACTTTTCGGCAATATTGAGAAATTTAGGGGAAATTATTGCAAAAATTATTTTGATGATGGAAATGATAGGAATGATGTTCTACATGCTTGATTTTGTTATTTGGATGAACAATGGTTCATGTTCTTGAAAAGAAGAAATAGGGTCTATATTAAAGTTTGAAATTTTAGGACTTTATTGAAGGAAGATTGGTTTCATGTGTTGATATAAGGTGATTAGAATGAAAATCCCTAATTATATTGTATTATGGATTAAATTGTAAACTTTGTAAAGTTTAGGGATTTGATTTTTGAGCTTGTAAGTGAAGAATATTATATTAGAGAATTAATTCAAGTGATTCGAATATTGATTTTGAAGCTCAAATCAATATTTGGGATTGATAGGATCATTCGGCTACTTTAGGGACCAAAGTGAAAGATTTTTAAAGTTTGGGTCCTAAAGTGCAAAGGATGAAAAATGTAAGGACTAGACTTGAAATTTATGGTTGAAGCTTAAAAGAGTCCTTAGGGACTAAAATAAGTATTTTGGTAAAAGTTGAATATTTGAAGAGGATGTATAAAAATGTGATTGAATATAGAAAGTTTTATCGGATCAATTTATGCATAATGGATAGTTATTTTAATTACTTTCCATTATTATATATGGGATGGATATGTACTAACATATACTTGGAATGATATATGTTATTTTTAATGTAGATCTCGATATAAACCAAGGTCGTTTCGGAAGAAAAGGAAAAGAAAAGGATCAGAAGTGAAATCGAGTAGCGAAGTTAATATTATCAAGGCTAAGGTGAGTGCATACACGTATTTAAAAGTATTTTATTAACACACATATTTTAAGGAGACTTGTAATAAGTCAACCTAAAAGGTAAAGATTTTTATATAGCATAACATGTTTTGCATGATACAGTATTTTACTGATTTAAAGATTATGGCATATCTTTATGCTTACAAATGGTTTAGAGCATGATATATATGACAAGCTATTTTAGATATTTTTTAAATGGCATGTATACCATTAATTGTATAGAACATATTGGAGTATGAACTGCTCCAGTATGAATATGTTTTACATAATATAAATTGTTATTGGGT
Source organism: Hibiscus mutabilis (assembly GCA_019671005.1). Lineage (NCBI taxonomy): Eukaryota > Viridiplantae > Streptophyta > Magnoliopsida > Malvales > Malvaceae > Hibiscus > Hibiscus mutabilis. The sequence continues at coordinate 10,305,993 of CM033753.1, read as the reverse complement.
TGCTTGCCATTTTGCAGGAATTATTTTAAGTTGCCCTTGGTAGTATAATATTAAGTTTGACAATATTGTGGTATACCATTAGAGTCTTACAGTCATCTGACACTTCATTGTGTCCTACAGTCATCTGACACTTCATTGTGTCTAACACTTCATTATGTCCTACAGTTATTCGACATTTAAATGAGTCCACAGTTTACAGAAAAGGATAGTACTTTTAAAGTACACGACTCGTTTATTAGTCACTTGATATTTAGCTTGGGCTATATGATTACAGAGTACAACTATATGATCTCATATACAGATATTCATGCATTACAGATTATATGATTTAATGATTATCATGCTCTTGAAAGTATCATGCATTACAAAGTATTTTATATATGTTCTCATCTTATGCCTCACTGAGTTACACTCAGCGTGTATTTTTGGTTATGCACGTACGTAAACGAAATTAGGAGCGGACGACTTTTGCATCACTTTCTCTGTTGGGAGTACAGAATCGACAAGTTAAATTTCAGTACTTATGACATCCATGTTTTGTATATTTAGTAGTGGCATGTTCTAGATAAACCTATATTTTTGTTAAAATACTTCAACTAGATATGTAATAGTGTTATAAACCTTTCATAGAGGTTAAACGCATTTACTGCTTATTATTATTATTATTATATGTTTTGAAATGATTATATTATTTACGTAAAAAGTTTTACTATCGGGTATTAAATTATTATTTTATTCCTAAATTAAACAAAGTTAAGCGTGCTTGGATTAGAAAATCCTAGTATGGGTGACCACTTGGGAAGTTATTTTTAAAATTTTAAACTACCCTGTGTTTTAGTTCAAAGATATTTTAAAAGCTGTGAGCATATTTAACTCGTGTTCGATGTACGGATATGGGAAAGGGGTGTTAAATATATAAAACACCTATCACCTAGCTTGGAAAGATTAAATCGAGTGATGAGATGTCACGTTGACCACCAAATTGACTTTAATTAAAATTAGAAAAATTTACATGTATTTTTAAATCTTTTGAATTTCTAGATGCATTATCGATTATAACCCCTCGATCCAGCCCTAGTCGCTTGACTCGTACCAAGAGAATAACATTAGGTTTGTCGTAGTAACCCCAAACTAAATAACTAAAACTTAGGTCCATTTTTTCTTTTATCTTTTCTAGATACAACATTAGATCCTAAGTCGTGCATACAAGCAGTGGTCAAATTTACAATCAAATCGGACATCATATTGACATCCAATTTCGCACACGAGCGTTCTAGAGACCAAGACATAACTATGGAAAATTATAGAGACTTAATTAAATTTCAAGTTATCAATCTTAAATTAATCAAGTGTCATGATAACACGTGAATTTTCATATCAAACGAACCATCCGAACATATTTAATTAACATACGAACAAACAGGGACCAGAATGTAAAGAGTCTAAAACATTTCATTAAACCAACTGCCATAACTGCCTTGCGTACCAATACACGAGATTCTTGAACTGATACAGAATGGCGCGTAATAGTATGCTAGCCCGTGTACCGAACCTGGAAATTCTAGTAGCAAAAGGTCGTACTGGTACGGCTCGCACTGTACCGGTACCCAGGCAAAAATTTCACTTCCCAGGTCTGGTGCTTGGAAGTGGCTAGCGAACCGCTTTTCTTTTCCGGCCGCTTTACTATGCACACTTGCTTGGAAGTAGCTATCAAACCTCTTTTCTTTTTCAGTCGCTTTACTATGCATACTTGCTTGAAAGTGGCTAGCGAACCTTGTCTTTTTCGGTCACTTTACTATACGCACTTGCTTGGAAGTGGCTAGCGAACATCTTTTCTTTTTCGATCGTTTTACTATGCGCACTTGCTTGAAAGTTGCTAGCGAACCTTTTATTTTCTGGTCATTTTACTATACACACTTGCTTGGAAGTGGCTAGCGAACTTTTCTTTTCCGGTCGCTTTACTATACACACTTGTTTGGAAGTGGCTAGCGAACCTCTTTTTTTCCGATCACTTTACGATGCATACTTTTTTGGAAGTGGCTAGCGAACTTTTTCTTTTTCGGACACCTTACTATGCGTACTTTCTTGGAAATGGTTAGAGAATCTCTTTTCTTTTTCGGTCGCTTTACTATGCACACTTTCTTGGAAGTGGCTAGCGAACCTCTTTTCTTTTCGATCGCTTTACTATGCACACTTGCTTGGAAGTGGCTAGCTTAACCTCTTTTCTTTTCAATTGCTTTACTATGCACACTTGCTTGGAAGTGGCTAGTGAACTCTTTTTTTCTTTTCGGTGGCTTTACTATGCAACTTTGCTTGAAAGTGGCTAGTGAACCTTTTCTTTTTCGATCGCTTTACTATAAGTACTTTCTTGGAAGTGGCTAGCGAACCCTTTATTTTGGATTTAATGAGCATTTATGGATTTAATGAATTGAGTACTTCAGCCGTATCTCAATCGGTTTGTCGTAGTCTTCATTGATGATATATTAGTAAACTCGAAGACTAAAAAAGATCATGATGCACATTTAAGAATAGTGTTATAGATTTTGAGGGAGAAGAAATTGTATGCTAAGCTCTCAAAATGCGAGTTTTGGTTATCTGAAGTGGCTTTCTTGGGTCACATTGCTTCAGCTGAAGGAATTCGAGTGGATCCTAAAAAGATACAATCTATTGTGGAGTGGAAGGTTCCCAAGAATATTACCGAGGTTCGTAGTTTCTTGGGACTTGCTGGATATTATCAAAGGTTTGTGAAAAACTTTTTGATGATAGCTGTTCCACTTAAAAAGTTATTGAGAAAAGATGTTCTATTTGTTTGGACTGAAAAGTGTCAAGAAAGTTCTGATCAGTTAAAGAAAATTTTGACAGAAGCTCTAGTTTTAGTACATCCGAAATCAGGAAAGGAGTTTACTTTGTACAGTGATGCATCTCATAATGGATTGGGGTGCGTATTAATACAAGAGGGAAATGTGATTGCTTATGCTTCCCGACATTTAAAACCTCATAAAAGGAAATATCTTACTCATGATTTAGAGCCGGTAGATGTAGTCTTTGCTCTAAAAGTATGGCGACGTTATCTTTATGGTGAATGTTGTCACGTTTATATTGATCATAAGATTTTAAAATATTTGATGACGCAGAAAGAATTGAATCTACGGCAACGAAGGTGGTTGGAATTGATAAAAATTATGATCTTATCATTGATTACCACCCAAGCCGAGCAAATGTTGTAGCAGATGCCTTGAGTCGGAAAAATATTTGCTATATTACGAGCTTTAAATGCACAATTAGAGGGGAGACCAGATGGTTCGTTATTAGTGGAGCTACATTTAAGATCATCATTGCTAGATTGGATCAAAGAAAGTCAATATCAAGATAAGGAGTGTATAGCAAAGATGAAACAAGTGGAATCCGGTGAAATTAAAGATTTTGAGATTAAAGTGATGGATGCCTCTATTACAAAGATAGAGTATATATTCTTGAAGATGTCGAGTTAAAGCGAGATTTGCTCTCAAGCGGACTACAGATCCTTTGACTTTGCACCTTGGAGGAAATAAAATGTATCAAGATTTGAAAAGTCGATACGGTGGCACGGTATGAAAAGAATGATAACAGAGTTTGTTGCCAAGTTTTTGACTTGTCAACAGGTAAAAGCTGAACATCAAGTGCCATCAGGAAAGTTACAACCTATTTATTCCGCAGTGGAAGTGGGATAGAGTTACTATGGATTTTGTGACAGGACTACATTGACCCTAACAAGAAGGATTCTATCTGGGTAATAATGGACAGATTAACCAAATCTGCTCATTTTATACCAATTAGAACGGATTATCAAATATGCTGAGCTGTATATCAAGGAATAGTTCGATCGCATGGAGTGCCAATATATATAGTATCAGACCGAGATCCAAAGTTTACATCAAGATTTTGGAAAGCATTACACATAGCTTTAGGGACACGATTGAACTTTAGTACTGCATTTCATCCTCAAACCGATGGTCAGTCAGAAAGAACAATCCAAATACTGGAAGATATGTTAAGAGCTTGCATAATTGAATTTGAAGGATCATGGGAAAAGTATTTACCGCTAGCAGAATTTGCTTACAATAATAGTTATCAGGCAAGTATTCAAATGGCACTTTATGAAGCCCTCTATGGTCGAAAGTGCATATCACCATTAAATTGGTTTGAATTACATGATCGCAAGCTGATTAAACCATATTTGTTGATAGAAATGGAAGACAAAAGTCTTATGCAAACTTAAAAAGAAAAGATATTCAATTTGAGGTTGGAGAAAAAGTATTTTTGAAAGTCTCTCATTGGAAGAAAATAATGTGTTTCAGGCGTAAAGGAAAACTAAGTCCCAAGTACATTGGACCATATGAAATTTTAAAGAAATTTGGGCCTGTGGCATATCAGTTAGCTCTTCCACCAGAGATGAGTAAAATTCATGACATTTTCCATGTTTCGATGCTCCGGAGATATAGATCAGATTCATCACTTGTGATTGTACCAGAGGAAATTGAGTTGCAATCAGATTTGATATATGAAGAAGAACCAGTAAGGATACTAGAGTATGGTGTCAAAGAATTAAGAAACAAGAAAATATCATTGGTAAAAGTCCTTTGGCGCAATCACAAGGTGGAAGAAACGACATGGGAAACTAAGGATGCAATGGAAAAATAGTATCCACACCTATTTAAAACAGGTACTTTTTGAAAATTCAAGGACGAATTTTATTAAGGGAGAATTGTAATATCCCAAATTTTTGGTTAGTGACCAAAACAAAATTTTTGAAAGTTTGGTTGTCAAAGTATAAATTTTGGAAAAGTTCAAGGACTAAATTGTAATTTCTAAAAGTTATGTATTTTAGTCCCGTAAATGAATAGTTTACCCCCAAGAATGATGTTTTTGTGTTACTCAGATTTTTCGTACGGAGTTTGTATTAGTGGCTATAGAGCGATAAAGTTTGGAAAAATATTGGCAAAGGTTAAAAATTTCATTTCCATGTCTTCAAATGGTAGGATTTAACATGGACCATTGGATTAAAGTAGATTTGCCCATGTTAAATACTAGCCATTGGATGAAAAATGGCAAGATGTTAATTTTGGAAATTTCTAAGGGCAAAGCTGGTAATCACTAACTCCTTGGTATATTTTTTGACCCTTGGATGAGTAGGTAGACATGTGGCAAGTTTTGGAACATTGGATTACAAGGGTAAAAGGTCATTAGACATTAAAATGAATTTTAAATTCATTTTAATTATATTAGATGACAAATGGCCAAATTGAAGAAATATGAAATTTCAAGACATTTCTTCACTCATCTTCATTTTTTGAGTACTCCTCCAAAGGTAAGAGAAAATTTTCTTTTGGATTTTTAAGTTTATTGATTGGATTTGTGGTTTAGATATGAAATAAGAAATTGTTCTTCATTGAATTCCATATCATTTGGTATAAGTTTTGCTTGGTTTCCATGCTTCTAAGTTGATGTTGATGATTAGGGTGGATGAAGGACATGTTGGAATATTATGTTTTAAAGGTTGTTCATGTTGGAAATAAGGTTGTGATGTTGTTTCTATGTTGGAAGTGATGAAAATTCCATGAAAAATTGCTTAGGAACTTTTCGCAATATTGAGAAATTTAGGGAAATTATTGCAAAAATTATTTTGATGATGGAAATGATAGGAATGATGTTCTACATGCTTGATTTTGTTATTTGGATGAACAATGGTTCATGTTCTTGAAAAGAAGAAATAGGGTCTATATTAAAGTTTGAAATTTTAGGACTTTATTGAAGGAAGATTGGTTTCATGTGTTGATATAAGGTGATTAGAATGAAAATCCCTAATTATATTGTATTATGGATTAAATTGTAAACTTTGTAAAGTTTAGGGATTTGATTTTTGAGCTTGTAAGTGAAGAATATTATATTAGAGAATTAATTCAAGTGATTCGAATATTGATTTTGAAGCTCAAATCAATATTTGGGATTGATAGGATCATTCGGCTACTTTAGGGACCAAAGTGAAAGATTTTTAAAGTTTGGGTCCTAAAGTGCAAAAGGATGAAAAATGTAAGGACTAGACTTGAAATTTATGGTTGGAAGCTTAAAAGAGTCCTTAGGGACTAAAATAAGTATTTTGGTAAAAGTTGAATATTTGAAGAGAGATGTATAAAAATGTGATTCGAATATAGAAAGTTTTATCGGATCAATTTTATGCATAATGGATAGTTATTTTAATTACTTTCCATTATTATATATGGGATGGATATGTACTAACATATACTTGGAATGATATATGTTATTTTTAATGTAGATCTCGATATAAACCAAGGTCGTTTCGGAAGAAAAGGAAAAGAAAAGGATCAGAAGTGAAATCGAGTAGCGAAGTTAATATTATCAAGGCTAAGGTGAGTGCATACACGTATTTAAAAGTATTTTATTAACATACATATTTTAAGGAGACTTGTAATAAGTCAACCTAAAAGGTAAAGATTTTTATATAGCATAACATGTTTTGCATGATACAGTATTTTACTGATTTAAAGATTATGGCATATCTTTATGCTTACAAATGGTTTAGAGCATGATATATATGACAAGCTATTTTAGATATTTTTTAAATGGCATGTATACCATTAATTGTATAGAACATATTGGAGTATGAACTGCTCCAGTATGAATATGTTTTACATAATATAAATTGTTATTGGGTTGCTTGCCATTTTGCAGGAATTATTTTAAGTTGCCCTTGGTAGTATAATATTAAGTTTGACAATATTGTGGTATACCATTAGAGTCTTACAGTCATCTGACACTTCATTGTGTCCTACGGTCATCTGACACTTCATTGTGTCTAACACTTCATTATGTCCTACAGTTATTCGACATTTAAATGAGTCCACAGTTTACAGAAAAGGATAGTACTTTTAAAGTACACGACTCGTTTATTAGTCACTTGATATTTAGCTTGGGCTATATGATTACAGAGTACAACTATATGATCTCATATACTGAGATATTCATGCATTACTGATTATATGATTTAATGATTATCATGCTCTTGAAAGTATCATGCATTACAAAGTATTTTATATATGTTCTCATCTTATGCCTCACTGAGTTACACTCAGCGTGTATTTTTGGTTATGCACGTACGTAAACGAAATTAGGAGCGGACGACTTTTGCATCACTTTCTCTGTTGGGAGTACAGAATCGACAAGTTAAATTTCAGTACTTATGACATCCATGTTTTGTATATTTAGTAGTGGCATGTTCTAGATAAACCTATATTTTTGTTAAAATACTTCAACTAGATATGTAATAGTGTTATAAACCTTTCATAGAGGTTAAACGCATTTACTGCTTATTATTATTATTATTATTATATGTTTTGAAATGATTATATTATTTACGTAAAAAGTTTTACTATCGGGTATTAAATTATTATTTTATTCCTAAATTAAACAAAGTTAAGCGTGCTTGGATTAGAAAATCCTAGTATGGGTGACCACTTGGGAAGTTATTTTTAAAATTTTAAACTACCCCAGGTTTTAGTTCAAAGATATTTTTAAAAGCCTGTAGCATATTTAACTCGTGTTCGATGTACGGATATGGGAAAGGGGTGTTAAATATATAAAACACCTATCACCTAGCTTGGAAAGATTAAATCGAGTGACAGATGTCACGTTGACCACCAAATTGACTTTAATTAAAATTAGAAAATTTACATGTATTTTTAAATCTTTTCGAATTTCTAGATGCATTATCAGTTATAACCCCCTCGATCCAGCCTAGTCGCTTGACTCGTACCAAGAGAATAACATTAGGTTTGTCGTAGTAACCCCAAACTAAATAACTAAAACTTAGGTCCATTTTTTCTTTTATCTTTTCTAGATACAACATTAGATCCTAAGTCGTGCATACAAGCAGTGGTCAAATTTACAATCAAATCGGACATCATATTGACATCCAATTTCGCACACGAGCGTTCTAGAGACCAAGACATAACTATGGAAAATTATAGAGACTTAATTAAATTTCAAGTTATCAATCTTAAATTAATCAAGTGTCATGATAACACGTGAATTTTCATATCAAACGAACCATCCGAACATATTTAATTAACATACGAACAAACAGGGACCAGAATGTAAAGAGTCTAAAACATTTCATTAAACCAATCGCCATAATCGCCTTTGCGTACCAATACACGAGATTCTTGAACTGATACAGAATGGCGCGTAATAGTATGCTAGCCCGTGTACCGAACCTGGAAATTCTAGTAGCAAAAGGTCGTACTGGTACGGCTCGCACTGTACCGGTACCCAGGCAAAAATTTCACTTCCCAGGTCTGGTGCTTGGAAGTGGCTAGCGAACCGCTTTTCTTTTCCGGCCGCTTTACTATGCACACTTGCTTGGAAGTAGCTATCAAACCTCTTTTCTTTTTCAGTCGCTTTACTATGCATACTTGCTTGAAAGTGGCTAGCGAACCTTGTCTTTTTCGGTCACTTTACTATACGCACTTGCTTGGAAGTGGCTAGCGAACATCTTTTCTTTTTCGATCGTTTTACTATGCGCACTTGCTTGAAAGTTGCTAGCGAACCTTTTATTTTCTGGTCATTTTACTATACACACTTGCTTGGAAGTGGCTAGCGAACTTTTCTTTTCCGGTCGCTTTACTATACACACTTGTTTGGAAGTGGCTAGCGAACCTCTTTTTTTCCGATCACTTTACGATGCATACTTTTTTGGAAGTGGCTAGCGAACTTTTTCTTTTTCGGACACCTTACTATGCGTACTTTCTTGGAAATGGTTAGAGAATCTCTTTTCTTTTTCGGTCGCTTTACTATGCACACTTTCTTGGAAGTGGCTAGCGAACCTCTTTTCTTTTTCGATCGCTTTACTATGCACACTTGCTTGGAAGTGGCTAGCGAACCTCTTTTCTTTTTCAATTGCTTTACTATGCACACTTGCTTGGAAGTGGCTAGTGAACCTCTTTTCTTTTCCGGTGGCTTTACTATGCAACTTTGCTTGAAAGTGGCTAGTGAACCTTTTCTTTTTCGATCGCTTTACTATAAGTACTTTCTTGGAAGTGGCTAGCGAACCCTTTATTTTGGATTTAATGAGCATTTATGGATTTAATGAATTGAGTACTTCAGCCGTATCTCAATCGGTTTGTCGTAGTCTTCATTGATGATATATTAGTAAACTCGAAGACTAAAAAAGATCATGATGCACATTTAAGAATAGTGTTATAGATTTTGAGGGAGAAGAAATTGTATGCTAAGCTCTCAAAATGCGAGTTTTGGTTATCTGAAGTGGCTTTCTTGGGTCACATTGCTTCAGCTGAAGGAATTCGAGTGGATCCTAAAAAGATACAATCTATTGTGGAGTGGAAGGTTCCCAAGAATATTACGAGGTTCGTAGTTTCTTGGGACTTCTTTGGATATTATCAAAGGTTTGTGAAAAACTTTTTGATGATAGCTGTTCCACTTAAAAAGTTATTGAGAAAAGATGTTCTATTTGTTTGGACTGAAAAGTGTCAAGAAAGTTCGATCGATTAAAGAAAATTTTTGTGAAGCTCTAGTTTTAGTACATCCGAAATCAGGAAAGGAGTTTACTTTGTACAGTGATGCATCTCATAATGGATTGGGGTGCGTATTAATACAAGAGGGAAATGTGATTGCTTATGCTTCCCGACATTTAAAACCTCATAAAAGGAAATATCTTACTCATGATTTAGAGCCGGTAGATGTAGTCTTTGCTCTAAAAGTATGGCGACGTTATCTTTATGGTGAATGTTGTCACGTTTATATTGATCATAAGATTTTAAAATATTTGATGACGCAGAAAGAATTGAATCTACGGCAACGAAGGTGGTTGGAATTGATAAAAATTATGATCTTATCATTGATTACCACCCAAGCCGAGCAAATGTTGTAGCAGATGCCTTGAGTCGAAAAATATTTGCTATATTACGAGCTTTAAATGCACAATTAGAGGGGAGACCAGATGGTTCGTTATTAGTGGAGCTACATTTAAGATCATCATTGCTAGATTGGATCAAAGAAAGTCAATATCAAGATAAGGAGTGTATAGCAAAGATGAAACAAGTGGAATCCGGTGAAATTAAAGATTTCGAGATTAAAGCTGATGGATGCCTCTATTACAAAGATAGAGTATATATTCTTGAAGATGTCGAGTTAAAGCGAGATTTGCTCTCTGAAGCAGACTACAGTCCTTTGACTTTGCACCTTGGAGGAAATAAAATGTATCAAGATTTGAAAAGTCGATACCGGTGGCCTGGTATGAAAAGAATGATAACAGAGTTTGTTGCCAAGTTTTTGACTTGTCAACAGGTAAAAGCTGAACATCAAGTGCCATCAGGAAAGTTACAACCTATTTATTCCGCAGTGGAAGTGGGATAGAGTTACTATGGATTTTGTGACAGGACTACATTGACCCCTAACAAGAAGGATTCTATCTGGGTAATAATGGACAGATTAACCAAATCTGCTCATTTTATACCAATTAGAACGGATTATCAAATATGCTGAGCTGTATATCAAGGAATAGTTCGATCGCATGGAGTGCCAATATATATAGTATCAGACCGAGATCCAAAGTTTACATCAAGATTTTGGAAAGCATTACACATAGCTTTAGGGACACGATTGAACTTTAGTACTGCATTTCATCCTCAAACCGATGGTCAGTCAGAAAGAACAATCCAAATACTGGAAGATATGTTAAGAGCTTGCATAATTGAATTTGAAGGATCATGGGAAAAGTATTTACCGCTAGCAGAATTTGCTTACAATAATAGTTATCAGGCAAGTATTCAAATGGCACTTTATGAAGCCCTCTATGGTCGAAAGTGCATATCACCATTAAATTGGTTTGAATTACATGATCGCAAGCTGATTAAACCATATTTGTTGATAGAAATGGAAGACAAAAGTCTTATGCAAACTTAAAAGAAAAGATATTCAATTTGAGGTTGGAGAAAAAGTATTTTTGAAAGTCTCTCATTGGAAGAAAATAATGTGTTTCAGGCGTAAAGGAAAACTAAGTCCCAAGTACATTGGACCATATGAAATTTTAAAGAAATTTGGGCCTGTGGCATATCAGTTAGCTCTTCCACCAGAGATGAGTAAAATTCATGACATTTTCCATGTTTCGATGCTCCGGAGATATAGATCAGATTCATCACTTGTGATTGTACCGGAGGAAATTGAGTTGCAATCAGATTTGATATATGAAGAAGAACCAGTAAGGATACTAGAGTATGGTGTCAAAGAATTAAGAAACAAGAAAATATCATTGGTAAAAGTCCTTTGGCGCAATCACAAGGTGGAAGAAACGACATGGGAAACTAAGGATGCAATGGAAAAATAGTATCCACACCTATTTAAAAGCAGTACTTTTTTGAAAATTCAAGGACGAATTTTATTAAGGGGAGAATTGTAATATCCCAAATTTTTGGTTAGTGACCAAAACAAAATTTTTGAAAGTTTGGTTGTCAAAGTATAAATTTTGGAAAAGTTCAAGGACTAAATTGTAATTTCTAAAAGTTATGTATTTTAGTCCCGTAAATGAATAGTTTACCCCCAAGAATGATGTTTTTGTGTTACTCAGATTTTTCGTACGGAGTTTGTATTAGTGGCTATAGAGCGATAAAGTTTGGAAAAATATTGGCAAAGGTTAAAAATTTCATTTCCATGTCTTCAAATGGTAGGATTTAACATGGACCATTGGATTAAAGTAGATTTGCCCATGTTAAATACTAGCCATTGGATGAAAATGGCAAGATCTTAATTTTGGAAATTTCTAAGGGCAAAGCTGGTAATCACTAACTCCTTGGTATTTTTTTGACCCTTGGATGAGTAGGTAGACATGTGGCAAGTTTTGGAACATTGGATTACAAGGGTAAAAAGGTCATTAGACATTAAAATGAATTTTAAATTCATTTTAATTATATTAGATGACAAATGGCCAAATTGAAGAAATATGAAATTTCAAGACATTTCTTCACTCATCTTCTCATTTTTTGAGTACTCCTCCAAAGGTAAGAGAAAATTTTCTTTTGGATTTTTAAGTTTATTGATTGGATTTGTGGTTTAGATATGAAATAAGAAATTGTTCTTCATTGAATTCCATATCATTTGGTATAAGTTTTGCTTGGTTTCCATGCTTCTAAGTTGATGTTGATGATTAGGGTGGATGAAGGACATGTTGGAATATTATGTTTTAAAGGTTGTTCATGTTGGAAATAAGGTTGTGATGTTGTTTCTATGTTGGAAGTGATGAAAATTCCATGAAAAATTGCTTAGGAACTTTTCGGCAATATTGAGAAATTTAGGGGAAATTATTGCAAAAATTATTTTGATGATGGAAATGATAGGAATGATGTTCTACATGCTTGATTTTGTTATTTGGATGAACAATGGTTCATGTTCTTGAAAAGAAGAAATAGGGTCTATATTAAAGTTTGAAATTTTAGGACTTTATTGAAGGAAGATTGGTTTCATGTGTTGATATAAGGTGATTAGAATGAAAATCCCTAATTATATTGTATTATGGATTAAATTGTAAACTTTGTAAAGTTTAGGGATTTGATTTTTGAGCTTGTAAGTGAAGAATATTATATTAGAGAATTAATTCAAGTGATTCGAATATTGATTTTGAAGCTCAAATCAATATTTGGGATTGATAGGATCATTCGGCTACTTTAGGGACCAAAGTGAAAGATTTTTAAAGTTTGGGTCCTAAAGTGCAAAGGATGAAAAATGTAAGGACTAGACTTGAAATTTATGGTTGGAAGCTTAAAAGAGTCCTTAGGGACTAAAATAAGTATTTTGGTAAAAGTTGAATATTTGAAGAGAGATGTATAAAAATGTGATTCGAATATAGAAAGTTTTATCGGATCAATTTTATGCATAATGGATAGTTATTTTAATTACTTTCCATTATTATATATGGGATGGATATGTACTAACATATACTTGGAATGATATATGTTATTTTTAATGTAGATCTCGATATAAACCAAGGTCGTTTCGGAAGAAAAGGAAAAGAAAAGGATCAGAAGTGAAATCGAGTAGCGAAGTTAATATTATCAAGGCTAAGGTGAGTGCATACACGTATTTAAAAGTATTTTATTAACATACATATTTTAAGGAGACTTGTAATAAGTCAACCTAAAAGGTAAAGATTTTTATATAGCATAACATGTTTTGCATGATACAAAGATTTTCTTGATTTAAAGATTATGGCATATCTTTATGCTTACAAATGGTTTAGAGCATGATATATATGACAAGCTATTTTAGATATTTTTTAAATGGCATGTATACCATTAATTGTATAGAACATATTGGAGTATGAACTGCTCCAGTATGAATATGTTTTACATAATATAAATTGTTATTGGGTTGCTTGCCATTTTGCAGGAATTATTTTAAGTTGCCCTTGGTAGTATAATATTAAGTTTGACAATATTGTGGTATACCATTAGAGTCTTACAGTCATCTGACACTTCATTGTGTCCTACAGTCATCTGACACTTCATTGTGTCTAACACTTCATTATGTCCTACAGTTATTCGACATTTAAATGAGTCCACAGTTTACAGAAAAGGATAGTACTTTTAAAGTACACGACTCGTTTATTAGTCACTTGATATTTAGCTTGGGCTATATGATTACAGAGTACAACTATATGATCTCATATACAGATATTCATGCATTACAGATTATATGATTTAATGATTATCATGCTCTTGAAAGTATCATGCATTACAAAGTATTTTATATATGTTCTCATCTTATGCCTCACTGAGTTACACTCAGCGTGTATTTTTGGTTATGCACGTACGTAAACGAAATTAGGAGCGGACGACTTTTGCATCACTTTCTCTGTTGGGAGTACAGAATCGACAAGTTAAATTTCAGTACTTATGACATCCATGTTTTGTATATTTAGTAGTGGCATGTTCTAGATAAACCTATATTTTTGTTAAAATACTTCAACTAGATATGTAATAGTGTTATAAACCTTTCATAGAGGTTAAACGCATTTACTGCTTATTATTATTATTATTATTATATGTTTTGAAATGATTATATTATTTACGTAAAAAGTTTTACTATCGGGTATTAAATTATTATTTTATTCCTAAATTAAACAAAGTTAAGCGTGCTTGGATTAGAAAATCCTAGTATGGGTGACCACTTGGGAAGTTATTTTTAAAATTTTAAACTACCCCAGGTTTTAGTTCAAAGATATTTTTAAAAGCTCAGAGCATATTTAACTCGTGTTCGATGTACGGATATGGGAAAGGGGTGTTAAATATATAAAACACCTATCACCTAGCTTGGAAAGATTAAATCGAGTGACAGATGTCACGTTGACCACCAAATTGACTTTAATTAAAATTAGAAAATTTACATGTATTTTTAAATCTTTTCGAATTTCTAGATGCATTATCAGTTATAACCCCCTCGATCCAGCCTAGTCGCTTGACTCGTACCAAGAGAATAACATTAGGTTTGTCGTAGTAACCCCAAACTAAATAACTAAAACTTAGGTCCATTTTTTCTTTTATCTTTTCTAGATACAACATTAGATCCTAAGGCGTGCATACAAGCAGTGGTCAAATTTACAATCAAATCGGACATCATATTGACATCCAATTTCGCACACGAGCGTTCTAGAGACCAAGACATAACTATGGAAAATTATAGAGACTTAATTAAATTTCAAGTTATCAATCTTAAATTAATCAAGTGTCATGATAACACGTGAATTTTCATATCAAACGAACCATCCGAACATATTTAATTAACATACGAACAAACAGGGACCAGAATGTAAAGAGTCTAAAACATTTCATTAAACCAACTGCCATAACTGCCTTGCGTACCAATACACGAGATTCTTGAACTGATACAGAATGGCGCGTAATAGTATGCTAGCCCGTGTACCGAACACGAAATTCTAGTAGCAAAAGGTCGACTTGGTACGGCTCAGACCGTATCGGCGGTACCCAGCAAAAATTTCACTTCCTGTGTCGGTGCTTGGAAGTGGCTAGCGAACCGCTTTTCTTTTCCCGCCGCTTTACTATGCACACTTGCTTGGAAGTAGCTATCAAACCTCTTTTCTTTTCAGTCGCTTTACTATGCATACTTGCTTGAAAGTGGCTAGCGAACCTTGTCTTTTTCGGTCACTTTACTATACGCACTTGCTTGAAAGTGGCTAGCTTAACATCTTTTCTTTTCGATCGTTTTACTATGCGCACTTGCTTGAAAGTTGCTAGCGAACCTTTTATTTTCTGGTCATTTTACTATACACACTTGCTTGGAAGTGGCTAGCGAACTTTTCTTTTCCGGTCGCTTTACTATACACACTTGTTTGGAAGTGGCTAGCGAACCTCTTTTTTTCCGATCACTTTACGATGCATACTTTTTTGGAAGTGGCTAGCGAACTTTTTCTTTTTCGGACACCTTACTATGCGTACTTTCTTGGAAATGGTTAGAGAATCTCTTTTCTTTTTCGGTCGCTTTACTATGCACACTTTCTTGGAAGTGGCTAGCGAACCTCTTTTCTTTTTCGATCGCTTTACTATGCACACTTGCTTGGAAGTGGCTAGCGAACCTCTTTTCTTTTTCAATTGCTTTACTATGCACACTTGCTTGGAAGTGGCTAGTGAACCTCTTTTCTTTTCCGGTGGCTTTACTATGCAACTTTGCTTGAAAGTGGCTAGTGAACCTTTTCTTTTTCGATCGCTTTACTATAAGTACTTTCTTGGAAGTGGCTAGCGAACCCTTTATTTTGGCAGACGCTTTACTATACACACTTACTTGGAAGTGGCTAGCATCGCTACGCTACTTGGAGTAGTATGAGAGTTTTCACTTTTCATCGCTACACTACTTGGAGCAGTATGAGAGTTTTTGCTTTTCATTGCTACACTACTTGAAACAGTTGTAGAATTCCTGCTTTTCATCGCTACACTACTTGGAGTAGTAAGAAAGTTTTTGCTTTTCATCGATTTTCCAGTAGTCATATTGGAATATGAACATTGGTAAGTTTTTGTGCACAACTTGAATAATTTAAATCAAAATGATCATTTAATAGAGATAACAATGACCACATAGTTTCTTTACTTGGGACAATTTAGTAATTAATATATACAAAGTGAATAGTTTGCAGATGTTTTACTATGTGTACTTGTTTCACATGGAAATTACATGTAAATATTTCTTAGAAACATACATAGATATTCGCGTGTAGTCTATTTTACTTGATTATATGAAAAAATATTTAAAACAAAATACTAATGGGACTAGAAGTTTAAAGTGGAATACATATTGAATAACATGAGTTAGGTTTACCTTCACCTGTTTGATGTGTTTTTGCTTTCGATGTGCGTATCTCTCGAACTATTCCTCTTTTGTTTTTCAGGATGTCATAGACACGTGCCGCGGACCCCTTTACTCCATCTTGATCATTAGGATAAGCTTGGTGACAAGTCACCATTTTCTCATATCCTTGCCACCATACTTAGCTGCTAAATGGTTTAAAGCTTTGCATCAATTGCCATCATTAACTGCTCCATCTAGCTACCAAAGAGGTCACAAGGGGGCAGATTTTCTTTTTAAGTTTCATAACTTCGAATTTCATCAGCAAGAATTACTTCTTCTCTTTTAGTAAGGAGGCTAAGGGGACTCCTTACATCCCTCATCCGGACTTCCTACTTCTTATGCCTGATGTCTCCCCTATATCACTTGTAACTTTCTGACTTTTACATTTCTCATCCAAACTTCTTATATTTTCCACCCCTATTCTTGCAGAGCACATTTTTTCTTCGCCTTTAATGAACCTTTCTTATTGTTCTTTTTAACGGCGAACTCTATTGAATCCTTTACTTAATGTAGGATACGCGCAGACATGTCTGTTAGAAGGTAGTGCGCTCGCAAACCGAGTGGAGATTGTCGAGTTTGAGTGCCTTTTCCTATTCGTCCTTTCGCATACTAGTGGGCCCTTTTTCTTGCTTTAGCTCTTCGTTTTCCCTTTATGATTAATGCTGTAATTATTTTCTTATTTTCGTGATTCTCCTCTATTCTTATGGGATGATAGGCTTCCTCTGTCCTACCAGGGTTTAGGGGTTTCGAATTTTGTATATTTTCAGCTATAGTTTTTAAGGGACTTACTGTTGTGGTGTCTGGGTTTATTTTTGTTACGTGCACTCCTCCTCAGCCATTCTAGCTGTAATCATCCGTGGTTTTTAGTCTACTCCGCATGTTGGCTAGCTGGTTGATTTTTCCTATCTCCATCTATTCTTCCATTTACGCTCTCGATGGGGATCGGTCTTCTTTATTTTTTGAGAATCGGACTGAAAGGGTGAAGGTTTCACGCTCACCGCATCATTGTTGATCATCTAAGTAAGCAACCTCATTCGATGGTGGTTCTGGACTACTTTTGTGAATAGAGATGCGGGATTCTAGTCCAGTGTTGTTTTAGGTCTTCCCTGGGTTCTTCAGAGCTTTCTTTGTTCAGGGGTGCATGGCTCCTTATAAGGGTTGGATAAGGTGAGGGAACATTTCAATCGAGGAAGACAAGTGTCTCGGTGAGTTGTCGTGGCTCGAATGTCGATATAGGTCACATGTATTGTCACATGGTCTGGGGTAGCATTCGTATGCCGAATTCATATTCGCACAACCATGATCTACTAATACGCTAGTAGAGGGTTGTAATTTGGTATTCGCGTGGTTGTGGTTTGCTGATACTAACAACTATTATAATTATAATTACAAAAGAGATATTTTTAATAATAATTGTTTTGAAAATCGGTGATGGAAGGGAATAGCGGTTTGCTATTATTGCTATTTCTGCTACAGCATTTTTTTCTCGATTGTTATGCACCGCTTGTAATATCCCAAAATTTTGGTTAGTGACCAAAATGTAAATTTTGAAAGTTTAGGGGTTAAAGTGTAAACTTTGGAAAAGTTTAGGGATCAAAGTGTAATTTTCAAAAGTTGTGTATTTTAACCCGTAAATGAATAGTTTACCCCCAAGAATGACTTTTTCGTATTACTCGGATTTTTCGTACGGAGTTTGTATTATTGGATATAAAGCGATAAAGTTCGGAAGAATATTCGAATAATCGGATCGAATCGAATATCTAGGATATTTTGAAGGATGATAAGCCAAGGTTGATTATGTCATTTTACATGTCTAAGATATTTTCTTTGTGTTGGAAGAATATGAACCCTTGAATTTAAGTTGATTTTCCATGCTAAATATGAGCCGTTGGATGAAAAATCGCAAGATCGTAATTTTGGAAAATCATAAGGGCAAAGTTAGTAAACTACTAACTCGAGATTTAAATTTAGGTCATTAGATGAAGGATGATGATACGAGGAATATTATGGAGATATAGAATTTTCAAAATAGATCTGATAGCTCGGTAAAGGTAAAATTGTAGTGGAAGTATTTTGTGAATATCGGGAAATCAGATTGAATTAAGATTTCAGAGGTTGTTCCATAATCCATGGAAAATCATAAATGATATTTATGGAATGGTGGCCGGTTGAGGAGGAACTAATTTAGTTAGATTTTAATGGAATGGCAATTTTGAAACAAACTAGTAAATAAAGACTAGTTGGAGGGTAAATTTGTCATTTGGCAGGGATGGCAATTTTGAAATATTTGAAGTTACAAGGGCTATTTTTGGAAGAAGAAATTTGAAGTTTAAATCTTGGCCCTTGATTGATGATAAAATCAATCTCAATCGTTGGATAAAAAGGAACTTTTGTAATTTCCTTATTTGAATGAATTTAAAATTCATTTATAAAATACAAATGAAATAATTGAAGGGATTGAAAATTAAAAGGCCAAAAAGATGAAGCTTTCTTCATCTTCCATTTTTTAATATTAAGGAAAAAGGGGAGAAAAATTCCAAGCTCGATTTAAGCCCCGAAACTCGATTTTCAGGTAATCTTTCGAACTGCAAAGTTGTTCTACTATTCAAGCTCTATCTTTTGATGTATTTCATTCATGGAATACATGCTTGATTGATGAGAATTTTACATGAGAAGGAAATTAAGGTTTATGAACAAAATTGGGGCTTTTGAGATTTTATGATTCCATGGTTGAATTTAAGTTGAAATCAAGCTTATATGATGTTAAAATCATGTTTTTGAGTTAGGATTTAAACCCTACATATTTTGGTTTCTATGGAGAAGGTTAGGGTTTATGGATTTAAGTCTAACTTAGGGTTTGTGATGTTGGATTAATGATCTAGTAAGCTTGATTTGTTGTTTGGAAGCAAAACCCTAAGTTAAAACTTATAGGGACCAATTCGGCAAGCTTCAAAGTTAAGGGACCAAATATGAATTTTATGAATTTGGAGTGTATTTATGTAATTAATGATGTTGGAGATGTGAAATTGATGTTAGAATGCTAAACCGATGTTGAATTGAATTAGGGACCATTTTGACAAATTGTCAAAATCAAGTGACCAAATAGGAAATGAATTCTTGGAAGGGGATTAAATCTGATTTTTAGTTAAAATAATAGAATTATGGTAGTAGTGTTGATTTGAGTACTAAATTGCAAAGTTAAGAAGTTTGAATTCTTACCTTTGCATTTTAGTGACTATTTTGGGCAAAGAAAGAAAATTAGAGAGAATTATTTTGAATAATTATTTGATGAAGAAGATGATGAATTGGTGTTTAGAAGCAAGTGATGGGACTAAATTGATAAGTAGAAAAATAAGAATAAGTTAGTAGAAATTAGAAGTTTATTATGGAAAGCTATGTAGAAGATTGAATTTTGGTAGTGACTTCAAAAATTCACCATAAATTCTAAAAAAATGATTAGATGGTGAATTTTATATCGTTGTAAAGATGTGTTCGTCTAGTTTCGTTTCTAACAAACGGAAATTGATTTCGAGTTATGAGTTAAAAGATATGAATTTTTAATCGAATAAAGGTCAGAAAATTTATAGAGCAAATTCTGTAAGGACAATATTGTGATAGGAGTTTTAAGAATTTTCATAATTTTTGTAGATTTTATTAATTTATGTGGCTTATACAGTTATAACCTTTATCGAATCTAGTTTTTCCAGTATAAAGGAAATTAAAATCCGGTATGTATTCTGCCCGGTATAAGCAAATCTTTAAAGGTAGCGCAAGCTGTCAGAAAATGAAATATGAAACATTTTATATTTAAATGTGAGTTAGCAAGATCGGAAGAATTATTGGAAGATCAAATTGGTCACTAAGGACCACAATGAGTTTTTGAATAGTGCAAGGAAGAAAGGAAAAATATTTGAAAATTTTATATTCGAATGATTATATTAGACAGCGTGTTTAAGGTATTGTTAGATTTGAATCTAACAAATATTTTATCTTATTCATGTGATTAATGAGGTCAAGGCCGAATCAAAGAAGATTCGAGGTTCTATAAAGGAAATGGTTGAGTAGAATTTAGTGAGGCATGTTAATAAATGGCCCAGGTGAGTGCAATGCATACATAACATGATGCATGGATGTTTTATACATCGACGGTAAGACTTGCGATAAGTCTATTTGGTTTATATATTGGCATGATATTTATGTCATTGATCATATATTTGACATATTTTAAATATGTCAAAAGTTGAAAACAAATGCATTGATCACTAGTTATTGATGATGGTATGCTATGAATGTTATTTCGGGTACGAACTGCTCAATGTTAAATTATATTGATATACATTTCCATGGATGAAATAAATACGGAAATTATGCCCAAATAAGTTATTGAAGGACAGGATATAGTTGGCATGCCATAGAGTCCAGCAGCACGCTGCATAATCGGGAATTCGGGATAGCACTATAGTGTACCTAAAGGTCACTTAGTGTATGGTTAGCATAGCCTTATAAATGTGCGGAAATTAGCACTCCGGTGCATATTTGACTCGTGTATCTAGGGTCCTCATAGGTCTATATTTGGGTTATAAAATCAGGCTATAAAATCGGGTTATGAAATCGGTAAATATTTGATAAACAGGTTAAAGAGTTTATACACTCTTAAAATTATGGCAAGTATATCGGTAAGAAATTTATAATCGATTTATATTATGTTGATACATGATTAGTATGATGGTATACTTATCTAGTGATCATGATGCAATTATGCATATACGACATATTATGATAACCGGGCAAGCATGAAAATCTTATAACATTGGCATATAGTAAATAATTACTAATGCAATGTGAAAGTTGATGCATTGACATATATCATGCTATATAAATGTAGCTATGAAGTTGAATAAAATTTAAATTATTGTTATTAACTTCATTTATTGCCTCACTAAGTTCGTACTTAGCGTGTGTTTTATTTTACACACGTAGGTAAATCAAGAAGAGAGGGAGAAAAGCATTGCATCAATATTGGAAAGCTCAACAGGTAATCACAGTAATGACATCCTAATTAAGGTTTGATTATTATAGTGGCATGTATACTTGCTAAACCTATTTAAGTGTGATTGACCTTTAAAGTTCATTACGGTTTCAAGATAAGTGGCGTTTCTGGAAAGATTTAAGGTTAAGAATAACCTTAAGTGATGAGTTGCATGCTAAGATAATTGATTTATGATTGGAACTCGAACAAATAATTTAAGTCAGTTTTAAATAAAGTTAAGTGTGCTTGGGCTAGTAAAATTTTAGGATGGGTGACCATTGAGAAGTTTTCTAAAAATTTTAAATTACTCTGATTTTTGGATTAAAGAAGTCGTAACATTTTCGACTCGTACCCGGTGTACGGATACGGGAAAGGGGTGTTACACCGATATTGGTGCGATATTTGTTCCACACCACTATTTGAGGGTTTAGCGACCATAGAGGGTGATACTACTATAAAATAACGGCCGCAAAATTTTTATTGGACCATTCTTTGAATCTCTTGTCAACAATTCAATCTTACATGTTACAACAATTTAGACTAGTTTCGCAACAAATTTGCCCTGAAAAGCTAGTTTTCGAGTAAAAGTACAGCTGCAATTACTTGGAAGATGGATCTTTGATTACACTGTTTGATGGGTGTCTTATTGCAGTGAAAGGATCAAGGAGGTTTTTAAAATAGACCAATATCTCTTTTTATTAGGGAAAAAGAGCATGTTTTAATTTGACTGAATTTTAGGATAAAAATTAGGGGTGTTCGTGGTCTGTTATAACTGTCAATTAACCGTTATAACAGTTACTGCATTTTAGCTTAAACGGTTGGTTAACATTATAACGGTTATTAAATTTTTCTAACCATAACCTAATTTTTAAGAAACGGTTAACCACTGACAGTTAATCATTAGGACATGATTAACCGATGGTTTGGTTATAGGTTAACCTATAACCTATTATAATTTTTTTACATTTTCACTAGAATAATAAAATTATCTCTCCGATAATTTTTTTTTTTTTTGATAAATAAGTAGTGAAGAACCATACTATCAAGTGCCTCGTTAAAAAACCCTCATAAACCTAAATGAGGGGAAAAGAGTGCACTTGATAGTAATTACAAAGCCATAAATGTCAGGGCAAACAAACCATTATCAAACCACACCTATATCGGGCAACAAATCATCATGCACCAATGCAAGTACCTCAACCGGTGGAGCCGGGAAAACACTAGGTGAGAAACCCACCTCGTCAAAGGAAGGAACATCATGAACCTGAGCAATCTTGGCTAAACTATCCGCAACCCTATTCGCCGTCTACCGTATATGGCAAATTTGGATCTCCCAAGGCCTATCAAACAACTCACAAAACGCACGAATCAACGAAGCCAAACCACCGCACGCGCTACGTTTCTTCAAGATACAAACAACATCCAAACTATCCACCTAAAGCGGAATTCGCCGATAACCTTTCGCCCAAGCCAACCGTAGACCATCAATAACCCCTCATAGTTCAACTTCTAGAATTGAGCAAATCCCCACAAACTTACAAAAACCAACCAACAACTCCCTATCGTCATTATGTATCACCCCACCATATAAAGCAAGCCCCGTAGTAACTGTACGAGAGCCGTCTGTGTTGAGCTTAACCCACTCTGCCAGAGGTGGCTGCCAATGCTGCTTATGTACGCCACCCGATCGCCCAGATTGGCCTATTGCCCTGTGATTGAGAGTGCCAAAAGACACTGCTCATGCACGCGGTGGCACTCCCCCCATACATTACACTCATCACATTTATCCAGATCGAAAACACATAAATTTTGATACTTCCAAAGAACCCACAAAATCGAGCCAAAAAACAAATTCTAATGAGTCACATTAGGTCTAAAATGCGCGGGATGCGCCAAATTAACCCGAAGCCAATCATAGAAATCAATAGAGAGAAACTCTAATATTTTGTCCGCACTAATCGAACCAACCCATACTGCAGTAGCTATTGAGCAATGACGCACAATATGATCAATGGATTCCAACGCACCTCCACATACACCATAAATCATGCTATCCTACATATGATGTCGAACTCGTTCCACATTCGTCAGTACACGATCACTCGCAACAAGTCAAAGAAACAAACGAATCCGTGAAATACCCTGAAAAGAAGCAATAATCTTCGACAAATTATCACCTTGCGTCTCATCTGAACCTACGAGCAACTCATATGCTGACTTGACCGTGAAGGCTCGTGATGTAGTCTACTTCCAACCAATCCCATCAGCCAAATTGAACTACCGAAGGATCATGCACGCTGCTAACCGATGAATAATCGGGGCAGGGAGAATCAAAGCATAATCCTATCATCGCCAATGCCCCTGTGATCGACCATGCTGCTCACCGACACCCTAGGGAGATTCTGCACATGCATTGGATCCACTACATGATGAATTAAAAGGCCGATATCCTCCAGCCATGCATCCCTCCAAAAATCCACCAAGTTGCCATCACCCACGGTCCAAATAAGGCTATCACGCACACTACTCCAAACTAAACTAATACCTCTCCAAAGATGGGAACAATTAGCCTGATGAATATCTTTCGGAATGAGATCGCGGCATTTATACTTAGTCCACAACACTTGCGTCCACAAGTGATCCGGATTAGCAACAAGATTGAATGTCAGTTTCATCAAGAAAGCTGTATTTTGTTGGTCTAAAACCTTAAAACCCAAGCCGCCATTCGAAGTTGGAGAGAAAACCCTCTCACAATAAACGAGATGTACCCCACGACGACCTTCCATATGGCCCCAAAGAAAGCTCTAAATAAGTTTCTCCACTTCGAGACAAACACCCTTTGGCAAGAAAATGGACTGCATCGAATAATACGATATTGAGGACAACACAGATTTAGCTAGCACCACACGGCTTGCAAAGGAGAGACTTCTTGCTAACCATCCATCAACTTGTCCCGGACACACTGAATTACATACTGATACATAGCTTTGGTCACCCTTGAATGTAACAACGGAACCCCCAAATACCTCCCCAAATCGTTGACCACACGAAAACCAAAACTATAACTTATACTCAACCTTTCTGAATCCACAACATTCTTAGAGAAAAAAAAACATTAGTCTTTGCCACACTAACTTTCTGGCCAGATGCAAGACAAAAATTATGAATGTGTCCTCAATAATAGATACCTGACTCGCTGAAGCCTCAACAAATAAAAACATATCATCCGTGAAGAACAAGTGAGAAATTACAGGACCATTACGAACAAGACTTACAGGCTTCCAAATACTAGTATGGACTGCGTGGTGTACTGACTGTGCCAATCTTTCCATACAAGAACGAACAAATAAGGAGACAGGGGGTCCCCTGCCTAATACCATGCGAAGGAAAGAACGTATCAGAAGCAAATCCATTCCAGAGAACCTGCTTAGAGACAGAAGACACACAACGCATGATTAAAAGCTGAAATTCATTAGGCAAGCCAATATCTTTCAACGTGTCATCTATAAAGGCCCACTCGAGCCTATCGTAGGCTTTTTCAAGATCAATTATTAAATTAAAATGTTCAAAAAAATACTTAAATACAGAAATTATAAACACTAAATCCATACTTAAATAAAAAAGTACATACATACTATAGAGTTTCAACACAACACAAACACACACAAGCTTCACAATAGTTTCAAGTTTCAACAATGTTCACATAACAATACACCATCAAAGTTTTAAACACAAATATTTAACTAACATAAAACAAACATAAAGTAAATGAAACTTCCAGAGTTAGTACAACACAAGTCACAAATAATTTCATAAATATATAAAAATAATTTAATAACGATTAACCTATAGGTTAACCATCTGTCAAAATTTATTGTTGTAACAGTAACCATTAACCATAATTTTTAGCGGTTCAGTTAACCCAAATCATTTAATTTTAACGGTTTAATTAATTAACCTTTAAAATGTAAAGGTTATATCAATTAACGATTATGATTAATAATTATGGTCAATTACATACACCCTAATAAAAATTACAGATTGGTTTAGATAAGAATTTTCCCGAATGAAAATTTCGGGATCTTGAGATATGCAGTCTGTCAAGTTTATTAACCTTCGATCGGGGTTATAACTTTGAGCTCTAGGCCTTTTCTCCCCTGGTTCAAAGCCCAGTCCCTATATTTGCACTAATTGTCGGAAAAAAAAGGTAAATTACGTAAATGGATCACTTAAGTTTGAATAAATTTCTTTTTTCTACTAGAACATAACCTAATAGAGGTTTTAAAACATAAAAAAAAGAAAAAAAATAAATTTAAAAAGAAAAAAATAACAAAAAAGAAAATAGTAAATTTAAAAAGAAAATATAAGTGTTACACCAGTCATATCAGAAATTTTCTCTTTGCACCAAAGAAAATCTTTACGGTCCGTTGTAGGAAGGGTCCCTGAGAGTTGTTAAAATCGAAACTAGATGAAATCTCAAGATCGACAACCACCTTTCACGCCTATTCCCAAATATGACGTCCGCTATAGATTACATCGACTAACAACCAAAAAGGGATCAAACTCTACATGACCATCAAAAAACACGAATCAGAAACAAGCGTTGTAAGGATCATCGTACGAACACCAAAAATTCGCTAAAGTAAATATAAAAACGCACCATATAGGTAGAGATAACGTATCATAAAGATAGAAGAAAACGCAACAAGATGTACGAAAAAAAAAACAAAAAAATATGAATCACCAACGATTGACAACCAACATCAGAATTGGTGACTCCGCCAATTAGGTAAAGAAAAAGGAGAAACATCCTATTTGGTAACAAAGTAAATATCATGTATATATTTTCCTAGCAGCATAATCGTACTTGGTTTCTCTTCACTTGTTGATTGCAATAGGTGTGCGTAAGAATCAAGTTAGAAATAGAGTTGGATGTTGTTTTGCCATTATTGTTTATGAGTTTATGATTGGCGGTTTTACGGACCAACTCCAAACAGATTTATGGAATTTTACTAAAACTTGTAGGAGTTGAATACAACATTTCGAAAATATTGAGGGTCAAATTAAAATTTTCAAAAAATCTAAAGGTCTAGTAACTTCATAATTTTTTTTTGCTGTTGAAAGATCTAGTAACTTAATGAGTTTTTTTTTTTTGTTGTTGAAAGAATAGTAACTTAATGAGAAATGAAAGAAATGGGTCTAAATAATTCTGTTAAAAGGTTTGAGGGGATTTTTCAGAAATTTATGAGAAATTCTAAAAGTTTAGAAGATTATAGTCCTTGGCAGAGGATCAAGGCCTGGGTATCACAATTCACACCAACTTGTAAGATAATATTCATACCGACCATTGATATCAAATTTCACAATTCACACAGCCTATACCTGCAAAGTAGTATTCTATTCACTTCAAACTCTTTGGGTCTCATGAATCATATGATCATTATACACAAAAGGTGCCTTTGGGGTTAACCACGGCTGGTAAAAGTACAGCACATCGAATAGAAATATTGAAAAGAAGATCATGATAACCATAAAATCATTTTGCTAATCAACCTAGTTAATAATATCTTACGAGTAAATCCTCTTCCAATGATAGGGAGGTACAAGGGATGGCAAAGGCAAAACTACCAAAGTTGATCCAGTACCAGATGGTTTAAAACAAAGGGAACACTTACATCTCGGTTCGATCACCAGAAACCATAAGAAAGCTCAACATTTCTTTTCATACAAAGTTTGAAGCGTCAGCTGCTCCCGCTTAGAGATCAGACTACAGCAATCCCTCACCTGCCATTAATCACAAGATTAAACACATAGAAGGTGCAAGCTAACCGATATTAGGGTTGTAAATGAACATAGAGTTGGACAAACTACTCATAAACCGTTTATTAAAGTAAATAAATGAGATTATCTTATATCTAAAAAATGAGAAATATGTTTATTTACCATTTCTTTGTTTTATTATTCTTAAATGGATTATATTTTTAATTATTCACAAACATATTCTTGAACATGCTCCTTTGATATTGGCAAACATATTTGTTTAGTTCACGAACATGTTCGTTTGATGTTCGCAGAAACTAAACGAACAAACACGCATAATTTTAAATAAACAAACACGAACTTCAAAATAAGTAAATATGGGGGAAGGTTTGTTCGTTCAAACTGGATTCGTTTAATAGGTGGTGATTTATGTCCTTTACTAGTAGTTTCAATAAGTTTACGATCAGCATGCTACTTTCAGCAGGGATGATGGGATGGATGGGGCTATTCCATCTTTCCAGATATTCTCAATCAAAATTTCAAAGCAAGGCAGTGGCACATGGGAGGTAAAAAATCAGTCGCAACTCAAAAGAAAAATTAGAAAGAAAACTTACTCAGGTCATCAAAGGATATATTGTTAACACCTGGACCAGGCATTATAAGCCGAACTCTTCCTGTGAGGAGAAATTACAAGGTATAAATGTCACATCGATAATGCCTACAAAATCGATAAACTCAATAAGTTAAAAATACGTGAAAAACTTAATCAAAGAAAAGTTCAATGCAGAAAGTTGCTTGCTGATGTCCGCTTGCTTGAAGATATTAAAATCAGTTTTAGATCAAATTCACATAGTACTACTCCAATGAGGAGGTAATATAAAAACCGACAACAAATACATTCACCCTAAAACAATAAAATGAATGACAAGGGAGATAAATAAGGTCATAAAAGCCACATACCATCACGGCGGATACATATTTCTGGTACATATTTAACTTCACCACTTATGCTGTCATTGTAAACTCTAGTTTCGATATCACCCTCAACAAAGACTTGAGAGCTGCATCAAAAACCCATTCCTTACGAACATAAACATGTGTTGTGTTCTTAGATAATCCATATTTAGATTGTATCAAGTACGAATACATTACTTTTTAGTGATTTGTTGAACTGCATATGCCCCAAGTGCATCATTATGCACGGCAATTCGATGCCATTGTGCAGGTTTTGGTATGTTTTGGTCACGTATGATTCTCTGGTCATACATGCCGCCTGTTCCAATTGTAAATATAGTCACAGTTTTTCCATTTCTCAATATCTTCTGTACAGGGGCTTGCCCAACTTTTCCACAAATAATTGCCTGTAAAGAATACGAAATACTTTGTTTGAATATCCATTTAAAGATAACAGAAAAGACAAACAGGGAAAAAAGTGCATGTACTTAAAAAGCTAGGTGATTGCTTAAAACCTGCTACTCAGACTTGAGTGTCATACAGTGTATTCAGCATGAATATGTTCAACTTTTCTCAGGATGGGTTCTTAGAAACCTAAGTTCTAATCAGGGGCGGATTTAAGGGGCCCTAAACAACTACTTGTACTGAGATTCCTCATAAGGAGCATAAGGAATGGAGACGTAAATCTACTGAGGCTGCTAAAGTAAATACTAATGTAGTACTACCGAGATTGTGATTGGTGCAGACAATACAAGGATGTTAGTGCTCCAACAGAAGAGATTACTAGTGTTGAGGAGGGTGAAATTGACATCGAAAATATGGCTCTTGCTTTGGGATGTTTAGAGGAAAGAGGGGATTCATCCAGAATTGTCTCTCCTCCTCTTACTAATGAAATTGTTGCTGTATTGCCCACTGCAGAAGAGATTGATGTTCAGTCTATTGAGGAGTCTAATCTGAAAGAGTTTCCTCCTTTGCAAGCTTCTAATCAAAAGAAGGGCAGAGGTAAAGGAAAAGGGAAGAAGGATGACTCAGGTGGGGCAGTTATTGCTTGTTCAAAGAATAAGTTTGATATTCTTGCTAGTTCAAAGGTGGATGACAAGAGGGATGGGGTTGAAGGTATGAAAACGAAACCTCGGGCTGCATCTTTGGGAGCTGCTACACTACTTCAGGAGATGAAAGTTAAGAAAGAAAAGCATATGGATAAATTACAAGATGCTGATATTGTTGTTAAAGCAGGAGGTACTCTTTCTCAACCTGTTTCTTTATGACAGTTTGTTTTTGGAATGTAAAGGGTTTTAATCACCCTAATAAGCAGAAGATAGTACCGAGTTAGCTGGGTTTTAATCACCCATATATTACAGCTTGTTTTTGGAATGTAAAGGGTGTTGCCTGTAAGGTATCTGGGAATTCCTTTAGTTACAAGGAAGTTAACTGAAAAAGACTGTTCTGCTCTCTAGGATAAAATCAAGGCAAATTAGGTCAGTGGTCCACCAAAATGCTTAGCTATGCTGGTAGATTAAAGCTTATAAGATCTGTAATATATGATATTCTTAATTACTGGTGTAGGCAGATCCTGCTACCAAAGGCTGTAATCCACAAAGTGGAGCAGTTGTGTTCTCGGTTCTTTAGGAAGGGCAAGGATGCTCCAGCTAGTGGTGCGAGGGCGAGCTGGAAAAATATTTGTACTCCAAAAGCTGTGGGTGGGCTGGGATTAAAGGACTTGACAGTTTGGAATCATGCTTGTACAATTCATCTAATGAAAAACTGCTAATGGAGATTACTTATGGGTAGAATGGGTCAGGGAGTATGCCTTCCAGGGAGTTGATTTTTGGCATGTTGACAGTAAACCATATTTTAGCTGGAGCTTAAAGAGGATTCTAAAGTTGAGGGAGATTGCTCACCCTTTGTTTGCTGGTGGGTCAAATCTGCTCACAATTCAGGACATATGGGCAGAGATTAGAGGAAGACATGAGAACGTGCTTTGGCACAAGCTTGTGTGGAATTCACTTCATGTTCCCAAGCATGCCATCATATTATGGATGGCCATGCTGGATAGGTTGCCCACGAAAGACAGGTTGATGTGAATGGGACTCACAATGAATGACTTGTGTTTGAATTGTGGTGAACTGCAAGAGTACAAGAACTCACTTGTTCTTTGAATGCTCCTACTCTCGTGGCATATGGAAGAATATTCTAGGACTGTTGCTTGAATCAATCTGCTATGTCCTGAGATGAAGAGTTGCAGTGGGCAGTATCGGTTTTGAAGGGAAAATCTCTTCTTGTTTTCATTTTATAATTGGCTTGGGGTGCTTATGTTTACTATACATGGGAAGAAAGGAACCATAGGCATTTTCCTAATGTTTTTAGAAGTGGTGAGAGTTTACTGGAATGTATTAGAGATGCTGTTCGTATTAGATTACGGAATAAATGTATTCGAATGGAGAATGTAAATAGATATCTTTGTCCAGCTTGGGGAATTCTCTAGTGAGATGGCTGCCCAAGTGCACTACAGGTGATATGTTGCAACTTTTGTTGGTTCTTGGATAATGGAATACAACACAAATTATCCAAAAAAAAAACAATATTATTGTGATAATTATAAATATATTTATACTTAAAATTAAGTAAAATATATTCATAAATATTCTATAACAATTTTATTATATATTCTTTGGTTCCCTAAAGAAAACTTCTTGCTTCGCCCTGTTTCTAATTCATCCTGATTCTAATTCATATGTGTACCATATGTATTACATAAGCATTCAATACTACCTACACTGATTAAAGGCAATAATCATATCTATAATCAAAGATTGGCAGCAACAAATGTGTGCTACATATTTCATTCCCCACTGAGTTCGCACTGATAAAGAAAAACTACCAAGAGGCTACTATACCTTACCTTGTGTACACCACGGAAATCCCAGCCCTTTCCAGGACTGACACCTTGGGGCCGTGGCTCACGCCTGTCGAGCTTGTCACTAAAAACAGCATGAAGCTTTTCGGTTTTCCCTTCATCATTTTCAGAATCATCAAGCGAACCTGTTGAATACCACATCTTGGAGGCACGTTGCAAAGAGGCACCTACGACATTTTCATTAACAAAGTTAACAATATGACATTCCAGTTTCATTAATAAAAATTCTGT
Organism: Hibiscus mutabilis; assembly: GCA_019671005.1. Taxonomy (NCBI): domain Eukaryota; kingdom Viridiplantae; phylum Streptophyta; class Magnoliopsida; order Malvales; family Malvaceae; genus Hibiscus; species Hibiscus mutabilis. The sequence continues at coordinate 10,274,680 of CM033753.1, read as the reverse complement.
CATGCATGTCAACTGTATGTTAAAATTGCTGAAAGAACCAACATTGATCAGCATAGTTAACTTACATCATCACAAGAAACGCTAAATCTTTTTTCTGGGTAATTCCAGCCATATAAAGTTTAAAGCAAAACATGGAAACAGTACCTATATCAATATGTTTAATCTCATAGACATAACCATAAACGTCAGAGAGAGACCTAGAGAAGAGCTGGGTGTTGTAGAAACAGAGACTCTAAGGAGCTTTGCACATCTGATAGCGAGTGAACTCATTGTATTCCTGTGAGTTGATCCAAATTCAGAGGGAGGGGATGAAGAAAGTAAGAGAATTGTACCAAAAATGAAAGGGGAATGTGTAGGGAGGGGAGGGTTTTAGGTTTTGCATAAGTACGATGGGCCTTTCTGTAGGCCTTTTCCCATGTATACAAATAAAAAAGGCCCCATTCCTCACTTTTTTTAACTAAAAAAACAAATAAAAAAATTACTTCCTTCTGTTAATTACGGTTTGTTAAATGTTTTTACTTTCCATTATTTACTTTTTATTTATTTAATTTTTGAGTGTAATCTCATCTTAAATGTGTCGAAAAATTATTTGTTTACTCAACGTCCCGTAAGAACTACAACATCGCCCCAAGGATACCTTCGATATCAAGAGGTCGTGGACCGACCACAGAATTATGTTCAATCTTTTTCTCACTTTTTTTTTATACTCTAACTTTAATTTTTTTAGATTAAAGTAATGTGAAATCATATAGTATTTTAAACCTAACAAGTGTCCCAATGAAAAAAAAATAATGATGTTCATCCTAAGAGACACGGGTTCAAATCACTATGTCTACAAGGTGTATGTGTATTGTCAAAAGATTAAAAATATGTATAAACAAATACTACATTGTGATCGCCTTTAGACTATTAAAAAAATCATATAGTATCTTCTTTTTTTCAATATTGAAGTCATATATTTTGTTCTTTTGCATAAAATGTAAAACACATAACAAAAAGAAAAAAAAGTCGTAAAACTTAACAAATCTGTTATTTTTTTCATCAGTTAGTTTAATTTGATAAAAAAATTTAAAAGTTTGAGAGTCAAAATTTGATAGTCAAAAATATCAATAAGCCCATCTTTTTAAGAAAATGTATAGTTGGAAGCCTAAATAGAACTTGATTTGATAAAAAAGTTCAATTCAAAATTTTTAGGGTAAAATACCTAAATCATCACTCAACATTGCTCTGTGACCTATTTTGGTTATTTAACTTTAAAACCGATCAACTTACTCACTAAACTTTTAATATTGTGTTTTTTTCATCACTCCACCGTTAAATGTTTAACACCGTTATTCCATATCATATATAATTGATAAAATAGTAAAAAATATAGATATATCTGATAAAAATTAAAATTTCTAAAATACCTAAATCTCAACTCCCTCTCAACCCTTTGAATTTTACAGTATCAAAGTCTGGCGACTAAGGTGTCAGTGTGGTTGGCCGAGGATATGCATTATATATTGTTAACCAACCTTATAATTTTTTTGCTGTGATTCTCAGTAGCACCTTTATTTTCATTTTTTTTCAACCACGCCACATATCATCTTCTTCTCCAAAGTCGGATTTCATGGCTACTCGGTGCTTTGTTCTTTAGCTTCACGAGCTTGGTGACTCTGGCCACACTAATGAACTCATAAAGACGCTCTTTAGGTCTTTCGAGTCCCGAAACACCAAGTGGTCTTTCCCTTATGTTCCTAAAATCTCAGCCATCTGCAACTGTAAGTTTCATTATTATACATGATTCATATGCATAACATGATTCATATACATGACATGATTCATATACGTAACATGATTCATATTCATGGCATGATCCATTTATGTAACATGATTCTCATACATGGCATATTTCTTTTGCATGACATGATTTTCATACGTGGCATGATTCATATATATATATATATATATATATATATATATATATTCATTCATATACATGACTTAATTCATATACATGACATGATACGTGTACATGGCATAATTCATATATGTAACATAATTTGTATACATGGCATGCTTCATATGCATAGCATATGTCTTATATGTGTGACATACTTCATATACTTAGCATAATTCATGTACTTGTCATGATTCATATACTTGGCATAATTCATATACATGTCATGATTCATATATGGGGCATGATTCGTATGCTTAACACATTTCATATACGTAGCATAGTTCATATTCATGACATGTTTCATAAACGTAACATGATTCATTTACGTGACATGATTCTTTTATCATTGCCCAAAGTACGCTATATGAGACCGAGGTACGCAAGTCATCTTGAAATGACACCATAGTGTCTAATGTAAACGTAAAGATGAGTACGTACTCGGGGACTCTCTTTGCTCCCCATAAACATAAAGCACCTCGACAGTGCACTCGGGCACAGTGGGCGTAGATCCCCAGGGTGCGGCATCTCGACAGTGCACTTGGGCACATTGGGCATAGATCCCCAGGGTGCATGTGACACAATCATTTTGTCACAATATATGTTTGATAACATAAACATAAGGGTGCAGCTGCTAAGGACTCAATGACATGCCAACTATACCATGGACTCTCATACTCAATACTTGGGCATTTCTTTTATTACCAATCAATTATCATCAATTATATAGATAGGAAATTCATATTCATATTTCATCGTAATTTTCATGGTAATCATAAACCATCATAATTAATCATATAAATAGACGTTTCATGCTTCATCATAAATGTTCATGGTAAACATAGATCATCATATAAATAAACATTTCTTATCTCATACTTCAACATAATTGATCATGACCAAACATAAATTAACACACACACATATATAGATAATTTCACCAATCCATCATCATGATCAATCATATAAACAATTATTCATATCACATGCTTCATCATATATAAATATATTCATGACAACATAAATCAACATACATACATACATATCATGTAGCATTTTTTTATAGTTAAGGTTGACTATTCGTAAGTCTTCCTATTTATAAATTAAACATGTAAATGCACTCACCTGGGCCATGAATAGTATGCCTCACTAAGCTTACTTGAGGTTCTTATATTTCTTTTTATCACTGGTTCTCTTTCGATCTCTTTTAGAACTGTATAAGACCAATCAGACATATACATTATCATTCTCGTATTTGACTTAAATCTAACATTGCTAACTTGATTCTTAAACATAACTATTCGAATATAAATTTTTTCTGAAAATTTCCCCAATATTTCACATCATTGCCGAAATGGTCCCTAAGTTTTTAGTGACCATTTTAAACATTAAACAATTGTTCAAACCCATTTTTGTACAATTTCCATAATTAATTACTTATTTTGGACTATTTCCTTTTTAGTCCTTAAACTTTATAAAAGTGACATTTTAGTCACTACTTCACTTTTGTACATAAATTCATGCACAATTAAACCATTTATTTATTTCTAACATCTTTAGAAATTTTCCTTCAACTTTTAAACTTTGACCAATTTAGTCCTTCATCAAAACTTTTATTTTGAATTGGTCCTTAATATTTCTTTTCTTATCATTTCAATCCTTTTAACTTCCTATCATGCTTAAATCTTCAATTCTATCAATTTTCTATAAATTCAAGACCAATCCCTAATTTTTACTAAATTGCCGAATTGGTCCTTCAACTTCCAAAATTTTCATTTTGGTCCCTAATCATCAATTCAAGCTAATTTCATCATAAATCAACAATTCCAATGCTGAAAATAAATTTTCAATAATTTCCCTTCATTTTCTCAACCTTTTCAAAATGATATTTACAACTTGGGAAATTATTTAATCTAACATCAAATTCAAGCTCTCAACATCATAATCTATTCAATTTCATCCTCAATTTAACTCCCTAACCAAAATCCCCAAAATTTAGGGTTAGGGTTTATAACCTAAAACATGGAATTAATCTAAATTTAATCTTGATTCCATGTTTACAACATCAATTCTACTAAATACAACTCTAATTTCCATCATAGACTTCAATTTCCATAATCATATTCATCAATAACATGAACTAAAATTAACTTTTATCATGTAAAACTACTATCAAAATGAAGAGAATCAAGTGTAGAACAATTTACCTAAATTTATTTTGCTTGATCTTAGCCTTTAATCCTTCAATTTTGGCTTGAAAGTTTGAAAATTTATTTCCCCCTCCTATCTTTGAACTTTCGAACAGCAAGCTGGAGAAATAAGATGATTTTTTATCATCTTTTAACCTATTTAATCCACATGTAGTGAATTTACTAATTTGCCCTTTTAATCTAATGGCCATGATTCAATCTCATCAAAAATCAATGGCCAAGATCAAATCCATGTGTTTTTCACCTTTCAAAATTGCCCTCAAAGTTCCAAAAATATTTCAAAAATACCATCCATGGTAAATGACCAATTTGCCCTCCAACTAGACTTTATTTACTTACTTGACTTAAAATTGTCATTCCATAAAAATTAAACCAAATTGGTTCCATTCTAACCAGCCTCCTTCCCAAAATATCATAAATTTTAATTTCTGATATTTATTCGATCCAAATATTCGAATTTCATTCAATACCATTTCCAAATTTTCTTTCTTTAGGCTTAATAACCACTCCATCATATTCTAACTAAATCTAGTTAGAATCTCACCAACATTAACAAAATATTCATAAATTAATATTTTATGAATTTTCCATAATCTTTGGAACTGTCTTTAAAATTTAATTCGATCCGATATACCGATATCCATAAAATACTTCTACTGCAATTTTACCCTTTCCGAGCTATTGGATTTGTTCCGAAAATTCTATTTTTCCATATTCGGGAAATAAACTCTATTTTCCCATAAAACTTCCTTTTCCAAGAACTTAGACTGAATTTTCCTAACTCAGTCTATTATTCCGATAATTATCGAAAATCTTCATAGAATAAAATTTCTCTTAGAATTCCTTTATCGATAATATATATGAATTTTCTCTACTCTTATCGATTCCAAAATATCGATTAAAAACACTTTTATGGGACCTTCCCGGAGGTCACCCATCCTAATATTTCCCTGGCCTGAGCACGCTTAACAATTGTATTCGATCCAAATTCGAATAATATAAGCTTCGTATGAAAAATCCGATAACACATAAATACTACTCTTGGGGTGAACTATCCATATACGGGGTTAAATTACATAACTTTTTAAAAATTATACTTTGGTCCCTAAACTTTTCCAAAGTTTACACTTTAACCCCTAAGCTTTCAAAAATTACATTTTAGTCACTAAGCAAGAATTGGGATATTACATATGGGTCTTATTCCTTCTAGTTAATTAAAATTTCAGTGTAATTTGTGGCAATTAATACATTGGGAAATTTTGGGAGAGAAATGTATAGGAGTGATTGACGATGGAACAAATTTTTAGCAAGAGGTTAGTTTAATTTAGGGTTTCAATGTCAATCTGCTTCGTGATCATTCAACGTTGGTGTGAAAAATATTCTTAGTCGCCCTTTTGAACCTATGTATGTTTGGATGGCTCATCTGTTGAGTTTTTTTTTACTGTGACAAATGACGATGTTGTCATCAGACTCTGATGCTCTCGCCGGACTCAAAGGGGTTAAGTTGGGATTGGGTTGAGATTTAGGTATTTTACAGATTTTAATTTTTATCAATTATATATTTCTTTTACTATTTTATTAGTTATATATGACACGTCATAACAGAGTTAAACATTTAACGGAGGAGTGATGGAAAAAACACAATGTTAAAAATTTAGTGGGTAAATTGGTCGTTTTTAAAGTTTAGTGACCAAAATAGGTTATAGAACAAAGTTGAGTGATGATCTAGGTATTTTACCCAGTTTTTTATTGTACTTGTTAAGTTGTGTTTGTAATCTACACAATTTTCATTTGGAAAAAGGAAAAGAAAACTCAAATTCAATTTTTTCTTTTATCAAACCGATGTCATGCAGTTCAAACCATCCAACGAGATGGAATATTTCAATACCAGATTCAAACCATCCTTTTGCTTTTCTGCTTGTTCGTGGCCTGCGTGCCTGTTCCTATTGTCCTTTTCTTTTTGCGGTTTGTTTTCTCCCATGCTTGTTTCAAGCTTTGGTTACCCTTTGTGGGTTGTTTGGGGATTGTTTGGTGTGCTTGGCTTTGTCTCGTTGTACGATCTTGTTAGTTGAATGAATTCTCCTTTGATAAAAAATATATGGCCGAGTTTGAATATTGAATTCGAATTCCGGATTGAACTCTCCTTAAAAGGCCTTCTAAATTCTAACAAATAAACAAGTAACGCTTCAACATTGAATAAACAAAAATCAGCTTCAACCCTGTCCAAATGGTTTGGCATACAAAATGCTGTAATCCACCAATTAAAATAAAATAAACAAATACAACTTTATCATGTCTTAACGTCTTCATAAATAGTATGTTAAGTCGCAAACAGTTCCAAGTACAAAACTTTTTGCATTTTGAATATCATAAGCTGGATCAACTTCGTTGAGGGTTCCTAACCCTTGACGGTCGCCAGGGTTCTGGCTTGCTGCTGCTGCCCCCGCTACCACCACCTAAACGATTCGAATCTGGAGGTAAGGCTCGTGGAGCCCTACTGCCACTGGTCCAGTGATCAAATTACAGTGGAGGAGCCCTGCTGCCAGCATTGCGTTGCTCGGGTTCTGAAGGGTGCTGGCTTGACACATCGATCAGGTTCAGGTGGAGCTGGACCAGAGCTTTCAGGTCTTTCTCGTCGAAACCTAGGAACATATTTCCCGGGAGATGGAGCAGCAGCAGCTGGAGCAACAACTCCGGGCTCTGTTGTGTGCGATCCAGCAGGAAGTTCAGAAGGCCTAGAAATCCCCTCTGCTGACTTTCCTAAAAGTGCTTCTCGCCTCAGCCTTTCTCTTCTAATTCTCGTTCTCTTTGCCTCTGCTTTTCAGCAATCTCATCCATTTTTGCTTTGTGTTCAGCTTCCTCTTTCCTTCGTCTCTCAGCCTCTGCAAGTTTCAAAGATCCAATAAATCAAGGAGATAGAAAGCAGAAATTAGTTGTAATCACTCATTTTTGTCCGGATTATAAATATTATAGTTGTATTAAGTAATTATAGTAGTTATTATATATGTTCGTATGAGTGGTAATATATGAGTATGCATGTTTATAAATGATATACATGTTGCATGTAATATTTGAATATAAGTACATAAGTACGTACGTTTGCATGTATATGTTATTTGTATGTATGCATGAGTGGTAGTATGTGGAGGTATTATGATAGTCATTACTATTATACGTATACATGTGTGTATTATTACGTGTGTGCATTACTATGGCATGTTTTACTACTGGTTTAATGATATACGTGTGTGTATATTATATATATAGGCTTATGCATGTATATATATTAATATGTGTGCTATTGTTATTATTGGGTTAAATTAGAAAAAACAGATCACATAAATTATATTAAAAAAAATCCATAATTATTAAATGTCCAGTCCATAATTACAGAGCCCATAATTAAATTTTATAGGCCTAACCGGTCAAACCCAATACCAAAAACCCTAATTTATAACCCTAATACACTATCTTTTTATGTGCATCCATATAGGAGCCGTTGGATCAGATCTAGATCCAACGGCCGTGATCAAAGATTGAAGCTCCCTCAGCTGCCGCGTAAGATACACGCGCGGACCATCCAATTTTCCATGCGCACGTGGCATGTACTCGCGAGACGTTTAGCTTCCCCCTTCGCCACGTGTCAAGGGATGCTTGGATTTTACGCTAGCGAAGACAACATTCAATAATTTCTAGCCTTGGTTTTATTGTCGAGCATATTTCATGGTTGGGGGAACCATTAACACAATATTGTTTTAAACATCACCATCATAAAAATCAAAATTAAACTAAAAGAAATAGACAAAGAAGGATATCCGTCAATGCAGCCCTTCAATGGATCTAGAGCTCCCGGTCATAGCCTGGTCGAACCACAATTTTCCCTCTACCATCTTTTCTCACCACGGTGCAGCCTCTCTCCTGCTATCTATGGTTCATCGATGGGCTTCCTTTAAATAGGCACTCGTGGAAACCCTAGATTGGGGTTGAATTTGAAAGTTGGTTACGCAATAAGATAAGCTTATTATCTTCTTGTTTGAATTTAGGCTGACTAGGTCTTTGACCAACGGTTAACTGACCTAGTATCGTCATCCTTGTTTTTCCAACCAAGTCTGGCAATTCTCGTCCTACTTTTGCCATCAGCACTTAGCATTTCTCTTCTGCTCCTCTGGCTTTCTGCCGCTGATCCTTTCCTGCTCCTGCCAACTGCTCCTGACCTGCCAACAAAGCAAGAAAACAACCCTTCACACTAGCAATAGAATCATTCCTTAACTCCTAGATGCAAATATATGAATCTATTAACTAAATGTGCAAATATGTACTCAAAGTCAAGAAATAGTGTGGTAATATATACATGAAAAGTAGTATTTTTGAGGAGTTAACACACACCCAAACCTAGCCCATTGCTTTTCCTCAAGTAATGCAACTAAACTCTATAAAAACAAAAAAAAGTAAGAAAAATATCTCGACAAAATTTTCCTGATTAACAACACAAGCTAGAAAGAAAATTCCGGTCCTAGTTCTGTCCTCAGATATACCAGAGCAGTAATGCCAACAGATCAAAAAATTCAAGTACAACAATATAACTCTAATCTAGGGTCATGAAGTGTGTGTGAAGTGCATGCAATTTGCATCAAGTATCCTTCAACTCCTTTAGCAAAACTTACTATCCAAACTTAGAACATTTTTTTGTTAATTATTTACCAAGGGTTTCTTTTTGCTGGTATTAAAGTTGAGTTCACATCATAACGCTGTTTGGCTTGAGAAGTAAGAAGGAGCGTACTAAATAACCCTATGTTAATCCAGACTATATCACTAAGCTAACCCATTACACTCATACACTAAAGCTTTTGGCCTGAGAACTACGAGGGAGCAAACCACGAAGCCCCACACTACTATTTTCTCTAAGGCAGTGAAGTGTTCTAGAATTTTTCTTGCCTTTGGCAAAACATTGCTGCCTTATTCTTTTTTTCTTACCCTGTCATATATATTTTCTATTTTTTTATCTTGATTTCAGTTTCAAGAATCTTAAGTTTGTCTTGGGAACTAGATGCATACTACGTGTTGAAGTGAGACTAAAGTTCCCTAAGGTAGAGATCAATTACCAAGCAACTTGGCATTATTAATCTGCTGGCTCATGCTAACTAAAAATTCTAATTTCATCATCGGATAGGGCATACTAGTATAAATTCTAACTATACTAGCAAATGTGTTGGCAAAATTATCGTCTAACAAAGCCGAGATAATTAGTTTTTTTTACGGTTTTTACTATTTGGTATACATGGTTCTACCTAATCTGCGTGGCAACAAAATGCAAACAAAAAGAATAAAAAGAATTGCATGTCATGGCAAAAGATGTGAGGCAACACCTCCAAATCTAAGGTGTGCATTGTCCTTAATGCATGAGAATACATATATACAAATACATGATAAAAATGATGAATATGAAATGAAGAAGTTAAGGGGACGAGGACTCCCTTTTGGAATGTCCAATGCGAGTGACTCGAGTCTTTCTCTTGACAAAACTCCCTCGACTTGGAGCCATGTGCTTCTTTCTTTTAAGCATGGGCTTCGAAACAACAGTGGAGGCCTTAACATCTTGCAGGACTTCTTCAATCACCTTAGCTGGCTCAGTCGTAGCTGGAGCAGCAGGGGCTACTAAAGAAACTGGAGAGACAGGTGGTCCGTTGGTTTTGATAGGTATCTCGTCATCAAATTATTGGGAGGTATCAGTTTTGGCAGATTCAACATGGACAGGCGAGACAGGGACTATGGCATCGAATTGCTGGGTTGGAGTGTAAACAGACTGAGGGCTTACTGGCATTCCTTCAGGTGCATGAAGTTCAGTTGGGAACTTCAGAAATGGTGCAAAGGATTGGGGACGACGCCCTTAAGAGTTGTCTTTAGGGCTCTATCTCTGGCATCAACATATTGCAAGAGCACCAAATTTTGTTCCTCCGCCTTCTCCAATTTTTTCAAAATAAGCTTTTGGTGCTGGTAGAGCTGGGACAATAATGACATGGCTTCAAATGGCATCTATGTGAAAGGTTCTGCCTTGGGTGTCTTGGTAGCAGACATCGGTTCAAAATTTTTTCCCTTACTCTTTTCCTTTGCCTACCTAGCAATTATTTGGCTCCATAGTGTAGGAGTGATGGTTCCTTTGCATTTCTGGGTGTTTTCGGAGTCGAGCTTTGGCACCTTATGTAGCCTACAAATTCTAGAAATTAATAAAGGAAAAACCAAACTGCCACAGCCCTTACTGGCACACTTGTAGGATTTGTTGATGATCAGACGTCCCACATTGATTTTTCTTCCCATCATGATCGAGTGGAGTAAAGCCATCCTCTTTTTTGATACAATTTCATTGTGAGTAGTTGATATAAGATTTTCCTTCAAGAAGTGGTTCCAACCCCTCAGATGGGGTTTTAATGCCAGTCGTTTTATAGTCCACGTAACCCCTTTGACCCGGCCTAGCCTCCAAGACCGAATCAAGAACGTCACATTAGGTTTGTCGAAGTAAACCTGAACTAATAACCTAAACCAATCCATTTTTCCTTTTTATCTTGCCTAGATGCTTAATTAACTCTATGGTATGATATACAACAGCGGAAAACGAAACAAGCAGTTGATTTGGAAGACTTAACACTTCATGGACCAAAATGTAAATTCTATCAGTTAAAGTACTAAATTACAAATTTAAGTTACCAACCTTCAATTAGGTTCATTACATGCCTCTGTGTGAATTTGCATCAAATTTGGATCACAATACCATCATTAATTGAGCATTACAAAAATAGTGACCAATTTACAAAGAATCCAGAATACAGAATAAAAATACCAAAATTAACTAACTTTGTACCGATACAGTACCGATACAGGCTTGTACCGTATCGGTACGAGTCAATGTGGTATACTTGTATCGGTATGGTTATTCGAGTACCGATCCCGGTGCATATTTCAAAACCAGGATATACCAATAGCTAAAACTCGTACCAGTACGGTACCCTGCGTACCGATCCCAGTATAAACTTCCTCAAGGGCATACCGATACGGCAGCTACTCGTACCGATACCCCTTTGATATTTTCTCCAAATTGAGTCTTATTAGACCCGGCGTACCGATCCCAAAGGACCCATACCGGTACGACTGGGCCTATAATGACCTCTTGGCCAAACATATGGCACTTATGATCAATCTAACATGCTTCAAACATCATAAAACATGTTTAACATCATTTCTACAATCATCTAAACATGCTAGGTAAGCATTCAATCCGCAACAAATCAATCAAGAGAACCTGTAGGCATGGTCTCTACCCAAGCATGCAATTCTCATCCCAAACCCACAATCAAACCATATAACCTCATACATGTCCAAAATACCAAATAGAACATGTCCAAAAACAAGCGAGTAAGCAAATGTCCCTCCCAATTACAACTTGGTCACATTGCCCTTTATTACTACAAGTTCATTTATTAAAACCATACTTGATGTAAAACGATTCTTGGATTCCTAATTTCTTGCTTGCCGCCCATGAAACTCACTTTTCTGCAATGATAAGAATGGAGAGCATAAGCATATAATTCATATTGAGGGACACTCTAAAAACACTCATCAATGCATTTAAAATCGTTTGCGTCAAACCCCATTTTCAACACCATGCTAAAACATCACATGCCCTTTCATCTTTGAAACATGCATATTAAACCATATGCAAAACATGTATCATGAATCTCATGCATAATCCTATATGTAAAACCTCAATTTAAGCCTTCACATGCTTATTCTTCCAATAGCAAAGCTTAAAGAGCAAAACATGTATAAATCACATTATAAAAAATATAATTCATCCATCATGATACATTAGTTCATATATTGGCATTAAAGTGACCCAAAACCAAATCTTTCCATATTGTAAAACACCTTGGATACACAAATTTCCCAAGTGGTTCCTTCGACCACTTTACATACATCCTCAAACTCAATCTCCTTACGCTTCAAATCTACATAAGATATCTGCCTATCTGAAGCCACTTTCAACCGATCACTGATAAGCTTCACCTTCTCATTGGCCTTTCAACACATCAGGTAGAGAAACATACTTCTCACATGCCTCATCCCAACATAATGGCGTACGGTACCTCCTAACATACAAAGCTTCATACAGAGCCATTTGAATGCTTGCTTGATAACGATTGTTATAAGCAAACTCTACCAACGGTAGTTGCTTCTCCCACATTCCTTAAAAATCAATGATGAATCATCGCAACATATCCTCTAACACTTGGATAGCACGTTTAAACTGACCATCGGATTGAGGATGATACGAAGTACTAAAATTCAACCGTGTACCCAAAGCTCTATGCAAAAACTCCCAAAACCTTGATATAAAACAAAAATCCCTATCTGACATGATAAACTTAGGTACCCATGCAACCTCACAATCTCAACAATATACATATATGCTAACCTATCCAACGTATACGTCATATGCACTACCAGAAAATGTGCACACTTCGTAAACCGATCCATAATTACCCAAACAGAAATTTTCTTCGATAGTGTCAAAAGCAAACCCGTCACAAAATCCATGGTAATTCTCTCCCACTTCCATTCTGGAATCCTTAACAGTTGTAACAATCCAGAAAAAATGATTCTCAGCCTTAGCACGCTAACACACCATACATCGGGCAACAAACTCTGCTACATCCATCTTCAAACCAAACCAATAGTACTTCTCCTTTAAATCTCGTTACATCTTTGTACTACCCGGAAGCACAAAAAAAGGACTCGTCAAAATAGTGCGCCTCAAATCAATATCTTTCGGTACAACTATTCGACATTAAAACACATGACACCATTATCATCAAAACAAAAATCCGTCAGATTACCTTCCATCACATCCTTAACATGTGGAACCAACGAATCATCGTACGGTTGCTTTTCCTTTATCAACTGTACCAATGATGGTTTCACTTGCAACTCAACCAACAAACCCCCACCACGTGTCATAATTAACCGTGCAAACATTGCCCTCAACTCCACTGCAACCTTCCTACTCAAGGTATCGGCTACCACATTAGCCTTACCCGGATGATACTCAATCTTTAAATCATAATCCTTAAACAACTCCAACCATCTTCGTTGCCTAAGATTCAACTCCTTTTGTGACATCAAATACTTTAAACTCTTGTGATCCATCTACACAATACACTTTTCACCATAAAGATAATGTCTCCAAATCTTCAATGCAAACACCACTGTAGCAAGCTCTAAATCATGCGTAGGATAATTGCGCTCGTGCACCTTCAATTGTCTAGATGCATAGGCCAAAACTTTTCCGTCTTGCATTAACACACACCCCAAACCAACATAGGATGCATCACTATAAACAACAAACTCTTTACCTGATTCAGGCTGAATCAAGATTAGAGCTTGCGTCAAAGCCTTTTTAAACTTCTCAAAAGGTTGTTGTCTAACCTCTGTCCACTCAAAACGAACATCTTTTTGCAACAACATAGTTAACAGTGTAACAACCTTTGAGAAACCATCTACAAAATAACGATAGTATCCTACCAATCCAAGAAAACTATGAACCTCTGACACTGACTTAGTTGGCTTTCAACTTACCACCGCTTCAATCTTCTACGGATCCACACGAATACCTTCCGCCGACAAAACATGTCCAAGGAAAATTACTTGCCTTAACCAAAATTCACACTTGCTCAACTTGGCATACAACTAATTATCCAGCAAAGCTTGCAATACAATCCGCAAATACTGATAATGTAATATCCCAAATTTTGCTTAGTGACTAAAATGTAATTTTTGAAAGTTTAGGGTTAAAGTGTAAACTTTGGAAAAGTAGGGACCAAAGTGTAATTTTAAAAAGTTATGTAATTTAACCACGTAAATGAATAGTTTACCCCCAAGAGTGGTATTTCTATGTTACCCAGATTTTTTATACAAGGCTTATATTATTCGAATCTAGATCGAATAAAATTATTAAGCGTGCTCAGGCCAAGGAGATATTAGGATGGGTGACCTCCGGAAAGGTCCCATAAAAGTGTTTCTGATCGATATGTTGGACTCAATAAGATTAGAGAAAATTCGTATGGATTATCGATAAAGGAATTCTAAGAGAAATTTTACTCTATGAAGATTTTCGATAATTATTGGAATAATAGACTGAGTTAGGAAAATTTAGTATAAACCCTTGGAAAATGAAGTTTTTATGGGATAATAGAGTTTATTTCCCGAATATGGAAATATAGAATTTTCGGAATAAATCCAATAGCTCGGAGAAGGTAAAATCGCAGTAGAAGTATTTTATGGATATCGGTATATCAGATCGAATTAAAATTATAAAGAGAGTTCCAAAGATTATTGAAAATTCATAAAATATTATTTTATGAATATTTTATTAATGTTGGAGGGATTCTAACTAGATTTAGTTAGAATATTATGGAGTGGTTATAAAGCTCAAAGAAAGAAAATTTAGAATCGTAATGAATGAAATTCGAATAATTGAATCGAATAAATATCATAAATTAAAATTTATGATATTTTGGGAAGGAGGCTGGTTAGAATGGAACCAATTTGGTTCAATTTTTATGGAATGACAATTTTAAGTCATGTAAGTAAATAAAGTCTAGTTGGAGGGCAAATTGGTCATTTGCCATGGATGGCATTTTAGAAATATTTTGAAACTTTGAGGGCAATTTTGAAAGGTCAAATACACATGGATTTAATCATAGCCATTGATTTTTTATGAGATTGAATCTTGGCCATTGGATTAAAAGGGCAAATTAGTAAATTCACTAGTTAAATGAATTTAAAATTCATTTAAACTTTACACATGGATTAAATAGAATAAAAAATGAATAAAAAATCATCTTCATCGGCCAAGGGGATGTTCAAAACAAGAAAGAAAGGGGGAGAAAGGAAAAATTTTCAATTTTCAAGTCCAAAATTGAAGAATCAAGACAAGTTTCAAGCAAAATTAATTTAGTTCTAAAAGAGATCGAAGGAGAACCAGTGATAAAAAGAAAGATAAGAACCTCGAGTAAGCTTAGCGAGGCATACTATTACATGGCCCAGGTGAGTGCATTTCTAAATGTTTGCATTTCATTGAAAATGGCATTGCATTTCTCTATAATACATGATATGATACATTGCTCGACATGGCAAGCTTGAAGGAATACCAGGTATGAATTATTGTGTGCATAAATGATAATGCATTATGCATACATGAAATATGGATAATGAAAAGATTAAAATTAAACAAGATACACCCTGGGGTGCAAATGGCACTAGCAAGTGTTTTAATATAAGGAGCAAAGAGCGTCCTTATATGAGGAGCAAAGAGCGTCCTCCCGAGTATGTATTCTACATGGCACTACGGTGCAGATAGGCTACGGGGTTTCCATGAGCCTCTAGCCAGGCACGATGATAATAATAACAAAATGATTACATGGTAGATCATGAGCATGCAAATGACTACATGACGATACATGATTCATATGACAGAAATGATACATGATCCAAAGATGTTACATGATTACATGATACATGAAAAAGATGTTACATGATTTCATGATCCATGATAAAGAAGTTATATGTTACATGACTGAGAAGTACATGACATACGAGATAGAAATGTTATTGATATATGATAGAAATGTTACATGATAGAAATATTACATGCTATATTATAGAATACGTGTTATGCAAATGATGGCATAATGAAGTATGACCATGATAAAGTACACGATATGTAAATGATTACATGTTGAAAGCATGTCCATGATAGAGAATATATTATGCAATAATAACATGATTTATATGATAGTTATGATACATGACATATGTACATTGTGATATATTTACCATGTTAAAGAGAAAACGAAATGAACTTTTATATATGCCATATTGTATTACATTATGTAAAGTTCCTGAAATAAATAAGTTTAACTGCCTCACTAAGTTCGTACTTAGCGTGTATCTTATGTCACACGTAGGTTCTCCGAAATTGCCTAGCAAAGAGGAGCTGAACGTTTGGAAAAATCAAGTTACTACAGTAAGTCACAGTAAGTACATCCTTATTGTAAATTGATATCTAGTGGGCATGTAAATATTTTATAGTTAAGTTGTTTTAAAGTATACGTTTACTAGTTAAAGATATGCTTTTGTGATGAATAAGTTTAGAAATATAGTTTGTTAATAGTAGCAATAAATTTTGGTACAATTAAACATAGTTTAACCCTAATCGTGTAGAAGTTTTAAAATCAAGAAAGGGTCTAGGCAACACACATAGTTTTCACCCTGAGTTATATTTTTATTTCAATAACTCAATTATAAGTTTTGTAAACCAATTCAGGGTTAAAACTAGCTGCATCTAGACAACATAGTTTTTAATTTAAAACCGAGGAAGGGTTAAACTAAAAGCTGAATTTTGGAAAAAAAATTTACAAAGTCAATATCTTTTCCAACAATTTTGTAACATCTTTAATGTATATTCCGCCTACGAGTATAAGTTAAGGGTGTTACATTTATTGGTATTAGAGCTACATGTTTAGCCGATTCTGGAGGCTAAATCGAGTTTAATGTGATTTAATGTTAAGTACATGCCCCTAGGATGTCATGTTATTGATGTACTACTGTGTAACTTGATTATGCTCCTCAATAACAATAATAAGTTTTAGTAGAAATAGATGATGTTAAGTATTGATGGACTGTTTTAATTATGGAAATCAAAGGAAGGAGGAAGTATGTTTAATGCCAATTATGTTGGCAAATATATAAAAGAGAAATGTGCAGCAGTCCTAAGTTTGAATAAGGTACTCATACTGTTTATGAGTACGAGCTGAATTTTAATAGATTAAGTCAATATACAGCTGATTTAATACTGACTAAGAAGTTCCCATGAGAATGATTTATAAAAAGAGGTTTCAATCGGGGCTTAAAGAATTGTTTTTAAGTATGAATTTACCGGTTTACTAGAATGTTGTGAATAAAGCAAAAGCTATGGAGAGAACCTGTACATACTTTAATTGATTTGGGTTCGATTAATATATTGGTACTAAGATAGTAGCCCAAATAAATATTTCTATGGAAAATATATCTAATAATATAATTGTCAGTAATTCTCCTTGGATATAGTGCACATGTAACTAGAATATGCAAGAAAGGATTATTAGAAATTCAAGGAATTAAGTTCCCGTCAGATTTAATGGAACTTCCATTCCATGAGTTTGAAGTCATTCTTGAAATGGATTGGTTATTTGCATATGATACATATATAAAGTGTAAGAAGAAAAAGGTTGGTACTTCAAGGACCTGATGGTTTTGAAGTAATCCTTGTGGGGAAAAGAACTAACTGTTTAGAGTTAGTAATCTCTGCAATGACAGCTCAAAGGCTGTTATGCAATGGATGTGAAGCATGTTTAATTTATGTGGTCGATACTCAAAGGTCACCTAAAAAGGAATTTCCTAATATAATTCCGGATGAGTTACCATGGTTACCTCTGGATAGGGAAATACAATTTGAGATTGATGTCTATCCGGGAACTGAACTGGCATCAATGATACTATATAGGATGATATCAACTGAGGTAAGGAAACTAAAAGCTCAATTACAAGAATTGCTAGACCGGGGTTACATTTGACCAAGTGAATTACCATGGAATGCTCCGGTATTAATTGTAAAGAAGAAAGATGGTTCTCTATGATCATGTATAGATTATTGATAATAGAATGAAGTAACAATTAAGAATAAGTATCCTCTACCAAGGATTGGGGATTTATTTGATCGGTTTAAAGATGCAGTAGTATTTTTAGAGATCGATTTTCGATCAGGATTATTATCAGCTCAAGGTCAAGGAAGAAAATGTATCGGAGATATGATTCAGAACTCGTTATGGATATTACGAGTTTCTGGTAATGCTGTTTGGGCTTACAAATGCCTCTGTTGTATTCATGGATTTGATGAATAGGGTATTTCAACTCTATCTGGATTATTGAGGTCTTTATAGATGATATTTTGGTTTATTCGAAGACCGAAGCTGAGCAAGATTACCATCTTCGTGCGATACTGTAAACTTTAAGAGATTAATAGCTTTATGCCAAGTTTTCTAAATGTAAGTTCTAGTTGCCAAGAAAAGAATATATTTTGAACAATGATGTATTTCATTACGGTTTGGGTTGCATGCTAATGCAAGAAGGTCGAGTAGTAGCCTATGCATCAAGGCAGTTCAAAAAATCATTAAAATAACTATCCAACGCATGATTTGGAAATGGCAGCTGTGATTTTGCTTTGAAAATCTGGCGACATTATTTGTATGGTGAAAAGTGTCACATTTACACGGATCACTAGAATTTAAAGTATCTAATGACGCAAAAGGATCTAAATCTGCGATAACGAAGGTGGGTTGAATTTTTAAAGGATTATGATGTGGTTATTGATTACCATCCTGGAAATGCTAATGTAATCGCAGATGCTCTTAGTCGGGAGACATTTTCTGCTTTGCATATGATGAATGCACAGTTGTCATTGGAACGAGATGGTTCCTTGACAGCAGAATTTCAGATAAAGCCAACTTTATTGGATCAATTCGAAGATTTGTAATCTATGGATGAAAGATGTCTTGAAAAGAGGAGACGAGTTGGAACTAGGAAAGTATAAGACTATGAAATTAAGCCAAATGGTTGTTTATATTACTGAGGTAAAATATATATTCCTGATAATGATAACCTGAAGAAAGAGATATTATCAGAGACCCATTATAGTCCATTGACTATGCACCCAAGGAGTATTAAGATGTATCAAGATTTGAAAACTCGAAATTGTGATCAGGAATGAAATGAACAATTACGAAATTTGTGGTAAAGTGTTTAATATGTCAACAAGTAAAAGCTGAACACCCTGTACCTTATGGATAACTTCAGCCTATCTCTATTCCTCAATGGAAGTGGGAACGAGTAACTATGGATTTTATAACGTGATTTTCAGCTACATCAAGTAAAAAGAATTCAATATGAGTCATTATAGATTGTTTGACAAGTTTGATCACTTTATTCCAGTTTGAATAGATTATTCGCTGGATAAATATGCAGAACTCTATGTTCGAAAAATAGTAAGACTACATGGTGTCTCAGCATTGATAGTGTCAGACAGAGACCCAAGGTTTACTTCAAGGTATTGAGGTACGTTATTTGAAGCTTTAGATACTAAACTAAATCTTAGTACAGCTTTTCATCCACAAACAGATGGGCATTTTGAAAGGATTATACGGATTCTATAGGACATGCTAAAACTTGTACAATTGAGTTTACAAAATCATGAGAAAAGTACTTGCCCTTAACCAAATTTGCTTATAACAATAGTTGTCAAGCAAATATTAAGATGTCATAGAGAAGAAAGTGCCGAACTCTTTTTAATTTGGTTTGAGTTACAAAATCGAAATGTGCAGAATAACTCAAACATTGGAAGAGTTGATTTAACACAAGACATGGAGAATAACGTAAAGATTATTCAGTAAAATCTCAAGGCCGCCATGGATCGACAAAAAAATCTATGTAAATAAGAAGAGAAATGGATATTGAATATAGAGTTAGAGAAAAAAATGTTTTTTAAAAGTTTCACCTTGGAAGATGGTGATTACATTTTAGTTAAAAAGGAAAACTTAGTCCCATATTTATTGGGCTATATGAAATTCTAAAAAGAGTGGGATTAATGGATTACCAATTGATTTTACCTCTAGATATGAGTAAGATTCATGATATGTTTCATGTATTCATGCTTTGGAGGTATCAGTCGGATCCTTCACACGTATTTACTTTTGAAGAAATTGATTGCCACCAGATTTGATGTATGAAGAAGAAGCTGTGAAAATCTTAGTATACGGAGTCAAATAATTAAAGAACAAGAAAATTTCAATGGTTAAGATCCTCTGGAGAATCATAAAGTAGAGAAAATCATTTGGGAAACTGAAGAGAGAATGAATAAGCAATATACGAAGTTATCTGAAATGGGTAAACGTTGAAAATTTGAGGACGAATTTTCTTAAGGGGAGGAATTGTAATATCCCAATTTTTTCTTAGTGACTAAAATATAATTTTTGAAAGTTTAGGGGTTAAAATGTAAAGTTTGGAAAAGTTCAGGGACCAAAGTGTAATTTTAAAAAGTTATATAATTTAACTCCGTAAATGAATAGTTTACCCCAAGAGTGGTATTTCCGTGTTACCCGGATTTTCCATACAAGGCTTATATTATTTGAATTTGGATCGAATAAAATTGTTAAGCGTGCTCAGGCCAGGGAAATATTAGGATGGGTGACCTCCGAAAATGTCCCATAAAAGTGTTTCTGATCGATATGTTGGACTCAGTAAGAGTAGAGAAAATTTGTATAGATTATCGATAAACGAATTCTACGAGAAATTTTATTCTATGAAGATTTTCGATAATTATTGGAATAATAGACTGAGTTAGGAAAATTCAATCTAAGCCCTTGGAAAATGAAGTTTTTATGGGATAATAGAGTTTATTTCCCGAATATGGAAATATAGAATTTTCGGAATAAATCCAATAGCTCGGAAAAGGTAAAAATCACAGTAGAAGTATTTTATGGATATCGACATATCAGATCGAATTGAAATTTTAAAGATAGTTCCAAAGATTATGGAAATTTCATAAAATATTATTTTATGAATATTTTATTAATTTTTGAGGCATTCTAACTAGATTTAGTTAGAGTATGATGGAGTGGTTATAAAGCTCAAAGAAAGAAAATTTAGAAATCGTATTGAATGAAATTCGAATAATTGGATCGAATTCGAATAAAATTTATGATATTTTAGGAAGGAAGCTGGTTAGAATGGCACCAACTTGGTTCAATTTTTATGGAATGGCAATTTTAAGTCATGTACGTAAATAAAGTCTAGTTGGAAGGTAAATTGGTTATTTGCCATAGATGGCATTTTTGAAATATTTTGAAACTTTGAGGGCAATTTTGAAAGGTCAAATACACATGGATTTAATCATAGCCATTGATTTTTGATGAGATTGAATCTTGGCCATTGGATTAAAAGGGCAAATTAGTAAATTTACTAGTTAAATGAATTTAAAATTCATTTAAACTTTACACATGGATTAAATAGAATAAAAGATGAATAAAAAATCATCTTCATCAGCCAAGGGGCTGTTCAAAACAAGAAAGAAAGGGGGAGAAAGGAAAATTTTCAATTTTCAAGTCCAAAATTGAAGAATCAAGACAAGTTCAAGCAAAATTAATTTAGTTCTAAAAGAGATCGAAGGAGAACCAGTGATAAAAAGAAAGATAAGAACCTCGAGTAAGCTTAGTGAAGCATACTATTACATGGACCAGGTGAGTGCATTTCTAAATGCTTGCATTTCATTGAAAATGGCATTGCATTTCTCTATAATACATGATATGATACATTGCTCGACATGGCAAGCTTGAAGGAATACCAGGTACGAATTATTGTGTGCATAAATGATGATGCATTATGCATACATGAAATATGGATAATAACAAGATTAAAATGAAACAAGATACACCCTGGGCTGTAAATGGCACTAGCGAGGTGTTTTAATATAAGGAGCAAAGAGCGTCCTCCTGAGTACGTACTCTACATGGCACTATGGTGCAGATCGGCTACGGGGTTTCCATGGGCCTGTAGCCAGACACGATGATAATAATAACAAGATGATTACATGGTAGATCATGAGCATGCAAATGACTACATGACGATACATGATTCATATGACAAAAATGATACATGATACAGAGATGTTACATGATACATGAAAAATATGTTACATGATTTCATGATACATGATAAAGAACTTATATGTTACATGACTGAGAAGTACATGACATACGAGATAGAAATCTTATTGATATATGATAGAAATGTTACATGATAGAATTATTACATGCTATATGATAGAATACATGTTATGCAAATGATGGCATAATGAAGTATGACCATGATAAAGTACACGATATGTAAATGATTAAATGTTGAAAGCATGTCCATGATAGAGATATATTATGCAATAATAACATGATTTATATGATAGTTATGATACATGACATATGTACATTGTGATATACTTACCATGTTATAGAGAAAACGAAATGCACTTTTATATATGCCATACTGTATTACATTATTTCATGTTCCTAAAATAAATAAGTTCAACTGCCTCACTAAGTTCGTACTTAGCGTGTGTCTTATGTCACACGTAGGTTCTTAGGAATTGCCTAGCAAAGAGGAGCTGAATGTTTGGAAAAATCAAGTTACTACAGTAAGTCACAGTAAGTACATCCTTATCGTAATTTGATATCTAGTGGGCATGTAAATATTTTATAGTTAAACTGTTTTAAAGTATACATTTACTAGTTAAAGATATGCTTTTGTGATGAATAAGTTTAGAAATATAGTTTGTTAATAGTAGCAATAAATTTTGGTACAATTAAACATAGTTTAACCCTAATCATGTAGAAGTTTTAAAATCAAGAAAGGGTCTAGGCAACACACATAGTTTTCACCCTGAGTTATATTTTTATTTCAATAACTCAATTATAAGTTTTGTAAACCAATTCTGGGTTAAAACTAGCTGCATCTAGATGACATAGTTTTAATTTAAAACCGAGTAAGGGTTAAACTAAAAGCTGAATTTTGGTAAAAAAATTACAAGTCAAGATATTTTCCAACAATTTTGTAACATCTTTAATGTATATTCAGCCACGAGTATATGTTAAGGGTGTTACAGATCATGTTCCCCCTCGATACGAGAGTACACAAGGATATCATCAATGAACACAACCACAAATTGATCTAAATATTCATGGAACACCCTATTCATCATATCCATGAAAACATCATGTGCATTTTCAACCCGAAAGGCATCACAAAAAACTCATAAAGCCCATAACGTGTGTGAAAAGCAGTTTTTAGCACATCCTTATCCTTTACCCTCAACTGATAATAACCAGACCTTCGATCAATCTTGGAAAACATTGTAGCATCCCAAAACTGATTAAACAAATCATTAATTTGCGGTGAAGGATACTGATTCTTAATCGTTAACTTGTTCAGTTGTCGATAATCAATGTACATTCTCATAATGCCAACCTTGATTTTCACAAACAACACTGGTGCAACCCACGGTGAAACACTAGTCTAATGAAACCACGATCTAAAAAATCCTAAACTTTTGCCTTCAACTCTTTTGGTGCCATACGATATGGAGCAATCGACACTAGAGTCAAATCTGCATACGTCTCGATAAAAAACTATACTTCACTATCTGGTGGTAACCTAGGCAACTCCTCCGAAAACACCCTCGAAAAATCACAAATGATATGGATATCTTGAACATGTACCTCCTTTATATTTGGGTTCATAACATAAGCTATATTCTTGACACCCAAGCCCCAACAACCTCTGCGCTTCTAAAGCCGAAACCTTATTGGACAAGAATTTAACATTCTCGCCCACAACCACCACTTCATAATCATCAGCAAGTTTTAACGAAACTTGTTTGGTTTCAAAATTAACCATAACCCTATGCTCGGTCAACCAATCTATACCCAAAATCACGTCAAAACCATAAAAATGCAACTCTCTTAGATCCACCACAAACACATGACCTTGAACCAACAAAGGACATCTTCTAACAACCTCCTAAAAATGACCATCTCCCAGAGAAAACTACCCAAACAACATGACATCTATAATGCCACAACTTTGCTAACGGTGCAATAACATAAGAAAATTCCTCAACGATTTTCGATAGCAATCAACTGATCCTAGAAAAACCACGTACTCCTAACACCAACCTTGGTTGCTTCAAATCTAACACAACTTCAACCTCCAAAAATCCACCTTAAACACTTTCCCTACTCTATGAGATCCTAAAGAATCTCCTTGCCAAGGCTAACTTTAATCATAACCTCATCAGTCTCTGAAAAGTCATCCGTAAGTGTGAACATATATATGCATGATTACTTATATGCCCTCATAGATTCCTATGCACATGTATGAAAAACCTCTAATGTCATGCACAAATGTATACATGTAATGACATATTTAAATATATACATATAAGTGTTTTGTACTGTGCATGATTAACAATTCACACTTACTAACAACATTCTCGAACCGAACTTACACAAACCAATCGCATTCTCAGAACACCTCATTCAGCCTTGCATAAACTTGCACCTACCTCAATTATGAACAAATGTTCCGTTACAAAGCCTACTAGCACATATTGACTATTAGTCAAGATTCATCTCGGCACTACTGAACACGAAAATACCACCACTTTTGTTATTTATGTAACCAAGTGCTCACAAAATATTCGTTTCACCACAACCTAGAACATCACTAGTGTATTCGCCATCAACACAACATAACTGCTAACCCATACCAACCACAGTCCTAAACACCATTATCATTAATTACTATACTGATTCTTTAGAAAAAAGGACTATCGATCAAGCATACCCATAAGCTAACCATTTCACAATCCAATTCTTAACTCACACACTTTCTTAAAGCTCGCTAACACGAAACAAAAAGAATTCAGGAATCGTACCAAAGTACGTCTCAACACCGAACTTAACTTTGCAACCTAAAGACAAATCTGGTAAAATCATCTAAAACATTCCAAGAAAGGATCCCTAACAACACAAACTTCCAAAATCTAAACATCCTTAACCCTAATTTACTAACATACCAAGATAACTTAGTAACATAAACCTCAACATCATTTTAATCTCATTAGCCAGGACCACCTCAATCTTACTTTGATCAATGTCACAACATTCTCTACAAGAAATGTATTCGTGTTTGACGTAAGCTCTCATCTCGTGGCATACTTAAAAATATGTATCTATAGCATGAAAATATAACCAAAAAACATAATTAGGCTAGCTTTAAGCAAGGATCCAAGATGTTCACGTTTCAAAATAAACTCCTTTTACACTTGTAGTAATAAGGCAATGCGTCCCCAAGATTTTACCCCAATACATCATAGTTTAGTCATATAATCATATAATCAAACACCGTATATATCATACAACAGTCAAAAACCTCTCAAACAAACACAACTTACACAAAACTCTCAACTTTCACCAAACCTGGCTCAGATACCACCAAATATAATCCCTTTAACCCAACCTAGCCGCCAAGACCAAATCAAGAACGTCACATTAGGTTTGCCGAAGCAAACCCAAACTAATAACCTAAACCAGTCTATTTTTTTCCTTTTTATCTTTCCTAGATGCTTATTAACCCCAAGGTATGATATATAACAGCAGAAAACGAAACAAGCATTTGATTTTCAAGACTTAACACTTTAGGGACCAAAATGTTCAATTAGGTTCATTACATGCCTCATTGTGAAATTGCATCAAATTTGGATCACAATACCATCATTAATTGAGTATTGCAAAAATAGTGACGAATTTGCAAAAAATCCAAAATACAGCATGAAAATACCATAATTAACTAATCTTGTACCGATACAGGCTTGCATCGTATCAGTATGAGTCAATTAGCATACTCATATCGGTACAGTTATTCGAGTACCGATCGTCGTTGCACATTTTAAAACCAGGGGATTTTAGTAGCTAAAACTCGTACTAGTATGGTACCTTGCGTACCGATCCTAGTATAAACTTCCTCAAGGGCATACCGATACGATAGATACTCGTACCGATACCCCTTTGATATTTTCCCCAAATTAAGTTATATCAGACCCTGCGTACCGATCCCAGAGGACCCGTACCAGTACGAATGGGCCTGTAATGACCTCTTGGTCAAACCTATGACACTCAGGCTCAATCTAACATGCTTCAAACATCAAACAAACATCATAAAACATGTTTAACATCATTTCTACAATCATCCAAACATGCTAGGTATACATTCAATCAATAGCAAATAAATCAAGAGAACCTATAGGCATGGTCTCTACTCAAGCATGCAATTCTCATCCCAAACCCACAATCAAACCATATAACCTCATACAAGTCCAAAATACCAAATAGAACCTGTCCAAAAATAGGGAGTAAGCAAACATCCCTCCCAATTAAAACTTGGTCACATTGCCCTTTATTACTACAAGTTCATTTATTAAAACGATACTTGAAGTAAAATGATTCTTGGACTCCTCCTTACTCGTTTGCCACCCATGAAACTCACTTTTTGCAATGATGAGAATGGAGAGCATAAACATATAATACCTATTGAGGGATGCTCTAAAAGCACTCATCAATGCATTTAAAACCGTTTGAGTCAAACCCCATTATCAACATCATGCTAAAACATCACATGCCCTTTTCACCTTTGGAAAAAATGCATATTAAACCATATGCAAAACATGTATCACGGATCTCATGCATAATCCTATATGTAAAACCTCAATTTAAGCCTTCACATGCTTATTCTTCCAATAGCAAAGCTTAAAGAGCATAACATGTATAAATCACATTATGCAAAACATAATTCATCCACCATGATACATTAGTTGATATATTGGCATTAAAGTGACCCCAAACCAAATATTTCCATATTGTAAAACACATCGGATACACGAATTTCCCAAGTGGTCCCTTCGACCACTTTACATACATCCTCGAACTGGAGCAATGGTACTACTACCCCTTAACAGTTTTGATGCATAAATCCACCAGCGGGAGAATTTGGCACACTCTTAACCCCTCGATCGATGCGGTTCTCATGGCGGAGAAAACGGTACAATCACAAACCCTCGACATATATGAGGTGACTTACTATAGTGCACTTTAAACCCTATGGCATGCCAACTTTATCCAATAACATTTAATCATTGCCACTTGCCAATATATTCTATTTAAACATATTACCTCACTATTTTACATATTCATCAAGCCAAATAATCTTCAATGCAATAAACCATGCATTAATCATCCTCAAAATCCTTTTCATAAATTATTTTCCATAATCATATATTGTTAATATATGATCTTTTGAATCATATTTCTATTCAAAAAGATGCATATAGTAGGTATTCTAAATCATAAACATGTGCATAAGAATGTATTTTGCAAAACTAAAAACGAGAGCGAGAACGTCCAATACTTATGAGCTTAGACAAGCGTTTCAAGCTTAATCTAAACTCTCAAAATCACTTTCAAACCTTTAATAAGCAGTAAACCTTGTTTCCACTCACCAACAACACAAAGCTTCACTTGCCGATGTGAAATCAAGCGTTTGACGCCTCCAAACCTTCGTCAATCGTTGTAGGATCAATCTCCCCTGTTTTATTCACATAATAACAGAGGATTAATGCATCAATATGTATCCAGAATCCTAGCAACATTAGTTCTCAACATCGCCTCACCAAAAACCATAAAACAACTCCTTAAAACAACCAAAAACATCATCAAACACAATCTAAACAAAGCCCAACCATAAACCAACAATTTGGACATCTAATCAACAACAGTTAACATCTAAAAACACTTTCAACTTTAGCTTATACCTCTAGCATCCTTCTAACACCCTAATAACCTCAAAATCTCACTATTCATAACCTAGAAAATTAACAATTCAATTAGTTTTAGGATTTCTTTTACAAATCTCTTCTCATAACATTAAGACATGTCTTAGATGTGATCTATATCAATTAAAACTACCACAAATTAGATCTATAACAAAGATCCATCAATTCTTTATCGAAACTAAATTTAAACCTTTTAATCTTAATTTATTCATTAACACACATCAAAAACCAATTGTAAAAGATCAAGAACTTGGGAATTTCAGTAAAGAACCTTTGATTAGAGGAGAGAAAAAAAATCACCTCTAATGTTTGGCTTCTCCCTTAATTGGCTTGATTTGAGTGAAATCTCCAAGAAAACAAGTAAAATTTGATGTAGAAATCAAAGAAATCAATTGAGAAATCAAAATGAGATCAAGAAGAGTTAATTCCTGATCATTTTGGAGCAAGTGAGGTAGTTTGGCTGCTGAGAAAATTGAGAGAAAAGTTGAGAGCAAAAGTGGTTACGTGAGAAAAGTAAGTCATCTTTTAGAAATCTTTTTAACAAAATCTATCTTATTTTTATTTAATAAGTATTTTAAAACCATTTAAAAAAAGCCTAAATTAAGGTAGAAGTCTGATTAAAAACATTGGTAAATGAGCTCTTTAAAGATTCTAAGTTTTGAACCTTTTTACAATTTAGTTAGCAAAATAGTTTTCAAACTTTACATTTTAGTCACTAGGCCAAAATGTCCATAATTCAAACCTTATTCTATCAAATTGAGTTTACCAAAAACCTTACTTAAGTATTTTTCACCATTTTCCATATTTTATTTCCTATTAAAAATATTTATTACAATTTAATTCCTGAAACTAGATCGAATCGACTAATCCGGTTCACCCGAACCGTCTAATCTACCTAGTTGAATTCTAGGCCCAAATTCGGGGCGTTAAAGTCCATTTAACCTTGAAGGAAATATTCCATTTTGTGTTTGTTTAGCACAAGTTCTTCAGCATCAATTGCCTCTTGGCAGCATCCATGGACTCAACAAATGACATATGTTCTTCTGCACCATCCAACTTAAACAAGCCATTAATGTATCCTTCATCGAATTGAACACACATACCTCGTACAATCAAAAAAGTTGAATCCTTGGTAGTGAGATGGGTGTAGAACTTGCGAAAAATGGTGGAATCAACCTCCCTTGGCTGTTGGCAAAATGTTTCCCGTTTATGCTTCTTAACAATGGAAACTACTTCCGACGAGAACCCCAAATTAGGTTTTTTCTTAAATTTGAACCTTTTCTCGTAACAAAAGGTTTTAGCAACAAAGTTTACCTCATACTTCTTCTTGATTTCGTCATTGAAAAAGATTTTAATCGATGCTGAGGAAGATGCCATGGAATAAAATTGGGAGAAATCAGAAAAATGAAAGAAATTTGGTTCTTGCCTTTTCTTTCTGAGCGAGATAATGGAGAGAGTAAAGATTTGCTTAAGGAAAATAGGGGGTTAAGTAAATGGAAGAAGAGACGGTTGAGATGGTTTAAAGATGAGGTTAGTGAGATAATAATGATTGTGGCAGTTATGTGTGTATGGGGGGAGTGGGATGATGATGGATTTAGAAGTTATGAGAGTTGATGGCGTGGGAAAAGAAAAGGGTAAGTGAGATGGGGTAAAAATTCAAAGTTTGAAAATTTAACCTAAGCGGCTAGGGTTTTCCCGCTTCAGTAAAAATTACTCTCCCCTTGGGCCTAATCTTGCATAGGGTCTACATGTTATCCAATCTTGTGATGATGAGTGTCCAAATGCCAGCTTGCCCTGGCATACTGCCTTAGCATATTGTCCTGGCATAATTTCCTATACTAACACTCATAAAAAATTTTCAAAACAGAAAAGGAAAAACTAAAAGAAATAAAATAAAATACAAAAAAGAAAAACAACTAATCTAGCTATTTACAATGGTCAAATGATGACGAAAAAATTACTCAATCTCTACCAAGAGAATAATCTCCTTGGCATTCTTTTGATTTCTTTCCCAGTAATGCTTCAATCTTTGGCCATTCACCTTGAAAGTTGTCACTGTTTTCAAATCTTTGATATCTACTGCTCCATGAGCATAAGGCTTGACAACTTCAAATGGCCCTGACCATCTGGATTTGAGTTTACCTGGAAATAACTTAAGCCTTCAATTGAACAACAAAACTTTTTGCCCTACTTCAAACTGTCTTGGCAATATTCTGGTGTCATGCCACCTCTTTGTTTTTTTCTTTATAAAGCTTGGCATTTTCATAGGCTTGAGCTCTAAACTCCTCCAACTCATTCAAGTCTAACAAACATTTCTCACTTGCAGCCCTCCATTCCATGTTCAATTGCTTGGTTGTCCAGTAAGCTCGATGCTCTAATTCCACTGGCAAATGGCATGACTTCTCCAATACAAGCTTGTATGGGGAAGTTCCTAATGGAGTTTTGATAGTTGTTCTATATGCCAACAAGGAATTATCTAGCCTTAAAGACCAGTACTTCACCGTTGGGTTCACCGTCTTCTCCAAAATGTTCTTAATTTCCTTGTTTGAAATTTCTGCCTAGCCATTTGTTTGAGGGTGATAGGCAGTGGCAATTCTTTGCTGGATTCCGTACCTGCACAAAGCTTTAGTGATTAAATGGTATTTAAAATGAGTACCTTCATCATGCATGATGGCTCTGAGGGCACCGAATCTGGTAAATATATGCTTGTGGAGGAACTTGGCAACTGTCTTGGCATCATTTGTGGGGAGAGCAACTGCTTCAACCCACTTTGAAACATAGTCCAGGACCACAAGTATATGTAAATTGCCAAATAATGGAGGAAAATGACCCATAAAGTCTATCCCCCACACGTCAAACAACTCAACAGGAAAAATATTCTGAAGTGGTAGCTGATGTCTGTTGGAAATATTTCTAGTACGCTGGCATCTGTCAAATGCCTTGGCAAAATAATGGGCGTCTTGAACAGCGTTGGCCAGAAAAATCCTGACTCCAGCACTTTGGCCGCTATTTTTATTCCAGCAAAGTGACCTCTATATGGTGTTGCATGGCAAAGCTGAAGAATATTTTGTTGTTCATCCTTTGGAATATAATGACGAATGATTTGGTCAACATATTGTTTGAACAAAAATAGTTCATCCCAATAATATTGTTGGATATCCCTTAGAAATCGTTTCCTGACATTACTTAACAAAATTGGTGGCAATATTTTGCTGACCAGATAGTTGACTATGTCAACATACCGTGGAATAGTAGTGGTCACAAGCAAATGTTCATAAGGGAAATCATCTCTAATGGCGGCTGTGTTGCTATCCTCATGGTGGTGCTGTAAACAAGACAAATGATCGGCT
This sequence comes from Hibiscus mutabilis, assembly GCA_019671005.1. NCBI lineage: Eukaryota > Viridiplantae > Streptophyta > Magnoliopsida > Malvales > Malvaceae > Hibiscus > Hibiscus mutabilis. Next base: position 10,243,600 of record CM033753.1, on the reverse strand, counting down.
ACCTAATTCTTACTCTCCTTCTTATCTTGAATGTCGAGGTCAAACTCTTGTAACAAGAGTGTCCATTGGATTAGTTTGGGCTTGGCATCTTTCTTGGCTAGAAGGTATTTTAGTGCCGAATAGTCTGTGTATACTAAAACTTTACTACCCACCAAGTAAGATCTGAATTTGTCAAACGCAAAGACAACTGTAAGGAACTCATTTTCAGTTTTTGTGTAGTTAAGTTGGGCCCCATTTAACGTGCGACTGGCATAGTAGATGGTATGGAAAATTTTGCCACCCCTCTACCTTAACACAACTCCAACGACATATTTGTTGGCATCGTACATGAGCTCGAATGGCTCATTCCAATCTGGTGCCACAACTATAAGGGCATTAGTTAACCTGTCTTTCAATTCCTAAAAAGCTTTCAAACAAGAATCATCAAACGCAAAAGTGGTATTCTGTTCCAAAAGTAATCATAAAAGTTTAGAAATTATTGAGAAATCTTTAAGCAAGCGACGATAAAAACCTGCATGTCCTAAGAAACTTCTAATACCTTTGACACTTGTGGGTGGTGGCAATTGTTTGATTACCTCTACCTTTGCTTTGCATACTTCCAGGCCCTTATTAGTCACCTTGTGTCTGAGAACTATGCCCCTTCACCATGAAGTGGCATTTTTCCCAGTTCTGGACCAAGTTGGTTTCAATGCATCTCCGTAGAACAATTTCCAAACTCTGAAAGCATTCCTCAAAACTTTTGCCAAAAATGAGAAGTCATCCATAAAGACTTCTATGTTTTCTCAGTCATATCTGAGAAAATCGACATCATACAACGCTGAAATGTTGTTGGGGCATTACGCAATCCAAAGAGCATTCTTCTAAAAGTGAATGTCCCATATGGACAAGTGAACGTAGTTTTCTCCTGATATTTTGGAGTGATGGTAATCTGATTATAACCCAAGTAGCCGTCCAGAAAGCAATAAAATACCTTTCCTGCCAATCTGTCCAACATTTGATCGATGAAGGGCTGTGGAAATGATCCTTCCTTGTGGCATTAGTTATCTTCCTATAATCCATTCACACCCTCTAGCCCGTTACTATTTTAGAGGGGATGATTTATTTTTTTTGTTTTGCACCACAGTCATTCCACCCTTCTTTGGTACACACAAAACCAGGTTGACCCACGAACTATCTAAAATGGGATAAATTATCCCGACATCTAGCCCTTTTATGACTTCTTTCTTGACTACCTCCTTCATGGTAGGATTCAGTCTCCTCTGGGCCTCGACTGTTTTGCCATGCTAATCCACTAAAATGATTTTGTGCATGCAAATTCTTGAGCTTATCCCTCGGATGTCAGCCAAGGTCTATCCTTAAGCTTGCTTGTAATTTTCCAATATTCCCAGCAATCTCTACACCTGGTCATTAGTCAAATCCGCAAGCAATGATCACTGGCAAAGTAGAGTTGTTTCCTAGGTAAGCATATTTGAGGTGGCTTGGCAAAGGTTTCAGCTCCAATTCTGGTGGCTCCTCTATAGATGGTTTGGGTGCCTTGATTTCTCTGTCAACCAACTCAAGTGGCTCAGGTCTCCCAAAATAACTCATGACCTCATTCAGCAAGATTGGTTCTCCAGATTCTTCACTCATCATATCCTCATCATCTAGTTCTCTGCATCATCATCTGTGTCTTGGCAAATCTGTGCTATGTTTACGTGGAAAACGGACTCTATCATCTCAATAGCTTGGCATTCCTCAGATTCATCTGCACACTTAAGAGCTTGAAATACGTTAAACGTAACTTGTTGGCCATTCATACGCATGGTAAACTCACCTTTTTAAACATCAATTAAAGTTCTACCCGTGTCAAGAAATGGTTTTCCCAAAATTATTGGGACATTATCATCAACCTCATATTTTAAAATAATAAAAAAGCTGGGAATATAAATTTATCTACCTTTACCAATACATCCTCAATCTTACCATTGGGATGCGTATAAGATCGATCGGACATCTAAAGTGTTACTGTGGTAAGCCTTGCTTTAATTCCAATCTTCATGAATACTGATATTGGCCTCAGATTGATGTTGGCTCCTAGTTTACACAGTGCTTTACCCATTAATCTATTACCTATTGTCTAGGGAATAGTGAAACTTCTCGGATCTTTCATTTTTTGTGGGAATTTATTGGTTATCATTGCACTGCATCCTTCAGTAAAAGGAACAGTCTCGAAGTCACCCAGCTTCCTATTTTTGGACAAGATGTCAATCATAAATTTGACATAGTTGGGAAATTGTTTGAGAGCTTCCACTAATGGTATTTTGATCTGCGGGTTTTAAGGACTTCCAAGAAGCGCTTAAACTGTTGGTCTTATTTGTGTTTCTGAAGCCTTTGTGCAAAAGGTGGTGGATAAGCAAATGCTGGCTCCGCTAGTTTTGCCAAAGTGGTGCTGGCATCAGATTGAGGTCTGGCATTGATGGCGCTTTCTTCTCCTTTCTCAGATTCTTTGGTTTCATCTATTGGCACCAACTTCTCGTTTTGGAAAATAGTTGAATGCTCGACAGATGTCTCAGTCTCGCATTGTTTTCCACTCTGAAGAGTGACTGATTTGCATTTTCCATTCTTTTTTTTCCAAGCATCTTCCGTATCACTTGGCAATGTTCCCTGGGTCTGTTATTGAGTGCATTGGCAATATACCCCAGCTAAACCTCTAAGTTCTGCATAGATGCTACTAAACTCTAGATAGTGGCATCATTTCCCTCCATATACTCCGTTAAAGTATTCCCTTGGGTAGATCTCTACCCTGGATAGAAATTGTTTTGTGCTTTTTATGGCATCGCATTCTGGTTGAAACCTGGCGGTGCATTATTGTTCTGATGTTGAGCATTAAATTGGTTACCTCCCTGATTTGCCCAAGAAAAGTTGGGATGCTGCTTTTAACCTAAATTATAAGTATTGGAGTGTGGGTTAAAATTATGATTGAAATTTCTAACAAAATTTACCGATTCAAGGTTTGATGGGCATTCATCCACAATGTGATCCTCTCCACAAATAGTGCAGAATGGTTTTAGTGCCTTTACTTATCGGATTTCAGTAGGCTTTTATATTGCTTTCACTATGTTAGTGAGGTTGGAAATTTGATCATTGATCCATATTGCTTTCACCAATGGCCTCTAGTATCCTACTGCCAGACTGGTTTCAGTAAGCTCTAATGTAACACCCTTAACGTATACTCGTAGACCGAATATACAATAAAGATGTTACAGAGTTGTTAAAGAAAAACTTGACTTGACCTTTTTTTACCAAACTATATCTTATACTATAACCATATCTCGGTTTTAAATTAAAAACTACAATCAGTCTATAGCAACTAGTTTTGACGCTGAATTATTTTATAAAACTTATGAATGTGTTATTGAAATAAAAATATAATTTAGGGAGAAAACTATGTACCCTGCCTAGACCCTTTCTTGATTTTAAAATTGCTACACGAGTAAGGTTAAACTATATTTAATTATGTCATAAATCATAATTGTTTGTAGTAAATCATATTCTAAGTCCATACATTCATAGTAGTACGTAAACACATTATAACTTAGGTTTGCAAAATAGTTTGCATCTTTAAAACCCATATACATACATGTACATATTATAAGTTCCTAACTTGCTCATGGTTCCAATGCTCTATCATCATAAAATAAGTCATATACATGGTATGTTTCACATACATAACATAATTCACATACATGGTAAATTCACATAAGCAACATGATACACATACATGACATGATTTATATACATAACATGATTTATATACATGACATGGTTCATTTACGTAACACGATTCATATTCATGGCATGATCTATTTATAAAACATAATTTTTTCTTATACGTGACATATTTCGTTTGCATGACATGATTCTCATACGTGGCATGATTCATGTACATGTTTTCATTCATATATACATGACTTAATTCATATACATATCATGATACATGTACATGGCATAATTCATATGCATGGCATAGTTCATACACGTAACATAATTTGTATACATGGCATGATTCATATGCATAGCATATTTCTTATATATATGACATACTTCGTATACATGGCATAATTCATGTGCTTGGCCTGATTCATATACTTGGTATAATTCATATACATGTCATGATTCATATACGTGACATAATTCATGTACATGGCATGATTCGTATACTTGACATATTTCATATATATAGCAAGGTTCATATTCATGACATGTTTCATATACGTCACATGATTCTTTATCATTGCCCAACATACGCTATATGAGATAGAGGTACGCGAGTCATCTTGAGATGACACCGTAGTGTCAAACGTAAACGTAAAGATGAGTACGTACTTGGGGACGCTCTTTGCTCCCCATAAACATAATGCACCTCGACAGTGCACTCGGGCACAATGGGCGTAGATCCCCAGGGTGCGGCACCTCGACAGTGCACTCAGGCACAGTGGGCGTAGATCCCCAGGGTGCGTGTGACACAATCATTTTGTCACAATTTCTGTTTAATAACTTGAACATAAGGGTGCAGCTGTTAAAGACTCTATGGCATGCCAACTATACCATGGACTCTCATACTCAATACTTGAGCATTTCTTTCATTAACAAGCAATTATCATCCATCATATAGATAGGAAATTCATATTTAATCGTAAGTATTCATGGGAATCATAAATCATCATAATTAATCATATAAATAGACATTTCATGTTTCATGTTTCATCATAAATGTTCATGGTAAACATAGATCATCATATAAATAAAAATTTCATATCTCATACTTCAACATAATTGGTCATGGCAAACATAAATCATCATTATTTCTCACAATAATAATTCATACTTCATATTCTATTTAATCTACCTTTATTGCAACATGCAAAAGCTCAACATATATATATATATATAAGACAATACTATTTTTAAATTAAGGTCGACTATTCGCTAGTCTTCCTAATTGCAATTTAAAACATATAAATGCACTCACATGGGCCATGAATAGTATGCCTCACTAAGCTTACTCGAGGTTCTTATCTTTCTTTTTATCACTGGTTCTCTTTCGATCTCTTTTAGAACTATATAAGACCAATCGAACATATACATTGCCATTCTCGTATTCGACTTAAATCTAACATTACTAATTTGATTCTTAAACACAACTATTTGAATATATAATTTTTCTGAAAATTTCCCCAATATTTTACATCATTGCCGAAATGGTCCCTAGGTCTTTAGTGACCATTTTGAACATTAAACAATTGTTCAAATCCATTTTTGAACAATTTTCCATAATTAATAACTTATTTTGGATTGTTTCCTTTTTAGTCCTTTAACTTCATAAAAGTGACATTTTAGTCACTACTTTACTTTTGTACAAAAATTCATGTACAAATAAACCATTCATTTATTTCTAACATCCTTAGAAATTTTCCTTCAACTTTTAAACTTTGACCAATTTAGTCATTCACCAAAACTTTTATTTCGAATTGGTCCTTCATATTTTCTTTCTTATCATTTCAATCCCTTTAACTTCCTATCATGCTTGAATCATCAATTCTATCAATTATTCATCAATTCAAGATCAATTCTTTATTTTTCTAAAATTGCCGAATTGGTCTTTGAATTTCCAAAAAATTTTATTTTGGTCCCTAATCACCAATTCAAGCCACTTTCACCATAATTCAATGATTCCAATACTAAAATGAAATTTGCAATAATTTCCCTTAATTTTTCCAAATTTTTGAAATGGTCCCTAAATTTACAACTTGGGAAATTATTCAACATATCATCAAAATAGGTCTCATAATATCATAATTCAATCAATTTCATCCTTAATTTTGCTTCTTAATTAAACTCCCCAAATCTTAGGGTTAGGGTTTATAACTTCAAACATGGAATTAACTTGATTTCAAGGTTGTTTTCATCAAGACCAAGCTTAATTCGTCATCTACTACATCACTTCTAACAAAATTCCATGAAGCCCTAATTTCTCTCTCTTCAAACCCTAACTTAAAATTCATAATTCCATGCAATTTTACTATCAAAATATAGAGAATGAAGAGTATATCACTTTACCTCAAACAACTTTGCTTGAATTCTTGATCAAAAACCTTGAAAATGGCTAGGAAATTTTTTGTTATTTTTTCTCCTTCTTTGCTGCTAAATTCGAACAACCCCTTGGGATCATAAGATGATTTTTTATCATCTTTTTATCTATTTAATCCATGTGTAAAGGTTAAATGAATTTTAAATTCATTTAACTAGTGAAATTACTAATTTGCCCTTTTATTATAATGGTCAAGATTCAATCTCATCAAAATCAATGGTCATGATTTAATCCATGTGTAAATGTTCTTCCAAAATTACCTTTAATGTTCCAAAATATTTCAAAAATGCCATCCATGGCAAATGACCAATTTGCCCTCCAACTAAACTTTATTTACTTATATGACTTAAAATTGCCATTCCATAAAAATTGAACCAAATTGGTTCCATTCTAACCAGCCTCCTTCCCCAAATATCATAAATTTTAATTTATGATATTTATTCGATCCAAATATTCAAATTTCATTCAGTACGATTTCCAAATTTTCTTTATTTGAGCTTTATAACCTCTCCACCATATTTCTAACTAAATCTAGTTAGAATCTCACCAATATTAACAAAATATTCATAAAATAATATTTTATAAATTTTCCATAGTCTTTGGAACTGTCTTTAAAATTTCAATTAGATCCGATATACCGATATCCATAAAATACTTCTACTACAATTTTACCCTTTTCGAGCTATTGGATTTTTTCCGAAAATTTTATATTTCCATGTCCGGGAAATAAACTTTATTTTACCATAAAAACTTCCTTTTACCAAGGACTTAGACTGAATTTTCCTAACTCAATCTATTATTCCGATAATTATCGGAAATCTTCATAGAATAAAATTTCTCTTAAAATTCCTTTATCGATAATCCATATTTTTTTTACTCTTACTGAGTCCAAAATATCAATCAGAAAAACTTTTATGGGACCTTCCCGAAGGTCACCCATCCTTGGGCTACTCTGGCCTGAGCACGCCTAACAATTTCATTCGATCCAAATTTGAATAATATAAGCCTCGTATGAAAAATCTGATAACAAGGAAATACCGCTCTTGGGGGTGAACTATTTATTTACAGGGTTAAATTACATAACTTTTTAAAATTACACTTTGGTTCCTAAACTTTTCCAAAGTTTAAACTTTAACCCCCTAAACTTTCAAAAATTTCATTTTAGTCACTAGTCTAAAAATTGGGATATTACAATTCCTTCCCCCCTAAGAAAATTCGTCCTCAAATTTTCAACGCATACTCTTTTCAAACAATTTCGTATTTTTCTTATTCATTCTCTCTTCAGTTTCCCAAATGATTTTCTCTACTTTATAATTTCTCTAGAGGACTTTAACCAGTAGAATTTTCTCATTCTTTAATTCTTTGATTCCATATGCTAGGATTTTCACTGGTTCTTCTTTATACACCAAACCTGGTTGTAGTTCAACCTCCTCAGAGTTAATTATATGTGAAGAATCCAATCAATACCTCCGAAACATGAATACATGAAACACATAATGAGTCTTGTTCCTATCTTGAGGTAAAGCCAACTGATAAGCCATTGGTTCCTTTCTTTTTAGGATCTCATATGGCTCAATAAATCTGGAACTAATCTTTCCATTTCAATCAAAACGTAACATCTTCTTCCCAGGTGAAACTTTTAAAAACACTTTTTCTCTAACTTCATATTCAATATCCTTTTTCTTCTTATTTGCATAGGCCTTTTGTTAATCCACGACGGCCTTAAAATTTTGCTGAATAATCCTTACTTTATCCTCCATATCTTGTGTTAATTCAACTCCTTTAACGTTTGAGTTATACTGAACATTGAACATGTCTATCTTGTAACCCAAACCGATTTAGAGAAGTTCAGTATTTTCTTCTATATGTCATCTTGATACTTGCTTGATAACTATTGTTGTAAGTAATTCAACCAAAGGCAAGTACTTTTCCCCTGATCTCGCAAACTCAATAACACAAGCTCGTAACATATCCTCTAGAATATGGATGATCCGCTTAGACTACCCATCTATTTGCTGATGAAAAACTATACTAAAATTTAATTTAGCACTTAAAGCTTCAAATAACGTACCCCAATACCTTGAAGTAAACCTTGGGTTTCTATTAATATCTTCTTTCTTTAGATTATCATTGTCAGAAACATATACTTTACCTCAAAAATATAATCAACCCTTCGAATTAATTTCATAGTATTGTATTTTCCTAATTCCATCTTGTCTCCTCTTTTCAATACATCTTTCATCCATAGACTGCAAATCCTTGATTTGATCCAATAAAGTTGGCTTTAACTGACATTCTGCTGTTAAGGAACCATCTCGTCCCACAGACATTTCTGCATTCATCATACCCAAGACAGACAAGTCTTTTGGCTAAAAATATATGTGACTACATTAGTCTTTTCAGGGTGGTAATCGATAACCACATCATAATCCTTTAAAAATTCAACCCACCTTCGTTGATGCAGATTCAGATCATTTTGCGTGATCAGATACTTTAAACTCTTATGATCCATGTAAATGTGACATTTTTCACCATATAGATAATGTCACCATATTTTTTTTAAAAACAAAAATCATAGTTGTCATTTCCAAATCATGTGTTGAATAGTTCCTTTCATAAATTTTGAGTTGCCTTGATGCATAAGCTATGACACGACCTTCTTGCATCAACACGCAACTTAAACCATAAAGAGATACTTCATTGTACAGAGTATATTATTTTCATGGTTCTAGTTGAATTAGAACTGGTGCTTCAATCAGAACGGTCTTTAATCTTTCAAAACTTTCCTGACAACCATAACTCACATTTAGAAAACTTGGCATAAAGCTGCTAATCTCTTAAAGTTTGTAGTACCACACAAAGATGGTAATCATGTTCAACTTCAGTCTTCGAATAAACCAAAATATTATCTATGAAGACCACAACAAACTGATCCAGATAAGGTTAGAATACCCTATTCATCAGGTCCATAAATGCAGCATGGGCATTCGTCAATCCAAAAGGCATCACCAGAAACTCGTAGTGTCCATAACGAGTCCTAAATGTTATCTTCAATACCTTTTCTTTCTTGACCTTAATTTGATAACAACCCTGATCGAAGATTTATCTTTGAAAATACTACTGCATCTTTAAACTGGTCAAATAAATCCCCAGGTAGGGGATATTTATTCTTAATGGTTACTTTATTCCATTGTCGATAATCTATACATGATCATAGGGAACCATCTTTCTTCTTTACAATTAATACTGGGGTACCCTATAGTAATTCACTTGATCAAATATAACCCCGGTCTAGCAATTCTTGTAATTGAGCTTTTAGTTCCCTTAACTCCGTAGGCGCAATTCTATATGGTGCCATTGATACCAGCTCAGTTCTGGGATAAACATCAATCCTAAACTGTATTTTCCTATCTAGAGGCAACCCTGGTAGTTCGTCCGGAAATACATCAAGAAATTCCCTCACAGTTAGGATATCTTCAATCTTTTTATGTAATTTTTGTGTATCTTTCATACAAACCAAACATGTTTCACATCCATTGAATAACAACCTTTGAGCTGTCGTTGCAAAAATTACTGACTCTAAACAATCAATTCTTTCTCCCACAAGGATCACTTGAAAACCATCGAGTCCTTGAAGTACCAACATTTTTTCTTACACTTCATATCTGCATCATATACAGATAACCAATCCATTCCAAGAATGACTTCAAATTTATGGAATGAAAGTTCCTTTAAATCTATCGGGAACTTAAACTTATTTCCTTGAATTTATAATTATCTCAAATCAAGTAAAATAAGCACAGGTTCTTTCCATAGTCCTTGCCTTATTCACAACCTTTTGGAAAATTGATAAGTTTAGGCCTTGGACAAAGCTTCTCTATAAACCATTCACATCAAGAACTTTTTATCAACATCCATATAACTGCGTACTGACTCAGTCTATTAAAATCTAACTCGTACTCCTAAACAGTATGAGTACCTTATTCAAACTTAGGACTGCTCCAACATTTTTCTTTTAACTAGTTGCCATCATACTTGGCTTTAAACATTCTTTTTTCTTCTCTTGATTCCCATAATTAAACATTTATCGCAGTCTATCAATACTTACCATCATCTATTTCTACTGAAACTTATTCATGTTATTGAAGAGCATAATCAAGTTACACGATAGTACATCAATAACATGACATCCTAGGGGCATGTGCTTAACATTAAATCACATTAAACTCGATTTAGCTTCCAGAATTGGCTAAACTTGGCTCTAATACCAATAAATGTAACACCCTTAACGTATAATCGTAGACCAAATATACATTAAAGATGTTACAAAGTTGTTAAGGAAAAACTTGACTTGACCTTTTTTTACCAAAATATATCTTATAGTATAACCCCATCTCGATTTTAAATTAAAAACTACGTCAGTCTATAGCAGCTAGTTTCGACCCTGAATTATTTTATAAAACTTATGAATGTGTTATTGAAATAAAAATATAATTCAGGGAGAAAACTATGTACTCTGCCTAGAGCCTTTCTTGATTTTAAAATTGCTACGCGAGTAAGGTTAAACTATATTTAATTATGTCATAAATCATAATTGTTTGTAGTAAATCATATTCTAAGTCCATACATTCATAGTAGTACGTAAACACATTATAACTTAAGTTTGCAAAACAATTTGCATCTTTAAAACCCACATATACATGTGTATATTATAAGTTCCTAACTTGCTCATGGTTCCAATGCTCTATCATCATAAAATAAATCATATACATGGTATGTTTCGTATACATAACATAATTCACATACATGGTAAATTCACATAAGCAACATGATACACATACATGACATGATTTATATACATAACATGATTTATATACATGACATGGTTCATTTACATAACACGATTCATATTCATGGCATGATCCATTTATATAGCATATTTTTTTCTTATACGTGATATATTTCATTTGCATGACATTATTCTCACACGTGGAATGATTCATGTACGTGTTTTCATTCATATATACATGACTTAAATCATATACATATCATGATACATGTACATGGCATAATTCATATGCATGGCATAGTTCATACACGTAACATAATTTGTATACATGGCATGATTCATATGCATAGCATATTTCTTATATATATGACATACTTCGTATACATGGCATAATTCATGTGCTTGGCCTGATTCATATACTTGGTATAATTCATATACATGTCATGATTCATATACGTGACATAGTTCATGTACTTGGCATGATTCATATACTTGACATATTTCATATACATAGCAGGGTTCATATTCATGACATGTGTCATATACGAAACATGATTCTTTATCATTGCCCAAAGTACGTTATATGATATTGAGGTACGCGAGTCATCTTGAAATGACACCATAGTGTCAAATGTAAACGTAAAGATGAGTACGTACTCAGGGACGCTCTTTGCTCCCCATAAACATAATGCACCTCGACAGTGCACTCGGGCACAGTGGGCGTAGATCCCCAGGGTGCGACACCTCGGCAGTGCACTCGACACATTGGGCGCAGATCCCTAGGGTACGTGTGACACAATCATTTTGTCACAATTTCTGTTTAATAACTTGAACATAAGGGTGCAGCTGTTAAAGACTCTATGGCATGCCAACTATACCATGGACTCTCATACTCAATACTTGGGCATTTCTTTCACTAACAATCAATTATCATCAATCATATAGATAGGAAATTCATATTCATATTTAATCATGGCAAACATAAATCATCATCATTTCTCAGAATAATAATTCATACTTCATATTCTATTTAATCTACCTTTATTGCAACATGCAGAAGCTCAACATATATATAAGAGAATACTATTTTTAAATTAAGGTCGATTATTCGCTAGTCTTCCTAATTGCAATTTAAAACATATAAATGCACTCACCTGGGCCATGAATAGTATGCCTCACTAATCTAACTCGAGGTTCTTATCTTTCTTTTTATCACTGGTTCTCTTTCGATCTCTTTTAGAACTGTATAAGACCAATCGAACATATACATTACCATTCTCGTATTCGACTTAAATCTAACATTACTAATTTGATTCTTAAACACAACTATTTGAATATAGAAATTTTTTGAAAATTTCCCCAATATTTTACATCATTGCTGAAATGGTCCCTAGGTCTTTAGTGACCATTTTGAACATTAAACAATTGTTCAAATCCATTTTTGAACAATTTTCCAAAATTAATTACTTATTTTGGACTATTTCATTTTTAGTCCTTCAACTTAATAAAAGTGACATTTTAGTCACTACTTTACTTTTGTACAAAAAATCATGTACAAATAAACCATTCATTTATTTCTAACATCCTTAGAAATTTTCCTTCAACATTTAAACTTTGACCAATTTAGTCATCCACCAAAACTTTTATTTCGAATTGGTCCTTCATATTTCCTTTCTTATCATTTCAATCCTTTTTTAACTTCCTATCATTCTTTAATCTTCAATTATATCAATTATTCATCAATTCAAGATCAATCCTTTATTTTTCTAAAATTGTCGAATTGGTCCTTGAATTTCCAAAAATTTTTATTTTGGTCCCTAATCACCAATTCAAGCTACTTTCACCATAATTCAATGATTCCAATACTAAAATAAAATTTACAATAATTTCCCCTATTTTTTTTCCAAATTTTCGAAATGGTCCCTAAATTTACAACTTGGGAAATTATTCAACATATCCTCAAAATAGGTCTCCTAACATCATAATTCAATCAATTTCATCCTTAATTTAGCTTCCTAATTAAAACCCTCAAATCTTAGGGTTAGGGTTTATAACTTCAAACATGGAATTAACTTGATTTCAAGCTTGTTTTCATCAAGACCAAGCTTAATTCATCATCTACGATATCACTTCTAACAAAATTCCATGAAACCCTAATTTTTCTCTCTTCAAACCCTAACTTAAAATTCATAATTCCATGAAATTTTACTATCAAAATATAGAGAATGAAGGGTAGATCACTTTACCTCAAACAACCTTGCTTGAATTCTTGATCAAAAACCTTGAAAATGGCTAGGAAATTTTTTGATATTTTTTCTCCTTCTTTGCTGCTGAATTCGAACAGTCCCTTGGGATCATAAGATGATTTTTCTATCATCTTTTTATCTATTAAATACATGTGTAAAGGTTAAATGAATTTTAAATTCATTTAACTAGTGAAATTACTAATTTGTCCTTTTATTATAATGGCCAAGATTCAATCTCTTCAAAATCAATGGTCATGATTTAATCCATGTATAAATGTTCTTCCAAAATTACCCTTAATGTTCCAAAATATTTCAAAAATGCCATCCATGGAAAATGACCAATTTGCCCTCCAACTAGACTTTATTTACTTACATGACTTAAAATTTCCATTCCATAAAAATTGAACCAAATTGGTTCCATTCTAACCAGCCTCCTTCCCCAAATATCATAAATTTTAATTTATGATATTTATTCGATAAATATATTAGAATTTCATTCAATACGATTTCCAAATTTTCTTTCTTTGAGCTTTATAACCTCTCAACCATATTTCTAACTAAATCTAGTTAGAATCTCACCAATATTAACAAAATATTCGTAAAATAATATTTTATGAATTTTCCATAGTCTTTGGAACTGTCTTTAAAATTTCAATTCGATCAGATATATCGATATCCATAAAATACTTCTACTACAATTTTACCCTTTCCAAGCTATTGGATTTATTCCAAAAATTTTATATTTCCATATCTGGGAAATAAACTTTATTTTCCCATAAAAACTTCCTTTTTTTCAAGGACTTAGACTGAATTTTCCTAACTCAATCTATTATTTCGATAATTATCGGAAATCTTCATAGAATAAATTTTCTCTTAAAATTCCTTTATCGATAATCCATACGAATTTTCTCTACTCTTACTGAGTCCAAAATATCAATCATAAACACTTTTATGGGACCTTCCCGAAGGTCACCCATCCTTGGGCTACTCTGGCCTCAACACGCTTAACAATTTCATTCGATCCAAATTCGAATAATATAAGCCTTGTATGAAAAATCTGATAACACAAAAATACCACTCTTGGGGGTGAACTATTCATTTATGGGGTAAATTACATAACTTTTTAAAATTACACTTTGGTCCCTAAACTTTTCTAAAGTTTACAATTTAACCTCTAAACTTTCAAAAATTTCATTTTAGTCACTAGTCTAAAAATTGGGATATTACATCTAATTTTCTAGAAATTTTTGTTTCAGTTCCCAGTCTGGCAGTAGGATACTGGAGGTCATTGGTGGCAATCCTTTCCAGGATGTTAAATGCCTCCGTATAATTCTTGTCTAACAACGAACCATTTTCTGAAGCATCAACCACAATCCTAGCATTAGTATTGAGTCAATTATAAAAAGTCTCCATCTGGGTCCAAGTAGGAAATCCATGCATGGGACATCTTCTCAATAGATCCTTGAAACGCTCCCAGACATCATATAAGGTCTCGTCATCAACCTACCTAAAAGTAATGATTTCACTATGTAGCTTGGCATTAAGTTTATGTGGCTGAAATCTCATAAGGATCTTCTGGCATAATTCTGCCCATGAAGTAACTGAACCAGGTGGCAAGAAACTTAGCCACTTTTTTGCTCTATCTCTTAGAGAGAATGAGAATAGGTGCAACTTCACTGTCTCCTCAGCTACACCAAGTTGTTAAAATAGTTGGCATACCTCCATGAATTGCTTCAAGTGTTGCCTTGGGTCTCTAGTAGGTGACTGTCAAATTGACCTACATTTAAAAGCCTCTGTATTATTACCGGTTTAAGTTCAAAATTGGATGTATTTACCTCTTGACCAATTAGGCCTGGCATCAAATTGTCCATGCTTGGTGCCAAGTGCTTCTTGATATGTAACGCCCCAGTTTTATGCCTAGGAGTTTCTAGGTGATTAGACGGTCCGGTGGACCGGGATTACAAATTCGATTATGATTCGGCATTAAAATCGAAATAAATAATTTTGGGTGCGAGAAAATATGGGGAAAATCTAAAAATCATTATTTAGTATATAGATATTTTTTGTAAACTCAATTTTGGAAAATTGAATTTAGAAATTGGACATTTTGGCTTGTGACCAAAGTGTAAAAAATGAAAACTGATTTTAATGACTATTTCAAAAAAGAGTCAAATCTTAGAATCCTTAAGAAGCTATTTTACCCAATGTTTTAATCTGAGTTTCCTCTTAATTGGGATTATTTTTAATGAGTTTTAATTAAAAGAATTAAAGGGAAATTAATTAAAAGAAGGTAGTTATTTTCTATAAACATATTTGACGTAACTTCTTTTCTCAAACTTTTATCTCAACTTCTTTTCAGCCAAACACTCTATTTTTCATCAAATATTTGAGGTAATGTTCTTGATTTCTTAAACCTTTGATTTCTAGTGGATTCTTCAATCTCGTTTTCCAAAATCTCATTGTTTTTCCTTGTTTTTCAAGAGTAAACATCCAATTGAGAGGAAATTCACTCATTATAGGTAAGGTTCATTCTTCTCCTCTAATGAAAGGTTCTTTATTGAAATTATCAAGTATTTGATCCCTTTTTAATGTTTTCTAATGAGTTTTGATGATTTAATTGTGGAAATTGATTAAATCAAGGTTTAATTGATGAGATTAAGTGATTTTCATTTCGAATCTATTTTGCTGAGTTCTTGATTGGTTATAATCATGATTTTGATGTTTTATAATGTTAATAAGTTGGTTTTAACATTGGAATCCCGAAACTATGTGAACCACTCATTTTCTAGGTTACTAGTTATGTTTTTTGAGGAGTTGTGGTGGTTAAATGAATGCTGCAGATATAAGGATGTTTGAGAAGTGTTTTTAGAGGTTAATTCATGTTAATTAAAGTGCTGAAACAATAGATTGTGGTTGGGTTAAGTTTGGAAGAGGTTTGTTGTTAATTTTGAGAGTTGTGGAGTGGTTTTGGGTAAAAGATGTTGAGGTTTATTGTTGTTGTGATGTTGATTGCATTGTGATGCAATGTGCCTCTGTTTTGTGTGGCTAAAAGCATGGGTAATTGGTCCTCAAGCTTAAACGTGAGTTTCAGAAGCTTTGGAGGCATGATGGTCGCATCGACAAGTGAGGTTTTGCGAGAACGTGTTTAACAGCTTTTCGAAGGTTTAAAGGTTGTGTTTGGGGGTTTAGATCAAGCTTGAAACGCTGATCTAAGCTCAGGAGTAAGTAAAGGATGAATTCTCTCTCGAACTAGGTTTTGGCAATAGTTTGGTGCACTTGTTTTACATGGTTTAATTATTCACTGTATATGCATTTTTTAGCAAGGTTTAATGCTAAAAATTGGTTACAAAATGATGTTGATGCATTTGGAGGTAATGCACGTTTTGTTAATGTTTATGAACATTGTTTAATGCAAGGTTTATTGCATTGGTTAAATGTTTTGATGATGCATATGAAAACGATGAGTTGTTGATGTTAAAATGAATTATATTGGCAAGTGATGGTATGAAATGGTTTGAAAATGAAATCGGATATAGTTGGCCGGCCATAGGATTGATAGTGCACTATAAAAAGGCCCATTGGATGTTGAGGGGTTTATATAGTGTACTGAATACTCCATCCAAGTACCCTAACAGTTGATGGGTTGTACGGTACCAAAGACTCCCGTTAGTGGATTAAACATCATACCGATGAGTGGTGTTGAGGGTTTTATGGGTACCGGATACTCCACCATAGGTGTCACAATGGTGGAAGGATTTATGTGTACCAAATACTCCCGTGTGTGAACCTTGTGTTATCGGTAGATTATTTTTTAAGTGTTATGGGAACACTTTTTGAATCCGTGTATCCAATGTTATGTTTTGGTAAATGATTACTTGGCAACCAGTATAATTGTTTATGTATCATGAGATAGATTATGTTGTTTAATATGATTTAAACATGTTTTGCTCTTTAAGCCTTGCATTAGTAGTATGATGGGAAAGCTTAAATAGAGGGTAGCAAATGGGATTTTGCTGTGGGATCTATGATACATGTTGCATATGGTTTAATATGTTGTTTTAGAAATGTTAAGTACATGGTTTTGATAAGGCATGATGACGTGTTGATGTTTTAAAGAGTTTTGAAAGGTATTTTGTAAAAGAAAAGTGAAATGATTTTAAAATGCATTGATGATGGTTGTGTTTGAGCACTCCTCACTAAGCCTAGTGTGCTTATACTCTTTTCCACCAATGTAGAGAATTGAATTTGAGGCAGCAAGGAAACAAGGAAAGAACTCCCAAAGACTAGTTTTCAAAGTACGGTTTGGACGTTGAAAAGTAGTAATAATGGCAATGTGTCAATTGAGGTTTTGGGAGGGTTTTTGAAGAACTCCCTGTTGTTGCAAGTTTTAATTGTTGTTTTGGACTTGTAATATGTTTTAAGTGGTAGAGATATGGTTGGTTTGATGATTTGGATGTGGAATAGGAAGCATGCCTCTAGAATTGATTGTTTGAATATGCTAGATAAGCTAGGATGGCTTTGATGATGTTATGTTGTCGATAAGGTATGTTGATGATGTTATATGTTGGTTAGCTAGGTGTTAATGTTGTTTGGAATGAGCCAAAGTGTCACATGTTGGACCTAGAGGTCATTACAAGCCTTTGCGTACCGGTATGTGTACCTCAAGGTTCGATACGTGGGGTCCTGTAGAGGCTCAACTTGCTTAAGCCTAGCGTACCGATACGCCTAGCCAGCCAACGTACCGGTACGCCCTGAAGACAAATAGTTCTAAGTGTCGATACACAGGCCAGCATAATGGAATGCCCTTTCGTTATTAACTAGATGTATCGATACGTAGGGTACTGTATCGATACGGGTTTTACCTACTAGAATTTTGAGTTTTTAAAATAATCAAGGGGTATTAGTACGGGTCAACGCTGTATCGATATAGTGTGGTCAACATACCGTATTGATATGTGATATATGTGTATCGATATGGGGAGTCGTTAAGTCTGTTAAGCCGTATCGATACATGCTTGCTTGTATCTGTACGCTATGCTATTTTTGTGCTGTCGAATGATGCTGAAGTTTAAAAATCTTGCAATATGGTCCTTGTTTGATATGAATGTAATTAATTGAGTTTGAGTGATTGTTTTGGCATGGAAATTGACCTATGAGCATGCAATTGGAATAATTAAAGGTTGTTAATCTTAATCATGTAATTTACCATGAAGTTTATGAAGTTTGCACTTTGGTTCTTTATGTGATATGTTGGGCAATTGATCTCCGAATTGTAATCTATTTAAAACGAGACACTACCGCTGATGCCGTACATATAGAACTTTAATAACGTGCATCTAGACAATATAAAAAGAAAAAAGGGTTCAATTTAGGGTTTTAGCTTGGGTTTGCTTCGACAAACCTAATGTGGCCATTTTAGTCTGGTTTCGGCTTGGCCGGGCTAAAGGGGTTACATAATAGGTCATTCTTCAGGATTATCAGCAACGACAATAGGAGCGGGCGGTATCCCATTGGGTATTGGTGTATTTTACTGGTTGTTTAGGACACCATCTACTCCACCTTGTCTGTTAAGAGCCATTTCTCAAACTTTCTTTTTCAATCTACATAGGGTTCTTTTGATCTCTGGGTCGTATGGCCAATCTTCCCTCAGAGTGCGGCTCTTTGTCATACACCAAGCAAAACAAAATAAGTAAAATAAACAAACACAAGTAAAAATCAAAACAGTAATTTCTGTTGCAATCCCCGATAACGGTGCCAAAAACTTGTCGCTGGCTAATGCTTAGCAAGTAAATAATGAATTAATGTAAATATGCCAGAAAATAATGCCAAGTTTAGGTCTTTTTGCGTGCAAGTATACACGGCCAGCAAGTAATACAACAGTAAGCTGAGTATCGTATCCACATGGATTGTCCAGGAATTGAATGCCATGATATTTTACTTGTGTATTGAAACAAATGAGTTTGAATTGGATTTCAGATTTTGGTTAAGAAAATGTCTAAGGAAAATAATGTAAAAGTTCAGGTAGATTGACAAACAAATGTATTCAGATGGATGGTTGGCGTTGGCAAGGGATGCTTGGATTTTACGCTAGCAAAGACATCATTTAATAATTTCCAGCCTTGGTTTTATTGCCGAGCAGATTTTAAAGATAGTATTGCCTCTGTCGATGGTAATACTCTAAGTTAATTACGATTAACCCCTATATGTCTATAGTGATGTTTTTCAATAATTAACCTGGCAAAGTTTTAATCTTTACTCCTATGGGGTAAACTCATTTTCGAAGTAACCTCATTTACTTAAACAACTTCTGTTGAAGTTTCTCACCATAGTACTTGGCAATTAATCGTTATCTCCTAAGTCTATTAAGATATTGAGGGATAATATGCATGCAATGCCAACTGTAGTTTGACAGAGAATTTAAGAAAATTAAGCACTAGTAGAATAGACAAAAATGCCAAGGCATTCAATTATT
Organism: Hibiscus mutabilis; assembly: GCA_019671005.1. NCBI lineage: Eukaryota > Viridiplantae > Streptophyta > Magnoliopsida > Malvales > Malvaceae > Hibiscus > Hibiscus mutabilis. The sequence continues at coordinate 10,223,963 of CM033753.1, read as the reverse complement.
AAAAACTGAAAACAACTAAGTGTTCATCGCAAAAACATCCCTAGCCAACTTAAAAGAATTAGTTCATGGCTAGGGGAACCATCAACACAATATCATTTTTAAACATCACCATCATAAAAATCAAAATTAAACTAAAATAAATAGACAAAGAAGGAGATCAGTTGATGCAACCCTTTAATGGATCCAGAGCTCTCGATCATAGCCTGCTCGAACCACGGTTTGCCCTCTACCCTCTTTTCTCACCACGACACAACCTATCTTCTCCTCTCTATGGTTCATCGATGAGCTTCTTTAAATAGGCACTCGTTGAAACCTAGATTGGGTTTAAATTTGAAAGTTGGTTACACACTAAGATAAGCGCATTATCTTCTTATCCTCTTGTTTAAATTTGGGATGACTGGGTCTTTGACCAACGGCTAACTGACCTGTCATCATCATCCTTCTTTTGTCAACCAAGTCTGGCAATTCTCGTCCTATTGTTTCTGTCGTTGCTTGGCATATCTCTTCTACACACTAAGATAAGCCACTCAATATGTCCATTGTTCACTTTTCACGCAGTGTTAGGAGGAAAAAGTTTATGTAAGAGACGTGATGTAAAATAATTGAAACGACAATTTTATCCTTGAAAAGTTGAATTTTGTTTTATTGGAAAACTAAAGAAAGTGTAAAAAGAGAAATACGCCTTGTAAAAGTTGTTGATTTTTTCAATGGGACAATTTCAAAACACAAAAAGGGACATATTAGTGGGACAAATGGAGTACATAAAGTAAAACTTTTGTGGAGTTAACACTTGACTTTCGGGATCACTAGTCTGAATCCTTTGAGCTTATTAACAATGATGGAGAACCGATCGAACATAGCTTTAATGTCCACCTTCGAGTCCATCTTGAAGTTCTCATAGTTGAGGCTGAGAAGTCCAATCTTGGTCTCCTTCACCTTGTTGGTTCCTTCATATGTGACTTCAAGCTTGTCCCATATTTTTTTGGCATTGGCACAAGCAGAGACTTTTGAGTATTCTTCCGGGAAAAGAGCACATGCGTGGCCTTTGCGTTGAGTTACGTATGAAACATCTTGCTCTTAATTTTTTTATCGAGATCTAGTTGATGTTGGTTCCTTGCGGGTTCACCATGTTCCGTCCAAGGTGCAACTTGTAGATACACTCACAAAGCCGCTTGTCATGACGTTGTTTCTTTATTTTCGATCCAAGATTAGTATCCCTGATGGATCCTCCATCTTGCGGAGGGTGTTAGAGACAAGAGATACGGATTCTACTTATCCTTCTTATCTTCATCTTATCACTGGTTAAATGTTTATCCTAAGTGATAAGCTTCTTATTTGAATTGTATTCTAAATAATAAACTCCTTGTGTGCATTGTATTCTAGGACTCTAAGTGTATATAAACACTGACTTGTATTTGTAATTAATATCAATGAACAAGTACTTTACAACCTAAAGGTTTTGATATCTTTTCCTGTGTAACGACTAGTTTTATGAAAACTGTATGAAAGGTCTCAAAATCATTATCAATGTTTCAAAACTATCGTGTAGGTAAGCATTGAGTGCTCCGTTTTAAAAGTTTCCCAACTGTCCCAAAACATCCACAACAACCATAAACAGCTAGAATCTCACTCCACACTACAAAAGCAAGCTAAAGGACACTTGAAGAAGCTTAAACAACACATCGAAGTGAAAAGATCAAAAGAAAAGAGTTTCCGTTCTTGTATTCTTTATTTTCTCTTGTACATAGTGTTTGAGAGCTTAATTGTGCAAACATTCAATCTTGTAAGAGGTTTGCTTGATCTGTTTTTCTCTTTTGAGAGAGGTTTAGACTTAAGATATGGGTAGAAATATTAAGAGAAATTTCTTGGGATTTTGGGTATAAATCTCAAGGGAATTTGTAAGGTTAAAACCTTGTTGTTAAAGGTTCAAATTCAAGTTTAGTGAATCTGGAAAAGTCCTAGTGGTGGTAAACCAAGGTCGTGGATGTAGACTTGATTTAGAAATCGAACCACTATAATTCCTTGTGCAAATTTTTAATTTTTGGTTGATTCCACCAATTCTCGTAAGAAATCAATTCACCCCTCTTGACATTTTCGGTTGATTGTTTGAGCCCAACATAAGGCAAGGAATAAATAATATCTTAAATTTTTATGGAAATTTCTTATCCAAAAGATTGTTTTTTTTATGGTGATTAAAACTCTAAGTAATTAGTTTTTTATGAATATCTTCTTTAATTAGGGTTAGTATTCGATCAAATTGAGTGAAAGTTTTCGAATTAGTTGAGTTGATGGGTCATAATCTTAAATTTTTATTCAACATAAAAAATTGAATCGAGTCAAGTTTACTGAAATTCAAATAAAATATTATTTTATTTATTTATTAATAAAAAATGTACTTGCATAGTTGAAGCTTAAAAAATCTTAAATTCGTCGATACCAATACAAGATTAGGGTCTAATTTTTTTGAAAGGGGAATTTGAGTTTTCCCCTCTATTTTGCAATCTTGAAAAGAAATTAATAACTCATCCAGAACTCAACAAAATAAAAAAGGAAACTACAAAGTTAAAACATGAATTAATGCCATTTCATTTAATGAAAGGTAAATAAAATAAAGTAGAATATAATATAATATAATATTCAAAACGACACTATTTTGCTAATCAGATTAATTCGTTTGAAAATTTTAACTTTACTCAAGCTTGAAAATAAAATATCGATTAAAGATGCCTCAAACAACTCAAATTAAATCGAATTTTACTCATCTTTATCTTTAACTACTCACCTTCCCACATTCCCACACCCTCCCCATTTTTAGTCAGCAATTAAGCGGTTTTTTAATGAGATTGGATATCACTAATTAAAAGATTATATTGATCAGTTCCAAATAACTAAATTTATAGTATAAAACAAATTATTGCTACTAATTCCTAATTTCCAAATGAAAAAAAAAATCTTTGAAGTTTACTCATGCTTTAGTTTAATGGAAGCTGTAATATTTTTGAAGTTTTTGTTTTTAAAGATAAAATTTGCTAATCGAGCTTATCGATTACTCATGTACTTGATAAAAATCATGGTTATTTGACTTTTCTTCCCTACATTTAAATCCTAAACTCAAATAAAAATTTAGTTGCGATGAAAATATGAATTGCATAGTCTCGAGATTATAACAATATCCAAAATTTTAATGATAATTTGAAATAAAAAGGCATAGAAATAAATTATTTACATTTGTAGTGTATGTATAATGTGTTTCCATATGTCTTGGTACACATATTTAATGAAACAAATGTGTTGAATAAAAAGATAAAAATACAATGGTTACATATTTAAATGCAACAAATGATAAACATATTTATTTTTATTAAATCTCTTTTTATGGAAAAAAAAGAGAGAGAAATTCTTGTAACTTACAAATTTGAAGAACTTGACTCATCCGATAATTAAAAGATTGCGTTATCTGTTTTTTCAAAAAATATTTGTTGGATAGAAAGAAACTAACGTGAATAAAGGGGTGTGAGGGTTTAGGAGTTGTAAAATTTTAACCACAGTATTGCACTGTTCTCTTAATTTATTAATCTTCGGTATTTAATTATGGATATATCTTTTTGCATATATCTATCCAAAAACGCGTGATGATATGCAACAGGTTTTAGAGTGGGTCGTGTAAATATTTTCTCCGAACTCAAACTCTTTAAATACCGCTGCTTAAAATTAAAATCCATCAAAAAATAACAAATCGGTATACCAAAGAAGAAGACGCAAGTTCATGACAAAACCGGGGCTGCCATTTCCCAGGACTCACATTTCTCAGATGTTTTCAGCAGTTTGGTGAAGGCTATGCAGAGAGGAAACCAACAGAATGATGTCGAAAAGGGTAGAAAGAGTTTTAGGAAAAAGGTTGGGTCAATGGTTTCCACTGTATTCGGTAAGCACAACAAGTTCCCACATGGAAATGATGAAGCCATGACTGAAAGTCTCGACATACGATCGGACAAAACAATAGTCAAGAGCAGTGAAGATAAGGCTGAAGACGGAGATGGTGAAGGAAAAGCGGTACCGTCTGGAGGAAGTGAGAGGAAAGAGGGACGGCGGACGTACTCAAACTACTTGAGAAAAAGGGTGGGTAATGTTGGCAGCGACGAGTCGAGTGACGGAGGAGAGGCAGGTAGGCAGTGGCAGAAGGCCAAGAGAGAGGTAAGTGAAATGATGAAAGGAGGAGGAGGAGGAGGAGGAGAAGGAGAAGTATGGAGGAAGAGGATATTAATGGGAGGGAAGTGCAGGCCTTTGAATGGGTCTGGGGTAATTCACTATGATAAAAATGGTGTTTTGATTCCAGAGAGCCACCACCTATAGTTTTCTTTTTTTTATTTTGAATTAATTGTTTAGATTCTGATGGCTGTAAATCTCAAGTTTAGTTTGCTAAAATGGAATTCAGAGTTACTATCTCAAAACAGAATATCTAAATTCATTATTTTTCTATATACTAAAAACTTTGAGCAGACAATTTATTTGACCATGGTCCACTGAAACTTTAGGCAAACAATACGAGGCCTAAGCTCATTTTGATTTCTGTGGCTTGAGGTTGACGCCCTCCATGCGTTTTTTATTTGAAAAGAAAGGTATGATTTTATAAATAGAATCATACAAATTGAAATAAAGACATGAGTTTAATGAAAGAAAAAGAGTGCATCATATCAATACCATTATCGAATAATGACCAAAACAAAAACCATATAACACCCATTAACTATCCATGATCTAATAAGGATGTAATGTAACCAAGCAGTCCACTACTTGTAGCGACTATTTTTTCTAAGGCCGCCACGAAAATTAAAAAATCATGTATGGGGGAGTGTTTCTGGCTTTTATTGAAAAATATTTAAAAGAGGAATTTTAAGAAAATTTGTATTCTTAAAAAATATGGAGTCGCCACCGGTCACTTGGATTAGATAGACCGGACACCGAAAATAAAACTAGAGATTTTAAGTTTGGGAGTCGGTTACATACGGGAAAGGTTAGCACCCGCTACGTCCAAAATTGGTACCTATAGAGTTTGTATCATACTTAAAAAATCGATATTTACGTATTAAATTTGCCTCGATATCCATGGTACCAAAGGAGAAGACACCGGGAGACTGGGATGACACTCTCACTAGTATACCGGGACAAAACGCCTAAAACTATACGTGAGAAATTAAACATGATAAATTAAAACACATGGGCAATTAATTATACACGAACAAATATATACCAACATGAGCAGATAATGAAATAATTTGAATAGAATACAACATAACTAAATGATATATATAATATAACATATGACATATTAACATATATTAAACATATGATTTAAATAATAAATAAAAGAGGTTAAAGTTATACTCTATAGATATAAAACTACCTTATGTATAAATATAATGAATAGTATAATAAAAACATATATATAAAGTAAATAAATAATATATTCATATATACGTAAGTGTATATACATAAAAAAACATATATAATTTTTTTAAAAAATATAAACATAATATGTATATAGAAAATAGATACTACTCAAATATACATAATCACCTAGTGTATATATATATATATCCTATTTAATATGTATATAGGTAATGTACAACTTAGTACATATACAACATAATATATATAGATATATGCTACAATAAAAAGCACACACATATATACATATATATCCATATAGAAAGATACGACAAGCAACAACAAAGTCAAAATTATTAACACATGTCGAACAACGTATATCTAACTAATGAATTGAAGAACTAAAATTATAATGAGCAAGGTGCGAATAATTAGAGCAATACGAACAAAAAAGTCACATATATATAGAAGGTGCACAAATAAAAATAGTAAGCATTAAAAGCAAATAAAGAAATTGAAATTGAATATCTATAATTATATAGGGACGGAAATATAATTTAACCATTAAAGAAACATGTAATTTGGAAGAAAAAGGACTTGATTGAATAATTAAAAAAAGGGACCCAAACGATGATTAACCCCTTTTAAAAAAATTTAATTACCCGGGGACTTAATTGCAAACCTTAGAAAATCATGGAGGACCAGGGGAGAATTTCCCCACGCGGAAGGGTACCGCTGCGAATGAAATTTAAGAAAACCCTTATTATGCAAATAAATGAGGGCGGAGGGACTAAAATAGGCATTAGACCATTTTAAAAAAATAAAATCTATAAATGAGCTTCATCCGGTTCATTCAATCTTTTTTTCTCATTTTTTAGCCCTTAAAAAATATTAACCCTTTTTTCTCTGCCTTTTAAACTCGAACTCCCCAAACCTTCATCCCATTTCCAAAAACCGATCAGTCGTGTCAGCCGCCATCCATCGACGCCGATGACCCAAAAAAAGAGAAAAGATACCTCTTTTAGATTTAAACTCAGCCCAATATTTTATAAAACCAAACCCTTTATTTTATAAACCGAAACCACTTTTTTACAAACCCCCTTTTATAAACACCATTGTCCAGTTCACCATGCATGGCTCGAAAGAAGACAGTGAGGCTTGTCACTGGACGATGACCACGGCGAGGGTAAAACTCTTAACCCTTTTTTATTTTTTTATTTGTTGTTTTATCTATTTTTATTCGAAATACGCATGCAAAGAAAATGATAGATACCTTATTTCTGGAAAACCTTTTTTTTATTAACTATGGAATCCGAGTCTATATTACAATGGATTGATCATATATATTGAGATTCATTTTTTTTACAATCTTAAGCAACAATAAATTTCTTCGTTGTGGCTAATTCAGATTGGATATTTTTCCTCTTTTTTTTAATATTTGATATGCATATTGGTTGGAATGGTCCGATGAGGAGGTCAACGTGATTTTCGGTGGCAGTAGGATACAAGGAGTTTCTCGGTCAGACGAGATTTGGACCGTTGATGTAGATCTGGATCAACGATCTAGATTTTCCTAGAGATGGACGGCCGAGATGCACTATTAGAGTGTGATGTGGCGGCACTAAATCAAGCCACATGGCGTGTGGTAACCGAGGGGTCAGCGCGTGAGCTGGACGCGCACATGGGGATACAGATAGCCCGTGAGTGCATCATACGTGGGTTTTGAGGTTTATTAGACGATCCTGTGGATCAGGTTAGAGATTCGAGTTGGGTTTAGGACTCTATATTTTTTGGTAAGATAAAAATATGGAAAAATAGTTAAAAATCATCTTTTAATATATATTGAATTTTGTGGAATCAATTTTGGAAAATGGAATTTGGAAATGTGACATTTTGGTTAGTGACCAAAATGCGATTTTTGAAAACTTTTTAAAGTGACTAAAATGAAAAAGGTCAAATTCTTAGAATCCTTGAGGAGCTAAATTACCAAGTTTTTGCTGGTGGTTTCTCCCTTCAGTTAAATCATTTTAAACATGTGTTTTAAAGGTAGTTTAAGAGGGATTAGAATATCTAAGTTAGTTATTTGCTTTTAAAGAAAATATACGTAACTTTTTCCTAAACCTTTTCTCTCAACTTCTTTTCTGTCAAACACTCAGAATTTCATCAAAATCTAGAGGTGAGGGATTCTTTTCACTTAGATTATTGATTCTAACTTGATTCTTTAACTTTGTTTTACAAAATCTCATTGAAATTTTATGTTTTCTTAGCTTTAAACAAGCAAATTGAGGGAGAAATCACATAACAGGGGTAAGGTCCATGATCTCCTCTGTTAAATGGTTCTTTATTGATATTCCCAAGTATTTGATCCTTGATTTATGGTTTATAATCTGATTTTATGTTTTTATATAGATTTAATTGGGTGAGATTGATGAAAAGATGAAATATTCAAATTGAATTTGATTTCCAGTGTTATGAATTGTTTTTGAACATATTTTGGATGTTTAATGATGTTGATAAGTCAATTTTATCAATGGAATCCCGAAACTCTTGAATCTCTAATTGTTTAGGTTGCTAGATTTGTGTTTTTTAGGTGTTATGGTGGCTGTGTGTTTGCTGAAGGTGTTAGATTGATTTGATTTTGTTTATAGATGTTAATTGATGATAAAAGCGGTGTTAGATTGTTAGGTTGTGGCTGAGTTGTGTTTGGAAAGGATTAGTTGAAGTTTTCGGTTGTTGTGGTATTTGTGAGGTGAATACAAGAATCCGTGAGGATCTGTTGTTGCAGTGTTATAAATGCATGGAGATGCATTAATCCTCTGTTGTTATGTGGTTTAAACATGGAAGGTTGTTTTGGAAACGAACGGTGTAGCATTGGAGGCTTCAGACGTTGATTTCGTGTCAGCAAATCAAGGCTTCGCGTATCGGTGAGTGAGAACGTGGATTCCAGCCTTGGAATGTTTTAAGGTGGTTTATGGGAGTTTAAACTTAGCTTGATACGTTGGTTTAAACTCGGAAGTAAGTAAAAATGGATATTCTCTTTCAGTTGTGCTAGTGTTAAATGGTTTTATGCACTTGTTTTGATTTGCATGTTACCTACTGCTTAAGCATGTTTTATGTATTTGATATACTGTTTATAAGCATGAAATGTTGAAGGATGCACATGGTAAGTGATCATTGTAAGTATGGTTTATACTTGTGGTTTAAAGCATGGTTGTTGCTCTGGAAAAATGGGTTGGTTAATGCTTGTTAAAAACAGGGAGGTAAATGTTAAATGGTTAACTATATTGGCAAGTGATGTGGTTTTAAAATTGTTATCGTATATAGTTGGCCGGCCATAGGATTGAGTGCACTATAATAAGTCGCCTTGGATGTTGAGGGTTTTAGATCCGTGTACCGAAAACTCCATCCCCTAATGGTAGAGGGGTTAAACAGTACCGTAGACTCTCGTTAGTGGATTAAGCGTCTAATCGATGAATGGGGTTGGTGTCCTTGTGGGTTGAAAGGTGTACACGGTTGGTAATGTTCCGCGATTGTTATTGTATCGCTATTTCGATGGAGATGGCTTGAAGTGTTGGTTGAACACTTGTTGAATCCGTGTATCCAATGAGCTCTTTTGCTAATGGACATGTTTAATGATCACTTGTAAGCCAATATAATTGTTAATGTATCATTGAAAGGGTTATGTTGTATGATGTGATTTATACATGTTTACTTTTTAAGCTTTGCATATGGTAGTTATGCATGAGAAGGCTTAAATTGAGGTTGAGCAATGGGACTTGTTGTTGGTTAATGATACATGTTGCATATGGTCAATATGTTGGTTTTAAAGATGTTAAATGCATGGTTTTAAAGGCATGATGATGTTTTAAAGGTTGTTTGAAATAAGTTTCAATGTAATGTAAAGAAATAATTTTTAAATGCATTGATGGTGTTTTGTTTGTGAGCTCTCCTCACTAAGCCTTGTGTGCTTACGCTCTTAATGTCCATCAATGCAGAGAATTGAGAGCTTTTGAGCCAGCAAGGAGCAAGGGATCCTAGCAAGACTTGTTTACCAAAGTATGTTTGGATTAGACTATAAGTAATAAAGGCAATGGGGGTACTCGTTTTGGTTTTGGAAGATGTTTTGATAAACACCCTGTTTGAGCAAGTTTGTTTAGTTGCTCTAAGGTTGTAAATGGCCATTAAGGTTCGGTTTTGGTGATGGTTTGGGATTTCATGTTTTACTTGAATGGTTTCTAGGTTGCATGCCTATAGATTTACGTTTGATGCAAAATGCCATGAATTGATGTTGAATCTGTGATGATATGCTGTGAATTATATGCTGAATACGTTGGATGTATGTTAGAAGTATGTTAGAGTGTTTTAGATAGGCTAATAGCTTGTTAAACCAGCTAAATGTGACATTACAGGCCCAGGCGTACCGATATGCGAGGCACCGTATCGGTACGGTTAGGTAAAAATAAACATGGTGTTTCGATACGGGCTTGGGTGTATTGGTATAGATTTTCTTTACTAGAATCTACTTTTTGGGACAAAACTCGCGTACCGAAACACTACCATAACGTATCGGTACGGTTGTCAAACATTTTCAAACTGCCAGCTAGGCGTACCGAAATGGGTTGCAGTGTATCGAAATAGTACAGGCTTGTGTAAGGCATTGTATCGATACGGTGGAACGCGTCTCGGTATGATTGTCTGTTAATTCAGTTAATGTCTTGGAAGTGGAGTTCTATTTTCTTGCGTTTTGGTCCCTAAATGTTATAGATGCAATTGAATGAGTTTAAATGTTCGAATCAAGCTGATTTTTCACATGAGAACATGAAACCTGCTTAATTAAAGGTTGGTAACTTAAAAATGTGATAAGTCCCTTTAGATTGATTAAATTGCAATTTGGTCCCTAATTTGTAATTGAGCCAATTAAATGTCAAATCGACGCCCGATTGAGTTGAGCTTTCACCTAATGTCAGTATGAACATATAGGTTAATGATTTTTCATTTAGACAAGATAAAAAAGAAAAAAATGGTCGCGTTTCAGTTTCATTCTTTATGGTTTATCTCAGTAAACTTAATGTAGCTCACTCGGTTCGGTCTTGCGACTAAGCCGGGTCGAGGGGGTTACATTTGGTGGTATCAAATCTAGGTTTGCGATAGTTGGGAGTTGGTTTGACTGTTGTAATGTGATTGTAATATGCACAGTGATTGCCTTATGCCATGTTGGGGGAAATTTTGGGAAACCCATTGCCTTATTATTATAGTCTGCAAAGTTTTGATTTTTGAAATAGAAGTCTTGGATCCTTGCTTGAATTTGGCCTAACTATTTTGTTTTAAAATGATTATCATGCCTTAGATATATTTTAGCACGATGGGACCGAGGAGAGAGTTGCGATCTGGTACGATTGTTGCTGCCACTAGGTAGGATGTTGAGGGAGATGTTGTACCTCCTAGAGGGTTACCACCACCCCCACCTATTCCACCTGGGTGATATGGCACTGCTGATTCAAGCTATGACCGGTGCTTTTCAGGCAGCAGTTGTGGGTGTTCATGTGCTAGCACCACCAGTGGTTGGGCAGGGTTTGCTGTTAGAGCATCTTCGTAGTTTGGGTGGAGTTGAGTTTTGTCGCCTTAGGCTTTTGAGGGCTGGTTGGCCAGTACTGAGAGGATACTAGGCCAGATGGGGTATACCGATGCCCGTAAGATGGGCTGTGTTGTTTCCCTGTTACAAGGTGATGCCTATACATGGTGGACTACCATGACTTCCGGTATGACAACCGATAATGTTACCTGGGAGTTCTTTTGTAGTGCTTTCCGAAAGAAGTATTTGAGAGTCTTATATCATGACTATAGAAAGCCGGAGTTCATGGCTTTGGTGCAGGGCAGTATGTCTGTGGCAGAGTATGAGGTGCATTTTGTGAGGTTGAGTCAGTACGCACCTGAGTTGGTCCCTAGCGAGCGCCAGCGATGTGATCGTTTTCTCTACGGGCTTGTGCAGGAGGTTAAGACATACATGCTTGCTATTGATTACACCGATTTCGGTGTGTTGGTTTCACAGACCAAGGATATAGAGCAGAATCTTGGTTTGGCTTCTGGGTTACGAGGCTTTAGCTCGGGTAAGAGAGCTGCTGATTCTGGTTCTAGATGTGGTCAGGCTAAGAGACAACGTGATAGGAGGTTTCGCCCGGAGTCGAGGCATAGCGGAGGTGTTGTAGGATGTAGAGTTCAGGGGCAGGGTGCCTAGGTTAGAGCGTCATTTAACACCTATTGGGTTTGTGGATCTTGAGATCTTCTAAGGCGAGATTGTCCACGTCTGGCCAGGGAGGGTCAGACACCTGCGCTTGTTGTGGCCAATGCTTGTTAAAGTTGTGGGTCTGGCGACCATCAGAGGCGTAATTGTCCGTTGTTGGCCCGAGGTGGGCAGGGTGTTGCACCTGTTGTTGCTCCGCAGCAAGGCTGTGGTCATAGCCATAGGCTATTTCAGCGTCGAGAGGGTAGACAGCAGACTGTGGCTCATACCGTTGCTATCTAGCCTGAGGGAGGTAGACCAGCTAGGGTGTATGCGTACCGCAAGTCGCAATGACACCGATGTGATTGTAAGTACTTTCTCTTTACAATCCATACCATTGTATTCGTTGGTTGATTCTGGTTCTACTCATTCATACATATTGTGTAAGCATGCCAATTGTGTAATATACCTGTTGAAATTCTAAATGTGGGTGTTAGAGTGACCAGTTCTCTTGGGGAGACAGTTGTAGTTAGGAAGTTATATCGTAGGTGCCCGTTGATGGTTCAAGGCTGGTTTTGCTGTGGATCTAATAAAGTTTCTGTTCCATGGCTTTGATGTCATTTTGGGCATGGATTGGTTGACCGAGCATCGAGTCGTGGTGGATTTTGAGACCAAATGGATATTTTTGAGGTTTTCGGATGATTTCAAAGTGGTGGTTGTTGGCGAGAATGCCAAGTTCTTGTCTAATGTTGTTTCGACTTTAGAAGCAAGTTCGATGTTAGGTTTCAGATTACAATCTTTCTTGGCCTATGTGATGAATCATGGTTCAAAAAAGTTGAGGGTACAGGATATTCGCACCGTATATGAGTTTTCGGGTTTTTTCCAAAAGAATTACTAGGGTTGCCACTTGACTGTGAGGTAGAGTTTGGCATTGAAACTTATATGGATACATCACTGATGTCTATTGCTCTGTACCGCATGGCCCCGAAGAAGTTAAAGACACAATTGTAGGAGTTGCTTGATCGTGAGTTCATTAGACCAAGTATTTCACCGTGTGGTGCGCTGGTGTTGTTTGTAAAGAAGAAAGATGGTATGTTGCAGATGTGTATAGATTACCGGCAGTTGAACAAGTTGACGATAAAGAACAAATATACGTTGCTGCAGATAGATGATCTGTTTGATCAGTTTAGGGGTGCCTCGATATTTTCTAAGATCGATTTGAGGTCTGGGTACTACCAATTAAAGGTGAAGGATGTGGATGTACCCAAGACAGCTTTTCGTATAAGGTACGAGCATTATGAGTTTCTTGTGATACTATTTAGTTTGACTAACGCATCAGCTGCTTTCATGGACATGATGAACCGGGTGTTCCATGAGGTTTTGGATCAGTTTTTGGTGGTTTTATCAATGATATCCTAGTGTTCTCTCGTACTAAGGAGGATCATTATAGACATTTTCGTATTGTGCATTAAACGTTGTTGGCTAATCACTTGTATGCTAATTTTAGCATGTGTGAGTTTTGGCTTAGGGAGGTTGTTTTCCTTGGGCATGTTGTGTCGGCTGAGGGAATTCGTGTTGATCCGTATAAGGTTGAGGCTGTGATGAGTTAGAAGGTGCCTAAGTCGATGACAGAAGTCTAGAGTTTTCTTGGTTTGGCTGGTTATTACCGTAGGTTTGTGGAAGGGTTCTCCAGTTTGGCTGCTCCCTTAACCAAGTTGTTACAGAAGAATGTTCGGTTTAAGTGGATGGATGATAGATAGCGAGCTTTCGAAAGGTTGAAGAAAGCTTTGATGCGGGCTCCAGTCTTGGTTCAACCTGAATCAGGAAAGGAGTTCGTTGTTTATAGTGATGCGTCATATGTTGGGCTTGGTTGCGTGTTGATGCAAGAAGGTAAGGTAGTTGCGTATGCATCTAGGCAGTTGAAGGTGCATGAGCGTAATTACCCTACTCATGATCTTGAGCTTGCCACGGTTGTGTTTGCCTTGAAAATATGGAGGCATTACCTTTATGGCGAAAAGTGGGTGGTTTATACGGATCATAAGAGCTTGAAGCATTTCATGTCCCAGAATGAGTTGAATCTTAGGCAACAGAGGTGGCTTGAGTTGCTTAAGGATTATGAGTTGACCATTGAATACCATCCGGGAAAAGCCAACATTGTGGCAGATGCTTTGAGTAGGAAAGCAGCTGTGGAGTTGAGAGCTATGTTTGCTCGTTTGAGTATGACGAGTGACAGTGGTTTGTTGGCTGAGTTGCAAGTGAAACCGTCTTCGTCGCGGTCGATCAAAGAGAGGCAACCGCATGATGAGAGTTTGGTGTCGTATGTGAAGATATCATGGATGGAAATCCTACGGATTTCCATTTCAATGACGATGGGTGTTGCGCGTAATAAGTGCTACGCAAATGTGCAAGTATACACGTCGCAAGTTATAGTATAAAAGATATCGTCTCCACAGGGATTGGTGCCACTTCAAGAATCTAGTCTCTTGCACTGTAAAAAGTAAAAACACAAGTAAAGGATTATCGAAGTTTAACTAATTACTAATCTAGAAAGCAATAAAATAAAATAAAAGATGAATTCAATTGAGAGAGATAGGCTAGGTTATCGTGAGTTGAGGTGTGATAGCCGATTGGATTGTCTTGGTAAAAGAGTGCATGGGCAACTCGGTTGCCGTGGCGACTTGCACAACGGGTTGCCTTGGCAACTAATTGATGGTTGCTTGGGCGACTAGTTGGGCAACTACTTGGGCGATCGGGCAGCAACTTCAAGGTTCGGCGGAGCGTTCTTCAATGGTTTCTTCTTATCCCTAAGTCGAAACTCTAGCTACTTGTGCATGCCTTGATAATACATCCCTGCGTGAATCAAGGGTGAACAACAACCAATCTTGCGCTCCTCTTAGCCGTTGAAATCCTTAACTTATTCCTGCCGGATTAATCTTCACCATCATTGGATTGCATAAAGATCATATTCATTCGTTTCTTGAATCTAACTCTCCCGATATTAGATAAATGGATGAAATCACGAGATCCTCTCCCAATTCACTCGCAAACAATAATAAGAATCAAGAATGAATAAACCTTGAAATAGAAAAGTGCAAACTCTTATTACCTAAACAAAAACCAATAGTTTCTCACAACCACAAAACACAATAACCATAGCCAAGTAAATTTAGTTCATGGCTAGGTTCCAAAGAAACACAAGATAATTAATCCCTAGCATGAACCCAATCGAACAAAGATGAAGGAAGAGGCTTGTCGAAATCCTCCTTGCCCTTGATGCTTGTCGAAAATTCTCTCCTCTTGCCCTACTTGGACTTGCCGAAATTTCCCTCTTGCTCTCTCTATTCATCTTGTCGAAATCTCCTTGGTATTTATAGGGCTAGGCCAAAGTCCTTCTTTGAGGAGGAGTTTGAGTTGGAATTAAATTATCTTTAAAGAATATAATTCTTTATTATAATTTTATTCCTATTAGAACTTCTCCTATCCTCTTGGAATTTAATTCTTCTTTAATCTCTGCATGGCAATCAAATTCCTTTGGGCTTGGGCCTTGCTCCATGTCATCTTGGGCTTGTAAAGTCATGAATTTCGACATCCATATTGCTTTTGGTCTTTGTCGACAAATGCCATGGCAACTAGCTCGACGTCTCCTTCATGCACCGCCACGGCAACTAGCTCGGCATTGCTTTGGCAAGTGATCCTGCACATACACACACAAAAACACACCAAAGCAGCATCTATTTCCACAAAAATCACCAAGTTATGTAATCAAGTTCAACGTTTTGAAGGAAACATGGATTAATGCATGAATGACTAACTATGCAACTAATATGAGCCTAAGTCTAACAGTAATATGAGTAAAAAGGGTAAGAAAAATAGTACTTTTGAACACTTATCACACCCCCAAACTCGAACTATTGCTTGTCCTCAAGCAATGCAAACTCATAATTACCGCCAAGACTTCAAATTTTCACAAACTTAGCTTTGAACTTGATTTCAATTCTCTCAACCGGGGCACAAAGTATGATTGGCTTTTTATTTTTCAGAAAACTGAGGAATTACTCGGAATCAAACTATAATGCTTGTGAGTGTGTGCGGAGTTGTGTGCAAGTTGATTTTTCGGATTCTATGCAAACAATAGGTTTTCAAATTACTTCAGTGGGTTCTTTTTAACATGTTTTAACTAGAGCCAATTTCGGGCACCTCTAGTGTTTTATTTTTAGTTTTCTTAAGTTAATTTAATCGACTAGAGCCGGTTTGGGCACCTCTAGTTAACGAAAAAATTTTAACGCCTCCTAGAGCCAGATTTGGGCACCTCTAGTGATCAATTTTTAGCACATGCTAGAGCCAATTCGGGCACCTCTAGCATTCATCCAATTTTTATTCTAATCCCCAATTAGTTAATTATCAACCTAAGTTTACTAGAACTCCTTAAATCAATCAAACCACAACAGTGTTTCATCAAATTTAGCATCATAGTAAAATTCTAAGTTTTTCATGGTTATCCTAGAATAAAAATTCTATCAATTAAGTGCATTGGTAAAGTCATCATTGAATATTCATCAAATCTAAGCAATTCTTGTTCCAATTAAAGGCATGGCAAGCAATTTATGTATCCTAAATGTAATGCTTAAGATTAATGTAACTAAACATGGTAATTACTAATAACAATCCCCCAAACTCGAGTGAGGCATTGTCCTCAATGCATGCATAAAAATAACGAAAAATAAAATAAAATGCATACGAGGACTTACTTGAGAGTTCGTCATCGTAGATGATTAGTTTCCTTCTAGTTGGCGTCTTGATTTTCTTGCTTGAATGCAATGGTTGTTTTCTTGTTGCCGGGATGTCTTCAGCTTTGGTTGCCGTGGCATCTTGGGGTTGGTTGCCGTGGCATCAGCTTGTGCATGCATGAAGTAAGTTGTCGCGCATCTTCTTCATTGGTTGCCGGGCAATGATCTTGGTGATAAATTTCCTTAGCATAGTAGTTGTGAGTCTTGTTGTGAAAAAGAAAATAAAGAAAACCTGAAAACTAAAGATAATGAAGAAAAAATAAAATATCTCCTAAAATTAAAAATAAAAATAAAAAGAAAAAGAAAAAGGAAATCTTGAGAGGAGAGCATGCTCATGCATCTCCTAAGTTGACCACTTCCTTGTTACGTTCCACATGGGCACCATTGTAGTGCTTCAATCTTTGTCCATTAACTTTGAATTCATGGTTGTCGAGATGGACTTGATTATCACAGCACCATGGGAGAATGGTTTGACGACTTCAAATGGTCCCGACCATCTTGATTTCAGCTTTCCGGGAAAAGTTTTAGCCGAGAATTGAATAGGAGAACTAGTTGCCTGGCGTGAATTGCCGTGGCAATAGTTTCTTGTCATGCCATCGCTTTGTTTTCTCCTTGTATATTCGTGCATTGTTATAGGCGAGTGCACGAAATTCTTCTATCTCATTGAGATCCATCAAGCGCTTTTTGTCCGCACTTTCCCAATCCATATTCACGGTCTTGATTGCCCAAGACGCCTTGTGCTCGATTTCCACCGGTAGATGACATGTTTTACCATAGACAAGCCGGAAGGGGACATACCTAATGGTGTTTTGAATGCGGTGCGATATGCCCAAAGTCGTCATCTAGTCTTAATGACCAATCCTTCCTTGAGGGATTTACAACTTTCTCGAGTATTCCCTTCAACTCCCGGTTGGAAATTTCGCTTGCCCGTTGGTTTGTGGGTGATATGCCGTGGCGATCTTGTGTGATATACCGAAGAGCGTTGCAACATCTTGGCAATTAGTCTGTTGTCAAAATGCTTGCCCCCGTCGCTGATAATTGCTCTCGGCATCCCAAAACGTGTAAATATGTTTTTCTGCAGGAATCGTTGCACGGTCTTGGAATCGTCGTTGGGAAGGCGCAGCTGCCTCTACCCATTTAGACACATAGTCGACGGCGAGTAAGATGTAGAGGTTGCCGAATGAAGATGGGAAAGGTCCCATAAAATCGATCCCCATACATCGAACAGTTCCACCTCGATGATGTTCGAGTGGCATCTCATGTCGCCTAGAGATATTGCCCGTCTTCGCAACGATCACATTGCTTGTAAAAGTCTTGGGCATCTTTGTACAATGTTGGCCAATACAACCCGGATTGCAAGACTTTTGGCATGATACGAGTTCCTCCAAAATGTCCTCCATAGGGTGAAGAATGGCATTGTCGGAGTACATTCTGTTGCTCTTCTTCAGGGGACACATCGGCGTATAACCTGATCCGCACATTGTTTAAACAAAAGAGGCTCGTCCCAAAAGTAATGCTTAGCATTATGGCGGAACCGCTTCTTCCCTTGGTGAGTAATGCCATACGGAAAAATACCACAAACAAGGAAGTTAACTAAATCTGCGTACCAAGGTATTGCCGGGCATGTCTTTGTCGTAGTGTCTGCTCCCAAAATTGCTGAGGCGTGCTCGTCAAAGTCTGCTGCGGCGTCAAGAGTTGCCGAGGCGTGTGCTTCCATGGTTTCCGAGGCGTCATGGGCTGCCGAGGCGTCAAGGGTTTTTCGAGGCGATTAGAATTTGTTCATCCGGGAATGCATCACATATCTCTAGATCGCGTCCTCCTCCCTATTGCGTTCCAAACGTGATAAGTGATCGCCACTTGATTTTCTGTTCCTTTCCGTCCTTAATTTCAATATCAAATTCTTGTAAAAGTAATATCCAACGAATCAAACGAGGTTTAGCATCCTTTTTAGCAAATAAGTATTTGATTGCCGAATGGTCCGTATGAACAATTACCTTTGTACCAATTAAATAGGATCGAACTTGTCAAATGCGAAAACTACAGCTAGTAACTCTTTCTCCGTTGTTGTGTAATTCACTTGAGCATCGTTAAGAGTTTTACTAGCGTAGTATATCACATGGAATGTCTTACCTGTGCGTTGGCCTAGGACTGCTCCTACCGCGAAATCACTTGCATCACACATGAGCTCAAAAGGTAGCGTCCAACTGTGGAACAACAATGGGTGCCGAGGCAAGCTTTTTCTTTAGGGTTTCAAATGCTTGAGTGCAAGAATCATCAAAATCGAAGACTTTATCCTGTTCAAGCAGATTACACAAAGGTTTAGTGATTTTAGAAAAGTTATGAATGAACCTCCTGTAAAAAACCGCATGTCCGAGGAAAACTTGAATTCTTTTAACCGAATTTGGTGGGGTAATCTCTCGATCACGTCCACCTTGGCTTTGTCTACTTCAATTCCCTTGGATGAAATCTTATGGCCGAGCACTATTCCTTCATCTACCATAAAGTGGCATTTCTCCCAATTGAGGACTAAATCCGTTTCTTCGCATCTTGCCAACACCCTCTCTAATTTGCCGAGACAGCCGTCAAGTCATTACAAAACCGAAAAATCATCCATGAAGATCTCAAGGAAGTCTTCGACCATGTCCGAAAAGAGCGCCATCATGCATCTTTGGAAGGTTGCCGGGCGTTACACAATCCGAACGGCATCCTTCGGAAGGCATAAGTACCGTAGGGGCATGTGAAGGTTGTCTTTTCTTGATCTTCTCAGTGCTATGGCAATCTGATTGTAACTGAATAACCATCAAGAAAACAGTAAAAGGGTTTACCCGCAAGACGGTCAAGCATTTGATCAATAAAGGGTAATGGGAAGTGATCTTTCCTAGTGGCTTTGTTTAGCTTTCGATAGTCCATACAAACCCTCCAACCGGTCACATCTGGTTGGGATAAGTTCATTATTTTCATTACTCACCCTTTGTTATACCTCCCTTTTTCGGCACACATTGTACCGGACTTACCCACGTACTATCGGAGATAGGGTATATAATGCGGCGTCAAGCCACTTGATGATTTCTTTCATTACAACCCCTTTCATGGCATGATTCAGTCTCCTCGGGCCTCAATTGAAGGTTTGTGATCATCTTCCAACAAGATCTTGTGCATGCACACGCCGGCTAATTCCCTTCAAGTCGGCAATTGTCCACCCTATTGCCTTTTATGTAGCTTCAACATGTTGATTAGCTTCTTTTTCTGCTCAGGCTGTAACTTAGAGGAAATAATTACGGGTAATGTATTATTGATCCCTAAGTATACATATTTTAGTTGATCCGCAATTGTTTCAACTCAAGAATTGGTGGATTTTCGATAGAGGGTTTTTCGATCTTACCTTCCTTACGAGTAGTCCGGTGGTTCAAAGTATGTACTGGTCGATTTACTAGCCAATTTACCTCTTCTGGTTGTTCCTCATCGACCGGCTCTTCATTCTCTCGGGTTCCTCTTGATCAGCAATGTAGTTGCCGAGGCAACTAAATTCCTCATCGGTTAAACTCTGCCGTGGCATGAAGTAGTTGGCATTCTTACGGATCATCGGCATGCCTTAGTGTTTGGAATACATTTAGTTTTACCCGCTGGTCATTCACCCTCATTGTGAGTTCTCCTTTTCAACGTCGATCAAGGTTCTCCCTGCCGCTAGGAATGGTCTCCCGAGAATGATAGGTGCATGCTCATCCGCTTCACAATCCAAAACAATAAAGTCAGCGGGAAAATGAATTTATCAACTTTTACCAAGTATGTCCTCGATTTTTCCCTCTCGGATGCACATAGGATCTGTCGGCTAGCTACAGCATAATCTGTTGTAGGTCTTGCCTTCCCGATTCCTAGTTTCGGAAAACCGATTTAGGCATCAAGTTTATGCTAGCCCCTAGGTCGCATAGTGCTTTCCCGACATAGTGATTTCCAATAGAACAGGGTATTGTGAAACTTCCGGGATCCTTCAACTTGGGCGGCATGCGATTGTGCAACATTGCCATGCATCCCTCTGTCATGCAATCTGTTTCAAACTCTCCTAGCCTTGTTCTCTTGGACACAATGTCTTTAAGAAACTTGGCATAGTTTGGCATTTGTTCAATTGCTTCCACCAATGGCAAGTTGATGTGGACTTGCTTTAAGATATCAAGAAACTTCTTGAATTGGTATTCTTGCTTTTGTCGCTTCAATCTTTGTGGGAATGGTGGTGGAAGTCGGATATCTTCTATCCTTTCATTGGTTTGAAACCTGATTGACGGCATTACAGGGACATCCTGGAGTTGCCGGCGCGTTACCAACTGGGGTTGCCGAGGCGTGCTTATCGCAAGTTGCCGAGGCGTCACCGTGCCGCAGCAATTCTGGTTCAGCATCCGAGACTTTGCCGCTAGGTTCGTCTTGATCTTTTTGTGGAGTTTTGTTTGACGAGCGGGTTTGAACCTCTCTAAGTTGTTGGCCACTACTGGTGGTGATTGCCTTACATTGCTCATGGCAGTTCCTCTTGCGACTTGAGTGATCGCTTAGGTAAACCTCCTTGTGGTCTAGTGTTGATTTTGAGCAAACTGTCCGACTTGATTTTCCAATGATTTGATTGCCGCCTCTTGGTTTTGCAATCTCATCTCGGTCCTGTTAATAAAAGCATCAGTTCTTTTTATGAAATTACTATTCTCAGCCATATAAGATTCAGTTTTCATCATAAAAGCATTTAGAGAATTTTCCAAAGAACTAGATGTTGTCGGTTGTTCTTCGCGGCATCCATTTTCGCGTGGCATATTCTGCTGGAATCCCGATGCTTGTGCATTCTGATTGTTCTGGTTTAGAGCATTGTTGGGATTACTCCATGAAAAATTCGGGTGCTTCTTCCAAGCTGGATTGTATGTATTTGACATCATGTTGTTGCCCCGATTGTAATTCCCCACATAGAAGCTAGATTCCGGATTCTGCATACATTCAGAAGAATTATGGTTATCACCACATAACTCACAAAAAGAATCCATTACCTTGACTTCATGTGTGTTGTTTGGTTTTTTGCATGTTCGGACCATCTTGGTTAAAGCGCCAATTGTGCGAAATTGAATCGATGATCCTAGTTCATGTATTGTGGCTTTAGCGTCTAACTCCTCCTCTTCTAGTAGATGGGAATTGATAGTCATTCTTGGCCAGCCTGTTTAAAATTTGCATTGCTTCCTCCGCGACTTATCTAAGAGTATGCCGTTTGCCGAGGCATCTAGCATCATCCTTGTTGGTGTATTCACGGCGTTGTAAAACATTGTCACTTGAGTCCACACCGGGAATCCGTGTAGAGGACATTTGTGTAGAAGTTCTCTATATCGCTCCCAAGCCTCGTACATGGATTCATCATCGCGCTGCGAAAAAGAAGTAATGTCATTCGAAGCTTATCGATTAAATTTGTAGGATTAAATCTAGCAAGGAAATCACGACAAAGATCAGTCCAAGATGCTATGGATCCGGCAGAATGCTATTTAGCCATGCTTTCGCCCTATCCCTCGGTGAATAGGGGAATAATCTTAATCGTAAGACATCGGGTGACTCCGTGTATCTTGAACGAGTTGCAAATCTCGAGGAAAGATTTCAGATGTTGTCGTGCATCTTGATTCTTTGAGCCGCCAAATTGACCTATTGTGTTGATCATATTAAACATTACCGGTTTCAACTCAAAGTGGTCGGCTTCAATTTCGGGTGCGACAACTCCTGGGTTGAGTCCATCAAGATCTTCTTCAAGATAGTCTCGAATTGTTCTTTCGTGCAAGAATCACTCCTCCCCGCTCGAACATCTTGATTAATATTGCCGTCTTGATTTGCCATTGCTTCTCTTATCCTTCGTCTAAGTCTTTGTAAGGTTCGTTCGATTTACGGATCAAAGGGATATTCGGTGAAGTCGGTCTCTCGCCTGGTCATATACCAATGCAAAACCAAAGTTTGTTAGCCCTTTGAATTTTAAACAAGAAAAATAAAAAGAATGTGCAAGAAAATAAAAACAAAGTCGCTATTGCCAATCCCCGGCAACGGCGCCAAAAACTTGTTGCGCGTAATAAGTGCTACGCAAATGTGCAAGTATACACGTCGCAAGTTATAGTATAAAAGATATCGTCTCCACAGGGATTGGTGCCACTTCAAGAATCTAGTCTCTTTGCACTGTAAAAAGTAAAAACACAAGTAAAGGATTATCAAGTTTAACTAATTACTAATCTAGAAAGCAATAAAATAAAATAAAAGATGAATTCAATTGAGAGAGATAGGCTAGGTTATCGTGAGTTGAGGTGTGATAGCCGATTGGATTGTCTTGGTAAAAGAGTGCATGGGCAACTCGAGTTGCCGTGGCGACTTGCACAACGGGTTGCCTTGGCAACTAATTGATGGTTGCTTGGGCGACTAGTTGGGCAACTACTTGGGCGACTGGGCAGCAACTTCAAGGTTCGGCGGAGCGTTCTTCAATGGTTTCTTCTTATCCCTAAGTCGAAACTCTAGCTACTTGTGCATGCCTTGATAATACATCCCTGCGTGAATCAAGGGTGAACAACAACCAATCTTGCGCTCCTCTTAGCCGTTGAAATCCTTAACTTATTCCTAAGCCGGATTAATCTTCACCATCATTGGATTGCATAAAGATCATATTCATTCGTTTCTTGAATCTAACTCTCCCGATATTAGATAAATGGATGAAATCACGAGATCCTCTCCCAATTCACTCGCAAACAATAATAAGAATCAAGAATGAATAAACCTTGAAATAGAAAAGTGCAAACTCTTATTACCTAAACAAAAACCAATAGTTTCTCACAACCACAAAACACAATAACCATAGCCAAGTAAATTTAGTTCATGGCTAGGTTCCAAAGAAAACAAGATAATTAATCCCTAGCATGAACCCAATCGAACAAAGATGAAGGAAGAGGCTTGTCGAAATCCTCCTTGCCCTTGATGCTTGTCGAAAATTCTCTCCTCTTGCCCTACTTGGACTTGCCGAAATTTCCCTCTTGCTCTCTCTATTCATCTTGTCGAAATCTCCTTGGTATTTATAGGGCTAGGCCAAAGTCCTTCTTTGAGGAGGAGTTTGAGTTGGAATTAAATTATCTTTAAAGAATATAATTCTTTATTATAATTTTATTCCTATTAGAACTTCTCCTATCCTCTTGGAATTTAATTCTTCTTTAATCTCTGCATGGCAATCAAATTCCTTTGGGCTTGGGCCTTGCTCCATGTCATCTTGGGCTTGTAAAGTCATGAATTTCGACATCCATATTGCTTTTGGTCTTTGTCGACAAATGCCATGGCAACTAGCTCGACGTCTCCTTCATGCACTGCCCTGGCAACTAGCTCGGCATTGCTTTGGCAAGTGATCCTGCACATACACACACAAAAACACACCAAAGCAGCATCTATTTCCACAAAAATCACCAAGTTATGTAATCAAGTTCAACGTTTGAAGGAAACATGGATTAATGCATGAATGACTAACTATGCAACTAATATGAGCCTAAGTCTAACAGTAATATGAGTAAAAAGGGTAAGAAAAATAGTACTTTTGAACACTTATCAATGGGGTGTTATGTTTCAAAGGTCAAATTGTGGTGCCTGAAGATGAATAGTTGAGGCGTGCCATTCTAACCGAAGTGCATGCTAGTCCTTTTGCTATACACCTCGGTAGTACTAAGATGTATTGTGGGTTGAAGGAAGAGTATTATTGGGTTGGGCTGAAGAAAGATGTGGTTGATTTTGTTTCTCGTTGTATGGTATGTCAGCGGGTTAAGGCTGAGCATCAGTTTCCTTCTGGGTTGTTGCAACCCTTTGAGTATACCAGAATGGAAGTGGGAAAGGATCACCATGGATTTTGTGTATGGATTTCCTTTGACACCGACCAAGAAGGATTCTATTTGGGTGATTGTTGATCAGTTTACGAAGTGTGCGCATTTTGTACCAGTGCATACTACGTATACCTTAGATAGGTTGGCCAATCTGTACATCTATGAGGTTATGCATTTGCATGATGTGCCTAAATCTATAGTCTCGGATAGAGATTCGTGTTTCATGGAAAGGTTTTGGATATGCTTGCATCGTGCTCTAGGGACAAGACTAAATTTTAGCACTTCGTATCATGCTCAGTCGAAGCGTGTGATTCAGGTTCTCAAAGATATGTTGAGATGCTGCATTATTGAGTTCCAGGGAACGTGGAAGAAGCAACTGCCATTGGCGTAGTTTGCTTATAATAACAGTTATCAGGCTAGTATACAAATGGCACCTTATAAGGCGTTGTATGGAAGGAGGTGTTGTACGTCCGTGTGCTGGGCTGAGGTTGGGGAAAAGTATCTTTCCTTGCCTGATGTTTTAAAAGGCACGAATGAGAAAGTAAAGTTGATATGTGAGCGCTTGAAAACGGCTTCGGACCGTCAGAAATCCTACGCGGATTTGAGGCGTAGAGATATAGAGTATGTTGTTGGTGACCGAGTGTTTTTTAAGGTATCGCCTTGGAAGAAGGTGATGCATTTTGGGCGTAAAGGGAAGCTTAGCCCGAGGTTTATTGGAGCATATGAGGTTGTTGAGCGTGTGGGTCATGTCGCTTACCATTTGAGGTTACCTCCTAAGTTGGAAAAGATTCATGATGTGTTTCTTGTTTTGATGTTGCGGAGGTATTGTTCGGATCCCTCGCATGTTATGCTAGTGGAAGACATTGAGTTGAGGCCGGACCTATCTTATGATGAAGAACCAATAGATGTTCTTGATACCAGTAGTAAGGTTTTGCGTGGCAAGACGGTTGAGCTTGTGAAGGTGTTGTGGAGGCACCGCGGTATTGAGGAGGCCACGTGGGAACGCAAGTCGGAGATGCTGGAGCAGTTTCCGCATCTGTTTCCTCCAGGTAAATTTCAATGACAAAATTTCTTAAGTAGGGGAGAGTTGTAACACCCCGGTTTTGGGCCTAGCGATTTTGAGTTTTATTAGACGGTCTGGTAGACCAGGTTAGAGATTCGAGTCGGGTTCGGGACCATATATTTTTCAATAACATAAAAATGTGGGAAAATAGTTAAAAATCATATTTTAATATATATTGATTTTTGGTGGAATCAATTTTGGAAAATGGAATTTGGAAATGTGACATTTTGGTTAGTGACCAAAATGCGATTTTTGAAAACTGTTTTAAAGCGACTAAAATGAAAAACGTCAAATTCTTAGAATCCTTAAGGAGCTAAATTACCAAGTTTTTTCTTGTGGTTTCTCCCTTCAATTAAATCATTTTAAACATGTGTTTTAAAGGTGGTTTAAGAGGGATTAAAATATCTAAGTTAGTTATTTGCTTTTAAAGAAAATTTACGTAACTTTTTCCTAAACCTTTTCTCTCAACTTCTTTTCTGCCAAACAATCAGAATTTCATCAAAATCCAGAGGTGGGGGATTCTTTTCACTCAGATTATTGATTCTAACTTGATTCTTTAACTTTGTTTTACAAAATCTCATTAAAATTGTATGTTTTCTTAGCTTTAAACAAACAAATTAAGGGAGAAATCACATAATAGGGGTAAGGTCCGTGATCACCTCTGTTAAATGGTTATTTATTGGTATTCCCAAGTATTTGATCCTTGATTTATGGTTTATAATCTAATTTTATGTTTTTATATAGATTTAATTGGGTGAAATGATGAAAGATTCGAATTGAATTTGATTTCAAGTGTTATGAATTTTTTTGAACATATGTTGGATGTTTAATGATGTTGATAAGTCAATTTTATCAATGGAATCTCGAAACTCTTGAATCTTTAATTGTTTAGGTTGCTAGATTTGTGTTTTTGAGGTGTTATGGTGGCTGTGTATTTGCTGAAGGTGTTAGGTTGATTTGATTCTGTTTCTAGATGTTAATTGATGATAAAACTGGTGTTAGATTGTTAGGTTGTGGCTGGGTTGTGTTTGGAAAGGATTTGAAGTTTTAGGTTGTTGTGGTTGGGTAATTGTGAGGTGAATGCAAGAATCCGTGAGGATATGTTGTTGCGGTGTTGTAAATGCATAGAGATGCATTAATCCTCTGTTGTTATGTGGTTTAAATAGGGGAAGTTGTTTTGGAAACGAACGGTGTAGCATTGGAGGCATTGGATGCTTGATTTCATGTCGGCAAATCAAAGCTTCGCGTATCGGTGAGTGAGAACATGGATTTCAGCTTTGGAATGTTTTAAAGTGGTTTATGGGAGTTTAGTCATATCTTGATACGCTGTTTTAAACTCATAAGTAAGTAAAATGGATATTCTCTCTCGGTAATGCTAGTGTTAAATGGTTTTATGCACTTGTTTTGATTTGCATGTTACCTACTGTTTAAGCATGTTTTATGTATTTGATATACTGTTTATAAGCATGAAATGCTGAAGGATGCACATGGTAAGTGATCCTTGTAAGTATGGTTTATATTTGTGG
This sequence comes from Hibiscus mutabilis, assembly GCA_019671005.1. Taxonomy (NCBI): domain Eukaryota; kingdom Viridiplantae; phylum Streptophyta; class Magnoliopsida; order Malvales; family Malvaceae; genus Hibiscus; species Hibiscus mutabilis. Next base: position 10,197,135 of record CM033753.1, on the reverse strand, counting down.
TTTAAAGCGTGGTTGTTGCTTTGGAAAAATGGGTTGGTTAATGCTGGTTAAAAACATGGAGGTAAATGTTAAATGGTTAATTATATTGGCAAGTGATGTGGTTTTAAAATTGTTATCGGATATAGTCGGCCGACCATAAGATTGAGTGCACTATAATAAGTCACCTTGGATGTTGAGGGTTTAGATCAGTGTACCAAAAACTCCATCTGAATACCCTAACGGTAGAGGGGTTAAACAGTACCGCAGACTGTCGTTCGTGGATTAAGCATCTAATTGATGAATGGGGTTGGTGTCCCCGTGGGTTGAAAGGTGTACCCGGTTGGTAATGTACCACGATTGTTATTGTATCGCTATTCCGGTTGAGATGGCTTGAAGTGTTGGTTGAACACTTGTTGAATCTGTGTATCAGATGAACTCTTTTGTTATTGTACTTGCTTAATGATCACTTGTAAGCCAATATAATTGTTATTGTATCATTGAAAGGGTTATGTTGTATGATGTGATTTATACATGTTTACTCTTTAAGCTTTGCATATGGTAGTTATGCATGGGAAGGCTTAAATTGAGGTTGAGCAATGGGACATTCTGTTGGTTAATGATACATGTTGTATATGGTCAATATGCTGGTTTTAAAGATGTTAAGTGCATGGTTTTAAAGGCATGATAATGTTTTAAAGGTTGCTTGAAATAAGTTTCAATGTAATGTAGAGAAATGATTTTTAAATTCATTGATGGTGTTTTGCTTGTGAGCGCTCCTCATTAAGCCTTGTGTGCTTACGCTCTTAATGTCCATCAATGCAGAGAATTGAGAGCTTTGGAGGTAGCAAGGAGCAAGGGATCCTCGCAAGACTTGTTTACCAAAGTATGTTCGTATTAGACTATAAGTAATAAAGGCAATGGGGTACTCGTTTTGGTTTTGGGAGATATTTTGATAAACTCCCTGTTTGAGCAAGTTTGTTTAGTTGCTCTAAGGTTGTAAATGGCCATTATGGTTTGGTTTTGGTGATGATTTGGGATTTCATGTTTTACTTGAATGGTTTCTAGGTTGCATGCCTATAGATTTACGTTTGATGCAAAATGCCATGAATTGATGTTGGATCTGTGATGATATATTGTGAATTATATGCTGAATATGTTGGATGCATGTTAGAAGTATGTTAGAGTGTTTTAGATAGGCTAATAGATTGTTAAACCAACTAAATGTGACATTACAGGCCCATGAGTACCGATACGCGGGGGACTATATTGGTACGGTTAGGCAAAAATAAGCATGGTGTTCCGATACGGGCATAGGTGTATCGGTACTGATTTTCTTTACTAGAATCTTCTTTTTGGGACAAAACTAGCGTACCGAAACACTACCATACCGTATCGGTATGGTTGCCAAACATTTTCAAACTGTCAGCTAGGCGTACCAAAATGGGTTGCAGTGTATCGAAACAGTACAGGCTTGTGTAAGGCATCGTATCGATATGGTGGCACGCGTATCGGTACGGTTGTCTGTTAATTCAGTTAATGTCATGGAAGTAGAGTTCTGTTTTCTTGCGTTTTGGTCCCTGAATCTTATGGATGCAATTAAATGAGTTTGAATGTTCGAATCGAGCTGATTTTTCACATGAGAACATGAAACCTGCTTAATTAAAGGTTGGTAACTTAAAAATGTGCTAAGTCCCTGTAGATTGGTTAAATTGCAATTTGGTCCCTAATTTGCAATTGAGCCAATTGGATGTCAAATCGACGCCCGATTGAGTTGAGTTTTCACCTAATGTCAGTATGAACATATAGGTTAATGATCTTTCTTTATGGTTTACCTCGGTAAACCTAATGTTGCTCGCTCGGTTCGGTCTTGTGACTAGGCCGGGTTGAGGGGGTTACACGACATTTGAAGGGTTTCCTTGGTTTGATCTTGGACGTTGGATTTGGATCTGATCCAATGGTTCTTCCTTGGCGGCTGCACAAATAATAAAGGAGATGTTAGGGCTTTTGTTTTAATTAGGTCTAGGGTTTTTACTATTGGGTTTGGGTTGGTCGGTTGGGATTGTAATTATATTGTATTTTATTAAAAATGTAATTGGACTTGGACACTATAAATGAAGTGTGGGTTTTATATTTTAAATTTATTTTTATTTTATATGTAGCCCATTAATAATAATAAGAGTACATATAATATATACATGTGTACATACATATATACATACAAACACTAATATACATACATACACATTAACATATACATGCAAACATACGGTACACATATATACGAACATACAATAGAAGACACACATATACATAATACATACATACCATATTCAAAATGATACTTATATGTATACATACACATACATTTATACACATACATATATACATACATATTAACATACAATAAATACACGCTTATGTACATATACATGCATATAATAAGCAATTAAGCATACACTCATTTAATAAATATTGAACATATTAAGGACAACAATAATATATATTTATTTGATGAGTTAAATATTAATTATAATTAATTAATAATAATATACAACCTGGATAAAAATAAGTGATGGCTCAAAAGTCTAAAATAGTGATATATTAATATGAAACTGTTGGGTAATCTCTTTTTTTTTCTTTTTCTTCTCTTTCTTTTTCAAAGTAATCAAGGCAGGTGACACTCAAGTGCGTGTCTTCTTGATCGGTGCAAAGGCGCACAAAGTTCTTGTCGAAATTATCCTCTTAAAAACTACCTGTTTGACTTCCTGTAAAAATACTTTTCAATTAACTATGATAAAGATGATGTATGAGAATATTTCATGATGCAGAGATGCATATGTCTATGTAGAATAATATTCTTGTAGCGACCTAATTTTTTTTTGAAATTTAAAATTTAAAGTCGAATGAGATTGCTAGAAAAAGAAGTAATAGGTTTCCTTTCGTTTTTCTTTGGAAAATGTTTAGAAAATGGGGAAAACTTTTAAAATTCGTTTTTTGAAAAACAATAAAACTTGGAGTCGCCACCAGCCACTGAGGTAGGCCGGACACCATAAAAACCAGAGATTTGTTTGAAAGCCGGTTCGGGAGTCGGTTACGGATGAGAGAGTTTTGACATCCCACACCGCCCAAAACTTGGTATCGTAAAAATAAAATAAATGATTACCGCTTTGTTAATATTAAACTTTCTGAATTATAGTGTCGATTAAATTAAAATCCGGTTATACGTGCGAGTAAATTTCAAGGGCCTCATTATTCGAAAGTAAACAGCAAAACCACCATCACTACGTTTGATACTGGCCGCGTTTACCTCCGAATAACAAGGCACCACATTAGCAAATCTTAGTATCTGAATGCAACATTAAACAAGGCATGAAAAATAAGCATAAACATGGTAAATATAATATGAAGAAAGACATTAGACAAATGTACAAATAAAGGATTCAACCATCATATATTAAAACACTATACCATACGAAAACTATGTTATAAATCATATAATAAGGTACTATGCATATATATATATATATATATATATATATATATATGGAAGCATAGTTTAACTCCGGCAGTAACCACCTTTATATATATATATATATATTATACAAACTACATATCGTATACTATATACTATAGAGGAATATATAAAATATGTATATATCAAAACCATATTATGTATATATCTATATCATATAAAAAAACATATATTATGTTTTATATAAAGAAAAAATGTGTATAATATATATATATATATCAAAACCATATACTATATACTAAAAATATATAAAGGAAAAAAATATATTATATTCTAATATAACATATGTATTCATATATATATATCAAAGCCACATCATATATATATCTATATCATAACAAGGCAAGAAGACAAATCCCAACAGTAAAAGGACTAAAAATTAAACATACATTAGAACATGATAAATTTAGGGTGTAATGCCCCAATATTTGTTTGGTGACTAAAACGTAAAGATTTAAATATTGGTGGTTTTAGTTCAGTGACCAAAATAAAATTTTGAAAGTTTGGGGGTCAATGTATAAACTTTGGAAAAGTTTAGGGGCTAAATTGTAATTTCTAAAAGTTATGTAAGTTAACCCCGTAAATGAATAGTTCACCCCCAAGAGTGACACTTTCATGTTACTCAGATTTTTCGTACGGAGTGTGTATTAGTGGCTATAAAGCTTTCAAGTTCGTAGGAAGAAAATTTGGAAATCGTAGTGAGTAAAATACGAATATTTGGATCGAATAAATGCCATAAATAAAAATCTAATATATTTTGGGTTAAATTGAATATTCAGCTGCTTTAGGGACCAAAGTGTAAATTTTTAAAGTTTGGGTCCTAAATTGTAAAGGATGAGAAATATAAGGATCAGACCTGGAATTTATGGTTTGAAGGTTAAAAGAGTCCTTAGGGACTAAAATAGAATTTTTGGGAAAAGTTGGAGATTTAAAGAAAAGTATGGGAAATTGCGGTTCGAATATAGAAAGCTTTATCGGATCAAGTTTACGTTTGATGGATAGTTAATTATTTACTTTCCATTATTGTATATGGAATGAGTATGTGCTAACTTTGAAATGGTATATGTTATTGTTGGTGTAGATTCTGATAAAAATCGAGGTCGTACTAGTAGAACCAGAAAAGAAGTAGTTCGAGACTGAAATCGAATAGTAAGGGCAGATACATTTCAAGGCTAAGGTGAGTGCATATATGTTTTAAATGTATGTTTGTTAACATACATGTTATAGAAAGACTTGTGATAAGTCGACCTAAAAAGGTGAAAATTTTTATAAGGCACACATATATTTTTTGGCATGAAACTATATTTCAATGATTTAAAGATTATGGCATATTCTATGATCAAAAATGTTTTTATAGCATGACACATGATGGACAAGTTATTTGATACGATTTTTAAATGACAGTATACCATAAATGTTATAAAGCATATTGGAGTATAAACTGATCCAGTATGAAGATGTTTTACATGATATATGTATATATGTATGGAATTTGGTTTACTTGCCATTATTTGCAGGAATTGTTTTACAAGTTTACCCTTGGTAATAAAATGTCGAGTAGGATAATATTGTGGTATACCATTAAGAGTATTATAAAGTTATTGACACTTCAAGTGTATTATAAAGTAACGGACACTTGAATGTGTATTATAAAGTTATAGACACTTGATTGTGCCTTACAAGTATGTCAAGGATAGTACTTTTCAAGTACGCAACTCGAATATTAGACACTTGATATTTACCTTGGGCTATATGATTGCACGAGATAACCTATGTTTTTAGGTTAAATAATGAATGCGGTATGCTTTCTTGCATATATATTCCTGCATTACAAAGTATGTGATTTTAATGATTATCACATTTTTGAAAAGTATCATGTATTTATGAATGCTTATATATGTCACTTACCTTATGCCTCACTGAGCTATACTTAGCGTGTAGTTCAGTTGTACACGTAGGTAAACGGAAGTAGGAGTGGAGCTTTGCATCACTGCCTTTTTTGGGAGTACCGAATCGACAGGTTAATTTCAGTACTTATGACATCCATGCTTTTGTGTTTAATAGTGGCATGTACTGACTAATCTTGTCTTTCTGATAAAGTACTTTAATCGGCCATGTAATAGTGTTACTAACTTTTTATGAACGTTAAATATGTTTATTATTACATGCTCTGATATGATTATTTTATTTATGTAAAAAGTTTTATTATCGGGTATTAAATTATTATTTTATTTATAAATTAGATAAAGTTAAGCGTGCTTGAACTAGGGAAATTCCAAGATGGGTGACCACCTGAGAAGTTATTTTTAAAATTTTTAAATTTACCCCGATTTTTAAGTTAAAAGATGTTTTTAAAAGTTTGTGACATCTCTGACTCATGTTCAATGTACGGATACGGGAAGAGGGTGTTACATAGGGTTTCAAGCCTGGATTTAGGACTGAAGTAAACAAAAACCTAAAATTTCGAGGACCCGAAAGGATATTTAACCATTTAAAAATAGATTAGATTAAAAAATGAGATTAAACTGAAACACTTTGAAAACCACGAGGATAAGGGTGCGATTTTAAAATGCAGAATGGACAAAAAAACTCGAAAACACGGAGTTATTGAAGAGAAATAAAACCATTTTTTTGAAATTATAATCTGGAAGAAATCAGGGGTGAGATTGAAACTCAAGGAAAATGTCGAAGGACTAGAAGGGTAATTTGAAAACGCGGAAACCCTTCCGCGTATAATATTGAAAACACGGAAGGATTACAAGTGTTATTAACCCATTAAAAGATTTATGAAAATATAAAAAACCCTCTTTGTCCAAAGATTGAACTCTTTTAGCCATTTTGATAAAAACAACCCTTTTTAAACTTCGAAATCCTCTGCCCTCTCTCGTTTGAGCCTAGATATCGATCTTTCTCTATCTTATTTCCCCATTCCGGCCGTCGTTGAACGGCTTCGGAGATGCACAAAAGAAAATCTTTTTTTTACCCTTTTGAAACCAGATCTGAGGTTGCCCCCTCCTCTTTAGGTTTTAAGGAAAAACAAACCGAAGCCCTATTTTTCTAGAAAACAAAACTGAAAATATCCATTTTTTTGCAACACCAAAACCCTAAACTCCCCTCGTTTACCGACTCAACTTGCATGGCGCGAAGGCCGCGAGATTATCACCGACAGAGAAGAAGGCGAGGAAACCGAACGACTAAAGGGTAAACTCCAAAATCTAGATCAAGTTTTTATTTTACTATGCATGCGAATAGAAAAACCAAAAAAAAGAATACCTCAAAGTTTTTTTCTTTTTTGTATTTGATTTTTGCCAATCACTCTTTTTTACATTGTTTAGGCTATTTTCTTTTATAGCCTTAGGAATTACAATTGTTTTTAAAATGGAGAAACAAATCCCTAAATTGCTATTGGTTTTGCTATGCTTATTTGGCCGGATCCATGTGAACCACTTTAGAAACGGCTTTAAGGCTCTTTGTAATGTTTAGTGCTATTTGTTATTATTACTTTTTTTTGCCTTTTTTGCTCATTTGTTCATATGATCTGGCTCTAATGTGTTTGTTCTATTGTTGTATGTGGTGTACTGGCCGGAGGAGGGGACCAGAGAGAGCTATTGTGGCAGGGCAGCGATATCGTCAGAGGCTGGTAGGTGCAAGCATGGGCTCCACGCGTGCGTGGAGGACTTGAGCGGTCAGGGTGTGCACCGCACTCGCTCGGGGTTCGATCTTGGCCGTCCAATGCGCTCTTGATCTAACGGCTACAATGAAAGCGGCGCAAGGGTAGAAGAGCTTCGTTACGGTTTCCATTTGATGGGGCAATCTAGACCGTTGGATCTAATCTTGATCCAACGATCAAGACTCAGCTGCGCACATGAACAAAGAATCATTAGGGTTTTCATTATCTGATGTAATTAGGGTTTCTTAAAATATTTGGGCTCTTAAATGGGCAGCTTGTAGTATGTTTTGTATTTGCAATTGGACTGTAAAAACTTAATAAATATTTGGGCTTTTTATTATTTATTTATCTGATTTTATATTTTATATTTGTTTTTATTTAATTATAGTTATATAATAATAATAGTATAAAGAAATAACAATACAAACCGAATAGTAATAATTATATAATAATAATAATAATAATAATAAAATAACATAGTATTAATAAGTAATAATAATATAAATAATAATAACATAATAATAATAATTATTGCAAAATATAATACTAACAAAAGCAAATATTAATAATATTTTTTGTGTGTGTTTTTTCTTTCCAAATAAAGATAACATATAAGCATAAAAATATTCTAAATTTTTTTTGGGTTTTTAATAGATATTGGTAATAATAAAAATAATACTAGAAACAAATGAAGTATATTAATAATATTAATACTTTTTTTGGTGTTTTCATTAATAGATATAACATTAATTAATAATATATATGAAAGGTAATTCACCAAAGCCCATTATTTCAAATTGTAAAAAAAATAGTTTAACACCCCGGATAAAAATAGTGATTATTGCTGCCCCTCTTTGCTTATTCTTGTAGAACAAGAATAAAGCAAAGACATTAAGCACTAATTTTATCCGACTTTCCTGTCTGAAGATTTCGAGCTGTGAGTTCCCTCTATATTAAATTGTTCACCCTTTCTCTTCCTGAAATCTGGAGCTATGAGTATCTGCCTCCTTCGCTCCGAAGTCCTTGAGCTACGGGTATCTGCCCCTTACGCTCTGAAACCCTGATGCTGCGAGTTTGAAATTCCTCGCCTGGAATCCCTGAGCTATGAGTATCTATCTCCTTTGCTCTGAAATCTTTATGCTGCAAGTTTGAAATTCCTCACCTAAAATCCCCGAGCTATGAGTATCTGTCTCATTCGCTTTGAAATCTTTGAAGCTATGGGTCCCTTCTATATAGAACCTTTCACATCAAAATCCTGATGCTGTGATTTTGAAAATCCTCGCCTGAAATCCCCGAGCTATGAGTATTTGTCTCATTCGCTTTAAAATCATGATGCTGCGAGTTTGAAAATCCTCACCTGAAATCCCTGAGCTATGAGTATCTGCCTCTTTCGCTCTGAAATCCTGATGCTGCGAGTTTGAAAATCCTTGCCTGAAATCCCTAAGCTATGAGTATCTGCCTCTTTCGCTCTGAAATCCTGATGCTGTGAGTTTAAAAATCCTCGTCTAAAATCCGCAACTATGAGTATCTGCCTCTTTTGCTCTAAAATCCTGATGCTGAGAGTTTGAAAATCCTCGCCTGAAATCCCTAAGCTATGCATATATGCCTCTTTGACTCTAAAATCTTTGAAAATGTCGGTCCCTCCTATATAGAACTTCAACCTCGAAATCGTTTTTACACGAGGCTGCAGACCAGATAACGGGATTCACGTCAACACGACTACCCATAAAAAATCTTCAATAACTAGATTCACGCTGACATGGCTACCAAAAGGAAATCCTTAATAACTGGATTCAGGCCGACATGGCTACTAAAAGGAAATCTTTAATAACTAGATTCACGCCGACATGGCTACCAAAGGAAATCTTCACTAACTGGATTCACGCAGACATGGCTACCAAAGGAGATCTTCACTAATTGGATTCACGCCGACATGACTACCAAAGGAAATCTTCAATAACTGGATTCACGCCAACATGGCTACCAAAGGAAATCTTCAATAAATGCCCCACCTTTGGATCGTCCTGACATAAAAAGATGCTCGTCGCTTCTAAATATCCGAAGATTGAAAGTCTTTTAGAAATTAAAATAGTATAGGTCAAAGGACTCTTGATTCTTTCCCAAAATCTATTTCTCTTCTCGTGAAGTTGTAGATCAAATCTTTTATCAATCTTTAAATACCTATTTAAAATAATAAAAATGCTATGATGGTATGAGTTAGCATGCTCCTAACATAAGGACATCTAACTACAAATGATGCATGAGTAGGATCATCTTTAAATTTGTTAGGGAAAAACTCTTGCTTTTTAGTTGGTCACCTTTAACTCCCATGGGCCCTTTGTCTTTGCAGAACCTTCATCTTTTGTCTCGTTTTGAAGGGAGACTTCCGACTTGTATCGGTTAGAACAAAATCTTTCATTCCATGAAGTTCAACCCTGGAACTTTGCCCCTACTTCACTTGGGCCTAAATGTTGTCTTTTAAGTAACTCTTCATGATGAGTCTTCTTCACTCTCAACATTGGGGTGAGCACCATGCCCCATGAGTTTCTAAGTTTTTCGTACTTCGATAAGGTTTAATTTTCAATTTCTTGAACCAAACAAAGTATTTCTTCTATCTTTACTGATTTTTTTTGTTTTATTCTGAAAGGCCGTTGTTGCCTTACACGGATCATACAGAATCTATCGTTTCCTGTCTCGTAATAATGCCTTCACTCAACTTGGGCTCAACTATTAACTCTTCTAAGACTCTCCATAACAAGCCTTCTTCTGTCTTGACGTTGGGGTTAACACCATACCCCCAAGTTCTTAAATTTTACTTATTTTCAATAAGGTCTCAAGTCTTCAATATTTTGAGCCATATGACACATTGTGGTAGAAATTTACCACGAATCCCTGAATCTTCTAGCATATGAAATCATGCTATTATTCTCAATACAATTACTGACAAATTATTCTTTCATGCTAGGTCGACCATGTATCCTAAAACTTCATCCCTGAAGCCAAACAAAGACACATTCTTCCACTTCTAGATCTTTGCCCTTGGGTTTGACTATTATTTTGCTTTAACCTATTGGTACGATCTTCATTCTATCTCAAGTTGGGCTGAAATCATGCCCCCAAAATCTCCAAACTTTCATTTCTTCAATAAGACTCGATCATCATTTTACAGATCCAATCAAGTTGAGTCCTTGAATTGTGCAACACACTGAGTCTTGCTATTGTTCTCTTTAGGATCATTGACGGGTTTTGTATTAGGTCGACCATATACATCCTTGACCTAAAGCTCTATCCCAGACCCCATGTAGAAGAACAATTTTCTTCTTTCTGGATTTTAGAAATAACTTATCTCGCCTTCGGGCTTGGCTGTTATTTTTTCTCTGATCCAACAGGATGATAATTCTTATATCTCAACGGTAGGCTAAAAAACATGCCCCTAGGTCTCAAAATTTCATTTCTTCAATAAGATTCAATCTTCACTCTTCTGAATCAATCAAGGCATTGCGACATACACTCACTTTGAGTCTTTGAACCGTGTAGCATACCAAGGCTTGCTATGATTCCTTTCTGGATCATGGACGGGTCATTGGTGTTAGGTCCATCATGTACCTCCTTGTCCCCTAATTCTAGATTTTATTCTCAAAACAATACAAAGAAACCTTATTCTTCCTATTCATTTCTCTCTCTTTCCCTTTTCTTTCTTTTCTATTATTTTTCTTTCTCTTATTCTTTCTTTTCTTTTCTTTCTTTTCATCTATGTGTCAGTTTGCTGACTATCAATCCAACAAAGGGTGCTTTACACAAAACCAAAATCAGTGAAAAAATGAGTAGAATGCCCTGGATATAAAATACAAGAGCGTCTTAGATTCAATCCCCCGGTGATCAATAGCTTACCTTTGAATGTCGTGGCAGTGTTTGCAGTTGTGAAATTCCTCCTAGATTGTTCGGTTCATCCTCATTATTATGGTATTTGCTTGATCTGTTCGAAAACTCCTCCTTCTAGTTCTCATTTTTTATCCAAAATATATTTATGGTTTTCGAATTTCTTAACACATGGAGTGAAAAAAATATCAATATGAAAATTTTAGTACAAGTGTATTCTTTCAATTGCAGTTAATATTGTGTTAGTGCCTTCAAAAAGCCATCTCTGACGCTAGGGTATTGAACAGGTGGAGCATATCTCCTTATTAGATCTGTTCTCCCCCCACAGCTCTATCAGGATGCCCCGAGACTTATTTGATTGTTCAATTTTAGAGATTTATCTTTGACGCTGGGGTGCTGAACATGTGGACTCTAGTTCCTTATTAGATTTGTTCTCCCCCACAGCTCCACCAATTTTTCATTTCTTGACAATTTTTTTCTTTTTTACGTCAAAAGAATTTTTACATTCAAACCGTTCCATTAGTCTTTCTTTGGATATTTTCTTATCATCAAACATTATCGAAGGAGTAGTAATCTTACGTCTCGCGCTTTACCGACTAGAGCGGGCTGAGCAGAAAATCATACTTCATCGTGATCACAACATTCAATTGATATTTTATTTAGAATCAATGCCGCATCATGCACGTGATATCTGGGGATCTTACGAGGGTAAAAAATAATATATACATATATTTAATTAAAAGATGCATCCTTTCATTGAAATAAAACAGGAAAACATAACATATGCCCTTTCAAAAGATATTTGCTACTTTCGGGCAAAGAGTAGCAAAGTTGATTACACAGATAAAAAGGACAACAAGAAAAACATGCGAGAAAAAGTGAAAAAGTTGACACCTAAAAACATGGATAGGATGTACTAGAAATCCTCGAACATTGCAACACTAGTCAATCACTCCGAATCTTCAATCTTTCCCGAAAACTTGACCTCTTTGTTGTTCTTATGTCCCACATTCTCAAAAGAAGGCATTCCTTTCCTAATAATTTCATAGATCTTGCCTTTCAAAAACACACACTCTTCCGTTGTATGGTTAAGATCACCTTGATGATATCCGCATGGAACCTTGGTACCAAACACATATAAACATGTCACTTCATGGGAGGCGGCTTCAAGAGTTTGTTCTGAACTAACAGGGGTAGCAACTCAAATTTGACATTGGGAATGATATCTTCGTCCTCTTGTTACTCCCTTTCGCATCTTTGTTATGCCTTTTAGCATTCCTTACCCCCTTTTCCTTAAATGAAATTCCCTTTCTTTGAGAACATCATTATTCTCAAGCATTGTCATTTTCGTGGACTCTTCTGGAACTGCTCCTGACTTCTCAAGCGGGTTTAGAACAACACCTTCTAGGGAATTGTTGGGATCATGATAAATGCTGACATTTTTAGATTTTGTTGATGTTCGCAATTTTGTTTTATCCGCCTCTTTTATCATGGTGCCTTGATCTTTCCCCAATTTCATAGTGATGGCCACAGTTGGGAAATTAATCTTTAGACCTGGACCCGTTGTCCTAAGCTCTAATACTCTAAGATCTAGAAGATGTTGAACTTTACGCTTAAAACCCACACATCTTTCGAGAGAATGCCCTTGAATTCTGGCATGGTAATCGTAGTGATCTTCTTTTTTGAACCAACTCGAATATGAAGGTGACTGAGCTTTGACAAAGCATGGTGCAATCATTCGAGCTTCTAGCAAATTTGAAAACAAACTCCTAGTAGGTAAGAGGAATAGGACTAAATTGAAAGCCCTCTACTTTCTTGCCTTTCACTTGGGAACTGAAAGTTGGGTTTGCCGACAACTAGAGAGATTCTTGTGGTTCTACCTCATATGCCCTTCCATTCATTGTCGAAGACAAATCTTTTAAGAGAGAGTCTTCAGTCTCATCCATCACCAGTTTGGTGGGACATGTGATAGCTTGGTTTTCATCAAAGCCATAATCATGACTTTTGTCTATTTCTTCATTCATGAGAGAGTCTTCGGTCAACCTTTCCATGCACAATGGTTCAAATTCCCGACTTAAAGGAGACTTGTCTCGTGGCACATCCATCTTTGCCCTCATTACATCTACCTCTTCAAGAGCACTCACGTCCTGATCCCCGTGGTTTGACAGTGGATTAATTTCCAAACTATGTCCTTCACGCTTCAAGACTCCAAATTTTAACATGCTTTGCACCACTTTCTTGAATGTTAGACAATTCTTTATCGTATGCCCCACTACTCCGGCATGGTACTCACAGTGTGCGTTAGGTTCATACCATATTGGGTAAGGCAATTGAAAATGAGCAACAAGACATGGTCGAACCAAATCGGCCTTGCATAGTTGCGAGTATAACTCCGCATACGAAATTGGTAAAGAGGTGAAGGGTTTCTTCTTTATCTCCTCTTCGAAACCCTTAGTCTCATTTCTATTCGATCCTTGCACATTCTGGGACATGGCCTGGGGTGAGGAGACTGTCGGCTCCTTAGGGGCTTCGTAGGTGTCTGTGTTGTTAAGCTCGTGATCCATTTTCTTAAATTGCTTCTGAGCTGGTTCTTGGTCTTTTGGCGTAGACAAGATTTTCAAGAGAGAATCTTCAATCTTATCTAACGCCAATTCGATGGGACATTCAGAAGTAGTGCAGACTATCTCATACTGGTTGACGATGGCTTGATCTTCATCAGACAAAGTCTCTTCCGCTATAAAGTCGCAATCCCAATTCTCACTTGTTTTTCCCATCTCCCATTATCGAACGAGCCTTCATTCAAGCCATTTCCTTTGGCCATGATACTTATCAATTCATCGATTTGCCCTCTAGTTTCTTTTTGGAACTTCTTCACATAAGCCATCATCTCCTTTTGGTTCCCACCCAAAAGTTCTTGAAGCTCCTCGAGCTTATCCACCCTAGCCACTAGGTCATTCATGCTTCTGAAGCTGTACTGGCTGGAAGTCCTTCCTTTGCTCTCTCTATTTTCTGAGACAGATGCCTTTCTCAAATTGGTTTCCACTTTAGCAAAACTATCTTCCAGTTGCTTTTTCCGGGGTCGAGCAAAGTATGTATGTAGAATCTTTAATTACTGTCACAAAATTCCCCAACATTAATCTTGTTGTTTAATTACTTAATGCATGATATATGCTTTATGCAATGCATGGAACAAATAAAATGCATGAATGTATGCAAATAAAGGCATTGATTCTATTAGTAGTCACCCTAGAGCAACTCTCATTGGCTTGAAAAAGGTTCTCGATGCAAAGGGGCACCAATAAGTCTCGACCATAACTTCTAACTCTTTACTGGCTGAGTAACCGAAATAACCTTGATGTCTTCTCCACCACCGAGACCATAAAAGAAATAAAGTGCTTCGTCTTCCGTGGCTGATGTCACCACATGCTGGGCTATCGTTTTGCACCTGAACTGTCAAAAATGTGTTGTATCGGTCTAGGTCTTGAATAAATCGGCTAGCATCACGAAGATGCGTGAATAACTTTGAACTACAACTTCCAGTCTCGATCGAAACTTGAAATATCTTCTTCTAATGCTGAATGGATCGAAGCTTGAGGAATCCATTCTGATTGCGATGTTCTTGGAAAGAATGACTGACTCTCCCATATGTATTTCGAATTCCAAAAGGTCATCTTGCTATAGGCCCACCTGGGTATACTCCGTAATTATACCCTCACTTGACAAACTATCACCTTGAACCCTTTGATTGACATTGAACCACTGTCGCACTGCTGAGTTGGTATCCTCCTTCTTGAGACACCTCTTACCCATAATGAAAGATCTCAAGTTGGGTAAACCACTCGAATCAACACCTTTATGTCATGTAGTGTAGATGCAAAAATATGTACAAAATAAAACGCTAAAAGAATCAAGTCAGTACCGGATAAAATCAACTGATATAAAAAAAAGAAATTAAACATCAAACAAAGAAACCATATTTACATTCTTTCTAAAAACATAGGTTTAACCGCATGGCTCTAAAGGGGTAGGCTTTCTATGTTTTCTACATGCAGTTTTGGTTCTAAAAGGTACCTGAACTGTCCTCGATGTCCCCTCCTAAGGGTAGCAAGGCCCCGATCATCACCCATTGTAGGCTCCTCTCAACCGAATTCAATTCAGAGGGACCCATTCGCTATGTCCATACGAGGAAACAATATTCCCACAAAAATATAGGGTACTCGAGCCCCGAAGGTACTTACTAGGCCCATACGGAGGAACAATATCACACAAAAGCACTAGCATTTTCCCCCACTTAAAAGGACGAGTTTAAATGTCAAATTTTAAATGCGTTAAAATAAACTCGCCTTTATAAACGAATATCAATTTAATCGTCACTTTAATTCACAACTTCCAATATTAATAAAGCGGTAATTATTATTGTTGTTCTTCTTTTTAAAAAAATGGTCTGACTCACTTTAGTTTTAAAAATCAAAACCATTCGCCAGTTGTAGCGACTTAATTTTTTTTGAAATTCAAAATTTAAAGTCGAATAAGATCGCTAGAAAAAGAAGTAATAGGTTTCCTTTCGTTTTTCTTTGGAAAATGTTTAGAAAATGGGGAAAACTTTAAAAAATTGTGTTTTTGAAAAACAATAAAACTTGGAGTTGCCACCGGCCACTGAGGTAGGTCGGACACCATAAAAACCAGAGAGTGGTTTGAAATCCGGTTCGGGAGTCGGTTACGGATGAGAGAGTTTTGGCATTCCACACCGCCCAAAAATTGGTACCATAAAAAGAAAATAAATGATTACCGCTTTGTTAATATTAAACTTTCCGAATTAAAGTGACGTTTAAATTAAAATTAGGTTATACGTGCGAGTAAATTTCAAGGGCCTCAATATTCAAAAGTAAACAGCAAAACCACCATCACTACGTTTGATACTGGCCGCGTTTACCCCGAATAACAAGGCACCGCATTAGCAAATCTTAGAATCCGAATGCAACATTAAACAAGGCATGAAAAATAAGCATAAACATGGTAAATATAATACGAAGAAATACATTAGACAAATGTACAAAAAAGGATTCAACCATCATATATTAAAACACTATACCATACGAAAACAATGCTATAAATCATATAATAAGGTACTATACATATATATATATACACGAATACACATTTATATATATATATATAGAAACATAGTTTAACTCCGGCAGTAACCACCTTTATATATATATATTATACAAACTACATATCGTATACTATATACAATAAAGGAATATATAAAATATGTATATATCAAAACCATATTATGTATATATCTATATCATATAAAAAACATATATTATGTATTATAAAAAGAAAACACATGTATAATTTATATATATATATATATATCAAAACCATATACTATATACTAAAAATATATAAAGGAAAAAATATATTATATTCTAATATAACATTGTAGCGAACTTTTTAAAAATTTCGAGTTTGCTAAAAGTACGTAATTTGATTTTCTTTACATTTCTTTGGGAATGTTTAGAAGACGGGGACATTCTTTAAAAATTCATGTTTTTGAAAAGTAGTAAAACTTGGAGTCGCCACCGGCCACTGAGGTAGGCCGGACACCATAAAACCAGAGATTCGATCAAAAACGGGGTTCGGGAGTCGGCTACGGATGGGGAAGGTTTTGGCACCCCCATACCGCCCAAAAATTGGTACCGTAAAAAGAAAATAATAATTGCCGCTTTATTAATATCGAACTTTCCAAATTAAAGTGACGATTAATTTTAGATCCGGTTATACATGCGAGTCTATTTTAAGGGCCCCGTTATTGGAAAGTAAAAAGCAAGACCACCATCACTACGTTTGATATTGGCCGCATTTACCGTCAAATAAAAAGACCCCGCATTAACAACATAATACATCCGATATGCAAAATTACAACATGTGGCATAATGGAAATGAAGACATAAAAAGGTACAATGAAAGTAAATAAGAAAAACTATATCATATATCAACAACATACCATAAATATTACTTTGTATAATAAGAAATTATTTATATATATATATTAACACTAAAACCATATACACAATATATAAAACGCATGACATGCTATGTAAACAAACTAAACATTATATTATATACTACATATAAAAAGGGCATATGCAACGTACTATAATTTAAAAATAAAAGCTACACAATATATATTATGTTACTTTACCTAATATATTACAAGCATAAAAAAACATTATATTATACATTATATAACATATACAACATTCATACAAGGTGCTATACCATACATAAGAGAAAAACATAAAATACGTCAACCATAACATACATATCAAATTAACAAAATAAAAAACATGAACAGAATATAAATGAAAATTGAACATGCATGGAGGGGTAAAAAGGAAACTTTCACTGGATTTCAGGCCAAATTGAAAATAAAAGGGGATTTGGGGACCGATTAAGGTACCAAACCACTGATTTGGGGACTAAAATAAAAGCGGGATGAACCTTTAGGGACCGGAAAAGGTCTAAAACCATTTAGAAACCAATTAAATCTGTGTTGAGGACGAAATTGAAAAACAAACGAAAACAAGAGGGACCACGAAAGGAAATTAAAAAGACGAAATGGCTGGAAAATTCATTTGAAAATGCAGAGGGACTGGTCGAGAATAAAACCAAATTTTAAATCCAATTCGGCTTGAAAACAGGGTGAGATTGAGATATTTCAAAAACTAAGAGGGATGGGGGTTGTAATTAAAAGAGACAAAATGGCTTTGGGGGTGATTTTAAAAACACAGAAGGTTTTATTTTGTTAAAAAACCAAATTTAAAACCAAGGCTTGGTATAAATAGGATATTTTTGGTAAAAAAACAAAGCTTTATCCATTTTGAAAACCTAAATCATTTTCTTCCATTTCCAGAAACTAAACATCCTCTGCCCTCTCTCTAGAGCTGGGCTTTATCCATTTTGAAAACCTAAATCATTTTCTTAGATTTCAAAACCTAAATGTTGGGCTTTATTTATTTAATGCTATTTAATATTTAACTTTTGTTTTTATAATTTTGTTTACCAATAATAACTACATACTAATATAATATAATAATGTAATAGTATAATAATATGGTAATATGATAGTAGCACACCAAAATAGTAATAATAATAGAATGATTAATAATATATAATACTAATTAAAATCAAATAACCATAATATATTTGTGTTTCTTCTTTTCACACTAAAATAAGATAATACTAAATAAATAGATATAGCAAATGTAATACGAATACGTTAAGCCCCAAAGCCTACTAGTAAAAAAGTAAAAGTGGGTCGAGCTCTGGATAAAATTAGTGATTACAGTTGCCTCTCTTTGCTTATCCTTGTAAAACAAGAATAAAGCAAAGACCATAAGCATTAATTTTATCCGACTTTCCTGTTTGAAGATTCTGAGCCGCTAGTCCTTGCATTGAACCGTTCACCCTTCTTCTTTTCGAAATCCCAAAACTCTAAATTCTTCCCATGTAAGGCCTGAAGAAGTGAGATCCTTAAAATGATACCTCGATCCTCGATCATCTTACACCAAATGACATCTCGCTTTGAGTCTTCTAGAACACCTTCGATCTTCATCGTCTTAGCATGGGGTGATACCTCATTTTGAGGCCCCCAAAAAATGATGTCTTGCTTCCTAGCTGTCTTGACATCAAACATCTTGCTTTGAGTCTTGTGAAGTGCCTTCGATCTTCATCATCTTGGCATGGGGTGACACCTCATATTGAGGACCCCAAAAAATGATGCCTTGCTTTCTGGTCGTCTTGACATCAAGCATCTCGCTGTAAGCCTTCTTGAGTGCCTTCGATCTTCATCGTCTTGGCCTGGGGTGATACCTCACTTTGAGGACCCCTGAAACTGATGCCTTGCTTTCTGGTCATCTTGACATGAAGTATCTCACTGTGAGCCTTATGGAGTAACTTCGATCTTCATCGTCTTGGCCTGGGGTGATACCTCATTTTAAGGACCCCAGAAATTGATGCCTTGTTTTCTGGTCGTCTTGACATCAAACATCTCGCTGTGAGCCTTCTGGAGTGCCTTTGATCTTCATCGTCTTGGCATGGAATGTCAGTAAAGATTCTTGACTCCTAGGTTCTGCTTCTTGTTGTTTTTCAAATACCTGAAAGAAACAAGCACAATGATTTGTTGATGCTAGTTAGTATGCTCCTATCTTAAGGATGCCTAACTATTCATGATGCATGATTAATACTCGGACGTCTTCTTTCTTGGCTTCTCGCTTCGTATTTCTTTCATTTTCTTCTTTTCTTGGAGCATTTGTTATCACTCTTTGTGCCCGAACTCAGTTCCCGTTTGACCCGTATATTCTCCAAAACTTTGTTCTAAAGCGCTCTTCCAAGTTTTCACTTTAGAGATTTTCTTTCTTTCAAAGCGCCCTTTCGGGTTTTCACTTTAACTAATGTTTCTTTCCTTTTTCTTTTTTCCTCTTTCTTTTTTTCCTTTTTTTCTTCTTTCTTTTTCTTCTTGTTCTTTCTTTTTTTCTTCTTTCTTTTTCTTTTTCTTTTTTCTTCTTTCTTTTCCTTCTTGTTCTTTCTTTTTTTTCTTTTTTTTCTTTTTGGGGCACCCTTACGGGTTTTCGCCATTGGCTCTTCTACTTGAACCTCAATATGGAGGGCATTCGTTGTCTTCTGGGCAATCTTGCCAACTTTGCATATGATGTCCTTTAGTCTTGACTTTGGTAGACGTCCTTCTAATGGAATCGATTTCCATCTTGGAACAACCTGCACTTAAAGGGTTAAATCATAGTAATGTCGAGAAATCCTTTATTTTTTTAATGATCTATGTCAATCTATTTGGAGGATGCTCATGAAATAAACAAAGGAAGGGAGGAAATAAATTATTTATTTATTAACATAAGAGATGTTAGAACAATTTGAAAGTCATGGCAAATACGAGAAACAGGAAAAGATATAAGTAATATAAGGTGTAGCATTCCTGAACATCGACTGTATGAATGATGTGAGAACCCATCGACCACGGTAAACCTTTCACTTCCTGTGGTAGACTAAAATTCCCAATAGCCCAAAAGAAGTTCCCCCGTAACTCGAAATGGGGCACTTGTACTGTATCGGAGCTTATCAATCGGATGGCTAACCTCAAAATTCATTTGAACCGTCCTTTTTGGATTTTCAATTCAGATCCTCCTTTGGTTTTAAGACGCATGTTTCTGAGTTTCCATCTTGAACCCTCCTCTTTTTTTTCTTTCTTTACACATGAGGCGCCCTTTCGGGTTTTCACTACATGCATTTTATTTTGCAAAGCGCCCTTTTGGGTTTTCACTCCGCTTTTTCTTTTTTCCTTTTCTTTTCTTTCTTCTTCCTCAAGCGTAATACTTCTTGACGGAGTCTGAGTTTATGGGATTGCTCAACTCCTTCCCATTCATTTATGCCAGAATTAATGCTCCTCCCGAGAAAGCATTCTTAACAACGTAAGTCCCTTCCCAATTAGGCATCCATTTTCCTCCAGATCTCCTTCTTATAACTCTTTCGGACGAACCTTCTTGTTGTAGGCATACATCATCCTCTTTTGATACATTTGGCCGTAATAGATGGCCCTTATTCTTTTCTCATCAATGAGGTTCAACTTATCAATCTTTGCTTGCATCCATTCGTCATCATCTAATTTTGTCTCATTCAGAATTCTTAGTGATGAGATTTCCACTTTGATAGGCAGTACCGCCTTCGTGCCATAGACCAAAGAATACATTGTTGCCCCTATCAAGGTCCTCACAGATGTCCGGTAAGAAAAAAATGCAAATGGTAGCTTCTTATGCCAATCCTTGAAAGTGTCAGTAGTCTTGGCTATGATATTCTTGTTTGCCGCTTCGATTGCCCCATTCATCTTGGGATGATAAGTGGTAGAATTGTGGTGCACAATCTTGAACTGTTCATATACTTCAGTCATTATTTTATTATTTAAGTTAGAAGAATTATTGGTGACGATTCTTTGTGGCAAACCATAACGACAGATAATCTCCTTCTTCAAGAATTTACATACGGTTGCTCTCGTAATGCTAGCATAAGAGGCAGTTTCCACCCATTTGGTAAAGTAATCGATGGCCACCAAGATGAAGCGATGTCCATTCGAAGCTTTTAGATGTATTTGACCGATAACGTCCATGCCCTAAGTAGCAAAAGGCCATAGTGAGTTCATAGTGTCAAGTGGTACCGGTGGAGCGTGTATCTTGTCGGCATAGATTTGGAACTTGTGACATTTCTTTGCATATTTGATACAATCTCCCTCTATGGTAGACCAGAAATATCCATATCTCATGATTTTCCTAGCCAATGAGAAACTATTGGTGTGGTTCCCACACAAACCATCATGTACCTCGGCTTAGATGGTTTTAGCTTCTCGAGCATTGACGCACCTCAACAAAACCTGATCTTTACTTCTCTTGTACAAAACTTCTCCGGCAAGGACATAGCCCGAAGCCAACCTCCTAATGGTTCTCTTATCATTATCGTTGGCATCATTTGGGTAAACCTAGAACTTGATGTATTGGAGGATGTCGTAGTACCACGGGTTGCCATCTTTTCCATCTTCCTCCAAATTATAACAGTGAGCTGGTGCCTCAAAAATCTACATCTCAGAATTCGGGCTTGCCTCAAATGGCAGCAAGAGTTGCTAAGGCATCAGCCATCTGATTATCTTCTCTTGGTAGGTACACGAAGTTGACTTCTTCAAAAATTTTGACCAACTCCTGAATCAAATCAAAGTATTTGACTAGCTTCTGATCTCTCGTCTCCCATTCTTTTCGAAGCTGGTAGATCACCAAAGATGAATCCCCAAAGACTTGAAGTACCTTAATTTTTCTTTCTATAGCTGCCCGAAGTCCCATGACGCAAGCCTCATAATTAGCTATGTTGTTTGTACAAAAGAATTCTAACCTAATGGTAAAGGGATAGTAGACCTCTTCGGGGGAAATTAATATTGCCCATATCCCACTTCTTAGGGAATTGGATGCCCCATCAAAATAAAGCTTCCAAGATTCGTTGGTGGGGCTCTCCTCAAATAGAGCACCAATCAAGTCTTCATTCGAAAAACTAAAGTCGAGCGGCTCATAGTCATCTGAGGTGCAGCTTGCCAAAAGATCTGATACCACACTTCCTTTTACTGCTTTTTGGCTCACGTAAACAATATCAAACTCGAATAGCAACATTTGCTAATGGGCCATTCTTTCAGTTAGCGTTGGTGCTTCCATCACGAATTTCAGTGGATCCATCCGGGAAATCAAGCAGGTAGTATGATACAACATGTACTGCCTGAGTCGCTTAGTAGCCCATACTAGGGCACAACACAGCTTCTGAATCAATGGATACTATGACTCACATTCGGTGAACTTCTTGCTTAAGTAATAAATGGCATTTTCTTAACGGCCAATCATCATGCTGTCCTAGTACGCATCCCATCGATTTATCAAATACCGTCAAGTACAGAATTAACGGCCTATCTGGTACTGGTGCTACCAAGATTGGGGTATTGGTCAAGTACTTCTTAATCTTCTCTAGGGCTTCTTGGCAATCTTCATCCCATCTTCCCTGGTTATTCTTTTAGAGCAGTCTGAAAATAGGATCACACTTATCGATCAATTGGAAGATAAACCGAGAAATATAATTGAGCCTCCCTAAGAATCCTCAGACCTCCTTCTGTGTTTGAGGTGGTGATAGATCTTGAATTGCTTTCACTTTTTCGGGGTCGATTTTAATCCCTTTTCGACTAACCACAAAACCTAAAAGCTTTCCGGATGTGATTGCGAAGGTACACTTGGACGGGTTTAGCTTCAACTGATATTTTTTAGCCTTTGGAAGAGCTTCCACAAATTCTTAATATGTTCCTCTTCGGTTTGGGACTTGGCTATCATGTTGTCCACATACACTTCAATCTCCCTGTGCATCAAGTCGTGGAACAAGGTAAGCATGGCTCTTCGATAAGTTGCCCCGGCATTCTTCAATCTGAACGGCTTGACTTTATAACAAAATGTGCCCCACATAGTTACAAAGGTGGTTTTTTCATGTCCTCAAGGTTCATTTTGATTTGATTATACCCTGAAAAGCCATCCATGAAAGAAAACCAATAATGCCCCGCAGTGTTGTCGACTAGGGTATCAATGTGAGGAAGGGGAAAATTGTCCTTAGGGCTTGCCTTATTGAGGTCCCGATAGTCTACGCACATATGTACTTTTCCATCATTCTTGGGCACTGAGACTATGTTGGCTACCCATTCTGGGTATTTAGCAACTTTCAAAAATTCGGTTTCAAACTGTTTCTTTACTTCCTCCCTAACCTTTAACAGCATATCCGGTCTCATTCTTCGGAGCTTTTGTTGAACTGGCTTGCACTCTGGATTTATTGGGATTTTGTGCACCACTATATCCGTGTCTAAACCCGGCATGTCTTGGTATGTCCATGCAAACACATCTTTGAATTCTGAAAGCAGTTCGACCAACTCTTGTCTTACCTTCGATGATAGAGTGGTACCAATCTTCACTTTTTTCTTTTCCTCTTCGGTCCCCAAATTCAAAACTTCTAATTCTTCTTGGTGGGGCAAAATATGTTTCTCTTCACTAGCCATCAATCTTAGCAATTCATCCGGGACCTCATATTCCTCTTTATCATCCTCTTAATCTATTTCAGCTGAGCACGAGGGTTGTTCAAAATCTATCTCGGGATTAGGCCCATAATCATTCATACAATTAATATTCAGGGACCTGCACAAGTTTAGAAGTATGTATTGGGAATAGAAATAGCTTATAAATAAATAAATAAATAAATAATGAAAGAATAAGTGATGAATGAATGAATAATGAATGAAATGAGTGTTATGTTTGCCATTTGAGAAACACATGAAGCATCATTTTCATTGAAAATAAAAACATATTGACATAGTAGCCCTATTACAAAAGATTCCTATTACTCTCGGGCCAAATGCAATAGGGTGATTCTGGGCATTACTTTGATTGAGTCCTAAAAACTACATGCAGCTCCTTGCTGGTCCAATTGCTAAGCTCTTCGTCCGGAAAGCATGGGAGGATCTTTTCCAAGGGCTGATCCATCTTACCATCCTCAAAGATTACATTTACATCCATTCCATTCATGGCTTTGCAGATCAACTCTTCATTAAGGATCTGCTCATTCTCCTGATTGGCTTCTTGGACTTTGAGTCCGGGATTCACGTCTCCACCAAACACGAAGACCTTCTTCATATCCATATAGATGATTGGAGCCCATAGAGTCTCTTCTCCTCTAATTCATGTTTTCCATTGTTCTTCTCTTCTTTTCCAATCTTGTTTCTTTTGCAGAAAGTTAGGCTTATGTCTAAGCCCGAAACGGTCATTCTTGTGGATAACGCTTATAGGTCGCAGACGTCCTTGCAGGCTTTTTCCCAAACTTCTTCCCCTTTTCGCTCATCTTCCTAGTGTTTCCGTTACTACCATCTTAGTGTAATTTGACAACCTCGGGCATAGAATCCTATTCCCCTAAGCAACAAAGGTGGCATTAACGAATTCCAATGCCCTGAAGGCACATTCCAAAGCCTCCTCATCAGTAGGAATATATGGAGCGTCCGAAGTTACCGAAGCCACAACATCTTGCTCGGCATGGACTGTTACTATCTTTTCTTCAATAATGAACTTCAATTTCTGGTGCAAGGAAGATAGGATAGCTCCGACGGAATGGATCCATGGGATAGCTCCGACGGAATGGATCCACGGTCTCCCTAACAGACAGTTGTAAGATGGCTGGATGTACATGACCACGAAATCTACGACGTATTCAGTTGGGCCTATGAGCAGGGGTACTTCAATTTTCCCAACCACTTCTCTTTGGGTCTCGTCGAATGTACACACAGAATTTTGGCAAGGTTTCATATGAGAGCTTTCAATTGGCAAGCGTTGAAGGGTAGCTAACGGCATAACATATAGGGCAGAGCCGTTGTTGATGAGCACCCCCGGTAGTAATATTTAGGACCTTGTTGGATCTCGTACCATCTTCTGGTATCTCATCATCACTGAAGGTTATATGATTACAATCAGTGATATATCTGATGATCTGGTTAAGCTTTCCAACCGAAATATTACTCTCGACAAAAGTTTGATTCAATACTTTCAACAAAGCCTCACGGAGTATTCTGAATTCAATAGTAGATCAAGCACTGAAATCCGGGCCGGCTATTTTCTAAGTTGGTCTACCACACTATATTCACTGTGTTTTAAGAACTTCAAAAATTCCTGAGCTTGAGCCTCAGTCACTGGCTCGTTGAGTTTCGGGGGTGGCTCTTCCCCAAATATCTTTATAGGTTCGGATTCAGTTGCCTTGCCTTTTCCTTTCATCTCTTCTACTGCCTTTGGAGCTTCAGGAGCATAGCATCGCCCACTTCGTGTGAAATTCCCCACATCATTTATCTCCTCAAGTTTCAGCTTCACTGGTTCTTCTTCGTCAGGCTTTATCTCCTCAACTTGTTTCTTCTCTTCTTGCGAACTAGAACTTCCTTGCATAGAAACATTGGCGGTGTAGTTCCATGGCACCATTTGGGTATCCTTAAAGAGAAAGGACGTCGGGGCTGAAATTATAATTTTAGGGGCTATCATGGGATTCTCTTCTCGTGGTGCGTTTTCTTGACTTGGTTTGAGGCCAATGATGAATGGCCTTTTGCAATGTATTTGGAAACTAGAGTATCAATCGTGCAAACTTCGAGCTCAATACTCATTTCTTCTTCCTCAAAGAATTCAATTACTTTGCTATCCATCAACTTCTGGACTGCTTGGCGGAACTCCACGCGATCTTAGATTTGATGATCCCCCAACTGATGGCATTCACAATAGGGGCCACAAACCTTTTTCACAATTACCATTCCACAGTCGATGAGGTGAGCCATGCATAGTTACTGAAAAAACCCATCTCATGGGGGACCTGACTTCTGACACGCTTGCCTTAGCCCTTCTTGCACACCCTTCCTCGACAGCATTTACACCTTGACCACCATGATTAAGCAAAGGATTATAGGCGGTACTGGGCTCCCCTAACTGTAGCACTCCAGTCTTGATCAGATTTTGAACAAACTTTTTAAATGCTATGTAGTTTTCAATAGTATGGCCTGGGATGTCGGTGTGGTATTTGCAGTTGGCCTTAGGGTCATACCATGCCGGATAAGAGGGGTTGAAGGAGGTAACATGCTGAGGCCAAACCAAATCTGCCTTGTAGAGCTGTGAGTAGAGTTCTTCATAAGTAATTGGTAGCGGTGTAAAGGATTTTTCCTTCTTGGGTCCCCGCTCCTCCCTCCTATTAAAATTTTGGGGGTTTGAAACTTGAGGCTTAGATATAGTGGAATTCTTAACAGCCTCATAAGTACTTGCGGTGTTCACTTTATGATCTTTTATCTTGAATTGCTTGTGTGACTGCTCTCCCCCATCGATTCTTCCGCTCTTGATTGCGACTTCAATGCGCTCGCCGGTCATTACCATATCAGCAAAGTTACTAATAGGGTTATTGATCAAACAGTCATAGAGCATTCCTTTTAATGTGTCAATGAACATAGGGGCAATCTCATTCTCTCGGAGAGGGGGCTGAACTTGAGCCGCCACGTCACGCCATCTTTGGGCGTACTCCCGAAGGCTTTCATTTTTCTTTTGTTTCATTTTTCTTTTGTTCCATTCCTTCCATGATTTAATTTGAGCTCGTGTAAGCTGATTGAACCATCTTATGGCAGATCCCACTAAACTGTCTTGAAAACAGTGTATCAAGAGCTTTTCATTGTTGGTGTAGCCAGCCATCTTGCGGCAAAACATTGTAATATGAGCAGTTGGACAAGTTGTCCCATCAAACTTCTGGAAATCTGGGGTTTTAAACTTGTATGGGATCTCTACATCAAGGACCAAGCTGAGATCTTTAGCATTTTCAGACCATAAGAAGCGTCACCGTCTTCTCTCACCCAGAATTTCTCTTCGAGGTCCTTTCTAGTCTCCTCTAACTGCTTGGAGAATTCTGCTTTCACTTGGTTTAATTTTTCTAGTTCGTCAAAGTCTGGGATACTATCTCCCACATGTTCAACATTTGCAAATGTCATGGTCGGCTGAGGTGGATCAAAAGCACCCGCCTGATGGGACGAAGATACCCCTTGTGGAGGGTTCAATGTAGGATTAATGAAAGGGGGTTTCCAAAAATTGGAGAATATGAAGAGTCTCTCAGGTTCTGAACAGGGTTCACAACAGCACTCTTCCCTCTTATGTCCTCCCCACGACAGTTTTGTAGCATTTGAGATATTTCCATCATCATGTTTTGCTGAGACTTGATGATAGTATCTCTTAACTCTTGTTGTGTTCGCTCCAATTGGCTCCTAAGATCAGCCTCTAGCTTAGCAAAGCTCTCTTCCATTTTCTGACTTGAAGGAATGTGCAGTAAGGATGTGGAATGCTTGCAATTGATCTTTCAAATTTTGTCACAACATTCTCATTATTAATTTCGTGACATAATCAATTAATGCAAATTATATGTGATATGCAATGTATGAATGAGAAATGCATGAATGTATGCAAATAAAGGCATTGATTCCATTGGTGGTCACCCTTGAACAACTTTCATTGAACATCAAAAGGTTCTCATTACAAAGAAAGATAAACTTTCTACAGATACGACGCGGCCCTAACTCCTAACTCTTCAATATCTTCAAGCAACTGAATAAACCTGGGTGCTTCCTCCATGTCCGGAGCTACAAAAGAAGGAAGGGCTTCGGCTTCATTGGCTAGGTCCCTCACGTGCTGGGCGACTTCTTGAACTTGCACCATTAGGTCGATGTAGTACTGATCTCGGTCTTGAATCATACGGGTAGCATCACGAATGCGCCCCAACCAATAATTATCGCCTCCCTCGGTAGTTTCTTCAAAAACCACAATTCTTCCGAAATAATCTTGGACTATAGCTTCTAACATCTCGATCTGAGCTCGGAAAGTTTGATTCTCTTGTTGAGTAGCTTGGAGCTCAAAAAATCTATTTCGAGCATGGTACTCGTGGAGGGACCGATCTAACTCCCTGACCGTTTCTTCTAATTGAACATTTTGGGCTTGGCTCTGACTAAAGCTCTCGATGGTAGAATTATACAGACTTTGCATCTCGAAAAGTTATTTTTTACTTTCTTGGGCTTTCCTTTTCCATGGGGTAGGATCCATTCCTTGTTTAGCCTTAGCCCTTTCTTATTGGATTGCGATTCTAGCAAGCTTTCTTTCATTTTCAACAGGTTGTTTGCAATTTTCCGCTTCTCTCTCGAGTGCTTGCTTACTGTTGAGCATAATAAGTGCTACGCAAATGTGCAAGTATACACGTCGCAAGTTATAGTATAAAAGATATCGTCTCCACAGGGATTGGTGCTACTTCAAGAATCTAGTCTCTTGCACTGTAAAAAGTAAAAACACAAGTAAAGGATTATAGGAGTTTAACTAATGACTAATCTAGAAAGCAATAAAGTAAAAGAAAATATGAATTCAAATGAGAGAGAGATAGGCCAGGTTATCGTGAGTTGAGGTGTGATAGCCGATTGGATCGTTTTGGTAAAAGAGTGCACGGGCAACTTGCACAACGGGGTTGCCTTGGCAACTAATCGATGGTTGCCTAGGCAACTAGTTGGGCAACTACTTGGGCGTCTGGGCAGCAACCTTCAAGATTCGGTAGAGCGTTCTTCAATGGTTTCTTCTTATCCCTAAGTCGAAACTCTAGCTACTTGTGCATGCCTTGATAATACATCCCTGCGTGAATCAAGGGTGAACAACAACCAATCTTGCGCTCCTCTTAGCCGTTGAAATCCTTAACTTATTCCTAAGCCGGATTAATCTTCACCATCAATAGATTGAATAAAGATCATATTCATTCGTTTCTTGAATCTAACTCTCCCGATATTAGATAAATAGATGAAATCACGAGATCCTCTCCCAATTCACTCGCAAACAAGAATAAGAACCAAGAATGAATAAACCTTGAAATAGAAAAGTGCAAACTCTTATTACCTAAACAAAAACCAATAGTTTCTCACAACCACAAAACACAATAACCATAGCCAAGTAAATTTAGTTCATGGCTAGGTTCCAAAGAAACACAAGATAAATAATCCCTAGCATGAACCCAATCGAACAAGAAAGAAAAGATGAAGCTTGTCGAAAATCCCTTGCTTTCTCCCTTGGACTTGTCGAAATTTCCCTAATGCTCTCCCTTGGACTTGTCAAAATTTCCCTAATTATCTCCCTCTGGATTGTCGAAATCTCCTTTCTATTTATAGGGCTAGGCCAAAGTCCTTCTTTGAGGAGGAGTTTGAGTTGGAATTAAATTATCTTTAAAGAATATAATTCTTTATTATAATTTTATTCCTATTAGAACTTCTCCTATCTTCTTGGAATTTAATTCTTCTTTAATCTATGCATGGCAGTCAAATTCCTTTGGGCTTGGGCCTTGCTCCATGTCATCTTGGGCTTGTAAAGTCATTAATTTCGACATCCCTATTGCATTTTCTCTTTGTCGACAATTGCCATGGCAACTGGCTCGGCGTCTCCTTCATGCATTGCCCTGGCAACTAGCTCGGCATTGCTTTGGCAAGTGATCCTGCACATACACACACAAAGCACACCAAAGCAGCATCTTTTCCACAAAAACTACCAAGTTATGTAATCAAGCTCAACGATGGAAGGAAACATGGATTAATGCATGAATGGCTAACTATGCAACTAATATGAGCCTAAGTCTAACAATAATATGAGTAAAAAGGGTAAGAAAATAGTATTTTTGAACACTTATCACACCCCAAAACTCGAACTATTGCTTGTCCTCAAGCAATGCAAACTCATAATTACCTGCCAAGACTTCAATTTTCACAAACTTAGCTTTGAACTTGATTTCAATTCTCTGAACCGGGGCACAAAGTATGATTGACTTTTTATTTTTCAGAAAACTGAGGAATTACTCGGAATCAAACTATAATGCTTGTGAGTGTGTGTGGAGTTGTGTGCAAGTTGATTTTTCAGATTCTATGCAAACAATAGGTTTTCAAATTACTTCATTGGGTTCTTTTTAACATGTTTTAACTAGAGCCAGTTTTGGGCACCTCTAGTGTTTTGTTTTTAGTTTAATTAGGTTAATTTATTCGACTAGAGCCGGTTTCGGGCACCTCTAGTTAAAAAATTTTAACACATCCTAGAGCCAGTTTCGGGCACCTCTAGTGATCAATTTTTTTATGCTAGAGCCAATTTCGGGCACCTCTAGCATTCATCCAATTTTTATTCTAGTCCCCCAATTTGTTAATTATCAACCTAAATTCACTAGAATTCCTTAAATCAATCAAACCACAACAGTGTTTCATCAAATTTAGCATCATAGTAAAATTCTAAGTTTTTCCATGGTTATCCTAGAATAAAAATTCTATCAATTAAGTGCATTGGCAAAGTCATCATCGAATATTCATCAAATCTAAGCAATTCTTGTTCCAATTAAAGGCATGGCAAGCAATTTATGTATTCTAAATGTAATACTTAAGATGAATGAAACTAAACATGGTAACTACTAATAACAATCCCCCCCCCAAACTCGAGTGAGGCATTGTCCTCAATGCATGCAGAAAATAACGAGAAAAATAAAAATAAAAATAAAAATGCATACGAGGACTTACTCCGAGAGTTCATCATCGTAGATGATTAGTTTCCTTCTAGTCGGTGTCTTGATTCTCTTGCTTGAAAGCGATGGTTGTTTTCTTGTTGCCGAGATGTCTTTAGCTTTGGTTGCCGTGGCATCTTCAGGGTTGGTTGCCGTGGCATCAGCTTGTGCAGGCACGATGTAGATTGTCGCAGCATCTTCTTCATTGGTTGCCGGGGCAAGGATCTTGGCAGTAAATTTCCTTAGCATAGTAGTTGTGAGTCTTGTTGTGAAAAAGAAAACAAAGAAAACCTGAAAACTAAAGATAATGAAGAAAAATAAAATATCTCCTAAAAATAAAAATGAAAATAAAAAGAAAAAGAAAAAGAAAATATTAAAAGGAGAGCATGCTCATGCATCTCCCAAGTTGACCACTTCTTTGTTACGTTCCACATGGGCACCATTGTAGTGCTTCAATCTTTGTCCATTAACTTTGAATTCATGGTTGTCAGAGATGGTCTTAATTATCACAGCACTATGGGAGAATGGTTTGACGACTTCGAATGGTCCCGACCATCTTGATTTCAGCTTTCCCGGGAAAAGTTTTAGCCGAGAATTGAATAGGAGAACTAGTTGCCCTGGCGTGAATTGCCGTGGCAATAGTTTCTTGTCATGCCATCGCTTTGTTTTCTCCTTGTAGATTCGTGCATTGTTATAGGCGAGTGCACGAAATTCTTCTATCTCGTTGAGATCCATCAAACGTTTTTGTCCGGCACTTTCCCAATCCATATTCACGGTCTTGATTGCCCAGTACGCCTTGTGCTCGATTTCCACCGGTAGATGACATGTTTTACCATAGACAAGTCGGAAGGGGGACATACCTAAGGGTGTTTTGAATGCAGTGCGATATGCCCAAAGTGCGTCATCTAGTCTTAATGACCAATCCTTCCTTGAGGGATTTACAACTTTCTCGAGTATTCCCTTCAACTCCCGGTTGGAAATTTCTGCTTGCCCGTTGGTTTGTGGGTGATATGCCGTGGCGATCTTGTGTGATATGCCGAAGCGTTGCAACATCTTGGCAATTAGTCTGTTGTCAAAATGCTTGCCTTCGTCGCTAATAATTACTCTCGGCATCCCAAACCGTGTAAATATGTTCTTCTGCAGGAATCGTTGCACGGTCTTGGAATCGTTGTTGGGAATTGCAGCTGCCTCTACCCATTTAGACACATAGTTGACGGCAAGTAAGATGTAGAGGTTGCCGAATGAAAATGGGAAAGGTCCCATAAAGTCGATCCCCCATACATCGAACAGTTCCACCTCGATGATGTTCTGGAGTGGCATCTCATGTCGTCTAGAGATATTGCCCATCCTCTGGCAACGATCACATTGCTTGTAAAAGTCTTGGGCATCTTTGTACAATGTTCCCCCAATACAAACCGGATTGCAAGACTTTGGCCGCGGTACGAGTTCCTCCAAAATGTCCTCCATAGGGTGAAGAATGGCATTGCCGGAGTACATTCTGTTGCTCTTCTTCAGGGACACATCGGCGTATAACCTGATCTGCACATTGTTTAAACAAAAGAGGCTCGTCCCAAAAGTAATGCTTAGCATCATGGCGGAACCTCTTCTTCCCTTGGTGAGTAATGCCATAAGGAAAAATACCACAAACAAGGAAGTTAACTATATCCGCGTACCAGGGTATTGCCGAGGCATGTGCTACCGTGGCGACTGCTCCCAAAATTGCCGAGGCGTGTGCATCAAAGGCTACTGCGGCATCGAGAGTTGCCGAGGCGTGTGCATCCATGGTTGCCGAGGCGTCGTGGGTTGCCGAGGCGTCGTGGGTTGCTGAGGCAACTAAAATTTGTTCATCCGGGAATGCATCGCATATCTCTAGATCCGCGTCCTCCTTCCTATTGTGTTCCAAACGTGATAAGTGATCGGCCACTTGATTTTCTGTTCCTTTACTGTCCTTAATTTCAATATCAAATTCTTGTAAAAGTAATATCCAACGAATCAAACGAGGTTTAGCATCCTTTTTAGCAAATAAGTATTTGATTGCCGAATGGTCCGCATGAACAATTACCTTTGTACCAATTAAATAGGATCGGAACTTGTCAAATGCGAAAACTACAGCTAGTAACTCTTTCTCCGTTGTTGTGTAATTCACTTGAGCACCATTAAGAGTTTTACTAGCGTAGTATATCACATAGAAGGTCTTACCTGTGCGTTGGCCTAGGACTGCTCCTACCGCAAAATCACTTGCATCACACATGAGCTCAAAAGGTAGCGTCCAATCTGGTGGAATGACAATGGGTGCCGAGGCAAGCTTTTTCTTTAGGATTTCGAATGTTTGGGTGCAAGAATCATCAAAATCGAAGACTTTATCCTGTTCAAGCAGATTACACAAGGGTTTAGTGATTTTAGAAAAATTATGAATGAACCTCCTGTAAAAACCTGCATGTCTGAGAAAACTTTGAATTCCTTTAACCGAACTTGGTGGGGGTAATCTCTCGATCACGTCCACCTTGGCTTTGTCTACTTCAATTCCCTTGGATGAAATCTTGTGGCCGAGCACTATTCCTTCATCTACCATAAAGTGGCCTTTATCCAAATTGAGGACTAAATCCGTTTCTTCGCATCTTGCTAACACCCTCTCTAAATTGCCGAGACAGTCGTCGAAGTCATTACCAAAAACTAAAAAAACATCCATGAAGATCTCAAGGAAGTCTTCGACCATGTCTGAAAAGAGTGCCATCATGCATCTTTGGAAGGTTGTCGGGGCGTTACACAATCCGAACGGCATCCTTCGGAAGGCATAAGTACCGTATGGGCATGTGAAGGTTGTCTTTTCTTGATCTTCTGGTGCTATGGCAATCTGATTGTAACCTGAATAACCATCAAGAAAACAATAAAAGGGTTTACCTGCAAGACGGTCAAGCATTTGATCAATAAAGGGTAATGGGAAGTGATTTTTCCTAGTGGCTTTGTTTAGCTTTCGATAGTCCATACAAACCCTCCAACCGGTCTGATCTGGTTGGGATAAGTTCATTATTTTCATTGCTTACCCTTTGTTATACCTCCCTTTTTCGGTATACATTGTACCGGACTTACCCACGTACTATCAGAGATAGGGTATATAATGCCGGCGTCAAGCCACTTGATGATTTCTTTCATTACAACCCCTTTCATGGCATGATTCAGTCTTCTTTGGGCCTCAATTGAAGGTTTGTGATCATCTTCCAACAAGATCTTGTGCATGCACACCGCCGGGCTAATTCCCTTCAAGTTGGCAATTGTCCACCCTATTGCCTTTTTGTGTAGCTTCAACATCTTGATCAGCTTCTTTTCCTACTCAGGCTGTAACTTAGAAGAAATAATTACAGGCAATGTATTATCGGTCCCTAAGTATACATATTTTAGTTGCTCTGGCAATTGTTTCAACTCAAGAATTGGTGGATGTTCAATAGAGGGTTTTTCGAGCTTACCTTCCTTACCTGAGTAGTCCGGTGGTTCAAAGTATGTACTGGGTCGATTGGCTAGCCAATTTGCCTCTTATGGTTGTTCCTCATCGACCGGTTCTTCATACTCCTCATGTTCCTCTTGGTCGGCAATGTAGTTGTTGCGAGGCAACTAAATTCCTCATCGAAGTTAAACTCTGCCGTGGCATGAAGAAGTTGGCATTCTTCTGGATCATCGGCATGCCTTAGTGTTTGGAACAGATTTAGTTTGACTTGTTGGTCATTCACCCTCATTGTGAGTTCTCCCTTTTCAACATCAATCAAGGTTCTCCCTGTTGCTAGGAATGGTCTCCCGAGAATGATGGGTGCATGCTCATCTGCTTCACAATCCAAAACAATAAAGTCAGCGGGAAAAATAAATTTATCAACTTTTACCAGTATGTCCTCGATTTTTCCCTCTGGATGCACATAGGATATGTCGGCTAGTTGTAGCATAACTATTGTAGGTCTTGCCTTCCCGATTCCTAGTTTCTGGAAAACTGATTTAGGCATCAAGTTTATGCTAGCCCCAAGGTCGCATAATACTTTCCCGACATAGTGATTTCCAATGGAATAGGGTATTGTGAAACTTCCGGGATCCTTTAACTTAGGTGGCATACGATTGTGCAACATTGCCATGCATCCCTCTGTCACGGCAACTGTTTCAAACTCTCCTAGCCTTGTTCTTTTGGACACAATGTCTTTAAGGAACTTGGCATAGTTTGGCATTTGTTCAATTGCTTCCACCAATGGCAAGTTGATGTGGACTTGCTTTAGGATATCAAGAAACTTCTTGAATTGGTATTCTTGCTTTTGTCGCTTCAACCTTTGTGGGAATGGTGGTGGAAGTCGGATATCTTCGATCCTTTCATTGGTTTGAAACCTGATTGACGGCATTACCGGGACATCTAGAGTTGCCGAGGCGTTATCAAATGGGGTTTCCGAGGCGTGCTTATCGCAAGTTGCCGAGGTATCGTCGGTTGCCGAGGCATTCTTATTGCCGGTTGCCGCGGCAATTCCTGGTTCAGCATCTGAGGCTTTGCCGCTAGGTTCATCTTGATCTTTTTGTGGAGTTTTGTTTGACGAGCGGGTTTGAGCCTCTCTAAGTTGTTGGCCACTTCTAGTGGTGATCGCCTTACATTGCTCATGGCCAGATCCTCTTGCGACTTCAGTATCGCTAGGTAAACCTCCTTGCGGTCTAGTATTCAGATTTTGAGCAAACTGTCCGACTTGATTTTCCAATGATTTGATTGTCGCCTCTTGGTTTTGCAATCTCATCTCGGTCCTGTTAATAAAAGCATCAGTTCTTTTATGAAATTACTATTCTCAGCCATATAAGATTCAGTTTTCATCATAAAAGCATTTAGAGAATTTTCCAAAGAACTAGATGTTGTCGGTTGTTGCTGCGGCATCTGTTGCCGTGGCATATTCTACTGAAATCCCGATGCTTGTGCATTCTGATTGTTCTGGTTTAGAGCATTGTTGGGATTACTCCATGAAAAATTTGGGTGCTTTTTCCAAGCTGGATTGTATGTATTGGACATCACGTTATTGCTCCGATTGTAATTCACCACATAGAAGCCTTGACTTCATGTGTGTTGTTTGGTTTTTGCATGTTCTGGACCATCTTGGTTAAAGCGGCCAATTGTGCCAAAATTGAATCTGATGATCCTAGTTCATGTATTGTGGCTTGGCGTCTAACTCCTCCTCTTCTAGTAGATGGGAATTGATAATCATTCTTGGCCAGCCTGTTTAAAATTTGCATTACTTCCTCCGGTGACTTATCTAAGAGTATGTCGTTTGCCGAGGCATCTAGCATCATCCTTGTTGGTGTATTCACGGCGTTGTAAAACATTGTTACTTGAGTCCACACCGGGAATCCGTGTAAAGGGCATTTGTGTAGAAGTTCTCTAAATCGCTCCCAAGCCTCGTACATGGATTCATCATCTGCCTGTCGAAAAGAAGTGATGTCGTTACGAAGCTTATCAGTCAAATTTGTAGGATTAAATCTAGCAAGGAAATCACGACAAAGATCAGTCCAAGATGCTATGGATCCGGCAGGAATGCTATTCAACCATGCTTTCGCCCTATCCCTCAGTGAATAGGGGAATAATCTTAATCGTAAGACATCGGGGGTGACTCCGTGTATCTTGAACGAGTTGCAAATCTCGAGGAAAGATTTCAGATGTTGTCGTGCATCTTCAGTTGCTGAGCCGCCAAAATGATCTATTGTGCTGATCATATTAAACATTACTGGTTTCAACTCAAAGTGGTCGGCTTCAATTTCAGGTGCGACAACTCCTGGGTTAAGTCCATCAAGATCTTCTTCAAGATAGTCTCGAATAGTTCTGTTTCGTGCAAGAATCACTCCTTCTCCTGCTCGAACATCTTGATTTATATTGCCGTCTTGATTTGCGATTGCTTCTCTTATCCTTCGTCTAAGTCTTTGTAAGGTTCGTTCGATTTCTGGATCAAAGGGATATTCTGGTGAAGTCGGTCTCGCCCTGGTCATATACCAATGCAAAACCAAAGTTTGTTAGCCCTTTGAATTTTAAACAAGAAAAATAAAAAGAAAGTGCAAGAAAGTAAAATCAAAGTCGCTATTGCCAATCCCCGGCAACGACGCCAAAAACTTGTTGCACGTAATAAGTGCTACGTAAATGTGCAAGTATACACGTCGCAAGTTATAGTATAAAAGAAATCGTCTCCACAGGGATTGGTGCTACTTCAAGAATCTAGTCTCTCACACTGTAAAAAGTAAAAACACAAGTAAAGGATTATAGGAGTTTAACTAATGACTAATCTAGAAAGCAATAAAGTAAAAGAAAATATGAATTCAAATGAGAGAGAGATAGGCCAGGTTATCGTGAGTTGAGGTGTGATAGCCGATTGGATCGTTTTGGTAAAAGAGTGCACGGGCAACTCTGTTGTCGTGGCAACTTGCACAACGGGGTTGCCTTGGCAACTAATCGATGGTTGCCTGGGCAACTACTTGGGCGTCTGGGCAGCAACCTTCAAGGTTCGGCAGAGCGTTCTTCAATGGTTTCTTCTTATCCCTAAGTCGAAACTCTAGCTACTTGTGCATGCCTTGATAATACATCCCTGCGTGAATCAAGGGTGAACAACAACCAATCTTGCGCTCCTCTTAGCCGTTGAAATCCTTAACTTATTCCTAAGCCGGATTAATCTTCACCATCAATAGATTGAATAAAGATCATATTCATTCGTTTCTTGAATCTAACTCTCCCGATATTAGATAAATAGATGAAATCACGAGATCCTCTCCCAATTCACTCGCAAACAAGAATAAGAACCAAGAATGAATAAGCCTTGAAATAGAAAAGTGCAAACTCTTATTACCTAAACAAAAACCAATAGTTTCTCACAACCACAAAACACAATAACCATTGCCAAGTAAATTTAGTTCATGGCTAGGTTCCAAAGAAACACAAGATAAATAATCCCTAGCATGAACCCAATCGAACAAGAAAGAAAAGATGAAGCTTGTCGAAAATCCCTTGCTTTCTCCCTTGGACTTGTCGAAATTTCCCTAATGCTCTCCCTCTGGATTGTCGAAATCTCCTTGCTATTTATAGGGCTAGGCCAAAGTCCTTATTTGAGGAGGAGTTTGAGTTGGAATTAAATTATCTTTAAAGAATATAATTCTTTATTATAATTTTATTCCTATTAGAACTTCTCCTATCTTCTTGGAATTTAATTCTTCTTTAATCTCTGCATGGCAGTCAAATTCCTTTGGGCTTGGGCCTTGCTCCATGTCATCTTGGGCTTGTAAAGTCATTAATTTCGACATCCCTATTGCATTTTCTCTTTGTCGACAATTGCCATGGCAACTGGCTCGGCGTCTCCTTCATGCATTGCCCTGGCAACTAGCTCGGCATATCCTTCATGCATTGCCCTGGCAACTAGCTCGGCATTGCTTTGGCAAGTGATCCTGCACATACACACACAAAGCACACCAAAGCAGCATCTTTTCCACAAAAACTACCAAGTTATGTAATCAAGCTCAACGATGGAAGGAAACATGGATTAATGCATGAATGGCTAACTATGCAACTAATATGAGCCTAAGTCTAACAATAATATGAGTAAAAAGGGTAAGAAAAATAGTACTTTTGAACACTTATCACTTACCCTTCTTCCTTTTTCTTCAACTAAGCGGACCCTATTCATTTTTTCTTTTTCTACCGCCAAAAACTTCTTTTAATCGGCCTTTCCCGCTAGAGCCTGAAGTTTGATGGTATCACTTTGATAAATAGCAT
This sequence comes from Hibiscus mutabilis, assembly GCA_019671005.1. Taxonomy (NCBI): domain Eukaryota; kingdom Viridiplantae; phylum Streptophyta; class Magnoliopsida; order Malvales; family Malvaceae; genus Hibiscus; species Hibiscus mutabilis. The sequence goes on along the minus strand of CM033753.1, from coordinate 10,158,630 downwards.
TTTTCTCCTTTTAATCAGTGTTGAGCTTCATCAATTGTTTGATTTTCCCATCTCGCTCATCCACGTCTAGAAAGCTCGCTTGTATGCTCGATTTCTAAAGCATCCATCTTCTTCTTTAGCTCTTCTAGCTCGCCTCTTAAAATGTCAGCTTCGGAAGGAACAATTCTCAAATGTTCTTCAAGTGACATAATTGGCCCTTGGTCGGGCTCTAGAGTTTTATCATTGATTCTCTTCTGTATTTAATAGGTATAATTTGGGGTGAACATACACTTGTTGTCTTCTTCTACCTTTATACGATAGAGGTGACCCCAAGCTCTCGAAGCATCTTGAACCTTTGACTTATATTCATTCTTAAATGGGAATTCAGAAGTGCTCAACCTGATGGTGATGAGCGCAAACTATCGGGAACCGAACTGTCTTGATACCAACAAAGGTGCGCAAACGATCCCACCGTATAAGCCTATCAGCATTAGCAAATCATAGTCTCCACAACTGTATAAGAAATGAAGGATGCTACCAAGCCAAGGAGCTCTCCTCACAATGTCCTCATCTTGAATATCCACTTCCGTTTGTCGGGCTCTTCCCACCATTCTTTTGCTAGGTATTCTCGTAAAGGGGAAAATTTCCTAAGATTATACCGGGCAGCACCCTTGTCGGTGTCTTCCAAAGGTGGCTTCAAATCCATACTTGAAGTAACTATGCACATCCTCGAAAGCGTCCTTCTTCATGCTTCCAGCTTGCATTCAAGGAAATAAAAGTTTCAGTCAAGATGGTTGATACCGGGTTGGCCTTCTTCTTCAATCGTTCGAATAAATCCAAGATGGCTACATCAATGTTACCCAAAACTCTAGGGAAAATAATCAAACCATAGATCCCTAAAGCGAATAAATCCATCTTCATGACTTCGTCAGGGTGTGTCAGTATTATATCCCTGATAGATTCCCATGAAAAAGCAGTGCTATCACCTCGAACCTGAATCAAACCTTTAACCCAATCATCGCTCATCCCGGCCAACGTTCTAAGCTTCAAAGGGTAATTTTGTGACCTAGCCGGCTTTGTGTAAATTCAATCTTCATGAATGTTCTTCTAATTAAGCAAAGTTGTATATTCTTCGATTGGTGGCATCAAGTCCTTCCCGTTGAAAGTGAAGCAATAGAAGGCTGAATTCCAAAATTGAAAAATGGCTCGGAGCATAGGCTGATTGATTCGAACATATATCAACTGCGCTATGTCACCATAAATTTTTTGGAACAAATTTTGCAGTCGTTGGTCCCATCCTTCCCAAATTTATTTCAGATCCCATAGGCCATTTTGTTGCAGACTAACATATGTGTATCCCGCCACTATACACTCACTTGGATGACTATTACCTTGAATTCTTTGATTGACTTCAGACCAATGTCGAACAGCAGAATTAATTTCTTCCCTCTTGTGTTACCTTTTATCCATGGTGAAAGATTTCGAATTTTGGCAAACCACTCGAATCAACACATTTATGTTATGCAATGCACATATGAAAAAAATGCAAAATAAAACAAAAAGGAAACGGGTCAGTACCAGATAAAATCAATAAACATATAAAATGAAACAAAAATTTAAATCAAGCACTGAACAAAATAGCTCTATTTGCATCATTCTAAAAAACCTAGGTTTAACCGCATGGCTCTAAAGGGGTGGGCTTTCTATGTCCTCTATATGCAGTTTTGGTTCTACATGATACCTGAATTGTCCTCGCTGTCCTCTTTTAAAAAGTAGCAAGGCCCCCAGTCATCACCCATTATAGGCTCCTCTCAACCGAGTTCAATTCAGGGGGACCATTTCGCTATGTCCGTATGGGGACACAATATTCCCACGAAAACATAGGGTAGTCGAGCCCCGAAGGTACTTACTATGCCCATACGGAGGAACAATATCCACACGAAAGCACTAGCGTTTTCCCCCACTTAAAAGGACGGGTTTAAATGCCAAATTTTAAATACGTTAAAATAAACTCACATTTATAAACCAATATCAATTTGATCGTCATTTTAATTCACATTTTCTGATATTAATAAAGCGGTAATTATTATTTTACTCTTTTTTAAAAAAATGGCCTGACTCACTTTAATTTTGAAAAATCAAAATCGGTCCCTAGCGGAGTCGCCAGCTGTAGCGACCTTTTTCAAAATTTTGAGTTTGCTAAAAGTACATAATTTGATTTTCTTTATGTTTTTTGGGACTGTTTAAAAGATGGAGAAATTCTTTAAAAATTCGTGTTTTTGAAAAATAGTAAAACTTGGAGTCGCCACCGGCCACTGAGGTAGGCCGGACACCATAAAACTAGTGATTCGATCAAAAACAGGGTTCAGGAGTCGGTTACGGATGGGTAAGGTTTTGGCACCCCCATACTGCCCAAAAATTAGTAACGTAGAAAAGAAAATAATAATTACCGCTTTATTACTATCGAACTTTCCAAATTAAAGTGACGATTAATTTTAGATCTGGTTATACATTCGAGTCTATTTTAAGGGCTCCATTATTCGAAAGTAAAAAGCAAGACCACCATCACTACGTTTGATACTGGCCGCATTTACCGTCGAATAAAAAGACCCCACATTAACAACATAATACATCCGATATGCAAAATTACAACCTGTGGCATAATGGAAATGAAGACATAAAAAGGTACAATGAAAGTAAATAAGAAAAACTATATCATATATCAACAACATACCATAAATATTACTTTGTATAATAAGAAATTATTTGCATATATATTGTATTAACACTAAAACCATATACACAATATATAAAGACACGTGACATGCTATGTAAACAAACTAAACATTATATTATATACTACATATAAAAAAGGGCATATGCAACATACTATACTTTAAAAATAAAAACTACACAATATATATCATGTTACTTTACCTAATATGTTACAAGCATAAAAAACATTATATTATACATTATATAACACATACAACATTCATACAAGGTGTTATACCATACACAAGAGAAAAACATAAAATACGTCAACCATAACATACATATCAAATTAACAAAATAAAAAACATGAAGAGAATATAAATGAAAATTAAATATGCATGGGAGGGGTAGAAAGGAAACTTTCACTGGATTTCGGGTCAAATTTAAAATAAAAGGGGATTTGGGGACTGATTAAGGTACCGGACCACTGATTTGGGGACTAAAATAAAAGTGGGATGAACCTTTAGGGATCGGAAGAGATATAAAACCATTTAGAAACCAATTAAATATGTGTTGAGAATGAAATTGAAAAACAAATGAAAACAAAGGGACCACGAAAGGAAATTAAAAAGACATAATGGCTGGAAAGTTCATTTGAAAACGCTGAGGGACTGGTCAAGAATAAAACCAAATTTTAATTCCAATTCGGCTTGAAAATAGGGTGAGATTGAGAGATTTTAAAAACTAAGAGGGTGGGGGTTGTAATTAAAAGAGACGAAATGGCTTTGGAGGAATTTTAAAAACACGGAAGGTTTTATTTTGTTAAAAACCCAAATTTAAAGCCAAGGCTTGGTATAAATAGGATATTTTTGGTAAAAAAAACAAAGTTTTAGCAATTTTGAAAACCTAAATCATTTTCTTCCATTTCCAGAAACTAAACATCCTTTGCCCTCTCTCTAGAGCTGGGATGAACACCACTGTGGTGTTAATCCTAGCCGTTGCAAAAACCCAAAAACTGGCAACCCTTGGCCGGACCAGCCACCACACACCTCATCCAGCCACTTTACGTCGGCGCCAGAGACTCAAAAGACACCCCAAAAAACTCTCCTTGCCTCCCAAAACTCAAAACCTAAACTAGATCCCGAAGATCTACTATCTATATTCCTAGATCTAGGGTTTACACTCCTGGAAACGGAAGGCCTTAGCCTATCCGGTTCACCCTTATCGGCCAGTGGCTATAGGGTTTATCGTCGGCAAACGGACGCAGACACAAACCGGACATCTTTAAAACCGAGGTTAAAAAAACTCTTTTCTAAACTCTTTCTGTTATACAAGATGCATGCATGCAAGAAGAGGAGGAATACCTCTTGAAGGTTTTGTTTTCTTTTTGTATTTCTCCTTTTCAAAAACTGGTTACTATGTATTTTTGTTTCCGTTTTTATATCCAAATGGGTTTACATGTAAAATAACATAAAGATCAACTTGTTACAAAAATGATTCTGAAATCCGCCGATATTCACTTAATCTTTGCTTATTGTGGTTTGATTTTCTTTCTGCACTTTTCTAAATTTTTTCTAATGTCTACCCTTTTCTGTTGCATGGATGTCGTGGCTGCACGAGAGGAAGAGGGGAGCAGAATGAGCTTGTGGTTTCGGCACCCAAGGCGTCAGAAGCCTAAAGAGTCACGTGTGGAGATCTAGAGCGTCCCGCGTGTCATACACGCGCGCGTGAAGAGCCGCGCGTAGGCGCGTGAGGATTCCAGACTCTTCCAAGATGATCTGGGCCATTTGTTCAGATCCCAGATCTGACGGCTATAGTTAGTGCGGCGGTGGCAGATGAGGAGCCTTCTAGGGTTTCCATCCCAGATTGGATCTGGACCGTTAGATCTGACGGTCCAGATTTGGCTGCGCATAAACACAAAATAATTAGGGTTTTTAGGGCTTAACTGGTTTTTGGGCCCAAATGGGCTGATGTATATATTTTTTGGGGTTTTAAAAACTGTAATATGGACTATTTATTAAAGAACATTGGGCTTTATTTATTTAATGCTATTTAATATTTAACTTTTGTTTTTATAATTTTGTTTACCAATAATAACTACATACTAATATAATATAATAATGTAATAGTATAATAATATGGTAATATGATAGTAGCACACCGAAATAGTAATAATAATACAATGATTAATAATATATAATACTAATTAAAATCAAATAACCATAATATATTTGTGTTTTTTCTTTTCACACTAAAATAAGATAATACTAAATAAATAGATATAGCAAATGTAATACGAAACGTTAAGCCCATTAGCAAAAAAGTAAAAGCGGGTCGAGATCCGGATAAAATTAGTGATTACAAACATATGTATTCATACACATGTATATATATATATATCAAAGCCACATCATATATATATATATATATCATAACAAGGCAAGAGGACAAATCCCAACAGTAAAAGGACTGAAAATTAAACATACATTAGAATAGGATAAATTTAGGGTTTCAAGCCTGGATTTAGGACTGAAGTAAACAAAAACCTAAAATTTCGAGGACCCAAAACGATATTTAACCATTTTAAAATAGATTAGATTCGAAAATGGGACTAAACTGAAACACTTTGAAAACCACGAGGATGGGGGTGCGATTTTAAAACGCGGAATGGCCAAAAAGAAACTCAAAAACACGGAGTGACTGAAGAGAAATAAAACCATTTTTTGAAATTATAATCTGGAAGAAATCAGGGGTGAGATTGAAACTTAAGGAAAATGTCAAAGGACTAGAAGGGTAATTTGAAAACGCGGAAACCCTTCCGCGTATAATATTAAAAACACGGAAGGATTACAAGTTTTATTAACCCATTAAAAGATTTATGAAAATATAAAAAACCCTCTCCGGCCAAAGATTGAACTTTTTTAGCCATTTTGATAAAAATCAGCCCTTTTTAAACTTTGAAATCCTCTACCCTCTCTTCTTTAAGCCCAGAAATCGATCCTCCTCTGCTTTATTTTGCCATTCCGACCACCGTTGAACGGTGCCAGAGATGCACAAAAGAAAAGCTTTCTTTTACCCTTTTGAGACCAGATCTGAGGTTGCCCCCTCCCCTTTAGGTTTTAAGGAAAAACAAATCGAAGCCCTGTTTTTTTAGAAAAGAAAACTAAAAATATCCATTTTTTCGCGACACCGAAACCCTAAACTCCCCTCGTTTACCGATTCACCTTGCATGACGCGAAGGTCGCGGGATTTTCACCGGCAGAGAAGAGGGAGAGGAAACTGAACAGCTAAAGGGTAAACTCCAAACCCTAGATCTAGTTTTTATTTTACTATGCATGCAAATAGAAAAACCAAAAAAAAGAATACCTCAAAGTTTTTTCTTTTTTGTATTTGATTTCTGCCAATCCTTTTTTTACACTGTTTTGGCTCTTTTCTTTTATAGCCTTAGGAATTATAATTGTTTTAAAAATGGAGAAACAAATCCCTAAATTGCTATTGGTTGTTGTTATGCTTGCTTGGTCGGATGCATGTGAACCACTGCCGAAACGGCTCTGAGGCTCTCTGTAATGTTTAATGCTATTTGTTATTATTATTTTTTTACCTTTTTTGCTCATTTGCGCATACGATCTGGCTCTGATGTGTTTGTTCTTTTGTTGCATGTAGTGTACTGGCCAGAGGAGGGGACCAGAGAGAACTGTTGTGGTGGGGCAGCTGTATCGTCAGAGGCTGGCAGGTGCAACAAAGGAAAAGTCACGAGAGGCTGAAGAGTTGTGCATGAGCTCCACGCGCGCGTAGAGGAATTGAACGATCAGGGCGTGCATTGCACGCGCGCGGGGCTCGATCTTGGTCGTCCAACGCGCTCATGATTTGAAGGCTACAACGAAAGCGGCGCAAGGCAGAAGAGCTTCGTTGGGGTTTCCATTTGATGGGGCAATCTGGACCGTTGGATCTAATCTTGATCCAACGGTCAAGACTCAGTTGCGCACAAGAACAAAGAAGCATTAGGGTTTTCATTATCTGATGTAATTAAGGTTTCTTAAAATATTTGGGCTCTTAAATGGGCCGCTTGTAGTATGTTTTGTATTTGTAATTAGACTGTAAAAACTTAATAAATATTTGGGCTTTTGATTATTTATTTATCTGATTTTATATTTTTTATTTGTTTCGATTTAATAATTATTATTTAATAATATAATGATAATAATTATAATAGTATAAAGAAATAACAATGCAAACTGAATAGTAATAATCATAAAATAACATAATAATAGTAATAAACATTACATAGTAGCAATAAGTAATAATAATAATAATAACATAATAATAATTGCAAAATATAATCCTAACAAAAGCAAATATTAATAATATTTTTTGTGTGTGTTTTTTTCTTTTCAAATAAAGATAACATATAAGCATAAAAATATTCTAATAATGTTTTTGGGTTTTTAATAGATATTAGTAATAATAAAAATAATACTATTAACAAATGAAGTATATTAATAATATTAATACTTTTTTGGTGTTTTCATTAATAGATATAACATTAATTAATAATATATAAAAAGGTAATAAACCAAAGCCCATTATTTCAAATTGTAAAAAAAATGGGTTAACACCCCGGATAAAAATAGTGATTATAATTCTCAATCTTAATATTCGTGTCATCATTTTTCTTGTTAGGTATGCTTTATCTTGGGACTATAACCATTCATCATTCTTATGCTCTAACAGACTTTTCCCCCAAATTCTATTGCTCATTCTTTGTTCAACCTTTCAGTTCAAGTGACTTGAGTCGAGATCATCTCTTCATTCAGGAAGCCCTTTAACGTTTTTGAAATTCTATCAAGATTGATCGATCTCTTTTCCATCTTGATCCGAATCCATATGTGCAGAAGATCTTTGTTGATTCATGGATAATGATGCCCCATCCTCTATGCCCAGTTGATTTTTTGCATCAACCTTGCATTTAGAAATTCACCTCTAAAGCAATACAAAGAGATCCTTTTGCTCATAAAATGTCAGTTTGCTAATCGGCATTTTAATGAAAGGTGTCCCTTTTGGGTTAACATACAGTACCTTGAAACCAAAATCTATTTATAAAAAAGGAATAGAATCTATGGATATCAAGTGCAAGTGTGTCTCAGATTCAACCTCATTGTTTTACATATGCATCAAATCAATCCAACACAAATACATTAAACCATGTATTTTCATAATCTCAAAATACTTGCATAAACCATATGTTATTCTCAAAAGTCATCAACAATGATTATTTGCATCATCTTTTCACTTTCAAAACATGCATAATACAGTGAGTAATCAAAACCATAAACATGTGCATGAGATTTCATTTTACAAAAGCTGAAATTGAGAGAAAGCTCAACCGATACTTACTTCCGAACTTAGATAAGCGTATCAAACTTTATCTAAACTCCCACAACTCCTTTTCAAACCTTTTAACAGCAGTAAAATATTTTTTCCACTCACCAACAAACCAATTCTTGCTTGCCGATGCGCGATTCAAGCCTCCGCAACTCTTGCGCCTTCTTCGATTGGCAAAGGATTTAGCTCCCCTGCTTTACCAAGCCAAAATAGAGGATTAAGAACACATCTTTGTATTGAAACCCTCCAACAACCAACAAACTCAACAACACCTCTCAAGAATCCATCAAACACCTTCCTAAAACCAACAAGAACACCACCAAACCTTATTCAACCAAACCCAGGCAACATCTAACGATTCTAACACATTACTAATATCAATTAACATCCAACAACAACATAAACTCATCCTTATATCTCCAACAACACAACAGCAACCAGATCACACCAAAACCAACTATAAACAACCTAAAAACTAGCAATCCATATAGTTTCAGGTCTACATTGATTAATCAATCCTTTCAACATTAAAACACATCCAAATTAAGATATAAATCACTTACATCCATCATCAAAACAGATCTAATTCAGTTTCCATAAATTTTCCAAGAAAACTCAATTTAACTAGCAAATCAATGTTTAAATCACAAATCCACAATATAAATCAACAAAAAAGGATCAAGAACTTGGGAATTTCATTAAAGAACCTTTAATTAGAGGAGAGAAACGAAAATCACCTCTAATTGCTGATTTCTCCTTAATTGGCCAAGCTTTAATGAAATCCAAAGAGATTTTGCAAAGGTAATTGAAGAAATCAAATAGAAATCAAAAAGGAAATTAATCAAGATTGATTCCTGAAGGTTTAGAAGTAGAAATCTCAGTTTGGTTGCTGAGAAAGTTGAGAGAAAAGATTTTGAGAAAAGTAGTTACGTAAGAAAGTGTTTTTAGGAAATAAAGATCTTTTTAATTAAATCCTCATTTATCCATTTATTAAACCATTTAAAAATACTTTAAAAATAGCCAAAATTAAGAGAAAAATCTGTTGGAAAAGAATAGTCAAATATCTCATTAAAGATTCTAAGTTTTGATCCTTTTTCGATTTAGTCACCAAAAAAATAGTTTTGAAAACTTTCAATTTAGTCACTAGACTAAAATGTCATAAAATCATATTTAATTTCATCAAATTGAACTTACCAACTTACTTAAAATATTATTTAAGTAATTTAGACAATTTTTCCATATGTTATTTTCCCCAATATCACTTTTATAAAATTATTTTCCTGAAACTATTTGAATTGCCTAAACCAACTCTCTCGAACCTCCGGTCTAACCCGATTCACATTTAGGCCCATTTTCAGGGCGTTACAGCTCTTCCCCTCTTAAGAAATTTCGTCCTCAAAATTTACCTGGCAGAAAAAAGATGGGGAAACTGATTCAACATATCCTTTTTCCTCTCCAGGGTAGCTTTCTGTACACCGCGGTGCCACTACAACACCTTTACCAACTCTATGGTTTTTCCGCAGAAAAATTTGCTACTCGAATCTAGAATCCTTGTTGGCTTCTCATCATAAGTCAAGTCTGGATTCAACTCAATTTCCTCAACGGGTATAACATGCGAAGGATCCGATCTATACCTCCATAACATACACACATGGAAAACATCATGTATCTTCTCTAACTCAACCGGCAACCTTAATCTACACGTAACAGAACTAACACGCTCCAACACCTCGTACGGTCCAATAAACCTAGGGCTCAACTTACCTTTTTGCCCAAATCTCATCACTTTCTTCCAAGGTGAAACTTTCAGAAACACATGGTCGCCAACCGCATACTTAATTTCTCTTCGCTTCAAATCAGCGTAGGACTTTTGTCGATCCAAAGCTGTCTTCAAACGATCACTAATCAACTTTACTTTCTCATTGGTATCTTTCAACATATCTGACAAAGAAACATATTTCTCTCCTACCTCTGCCCAACAAAGTGGCGTACGACATCTTCTACCATACAAAGCCTCGTATAGAGCCATCTAGATACTAGCTTGATAACTGTTATTATAAGCAAACTCCACCAATGGCAACTACTTCTCCCACGACCCTTGAAAATCTATAATACTGCACCGCAACATATCCTCCAGCACTTGGATAACACGTTTCGACTGACCATGCGTCTGCGGATGATACAAGGTACTGAAGTTTAACCATGTACCCAAGGCCCTATGTAAACACTCCCAGAATCTCATGATGAAACGCATATCTCTATCCGACACTATGGACTTTGGTACACCATGCAACCTCACAACCTCGGTAATATACAACTCTGCCAACTTATGTAGCGTATACGTTGTATGCACTGCCAGGAAATATGCACGCTTCGTAAACCTATCCATAATCACCCAAATAGAATTCTTCTTTGACAACGTCAAAGGCAACCCATACACAAAATCCATGGTGATCCTCTCCTATTTCCACTATATAACCCTCAACAGTTGCAACAACCTCGAAGAAAACTGATGCTCTACCTTAACACGTTGGCAAACCATACAATAAGCCGCAAACTCCACAACATCCTTCTTCAAACCAACCCCGAAATATTCTTTCTTCAAGACCTGATACATCTTCGTACTCCCCGGATGCATCGCAAAAGGACTCGAATGTGCTTCGGTCAATATAGTGTGCCTTAACTCTTCATCTATTGGTACCACCACTTGACCTTTGAAACACAAAACCCCATCCTCACTAAAGCCAAAATTCATGTGATTCCCATCCAAGATATCCTTAACATGCGGCACTAGCCCATCATTATAAGGTTGATTCTCTTTGATCAACTGCAACATTGAAGGCTTTACTTGCAACTCCGCTAACATCTCCCTCAACTCTACCGCGACCTTTCTACTCAAAGTATCTGCTACCACGCTTGCCTTCCCCGGGTGATACTCAATTGTCAGGTCGTAATCCTTCAACAGCTCCAACCAACTTCGCTACCTAAGATTTAACTCTTTCTGGGACATCAGATATTTCAAACTTTTGCGATCGGTGTATACAACACACTTTTCACCGTAGAGATAGTGTAGCCAAATCTTTAAGGCAAACACCACCGCAGCCAACTCAAGATCGTGCGTAGGGTAATTACGTTCATGCACCTTCAAATGCCTAGATGCATAGGTGGCAACCCTTCTTTCCTACATCAACACACATCCCAAACCCACATAGGACGCAACGTTGTACACAACAAACTTCTTCTTTGACTCTGACTAAATCAAGTTTAGAGCGTGTGTCAAAGCCTCCTTCAGCTTGTCGAAAGCTTGCTACCTAACTTTCGTCCACTCGAAACTCACATCTTTCTACAAAAACTTCGTCAAAGGGGTTGTGATCCTCAAGAAACCATCAACAAACCGTCGGTAATATCTCGTCAACCCTAGAAAAATATGAACCTCCGAGACAAATTTTAGTGGCTTCCAATTCATAATGGACTCAACCTTGTGAGGATCCATACGAATACCCTTGGCCGAAACAACATGCCCAAGGAATACCACATGCTTGATCCAGAACTCACATTTACTTAACTTGGCATAGAGCTTGTTGTCCAACAAAACTTGCAACACAATTCGGAGATGTCGATCATGATCTTCCTCGGTACGAGAGTACACAAGAATGTCATCAATGAACACTACCATGAATTGATCTAAAAACTCATGGAACACCCTATTCATCATATCCTTGAACGTCGCATGTGCATTCATCAAACTAAATGGCATCACTAGGAACTCGTAATGCCCATAACGTGCGTGAAAAGTTATCTTTGGCACTGATAAGTGTTCAAAAGTACTATTTTTCTTACCCTTTTTACTCATATTATTGTTAGACTTAGGCTCATATTAGTCGCATAGTTAGCCATTCATGCATTAATCCATGTTTCCTTCAAACGTTGAACTTGATTACATAACTTGGTGATTTTTGTGGAAATAGATGCTGCTTTGGTGTGTTTTTGTGTGTGTATGTGCAGGATCACTTGCCAAAGCAATGCCGAGCTAGTTGCCAGGGCAGTGCATGAAGGAGACGCCGAGCCAGTTGCCATGGCATTTGTCGACAAAGACTAAAAGCAATATGGATGTCGAAATTCATGACTTTACAAGCCCAATATGACATGGAGCAAGGTCCAAGCCCAAAGGAATTTGATTGCCATGCAGAGATTAAAGAAGAATTAAATTCCAAGAGGATAGGAGAAGTTCTAATAGGAATAAAATTATAATAAAGAATTATATTCTTTAAAGATAATTTAATTCCAACTCAAACTCCTCCTCAAAGAAGGACTTTGGCCTAGCCCTATAAATACCAAGGAGATTTCGACAAGATCAAGAGGGAGAGCAAGAGGGAATTTCGACAACTCCAAGAGAGGAAGCAAGGGGAATTTTCGGCAAGCATCTAGGGCAAGGAATTTTCGACAAGCCTCTTCCTTCATCTTTGTTCGATTGGGTTCATGCTAGGGATTAATTATCTTGTGTTTCTTTGGAACCTAGCCATGAACTAAATTTACTTGGCTATGATTATTGTGTTTTGTGGTTGTGAGAAACTATTGGTTTTTGTTTAGGTAATAAGAGTTTGCACTTTTCTATTTCAAGGTTTATTCATTCTTGATTCTTATTATTGTTTGCGAGTGAATTGGGAGAGGATCTCGTGATTTCATCCATTTATCTAATATCGGGAGAGTTAGATTCAAGAAACGAATGAATATGATCTTTATTCAATCCAATGATGGTGAAGATTAATCCGGCTTAGGAATAAGTTAAGGATTTCAACGGCTAAGAGGAACGTAAGATTGGTTGTTGTTCACCCTTGATTCACGCAGGGATGTATTATCAAGGCATGCACAAATAGCTAGAGTTTCGACTTAGGGATAAGAAGAAACCATTAAAGAACGCTCCGCCGAACCTTGAAGTTGCTGCCCAGTCGCCCAAGTAGTTGCCCAACTAGTCGCCCAAGCAACCATCAATTAGTTGCTACGGCAACCCCGTCGTGCAAGTTGCCACGGCAACTGAGTTGCCCGTGCACTCTTTTACCAAGACAATCCAATCGGCTATCACACCTCAACTCACGATAACCTAGCCTATTTCTCTCATTCGAATTCATCTTTTCATTTACCTAATTGCTTTCTAGATTAGTTATTAGTTAAAACTTCTATAATCCTTTACTTGTGTTTTTACTTTTTACAGTGCAAGAGACTAGATTCTTGAAGTGGCACCAATCCCTGTGGAGACGATATCTTTTATACTATAACTTGCGACGTGTATACTTGCACAATTGCGTAGCACTTATTACGCGCAACAAGTTTTTGGCGCCGTTGCCGGGGATTGGCAATAGCGACTTTGTTTTTACTTTCTTGCACTTTCTTTTTATTTTTCTTGTTTAAAATTCAAAGGGCTAACAAACTTTGGTTTTGCATTGGTATATATGACGGGCGAGACCGACTTCACCGAATATCCCTTTGATCCGTAAATCGAACGAACCTTACAAAGACTTAGACGAAGGATAAGAGAAGCAATGGCAAATCAAGACGGCAATATTAATCAAGATGTTCGGCGCGAGGAGGAGGAGTGATTCTTGCACGAAAACAGAACTATTCGAGACTATCTTGAAGAAGATCTTGATGGACTTAACCCGAGGAGTTGTCGCACCCGAAATTGAAGCCGACCACTTTGAGTTGAAACCGGTAATGTTTAATATGATCAACACAATAGGTCAATTCGGCGGCTCAAAGAATCGAAGATGCACGACAACATCTGAAATCTTTCCTCGAGATTTGCAACTCGTTCAAGATACACGGAGTCACCCCTGATGTCTTACGATTAAGATTATTCCCCTATTCACTGAGGGATAGGGCGAAAGCATGGCTAAATAGCATTCCTGCCGGATCCATACCATCTTGGACTGATCTTTGTCGTGATTTCCTTGCTAGATTTAATCCTACAAATTTAATCGATAAGCTTCGTAACGACATTACTTCTTTTCGGCGTGGCGGATGATGAATCCATGTACGAGGCTTGGGAGCGGTATAGAGAACTTCTACACAAATGCCCTCTACACGGATTCGGTGTGGACTCAAGTAACAATGTTTTACAACGCCGTGAATACACCAACAAGGATGATGCTAGACGCCTCGGCAAACGGCATACTCTTAGATAAGTCGCCGGAGGAAGCAATGCAAATTTTAAACAGGCTGGCCAAGAATGACTATCAATTCCCATCTACTAGAAGAGGAGGAGTTAGGACGCAAGCCACAATACATGAACTAGGATCATCGATTCAATTTCGCACAATTGGCCGCTTTAACCAAGATGGTCCGAACATGCAAAAACCAAACAACACACATGAAGTCAAGGTAATGGATTCTTTTTGTGAGTTATATGGTGATAACCATAATTCTTACGAATGTATGCGAGAATCCGAATCTAGCTTCTATGTGGGGAATTACAATCGGGCAACAACATGATGTCCAATACATACAATCCAGCTTGGAAGAAGCACCGAATTTTTCATGGAGTAATCCCAACAATGCTCTAAACCGGAACAATCAGAATGCACAAGCATCGGATTCGGCGAGAATATGCCACGGCAGCGGATGCGCGCAAAGCAACAACCGACAACATCTCGTTCTTTGGAAAATTCTCTAAATGCTTTTATGATGAAAACTGAATCTTATATGGGCGAGAATAGTAATTTCATAAAAAGAATGATGCTTTTATTAACAGGACCGAGATGAGATTGCAAAACCAAGAGGCGACAATCAAATCATTGGAAAATCAAGTCGGACAATTTGCTCAAAATCGAACACTAGACCACAAGGAGGTTTACCTAGCGATCTTGAAGTCGCAAGAGGAGGCGGCCATGAGCAATGTAAGGCAATCACCACCGAAGTGGCCAACAACTTAGAGAGGTTCAAACCCGCTCGTCAAACAAAACTCCACAAAAGATCAAGGCGAACCTAGCGGCAAAGTCTCGGATCTTTGAACCGAGGGAATTGCTGCGCAACCGGCAATAAGCATACCTCGGCAACCGATGACGCCTCGGCAACTTGCGATAAGCACGCCTCGGCAACCCCAGTTGTTAACGCGATCGGCAAACCTCGGATGTCCCAGCAATGCCTTCAATCAGGTTTCAAACCAATGAAAGGATAGAAGATATCCGACTTCCACCACCATTCCCACAAAGGTTGAAGGCGACAAAAGCAAGAATACCAATTCAAGAAGTTTCTTGATATCCTAAAGCAAGTCCACATCAACTTGCCATTGGTGGAAGCAATTGAACAAATGCCAAACTATGCCAAGTTTCTTAAAGACATTGTGTCCAAGAGAACAAGGCTAGGAGAGTTTGAAACAGATTTTTGCACGACAGAGGATGCATGGCAATGTTGCACAATCGCATGCCGCCCAAATTGAAGGATCCGGAAGTTTCACAATACCACCTGTTCTATTGGAAATCACTATGTCGGGAAAGCACTATGCGACCTAGGGGCTAGCATAAACTTGATGCCTAAATTGGTTTTCGAAACTAGGAATCGGGAAGGCAAGACCTACAAATGATTATGCTCTGACTAGCCGCCAGATCCTATGTGCATCCAGAGGGAAAAAAATCGAGGACATCTTGGTAAAAGTTGATAAATTTATTTTTCCGGTGACTTTATTGTTTTGGATTGTGAAGCGGATGAGCATGCGCCTATCATTCTCGGAAGACCATTCCTAGCGGCAGGAGAACTTTGATTGATGTTGAAAAGGGAAAACTCACAATGAGGGTGAATGACCAGCGGTAAAACTAAATGTGTTCCAAACACTAAGGCATGCCGATGATCCGAAGAATGCCAACTACTTCATGCCACGGCAGAGTTTAACCGATGAGGAATTTAGTTGCCTCGGCAACTACATTGCCGAACACGAGGAACATGAGGAGTATGAAGAACCGGTCGATGAGGAACAACCAGAAGAGGCAAATTGGCTAGTCAATCGACCCGGTACATACTTTGAAACCTTTGGACTACTCGGGTAAGGAAGGTAAGATCGAAAAACCCTCATCGAAAATCCACCAATTCTTGAGTTGAAACAATTGCGAGCAAACTTAAATATGTATACTTAGGGATCGATAATACATTACCTGTAATTATTTCCTCTAAGTTACAGCCTGAGCAGAAAAGAAGCTGATCAACATGTTGAAGCTACATAAAAAGGCAATAGGGTGGACAATTGCCGACTTGAAGGGAATTAGCCGGCGGTGTGCATGCACAAGATCTTGTTGGAAGATGATCACAAACCTTCAATTGAGGCCCAGAGGAGACTGAATCATGCCATGAAAAGGGTTGTAATGAAAGAAATCATCAAGTGGCTTGACGCTTGGCATTATATACCCTATCTCCGATAGTACGTGGGTAAGTCTGTACAATGTGTGCCGAAAAAGGGAGGTATAACGGTGGTAAGCAATGAAAATAATGAACTTATCCCAACCAGGACTGTGACCGGTTGGAGGGTTTGTATGGACTATCGAAAGCTAAACAAAGCCACTAGGAAAGATCACTTCCCATTACCCTTTATTGATCAAATGCTTGACCGTCTTGCGGGTAAACCCTTTTACTATTTTCTTGATGGTTATTCAGGTTACAATCAGATTGCCATAGCAGCGAGAAGATCAGAAAAAAAGACAACCTTCACATGCCCATACGGTACTTATGCCTTCCGAAGGATGCCGTTCGGATTGTGTAACGCCCGGCAACCTTCCAAAGATGCATGATGGCGCTCTTTTCGGACATGGTCGAAGACTTCCTTGAGATCTTCATGGATGATTTTTCGGTTTTTGGTAATGACTTTAGCGGCTGTCTCGGCAATTTAGAGAGGGTGTTGGCAAGATGCGAAGAAACAGATTTAGTCCTCAATTGGGAGAAATGCCACTTTATGGTAGATGAAGGAATAGTGCTCGGCCACAAGATTTCATCCAAGGGAATTGAAGTAGACAAAGCCAAGGTGGACGTGATCGAGAGATTACCCCACCAAATTCGGTTAAAGGAATTGAAGTTTTCTCGGACATGCGAGGTTTTTACAGGAGGTTCATTCATAATTTTTCTAAAATCACTAAACCTTTGTGTAATCTGCTTGAACAGGATAAAGTCTTCGATTTTGATGATTCTTGCACTCAAGCATTTGAAACCCTAAAGAAAAAGCTTGCCTCGGCACCCATTGTCGTTCCACCAGATTGGACGCTACCTTTTGAACTCATGTGTGATGCAAGTGATTTCATGAAAGAGGAGCAGTCCTAGGCCAACGCACAAGTAAGACCTTCCATGTGATATACTACGCTAGTAAAACTCTTAACGATGCTCAAGTGAATTACACAACAACGGAGAAAGAGTTACTAGCTGTAGTTTTCGCATTTGACAAGTTCCGATCCTATTTAATTGGTACAAAAGTAATTGTTCATACGGACCATTCGGCAATCAAATACTTATTTGCTAAAAAGGATGCTAAACCTCGTTTGATTCGTTGGATATTACTTTTACAAGAATTTGATATTGAAATTAAGGACAGGAAAGGAACAGAAAATCAAGTGGCCGATCACTTATCACGTTTGGAACGCAATAGGGAAGAGGATGCGGATCTAGAGATATGCGATGCATTCCCGGATGAACAAATTCTAATCGCCTCGGCAACCCTTGATGCCTCGACAGCCCATGACGCCTCGGCAACCATGGAAGCACACGCCTCGGCAATTTTGGGAGCAGACACTACGGCAGCACATGCCTCGGCAATACCCTGGTACGCAGATTTAGTTAACTTCCTTGTTTGTGGTATTTTTCCGTATGGCATTACTCACCAAGGGAAGAAGCGGTTCCGCCATGATGCTAAGCATTACTTTTGGGACGAGCCTCTTTTGTTTAAACAATGTGCAGATCAGGTTATACGCCGATGTGTCCCTGAAGAAGAGCAACATAATGTACTCCGGTAATGCCATTCTTCACCCTATGGAGGACATTTTGGAGGAACTCGTACCGCGGCCAAAGTCTTGCAATCCGGTTTGTATTGGCCAACATTGTACAAAGATGCCCAGGACTTTTACAAGCAATGTGATCGTTGCCAGAGGATGGGCAATATCTCTAGACGACATGAGATGCCACTCCAGAACATCATCGAGGTGGAACTGTTCGATGTATGGGGGATCGATTTTATGGGACCTTTCCCATCTTCATTCGGCAACCTCTACATCTTACTCGCCGTCGACTATGTGTCTAAATGGGTAGAGGCAGCTGCAGTTCCCAACGACGATTCCAAGACCGTGCAACGATTCCTGAAAAACATATTTTTACGGTTTGGGATGCCGAGAGCAATTATCAGCGACGGGGGCAAGCATTTTGACAACAGACTAATTGCCAAGATGTTGCAATGCTTCGGCATATCACACAAGATCGCCACGGCATATCACCCACAAACCAACGGGCAAGCAGAAATTTCCAACCGGGAGTTGAAGGGAATACTCGAGAAAGTTGTAAATCCCTCAAGGAAGGATTGGTCATTAAGACTAGATGACGCACTTTGGGCATATCGCACTGCATTCAAAACACCATTAGGTATGTCCCCCTTCCGGCTTGTCTATGGTAAAACATGTCATCTACCGGTGGAAATCGAGCACAAGGCGTCTTTGGGCAATCAAGACCGTGAATATGGATTGGGAAAGTGCGGACAAAAGCGCTTGATGGATCTCAATGAGATAGAAGAATTTCGTGCACTCGCCTATAACAATGCACGAATCTACAAGGAGAAAACAAAGCGATGGCACGACAAGAAACTATTGCCACGGCAATTCACGCCAGGGCAACTAGTTCTCCTATTCAATTCTCGGCTAAAACTTTTCCCGGGAAAGCTGAAATCAAGATGGTCGGGACCATTCGAAGTCGTCAAACCATTCTCTCATGGTGCCGTAATAATCAAGTCCATCTCTGACAATCATGAATTCAAAGTTAATGGACAAAGATTGAAGCACTACAATGGTGCCCATGTGGAACGTAACAAGGAAGTGGTCAACTTAGGAGATGCATGAGCATGCTCTCCTTTCAGTATTTCCTTTTTCTTTTTCTTTTTCTTTTTATTTTCATTTTTATTTTTAGGAGATGTTTTATTTTTTTTCATTATCTTTAGTTTTCAGGTTTTCTTTGTTTTCTTTTTCACAACAAGACTCACAACTACTATGCTAAGGAAATTTACTGCCGAGATCCTTGCCCCGACAACCAATGAAGAAGATGTCGCGGCAACCTACATCGTGCCTGCACAAGCTGATGCCACGGCAACCAACCATGAAGATGCCACGGCAACCAAAGCTGAAGACATCCCGGCAACAAGAAAACAACCATCACGTTCAAGCAAGAAAATCAAGACGCCAACTAGAAGGAAACTAATCATCTACGATGACGAACTCTCGGAGTAAGTCCTCGTATGCATTTTATTTTTTATTTTTATGCATGCATTGAGGACAATGCCTCACTCGAGTTTGGGGGGGATTGTTACTAGTAATTACCATGTTTAGTTACATTAATCTTAAGCATTACATTTAGGATACATAAATTGCTTGCCATGCCTTTAATTGGAACAAGAATTGCTTAGATTTGATGAATATTCAATGATGACTTTACCAATGCACTTAATTGATAGAATTTTTATTCTAGGATAACCATGAAAAACTTAGAATTTTACTATGATGCTAAACTTGATGAAACACGGTTGTGGTTTGATTGATTTAAGGAGTTCTAGTAAACTTAGGTTGATAATTAACTAATTGGGGTATTAGAATAAAAATTGGATGAATGCTAGAGGTGCCCGAAATTGGCTCTAGCATGTGCTAAAAATTGATCACTAGAGGTGCCCGAAACTGGCTCTAGGAGGCGTTAAAATTTTTTTAACTAGAGGTGCCCGAAACCGGCTCTAGTCGATTAAATTAACTTAAGAAAACTAAAAATAAAACACTAGAGGTGCCCGAAATTGGCTCTAGTTAAAACAAGTTAAAAAGAACCCGATGAAGTAATTTGAAAACCTACTGTTTGCATAGAATCCAAAAAATCAACTTGCACACAACTCTGCACACACACACAAGCATTATAGTTTGATTCCGAGTAACTCCTCAGTTTTCCGAAAAATAAAAAGCCAATCATACTTTGTGCCCCGGTTCAGAGAATTGAAATCAAGTTCAAAGCTAAGTTTGTGAAAATTTGAAGTCTTGGCAGGTAATTATGAGTTTGCATTGCTTGAGGACAAGCAATAGTTCGAGTTTGGGGGTGTGATAAGTGTTCAAAAGTACTATTTTTCTTACCTTTTTACTCATATTATTGTTAGACTTAGGCTCATATTAGTCGCATAGTTAGCCATTCATGCATTAATCCATGTTTCCTTCAAACGTTGAACTTGATTACATAACTTGGTGATTTTTGTGGAAATAGATGCTGCTTTGGTGTGTTTTTGTGTGTGTATGTGCAGGATCACTTGCCAAAGCAATGCCGAGCTAGTTGCCAGGGCAGTGCATGAAGGAGACACCGAGCCAGTTGCCATGGCATTTGTCGACAAAGACTAAAAGCAATATGGATGTCGAAATTCATGACTTTACAAGCCCAAGATGACATGGAGCAAGGCCCAAGCCCAAAGGAATTTGATTGCCATGCAGAGATTAAAGAAGAATTAAATTCCAAGAGGATAGGAGAAGTTCTAATAGGAATAAAATTATAATAAAGAATTATATTCTTTAAAGATAATTTAATTCCAACTCAAACTCCTCCTCAAAGAAGGACTTTGGCCTAGCCCTATAAATACCAAGGAGATTTCGACAAGATCAAGAGGGAGAGCAAGAGGGAATTTCGACAACTCCAAGAGAGGAAGCAAGGGGAATTTTCGGCAAGCATCTAGGGCAAGGAATTTTTGACAAGCCTCTTCCTTCATCTTTGTTCGATTGGGTTCATGCTAGGGATTAATTATCTTGTGTTTCTTTGGAACCTAGCCATGAACTAAATTTACTTGGCTATGGTTATTGTGTTTTGTGGTTGTGAGAAACTATTGGTTTTTGTTTAGGTAATAAGAGTTTGCACTTTTCTATTTCAAGGTTTATTCATTCTTGATTCTTATTATTGTTTGCGAGTGAATTGGGAGAGGATCTCGTGATTTCATCCATTTATCTAATATCGGGAGAGTTAGATTCAAGAAACGAATGAATATGATCTTTATTCAATCCAATGATGGTGAAGATTAATCCGGCTTAGGAATAAGTTAAGGATTTCAACGGCTAAGAGGAGCGCAAGATTGGTTGTTGTTCACCCTTGATTCACGCAGGGATGTATTATCAAGGCATGCAGAAATAGCTAGAGTTTCGACTTAGGGATAAGAAGAAACCATTGAAGAACGCTCCGCCGAACCTTGAAGTTGCTGCCCAGTCGCCCAAGTAGTTGCCCAACTAGTCGCCCAAGCAACCATCAATTAGTTGCTACGGCAACCCCGTCGTGCAAGTTGCCACGGCAACTGAGTTGCCCGTGCACTCTTTTACCAAGACAATCCAATCGGCTATCACACCTCAACTCACGATAACCTAGCCTATTTCTCTCATTCGAATTCATCTTTTCATTTACCTAATTGCTTTCTAGATTAGTTATTAGTTAAAACTTCTATAATCCTTTACCTGTGTTTTTACTTTTTACAGTGCAAGTGACTAGATTCTTGAAGTGGCACCAATCCCTGTGGAGACGATATCTTTTATACTATAACTTGCGACGTGTATACTTGCACAATTGCGTAGCACTTATTACGCGCAACAGGCACATCCTTACCTTTCACCTTCAATTGATAATATCCTGATCGCAGATCAATCTTAGAAAACACGGTTGCACATCGAAACTGTTCAAACAAATCATCAATCCTTGGCAAAGGATACTTGTTCTTAATTGTCAAATTATCCAGTTGCCTATAATCAATGCACATCCTCATTGTGCCATCCTTCTTCTTCACAAACAACACTAGTGCACCCCACGGTGACACACTCAAACGAATGAAGCCACAATCAAGCAACTCTTGCAACTACGTCTTCAACTCTTTTAACTCCTTCGGTGCCATACGGTATAGAGTAATAGATACCAGACCCATATCCGCGTATATCTTTATGCAAAACTCCAACTCTCTATCCGGTGGTAAACCAGGGAATTCTTCTAGAAACACTCTTAGAAATTCACAAACCGTGCGAATATCCTGGGTGTGCGCCTCTTTCGTATTTGGGTTCATAACATAGGCTAGGTATGGTTAACCCCCGAACTCTAACAACCTTCGCGCTTTCAACGCTGAAACCATATTTGACATGAACTTGACATTCTCACCCACAACCACAACTTCATAATCCATGGCAAGTTTCAAAGAAACTCACTTAGCCTCAAAATCCACTACAATCTTGTGTTGAGACAACCATTCCATACCCAAAATCACGTCAAAACCGTAAAACGGTAACTCCATCAGGTTAGCTTCAAGCACATGTCCTTGAACCATCAAAGGACAATTCTTATACAACTTCCTAGCCACAGTCGTCTCACCAAATGAACTGGTTATTCGCATACCAACATCTAACAACTCAACATATAAATCCAATATACATGCATGCTCGTGCAAAATGTAGGAATACGTAGAACCGGAATCAATCAAAGATAAAAAAGGTATTGACTGCAAGGTAAAGGTACCTGCGATTACGTCAGTATCATTTCTTCCAACACGGTGAGCAAAAGCACTCGTCGGTCCACCATCCTCTAGCTGTACTGCCACGATATACGCTACCACTCTCTGTCCATTATATCTGCGCTAAAAATATCCACGGCCACACCCACAGCCTCTTTGCGCTCCAGCAACTAGTACATTAGCCTGACCCTTTCTGGCTAACTGCGGACAATCCCTACGAAGATGATCCCTTGATCCACAACTCCAAAAAGTGTCTACAGCACCCCAGCACTCTCCCAAATGCCTCTGGCCTCATCTCCTACACTTGTGAACTCCAGCATGAACATTCTAACCCTGAAATCCATGTCCAATACCATATCCTTCCCGTCTTTAATCCGGGTAATACCTTCGGTCTATATGCCTCTTATAACGATCTTGGTTAGCATCAGACTCTGCACTCCTCTTACCAGACGAAGAACCCCCAAAACGAACAGACAAACCCAAATTCTATTATATGTCCTTCGCTTGAGACACCAGAACATCAAACTCCGTATAATCAGTGGCCAACATATATGTCTTCACTTTTTTTATCAACCTGTAACAGAATTGATCACTCCTTTCTCGCTCGTCTAGAACTAACTCAGATGCATACTTACTCAGCCGAACAAACTAGACCTCATACTCAGAAACAGACATGTTTCCTTACTTCAATGCTATAAACTCTCTCTTTTCCGCATCCTTGTACCGAGTTACCAAGTAATTATTCTTGAAAGCCTCACGGAAGAATTCCCATGTAACATTGGCAGGGTCCACACTCGCGATCACAGTTGTCTACCAACTACGCATCACCATGGAGCAACGATACGATACATTCCAGGTTATGTACATTGGTACACTCCATTTTGCCAAGAATCATTTTGGTACTAGCAAACCATTCCTCGACTACTTCAGGAATCAAACCTTGAAATTCAACCCCACCCAGGCTACGTTGACGCTCCAAAAGTAACCCGGTGTTCGCAGCTGTAGGCGCCGGTGCAAGTACATGCACTCTAGCCATGGCTGCCTGAAAAGCCATGATCATCGCTTGCACCAACGGTGCCATATCACTAAAGATAGGTACATGTGATGCATGAGGCACGCCTCCCTCTACTCTAGCACCAGCAGGAGGAATTGGTGGAGGAGGAGGCAACTGTTCATCATGCATATCCATAACGTTACCCGTGTGAGATCTAGTCTCTCGTCTCGGTCAGATACTTGATAATATGAGTCTAAACATGATAATGCAACAAAACAAAACAATTAGGCCAGCTCACAGCAACAATCCAAGTCACTCTCGTTTAAAAACAAAATCATTTAACTCAAGTAGTAATAAGGCAATGTGTCCCAAAGTTTAACTCCCCAAACATACACATATCGGATACAATTTCACAAATTCAATCACCTTGCATATCAAGCAACATATTCAATCATTCAAAAAACCATAACCCACCTCCCAACAATCATAACCTGGCTTTGATACTACCAAATATAACCCCCTTGACCCTGTCTAGTCGCAAGACCAAACTGAGCGAGTTATATTAGGGTTTACCGAAATAAACCCCAAAGAAATTACACTCAAGCTGATCCATTTTTTCGTTTATCTTTTCTAGATGCATTTTTAGGTCCTACAGTGAACATACAAGTCGTGGTTAAAATCTTAACTCAATCGGTTGTCATTTCAACATCTAATTGCTCGAAAATGCATTCTAGGGACTAAAATGTAATTTCTAATTTTTAAAAGGGCTTTAACAAAATTAAGGTTACCAATCCTCAATTAGTCATATTATATGCCTTCATGTTGAAACACAACCCAAATTAATCATTCATACTCATTTAATTACATAAACAAGATACAGGGACCAAAATGCAAACATTCCAAACTTCAAGCAGCATTTCCAACTGAAATAACATCCATTGTTTCGGTACAGGTACCCACCGTATCGAAATGGTACTATAAACCATCGCATACCAATATGGTCCTCAAGTGTATCGGTACGGCCAGCATAATTTGTAAAGTCTAGATTCTAGTGGCTATGAACCATACTGGAACAGTAGTTCTCATATCGAAACACCCCCTATTCCATAACTATGCATACCAATACAGTTACTAGGCGTATCAGTACGGTAAGGCAAATTTGCACCTTTTGAGCCTATACAGGTCCTCGCGTACTGACACCCTGAGGTATTTTACCGGTAATGTGAGACCTGTAATGACCTCTAGGTCCAACATATGACACTTTGGCTCAATCTAACCCCTTAATCCAACATATAAACATCATATACATTCAATCATCTAACATAGCAACATAACAAGAGGTCACACTAAGCATGGCATCATCAACATTCACCTAAGAGCATGATCTCTACACAAGCATGCTTAATGTTTTCCCAAACCCCTCAAACACAAGTAATAAGCATCATACAAGTCCCAAACAATAATCCAAACTATTACATCAGGGAGTATCTCAAAGCACAACTCCCAAAACGAAACTTGGTCACATTACCTTCTTATTACTACTTAGAATGCATTAAAACCATTATTTGGAATGTATCAAATCCTTGGATCCTTCTTGCTCACGTGCAGCCCCAAAAAACTATTTCTCTGCATTGATGAGGTAAAGAGAGCGTAAGCATTAAGCTTAGTGAGGGAAACCGCAAAACACTCATCAATGCATTTAAAACCATTTAGTTCAAAACACATGTAAATATCTCATGCTTCTCATGTCATCTCAAAATATGCACATTTAAATCATTTTCAATTCATGTATCAATGATTCAATCTCTACCTCAATTTAAGCTTTACACCACAACTCCTTTATAACAAGTTTAAAGAGTAACACAAGTATAAATCACATTATACAACATAATCCATTCCTCATGATACATTATCTCATATATTGGCTTTCAAGTGACTCAAAACCAGCAACCTTACTTTCATAAAACATATCAGATACACGGATTCTTAAGTGGTTCACACAACCACTTCACATACATACCTCAAACAGAGTAACGGCACACTTGCCCACCTCAACAGTTCACACCGGAGTAACAGAACATTTGCCCACCTCTACGGTTTGGATGTATAAATCTACCAGTAGGAGAAAAACAGAACATTTACCCACCTCAACTGATGCGATTCTCATGGTGGAGATTACGGACACTTTAACACCCTTCGACACATATGAGGAAACTTTTTATAGTGCACTTTCAATCCTATGACTGGTCAACTATATCCGATAACATTTTAAACACAGCCACTTGTCAATATATTCAATAACCAACATTACCTCACTGTTTTACACATACATCAAATCAATCCAACACAAATACATTAAACCATGTATTTTTATAATCTCAAAATACTTGCATAAACCACATGCTATTCTCAAAAGTCATAAACAATGATTATTTGCATCATCCTTCACTTTCAAAACATGCATAATATAGCGAGTAATAAAAATCATAAACATGTGCATGAGATTTCAGTTTACAAAAGTTGAAATTGAGAGAAAGCTCAGCCGATACTTACTTTCGAGCTTAGATAAGTGTATTGTTGCGCGTAATAAGTGCTACGCAAATGTGCAAGTATACACGTCACAAGTTATAGTATAAAAGATATCGTCTCCACAGGGATTGGTGCTACTTCAAGAATCTAGTCTCTTGCACTGTAAAAAGTAAAAACAAAAATAAAGGATTATGGGAGTTTAACTAATAACTAAACTAGAAAGCAACAAAGTAAAAGAAAATATGAGATCAAATGAGAGAGAGATAGGCCAGGTTATCGTGAGTTGAGGTGTGATAGCCGATTGGATCGTTTTGGTAAAAGAGTGCACGGGCAACTCAGTTGCCGTGGCAACTTGCACAACGGGGTTACCTTGGCAACTAATCGATGGTTGCCTGGGCAACTACTTGGGCGTCTGGGCAGCAACCTTCAAGGTTCGGCAGAGCGTTCTTCAATGGTTTCTTCTTATCCCTAAGTTGAAACTCTAGCTACTTGTGCATGCCTTGATAATACATCCCTGCGTGAATCAAGGGTGAACAACAACCAATCTTGCGCTCCTCTTAGCCGTTGAAATCCTTAACTTATTCCTAAGCCAGATTAATCTTCACCATCAATAGATTGAATAAAGATCATATTCATTTGTTTCTTGAATCTAACTCTCCCGATATTAGATAAATAGATGAAATCACGAGATCCTCTCCCAATTCACTCGCAAACAAGAATAAGAACCAAGAATGAATAAACCTTGAAATAGAAAAGTGCAAACTCTTATTACCTAAACAAAAACCAATAGTTTCTCACAACCACAAAACACAATAACCATAGCCAAGTAGATTTAGTTCATGGCTAGGTTCCAAAGAAACACAAGATAATTAATCCCTAGCATGAACCCAATCGAACAAGAAAGAAAAAGATGAAGAAGGAGGCTTGTCAAAATCCTCCTTGCCCTAGGTGCTTGTCGAAAATTCTCTCCTCTTGCCCTCCTTGGACTTGTCGAAATTTCCCTATTGCTCTCTATCCGAGTTGTCGAAATCTCCATCCTATTTATAGGGCTAGGGAAAAGTCCTTCTTTGAGGAGGAGTTTAAGTTGGAATTAAATTATCTTTAAAGAATATAATTCTTTATTATAATTGTATTCCAACTATAACTTCTCCTATCTTCTTGGAATTTAATTCTTCTTTAATCTCTGCATGGCAATCAAATTCCTTTGGGTTTGGGCTTTGCTCCACGTCATCTTGGGCTTGTTTAGTCATCAATTTCGACTACCATATCATCTTTGCTCTTGTCGACAATTTCCATGGCAACTGGCTCGGCGTCTCCTTCATGCATTACCATGGCAACTAGCTCGGTATCTCCTTCATGCATTGCCCTGGCAACTAGCTCGGCATTGCTTTGGCAAGTGATCCTGCACATACACACACAAAGCACACCAAAGCAGCATCTTTTCCACAAAAACTACCAAGTTATGTAATCAAGCTCAACGATGGAAGGAAACATGGATTAATTCATGAATAGCTAATTATGCAACTAATATGAGCCTAAGTCTAACAATAATATGAGTAAAAAGGGTAAGAAAAAAAGTACTTTTGAACACTTATCACACCCCCAAACTCGAACTATTGCTTGTCCTCAAGCAATGCAAACTCATAATTACCTGCCAAGACTTCAATTTTCACAAACTTAGCATTGAAATTG
The DNA here is from genome assembly GCA_019671005.1 of Hibiscus mutabilis. NCBI lineage: Eukaryota > Viridiplantae > Streptophyta > Magnoliopsida > Malvales > Malvaceae > Hibiscus > Hibiscus mutabilis. Next base: position 10,130,617 of record CM033753.1, on the reverse strand, counting down.
GTTTCAATTCTCTGAACTGGGGCACAGTATGATTGGCTTTTTATTTTTGAAAACTTAGAAGTTACTCGGAATCAAACTATAATGCTTGTGAGTGTGTGCGGAGTTGTGTGCAAGTTGATTTTTCGGATTCTATGCAAACAAGAGGTTTTCAAATTACTTCATTGGGTTCTTTTTAACATGTTTTAACTAGAGTCAGTTTTGGGCACCTCTAGTGTTTTGTTTTTAGTTTTCTTAAGTTAATTTATTCGACTAGAGCCAGTTTCGGGCACCTCTAGTTATAATTTTTTTAACACATCCTAGAGCCAGTTTCGGGCACCTCTAGTGATCAATTTTTTTAGCACATGCTAGAGCCAATTTCGGGCACCTCTAGCATTCATCCAATTTTTATTCTAATCCCCCAATTTGTTAATTATCAACCTAAGTTCACTAGAATTCCTTAAATCAATCAAACCACAACAGTGTTTCATCAAATTTAGCATCATAGTAAAATTCTAAGTTTTCCATGGTTATCCTAGAATAAAAATTCTATCAATTAAGTGCATTGGCAAAGTCATCATCGGATATTCATCAAATCTAAGCAATTTTTGTTCCAATTAAAGGCATGGCAAGCAATTTATGTATCCTAAATGTAATACTTAAGATGAATGTAACTAAACATGGTAACTACTAATAACAATCCCCCCCAAACTCGAGTGAGGCATTGTCCTCAATGCATGCATAAAAATAACGAAAAAGAAAAATGCATACGAGGACTTACTCCGAGAGTTCATCATCGTAGATGATTAGTTTCCTTTTGGTCGGTGTCTTTATTCTCTTGCTTGAACGCGATGGTTGTTTTCTTTTTGCCGGGATGACTTTAGCTTTGGTTGCCGTGGCATCTTCAGGGTTGGTTGTCGTGGCATCAGCTTGTGCTGGAATGACGTAGGTTGTCGCGGCATTTCCTTAGCATAGTAGTTGTGAGTCTTGTTGTGAAAAAGAAAACAAAGAAAACCTAAAAACTAAAGATAATGAAGAAAAATAAAATATCTCCTAAAAATAAAAATGAAAATAAAAAGAAAAAGAAAAAGAAAATATTGAAAGGAGAGCATGCTCATGCATCTCCTAAGTTGACCACTTCTTTGTTACGTTCCACATGGGCACCATTGTAGTGCTTCAATCTTTGTCCACTAACTTTGAATTCATGGTTGTCAGAGATGGACTTGATTATCACAGCACCATGGGAGAATGGTTTGACGACTTCGAATGGTCCCGACCATCTTGATTTTAGCTTTCCCGGGAAAAGTTTTAGCCGAGAATTGAATAGGAGAACTAGTTGCCCTGGCGTGAATTACCGTGGCAATAGTTTCTTGTCGTGCCATCGCTTTGTTTTCTCCTTGTAGATTCGTGCATTGTTATAGGCGAGTGCACGGAATTCTTCTATCTCATTGAGATCCATCAAACGCTTTTGTCCGGTACTTTCCCAATCCATATTCACAGTCTTGATTGCCCAGTACGCCTTGTGCTCGATTTCCATCGGTAGATGACATGTTTTACCATAGACAAGTCGGAAGGGGGACATACCTAAGGGTGTTTTTAATGCAGTGCGATATGCCCAAAGTGCGTCATCTAGTCTTAATGACCAATTCTTCCTAGAGGGATTTACAACTTTCTCGAGTATTCCCTTCAACTCCCGGTTGGAAATTTCTGCTTGACCGTTGGTTTGTGGGTGATATGTCGTGGCAATCTTGTGTGATATGCTGAAGCGTTGCAACATCTTGGCAATTAGTCTGTTGTCAAAATGCTTGCCTTCGTCACTAATAATTGCTCTTGGCATCCCAAACCGTGTAAATATGTTTTTCTGCAGGAATCGTTGCACGATCTTGGAATCGTTGTTGGGAACTGCAGCTGCCTCCACCCATTTAGACACATAGTCGACGGCAAGTAGAATGTAGAGGTTGCCGAATAAAGATGGGAAAGGTCCCATAAAATCGATCCCCCACACATCAAACAATTCCACCTTGATGATGTTCTGGAGTGGCATCTCATGTCGTCTAGAGATATTGCCCGTCCTTTGGCAACGATCACATTGCTTGTAAAAGTCTTGGGCATCTTTGTACAATGTTGGCCAATACAAACCGGATTGCAGAACTTTGGTCATGGTACGAGTTCCTCCAAAATGTCCTCCATAAGGTGAAGAATGGCATTGCCGAAGTACATTCTGTTGCTCTTCTTCAGGGACACATCGGCGTATAACCTGATCTGCACATTATTTAAACAAAAGAGGCTCGTCCCAAAAGTAATGCTTAGCATCATGGCGGAACCGTTTCTTCCCTTGGTGAGTAATGCCATAAGGAAAAATACCACAAACAAGGAAATTAACTAAATCCGCGTACCAGGGTATTGCCGAGGCATGTGCTGCCGTGGCGACTGCTCCTAGAATTGCCGAGGCGTGCGCGTCAAGGGCTGCTGCAGCATCGAGGGTTGCCGAGGCATGCGCGTCCATTGTTGTCGAGGCGTCAAGGGTTGTCGAGGCATGTGCGTCCATGGTTGCTGAGGCATCGAGGGTTGCCGAGGCATACGCGTCCATGGTTGCCGAGATAACTAAAATTTGTTCATCCGGGAATGCATCGCATATCTCTAGATCCGCGTCCTCCTCCCTATTGCATTCCAAACGTGATAAGTGGTCGGCCACTTGATTCTCTGTTCCTTTCATGTCCTTAATTTCAATATCAAATTCTTGTAAAAGTAATATCCAACAAATCAAACGAGGTTTAGCATCCTTTTTAGAAAATAAGTATTTGATTGCCGAATGGTCCGTATGAACAATTACCTTTGTACCAATCAAATAGGATCGGAACTTGTCAAGTGTGAAAACTACAGCTAGTAACTCTTTCTCCGTTGTTGTGTAATTCACTTGAGCACTATTAAGAGTTTTACTAGCGTAGTATATCACATGGAATGTCTTAACTGTGCGTTGGCCTAGGACTGCTCCTCCCGCGAAATCAATTGCATCACACATGAGCTCAAACGGTAGCGTCCAATCTGGTGGAACGACAATGGGTGCCGAGGCAAGCTTTTTCTTTAGGGTTTCAAATGCTTGGGTGCAAGAATCATCAAAATCGAAGACTTTATCCTGTTCAAGCAGATTACACAAGGGTTTAGTAATTTTAGAAAAATTATGAATGAACCTCCTGTAAAAACCTGCATGTCCAAGAAAGCTTCGAATTCCTTTAACCGAACTTGGTGGGGGTAATCTCTCGATCACGTCCACCTTGGCTTTGTCTACTTCAATTCCCTTGGATGAAATCTTGTGGCCGAGCATTATTCCTTTATCTACCAGAAAATGGCATTTTTCCCAATTGAGGACTAAATCCGTTTCTTCACATCTTGCCAACACCCTCTCTAAATTGTCGAGACAGCTTTCGAAGTCATTACCAAAAACAGAAAAATCATCCATGAAGATCTCAAGGAAGTCTTCGACCATGTCTGAAAAGAGCGCCATCATGCATCTTTGGAAGGTTGTTGGGGCGTTACATAATCCGAACGGCATCCTTCGAAAGGAATAAGTACCGTATGGGCATGTGAAGGTTGTCTTTTCTTGATCTTCTGGTGCTATGGCAATTTGATTGTAACCTGAATAACCATCAAGAAAATAATAAAAGGGTTTACCTACAAGACGGTCAAGCATTTGATCAATAAAGGGTAATGGGAAGTGATCTTTCCTGGTGGCTTTGTTTAGCTTTCGATAATCCATACAAACCCTCCAATCGGTCACAGTCCTGGTTGGAATGAGTTCATTATTTTCATTACTTACCACCGTTATACCTCCCTTTTTTGGTACACATTGTACCGGACTTATCCACGTACTATTAGAGATAGGGTATATAATGACGGCGTCAAGCCACTTGATGATTTCTTTCATTACAACCCCTTTCATGGCATGATTCAGTCTCCTCTGGGCCTCAATTGAAGGTTTGTGATCATCTTCCAACAAAATCTTGTGCATGCACATTGTCGGGCTAATTCCCTTCAAGTCGGCAATTGTCCACCCTATTGCCTTTTTGTGTAGCTTCAACATCTTGATCAGCTTCTTTTCCTGCTCAGGCTGTAACTTAGAAGAAATAATTACAGGCAATGTATTATCGGTTCCTAAATATGCATATTTTAGTTGCTCTGGCAATTGTTTCAACTCAAGAATCGGTGGATGTTCAATAGAGGGTTTTTCGAGCTTACCTTCCTTACCTGAGTAATCCAGTGGTTCAAAGTATGTACCTGGTCGATTGACTAGCCAATTTGCCTCTTCTTGTTGTTCCTCATCAACCGGTTCTTCATACTCCTCAGGTTCCTCTTGATCGGCAATGTAGTTGCCGAGGCAACTAAATTCCTCGTCGAAGTTAAACTCTACCGTGGCATGAAGTAGTTGGCATTCTTCTGGATCATCGGCATGCCTTAGTGTTTGGAACACATTTAGTTTAACTTGCTGGTCATTCACCCTCATTGTGAGTTCCCCCTTTTCAACATCGATCAAGGTTCTCCCTGTTGCTAGGAGTGGTCTCCCGAGAATGATGGGTGCATGCTCATCTGCTTCACAATCCAAAACAATAAAGTCAGCGGGAAAAATAAATTTATCAACTTTTACCAGTATGTCCTCAATTTTTCCCTCTGGATGCACATAGGATCTGTCGGCTAGCTGTAGCATAACTGTTGTAGGTCTTGCCTTCCCAATTCCTAGTTTCTGGAAAATCGATTTAGGCATCAAGTTTATGCTAGCCCCAAGGTCGCATAATGCTTTCCCGACATAGTGGTTTCCAATGGAATAGGGTATTGTGAAACTTCCGGGATCCTTCAACTTGGGTGGCATACGATTGTGCAACATTGCCATGCATCCCTCTGTTGCGGCAACTGTTTCAAACTCTCCTAGCCTTGTTCTCCTGGACACAATGCCTTTAAGAAACTTGGCATAGTTTGGCATTTGTTCAATTGCTTCCACCAGTGGCAAGTTGATGTGTACTTGCTTTAGGATATCAAGAAACTTCTTGAATTGGTATTCTTGCTTTTGTCGCTTCAACCTTTGTGGGAATGATGGTGGAAGTCGGATATCTTCGATCTTTTCATTGGTTTGAAACCTGATTGACAGCATTGCTGGGACATCTGGAGTTGCCGGGGCATTATCAACTGGGGTTGCCGAGGCATGCTTATCACAAGTTGCCAAGGCGTCTTTATCATCGGTTACTGAGGCATGCTTATTGTCGGTTGCCGCGGCAATTCCTAGTTCAGAATCTGAGGCTTTGCCGCTAGGTTCGTCATGATCTTTTTGTGGAGTTTTGTTTGACGAGCGGGTTTGAACCTCTCTAAGTTGTTGGCCACTTCTGGTGGTGATTGCCTTACATTGCTCATGGCCAGTTCCTCTTACGACTTCAGTATCGCTAGGTAAACCTCCTTGTGGTCTAGTATTCAGATTTTGAGCAAACTGTCCGACTTGATTTTCCAATGATTTGATTGCCGCCTCTTGGTTTTGCAATCTCATCTCGGCCCTGTTAATAAAAGCATCAGTTCTTTTTATGAAATTACTATTCTCAGCCATATAAGATTCAGTTTTCATCATAAAAGCATTTAGAGAATTTTCCAAAGAACTAGATGTCGTCGGTTGTTGCTGCGGTAACTGTTGCCGTGGCATATTCTGCTGGAATCCCGATGCTTGTGCATTTTGATTGTTCTGGTTTAGAGCATTGTTGGGATTACTCCATGAAAAAATCAGGTGCTTCTTCCAAGCTGGATTGTATGTATTGGACATCACGTTATTGCTCCGATTGTAATTCCCCACATAGAAGCTGGATTCCAGATTCTGCATACATTCAGAAGAATTATGGTTATCACCACATAACTCACAAAAAGAATCCATTACCTTGACTTCATGTGTGTGGTTTGGTTTTTGCATGTTCTGGACCATCTTGGTTAAAGTGGCCAATTGTGCCGAAATTGAATCTGATGATCCTAGTTCATGTATTGTGGCTTGGCGTCTAACTCCTCCTCTTCTAGTAGATGGGAATTGATAATCATTCTTGGCCAGCCTGTTTAAAATTTGCATTGCTTCTTCCGGTGACTTATCTAGGAGTATGCCGTTTGCCGAGGCATCTAGCATCATCCTTGTTGGTGTATTCACGGTGTTGTAAAACATTGTTACTTGAGTCCTCACCGGGAATCCGTGTAGGGGGCATTTGTGTAGAAGTTCTCTATATCGCTCCCAAGCCTCATACATGGATTCATCATCTGCCTGCCGAAAAGAAGTAATGCCGTTACGTAGCTTATCAGTCAAATTTGTAGGATTAAATCTAGCAAGGAAATCACGACAAAGATCAGTCCAAGATGCTATTGATCCGGCAGGAATGCTATTCAACCATGCTTTCGCCCTATCCCTCAGTGAATAGGGGAATAATCTTAATCGTAAGACATCAGGGGTGACTCCGTGTATCTTGAACGAGTTGCAAACCTCGAGGAAAGATTTTAGATGTTGTCGTGCATCTTCAGTTGCTGAGCCGCCAAATTGACCAATTGTGTTGATCATATTAAACATTACCGATTTCAACTCAAAGTGGTCGGCTTCAATTTCAGGTGCGACAACTCCTGGGTTAAGTCCATCAAGATCTTCTTAAAGATAGTCTCGAATAGTTCTGTTTCGTGCAAGAATCACTCCTCCTCCTGCTCGAACATCTTGATTCATATTGCCGTCTTGATTTGCCATTGCTTCTATTATCCTTCGTCTAAGTCTTTGTAAGGTTCGTTCGATTTCTGGATCAAAAGGATATTCTGGTGAAGTCGGTCTCGCCCTGGTCATATACCAATGCAAAACCAAAGTTTGTTAGCCCTTTGAATTTTAAACAAGAAAAGTAAAAAAGAGAGTGCAAGAAAATAAAAACAAAGTCGCTATTGCCAATCCCCGGCAACGCCGCCAAAAACTTGTTGCGCGTAATAAGTGCTACGCAAATGTGCAAGTATACACGTCGCAAGTTATAGTATAAAAGATATCGTCTCCACAGGGATTGGTGCTACTTCAAGAATCTAGTCTCTTACACTGTAAAAAGTAAAAACACAAATAAAGGATTATGGGAGTTTAACTAATAACTAAACTAGAAAGCAACAAAGTAAAAGAAAATATGAGATCAAATGAGAGAGAGATAGGCCAGGTTATTGTGAGTTGAGGTGTGATAGCCGATTGGATCGTTTTGGTAAAAGAGTGCACGGGCAACTCAGTTGCCGTGGCAACTTGCACAACGGGGTTGCCTTGGCAACTAATCGATGGTTGCTTGGGCAACTAGTTGGGCAACTACTTGGGCGTCTGTGCAGCAACCTTCAAGGTTCGACAGAGCGTTCTTCAATGGTTTCTTCTTATCCCTAAGTCGAAACTCTAGCTACTTGTGCATGCCTTGATAATACATCCTTGCGTGAATCAAGGGTGAACAACAACCAATCTTGCGCTCCTCTTAGCCGTTGAAATCCTTAACTTATTCCTAAGCCAGATTAATCTTCACCATCAATAGATTGAATAAAGATTATATTCATTCGTTTCTTGAATCTAACTCTCCCAATATTAGATAAATAGATGAAATCATGAGATCCTCTCCCAATTCACTCGCAAACAAGAATAAGAACCAAGAATGAATAACCTTGAAATAGAAAAGTGCAAACTCTTATTACCTAAACAAAAACCAATAGTTTCTCACAACCACAAAACACAATAACCATAGCCAAGTAGATTTAGTTCATGGCTAGGTTCCAAAGAAACACAAGATAATTAATCCCTAGCATGAACCCAATCGAACAAGAAAGAAAAAGATGAAGAAGGAGGCTTGTCGAAATCCTCCTTGCCCTAGGTGCTTGTCGAAAATTCTCTCATCTTGCCCTCCTTGGACTTGTCGAAATTTCCCTATTGCTCTCTATCCAAGTTGTCGAAATCTCCATCCTATTTATAGGGCTAGGGCAAAGTCCTTCTTTGAGGAGGAGTTTAAGTTGGAATTAAATTATCTTTAAAGAATATAATTCTTTATTATAATTGTATTCCTACTAGAACTTCTCCTATCTTCTTGGAATTTAATTCTTCTTTAATCTCTGCATGGCAATCAAATTCCTTTGGGTTTGGGTTTTGCTCCACGTCATCTTGGGCTTGTTTAGTCATCAATTTCGACTACCATATCACCTTTGCTCTTGTCGAAAATTGCCATGGCAACTGGCTCGGCGTCTCCTTCATGCATTGCCCTGGCAACTAGCTCGGCATCTCCTTCATGCATTGCCCTGGCAACTAGCTCGGCATTGCTTTGGCAAGTGATCCTGCACATACACACACAAAGCACACCAAAGCAGCATCTTTTCCACAAAAACTACCAAGTTATGTAATCAAGCTCAACGATGGAAGGAAACATGGATTAATGCATGAATAGCTAATTATGCAACTAATATGAGCCTAAGTCTAACAATAATATGAGTAAAAAGGGTAAGAAAAATAGTACTTTTGAACACTTATCATGTATCAAACTTTATCCAAACTCCCACAACTCCTTTTCAAACCTTTTAAAAGTAGTAAAACACTTTTCAACTCACCAACAAACCAACTCTTGCTTGCTGATATGCGATTCAATCCTCCGCAACTCCCATGCCTTCTTCAATTGCCAAAGGATTCAGCTCCCCTGCTTTACCAAGCCAAAATATAGGATTAAGAACACATCTTTGTATTGAAACCCTCCAACAACCAACAAACTCGACAACACCTCTCAAGAATCCATCAAACACCTTCTTAAAACCAACAAGAACACCACCAAACCTTACTCAACCAAAGCCCAACCAACATCTAACGATTCTAACACATTGCTAACATCAATTAACATCTAACAACAACCTAAACTCGTCCTTATATCTCTAGCAACACAATAGCAACCAGATCACACCAAAACCATACCAAAACCAACTATAAACAACCTAAAAACTAGCAATCCATATAGTTTCAAGTCTCCATTGATTAATCAATCCTTTCAATATTAAAACACATCCAAATTAAGATATAAATCACTTACATCCATTATCAAAACAGATCTAATTTAGTTTCCATAAATTTTCCAAGAAAACTCAATTTAATTAACAAATCAATGATTAAATCACAAATCCACAATATAAATCAACAACAAAGGATCAAGAACTTGGGAATTTCATTAAAGAACATTTAATTAGAGGAGAGAAATGAAAATCACCTCTAATTGTTGATTTCTCCTTAATTGTCCAAGCTTTGATGAATCCAAAGAGATTTTGCAAAGGTAATTGAAGAAATCAAATAGAAATCAAAAAGGAAATCAATGAAGATTGATTCCTGGAGGTTTAGAAGTAGAAATCTCAGTTTGGTTGCTGAGAAAGTTGAGAGAAAAGATTTTGAGAAAAGTAGTTACGTGAGAAAGTGTTTTTAGGGAATAAAGATCTTTTTAATTAAATCCCCATTTATCCATTTATTAAACCATTTAAAAATACTTTAAAATAGCCAAAATTAAGAGAGAAATCTGTTGAAAAAGAATAGTCAAATAGCTCCTTAAAGATTCTAAGTTTTGATCCTTTTTCGATTTAGTCACCAAAAAATAGTTTTGAAAACTTTAAATTTAGTCACTAGACTAAAATGTCATAAAATCATATTTAATTTCATCAAATTGAACTTACCAACTTACTTAAAATATTATTTTAGTAATTTAGACCATTTTTCCATATGTTATTTTGTAACGACTCGGATTTCTCGAGTCAACAACCGGCATTGACCTGGGTCTTGGACCAATACGTCGGGTCGATTGTTCGGATTATGTTAGGCCTTATTGTTGGGCTTCATGGCCTTTCATGTGTTGTTGGGCTTGTTTAGGGGTATTGGGCTTGGCTTAAGATGAGTTTTGAGGAAGGGTATTATGGTAAAATCATAAATGAGAAGATAAAGGCTGATTGTCTTGTTATTTTTTGCAGAGCGAAAAGAGGGGTGAGGTCACCCATTGTCCCCAACTATCCTTATCTTTCTCTCTTCCTAACACCCTTCCAATTCAATATTAAAGGAGAAATCTTGTTGTTTTAGAGTAGCAATCTCAGATTGTGGCTTGAGGAGAAGTTGCTTAGCACCTAAAGATCTATCTTTCAAGAGGAATATCTTCAGCATTGGTGGAAGTTGGGTTTGAAGCTTGGAGCAAGGAAAAAGAGGTGAAAGAAGCTTGGTTTCTACCTTATTTCGTGAATCTTTGCTTGAGGTCGGTACATCTCTGACTCCTACATTTCATGGGCATCATAAGATGATTGCTTTGCTTGGTTTTATGTTGATGAGTAACAAAGTTAGGGTTCTTGAGCTTTAAAACCCCTATAATGGTAAATCACGTTTTCGGTGTTGATAATAGGTAAAATTGGTAGAAAATCACCCATAATACTCTCAATAACTTGTAGGATCGATTTGGGACTTAATCATGTAGGTTAAGGGTTGGATTGGTGAAATCTCGAGCTCTAGACTTTGAAATATGGGCTCGCATACCGATACAGGGTGGTAGCATATCGGTACGCCTTTGTTATAAGGGAGACAATTTGTGAGGGGCGTACCGGTATGTCTTCCCGTGTATTGGTACCCCTCGCCTAATGTGAATTCCAATAACGCTTTGGCATACCAATACGTTAGGGGCATATCAGTACGCACTGTTACATTTCTTGGGAGAGGCTTAGCGTACCGGTATGTGCATGTGGAAGTATCGTTATGGGGGTGGATTGATACGGGGTGATCCTAGTACCGATAAAGGGCATCGATACCACATGGAGTGTATCGGTATAGCTTAGGATCTAATTCTTTCGAGCCTAATTAATGTATCGGTACTCATGGGGGAGTATTGATACCCAGAGGGCAGTATCGATACTCACCTTGAAGTATCGATACTCGCTGGGCAATCTGCCCAAGAAAGTTAAGTTTGCGTTCAGGGGTTCTATAATTCGAGATAAAGGGCCCTAGGGGTCTGTTAGAGTGTAAAATGAATACTAAATCTAGATATGTAGAGTTAAACCCCGTGTGTGAAATAAATGGCTAATGGCGTGGTAATTAGTGAGTGGATCGCTTGTTTAATCACCCATAGAGATCTGTGGTGGATTGATTAATGCTACGTGGAAGATCGAGGTCCTTGCTGTGTGCTGAAGAGACGCCCATATAGGCTGGTTGCCGCAAGTAATAAGATAACCTAACAAGGAAAATGTAAATGAATCCTAAATACATATATTAATTAGTGTAACAAATGATTTATGCCTTGGGGCATCGGTAATGGTTGGTTGGATGCCTTTTATCTCTCGGTGAGATATATTGATGCCCAGGGGAGCATGTGTTATCGTATGTGCCTTGGTTAGGAATCCGGATGTCCTAGAGTTAGTGCAAGGGCACTTAAATAAGGGGATGGGTACTTCGGGCTATGTTATCGAGTACATTCGACGTATCCACGGGCTATGTGATCTGGATGCAGTCCGAAACCTATCCTATGGCTATGTGATCAGGATATGGAAATACAACTCGGGGGCTGTGTGAGCTTGAGTAACTCGAAGGGCTATGTGATCTCGAGTAACCTGATTGCTATGTAACCTTAGGAAAAGACTGCTTGTGGCTATTGTGATCCAAGTATGTCTAGGACGTAGCTGTGGCTATAGTGATCCGGATATGATCCTAACTAGTTGGCTATGTGATCACGAATAACCCGACGGCTGTGTGAGCACGGAAAAAATAGTAGGGCTTCGTTGGCCATTAGGGAATGTATGTTATTTATGTTGTTGTATGGATAATAGATGTTGGCTATGTTAACCTTGGGCTATGTGATCAGGGTAGGGTTGTTACTCGACGGGCTATGTGAGCTCGAGTAACTCGATGGGCTATGTGATCTTGAGAGTGTGGGCTAGATAACCCTTGGGCTATGTTATTAGGGTATGGGGAGTGACTCGATGGTCGGTGGGACCTCACATATGGTAAGCCTGGGATAGCTTAGTGGTCTTCTTACAAATAGTGGTATCTTGAGACAATTGTAAGCTCTAGCTATGATAGGCTAGAAGATGATCCTTAGATGTTGAGAAGCCTTTTTGTGCACTCTTAATTATATTATCATGCATGCTTGTTTTATGATATTCATGAATTGCGGTAGAGTAGAAATGTGCCACTGAGCTTTGTTAGCTCAGCGTGCGAAATTGTGGTTTTTCCGTACGTAGGTTGACAGGTTGATTTTGGAGGAACACATTGATGAGGATTTCGCAGCACCGGGCTAGTTTCAGAGTACAGTACTTGATATTTATTTTGGACTGAATGTATTCATAGGACTTTACCACAGTCGAGTTTGTATCTTATTTTTATTTACTGTTATTTGGTCAAACGGTGTATTTTATTTGGAACTTATATTTTGTAAACCCTTTTAATCTCTTTATCTACGTGGATTTCATGGAAATGGATCGTTTTGAGAATTGCCAACTTGTGGTTTTAAATAAGAAATTTTGATAGGTCAGTTTTAGGTGACCCGAATGTGACACTTCGGATCCGGGACGAGATCGGGGTGTTACATACTTTCCCCAAAATTACTTTTATAAAATTATTTTCTTGAAACTATTTGAATTGCCTAAATCGGTTCTCTCGAACCTTCGATCCAACTCGATTCACATTTTGGCCCATTTTCAGGGCGTTACACTCGAGGCATTCTCCAGTCATGACTGATTCCTTAAAGCCAACAGCAGGATGGCTGATTAAGTGATCATATAACACTCCCTTTAGAGTGTCCAAAAACATAGGAATAATTTCTCTTTCCTGAATCGGGGGTTGAACCTGAGCTACCAAGTCTCACCATCGTTGAGCATATTGGCGAAAACTCTCATTAGGCTTCCATTCCAAACCTTACAGTAGGAATCTACTCGGAATCATCTCTGTTATATGATTTTATTGGTCCACAAAAGCTTTCGAAAGGTCTCTCCATGACTTAATGTTAGTTCGACGTAGTTGAGTGTACCAATGAATTACTGACCCTATCAAACTATCCTGAAAACAATAGATGAGTAACTTTTTATTCTTGAGGAAGGCCGTCATTTTTCGGAAATACATTGTGATATGTAATGAGGGGCAAGTAGTTCTATCGTACCTATCGAAGTCGGGCACTTTAAATTTTGGTGAGAGGACCAGATCTTCTACAAGGCTCAAATCACTGGGATCATTTCCTTGTGTGCACATTTTCCGCATGGCTTTTAACTTTTCTTCAAAGAGACGTAAACTTTCTTCACCTTTCTTTTCTGTCTTAGCTTTAATCTTCTCTATTTTATCCATCATGTTCAATTCAAGCACCTCATTCTTAAGGTTTAACCCTAAATCAACAGGTTGTAGATGCCCCAGCAATATCAATGTAGACTTTCCCTTCAGGGTTCATTGTTTCTGTACGGGCTATCTTCCCCTCTTGATCTTTGGCTGGGACACTAGAGGTCTCTTCCTTGTCGTCTCCTTTCAATAGAGCGATTATCTGGGCCATAATTGTAGCTTGTGATTGCACAATCTGATCAGTAATTCTTTGTTCAGCTCTATTCAAATGGGCCTCGAGATTTCTCTGTCCTTGCTCTAAATCAAACACTATGTCTTCCATTGTCTCGATTCGCAAACGAATATTGTACTAGTGTAGAATGATTGTAGTCTGAAATCAATCTTTTTGACTTGAAATTGACCCAGTTAATTTCATGATTTTATTAATTAATGCATGATATGTGTCATAAGAATGCGCAAGGTGATAACTAACATTAATAAATACGATAAGAAATGCAGATGCGTGTGTTGATTCTTGAATAGTCCTTAGAAAGACCCTCATTTACGAGAATATGTCTAATTACAAGAAGCTGACATAATGAATTACAAATAATGGTTGTCTTGAAGTCTGAGTGGCGATCACGTGGTTTTCTTCTTCTACAAACCGAAAATTCCACAGTAGTGACATATATATTCCTAGGGGCCTTTGAAAGGTTGCTTGCATGTGCGGGCAGAGTGTAGACAAAAATCTCTTCCTTGGTGGATTTGGGTGTAAATGAGTTGAATCTCAAACTGTGCACCCGAGCTACATCGCCTTCTTGCTCAATATGTATTTGTTTATTGAACTTTCTTTTTTCTTCATTCGTATTTGTTCGGCCCAACCCGATACTGTAGCATTATAGCCCTTGATATCACAAACTTCTCTCTTATTTTCGACTGTCCTCTAAATTGGATTGTTCTCGAATCAAGATTTATGTATGATATAAAATGCAAATTGGATGCAAAAAAGAAAAATAATAATGCAAAACAAAATAGAAAACAAGTCAGCAAAACAATTAAAATAAAGCATTCAACAATAAAATAAAGCAATCAATCTAGAATAAATAAAGGTATGTGCAACAAATATAAGCAAACAAAACCTAAAAGGGTTAATTCTAAACGGACAGCATGACGGCATGGCTCTTAAGGGTGAGCTCTATGATTTAGTATACAAGGTTCGGTTCTAAAGAAAATATTACTCGAATTGTCGCTCGGACATCGATATGATAGAATACGACCCTTATACCATACGAAGGTGAGGACCCCACGAAATATAAGGACCGGATCTCGGAAGTGAATTACAACACTATACGGAGGTGAACACCCCACGAAGCGAAGTAATCACCCGAACTTAAAGGTTCTAAAACTATTATGCAATAAAAACGATAAACAAACAAGCTTAGGAATTGAAAATTAAATCGAATTACGATACAAACTCTTTTAAGGTTCGACTCCTTTTTATTTTTGAAAAAATTTGACTCCCCAGCGGAGTCGTCATGCTGTAGTGACAATTTTTTCTAAGGCCGCTACGAAAATTAAGAAATCGTGTATGGGGGAGTGTTTCCCGCTTTTATTAAAAATTATTTAAAAAGGGGAATTTTAAGAAAACTCGTATTTTAAAAAAAATGGAGTCGCTACCTTCACTTGGATTAGGTAGACCGGACACCAAAAACAAAACCAGAGATTCTAAATTCGGGAGTCGGTTATGTACGGGGAAGGGTTAGCACCCCGCTACGCCCAAAATTAGTATCTATAGAGCTCGTATCGTAATTAAAAAATATGATTTAATAAAACACCTAATATGCATATTTACGAATTAAATTTGCCTCGATATCCACGGTACCAAAGGAGATGACACTGGGAGACCGGGATGACACTCCCACTAGTATACCGGGACAAAAGGCCTAAAACTATACGTGAGAAATTAAACACGATAAATTAAAACACATGGGCAATTAATTATACACGAACAAATATATACCAACATGAGCAGATAATGACATAATTTGAATAAAATACAACATAACTAAATGATATATATAATATAACATAGATAACATATGACATATTATATACACATATATTTAACATATGATTTAAATAATAAAAGAGGTTAAAGTTATACTATATAGATATAAAACAACCTTATGAATAAATATAATGAATAGTATAATAAAAACATATATATAAAGTAAATAAATAATATATTCATATATACGTAAGTGTATATACATAAAAAAAAGCATATATAATTTTTTCTTTTAAAAAATATAAACGTAATATGTATATAGAAAATAGATACTACTCAAATATACATAATGACCTAGTGCATATATATATCCTATTTAATATTGATATATGTAGTGTACAACTTAGTACATATACAGCATAATATATATAGATATATGCTACAATAAAGCACACACATAAATATATACATATATATACGTATACATCCATATAGAAAGATACGACAAGAAACAACGAAGTCAAAATTATTCAACACATATCGAATAACGTATATCTAACTAATGAATAGACGAACTAAAAAATATAATGAGCAAGGTGCGAATAATTAGAGCAATACGAACAAAAATGTCACATATATAGAAGGTGCACAAATAAAAAAAATAAGCATTAAAAGTAAATAAAGAAACTGAAATTGAATATCTATAATTATATAGGGACGGAAATATA
Organism: Hibiscus mutabilis; assembly: GCA_019671005.1. Lineage (NCBI taxonomy): Eukaryota > Viridiplantae > Streptophyta > Magnoliopsida > Malvales > Malvaceae > Hibiscus > Hibiscus mutabilis. The sequence goes on along the minus strand of CM033753.1, from coordinate 10,114,611 downwards.
ATTTAACCATTAAAGAAATATGTAATTTGGAAGAAAAAGGACTTGATTGAATAATTAAAAAATAGAGACCCAAACGATGATTAACCCCTTTTAAAAAAATTAATTGCCCGGGGACTTAATTGCAAACCTTAGAAAATCATGGATGACCGGGGGGAGAATTTCTCCACGTGAAAGGGTACCACTGCAAATGAAATTTTCGGAAACCTTTATTGTGCAAATAAATGAGAGCGGAGGGACTAAAATAGGCATTATACCATTTAAAAAAATAAAATCTATAAATAAGCTTCATCCGGTTCATTCAATCCTTTTTCCCAATTTTTTAGCCCTTAAAAAATAGTAACCCTCTTTTTCTCTGCCTTTTAAACCAGACCTCCCCAAACTTTCATCCCATTTCCAGAAATCGGTCAATTCTCGCCATGCCGTCTAACGCCAAACCCCATCGGTCGTTGTCCATCGGCGCCAATGACCCCAAAAAAAAGAAAAGATACCTCTTTTAGATTTAAACCCAACCCAATATTTTATAAAAACCAAACCCTTTCTTTTTTTATAAACTGAAACCATTTTTTTACAAATCCCCCTTTTATAAATACCATCGTCTGATTCACCATGCACAGCTCGAAAGAAGATCGTGAGGCTTATCACCGGACGGCAACCACGGTGAGGGTAAAACTCTTAACCCTTTTTTATTTTTTTGTATTTGTTGTTTTTTTCTTTTTTGTAATCGAAGTATGCATGCAAAGAAAAGGATAGATACCTTATTTTTGGAAAATCCCCTTCTTATTAACTATGGAATCTGAGACTTTATTACAATGGATTGATCATATATATTGAGATTCATTTGTTTAGAATCTTAAGCAACAATAAATTGCTTCACTGTGGCTGATTCAGATTGGATGTTTTCCCTCTTTTTTTAATATTTGATCTGTATACTAGTTGGAATGGGCCGGTGAGGAGGTCGACGTGATTTTCGGTGACAGCGGGATACAAAGAGTCTCTCGGTCAGACGAGATCTGGACCATTGATGTAGATCTAGATCAATGGTCTAGATTTTCCTAAAGATGGACGACCGAGATGCACTATTGGAGTGTGACATGGCGGCCCTAGATCAAGCCACGTGGCGTGTGGTAACCAAGGGGTCAGCGCGTGAGCTGGAAGCGCGCGTAGGGATACACACAGCCCGAGCGTGCATTATACGCGGCATGTAACACCCTTTTTTTCCTATCCATACGCCGAATACGAATCAGGAATGTCACAACTTTACTATCCTTAAATGTTAATGATATTTGAAACAAAATTCAAGCTTTGATAATTTTGATCCCAAATCTTAAGTACTGGTATACCCTGTCCTAAAATGCAGATTCTTGTATTTTTATATTTCTAATTCATACTAATTCAATTTCCAAATGTATTCAAATGTTATGTAGGCTTATAGGGAACAATTGGCTATTATGAAACATACATGCTCTCAATTATCTTAGCATGCAACTCATCACCTGAGGTTACTCTTAACTTTGAATCTTTCCAGAAACGCCAATTATCATGAAACCATAACGAACTTTAAAGGCCAATCACAACTCAAATCGGTTTAGCAAGTATACATGCCACTATAATAATCAAGCCTCAATTAGGATGTCATTACTGTGATTACCTGTTGAGCTTTCCAATATTGATGCAATGCTCTTCTCACTCTCATCTTGATTTACCTACGTGTGCACAATCAAACACACGCTAAGTACGAACTTAGTGAGGTAATAAAGGAAGTTAATAACAATAATTTAAACTTTATTCAACTTCATGGCTATGTTTATATAACATGATATATGCCAATGCATCAACTTTCACAATGATTTACTTTATGCCAATGTCATAAGACTTTCATGCTTGTCCATTTGTCATAATATGCCATATATGCATAAATGCATCATGAACACTAGATATGTATTACCATCATGTTAATCATATATTTACATAATATAAACTGAATATAAATTTCTTACTAATATACTTGTCATTTATTCCAAAAGCTCATAAGCTTTTTCACATGTTTATCTTTTATTACCCAATAAACCATAGCCCAAATATAAGCCTATGAGGACCCTGGGTACACGAGTCAAATATGCACCGAAGTGCTAATACACATAAGGTCGTGCCCACCATATGCACTAAGTGTCCTTTATATACACTATAGTGCTAAACCGAGTATGCAGCGTGCTGCTGGACTCTATGCCATGCCAACTATACCCTGTCCCTCAATAACATACTTGGGCATACATTCCATATTTATTTCATCCATGGCAATGTATATCAACATAATTTAACATTGAGCAGTTCATACTCGAAATAATATTCATAATATAACATCATATATAACTAGTGATTCATGCATTTATATTCAACTTTTTGACATATTTAAAATATGTCAACCATATGCTCCATGACATAAATATAATGACAATAAAATTTGGGTAGGCTCATCGCAAACCATCCCAATGATGTGTAAAACATTTATGTTTCATGATATGTATGCAATTGCACTCACCTTGGCCACTTAACACAATGCCTCACTAAGTCCTAGTTTGATTCTTTCTTTCATAGTACCTCGAACCTTCTTTGATTCAGACTTGACTTCATTAATCACATGAATACAATAAAATATTTCTTAGATTCAAATCTAACATTACCTTAAACATGATGTCTAATATAATCATTCGAATATAAAACTTCCAAATATTTTTTTCTTCCCTGTACTATTCAAAAACTCATTATGGTCCTTAGTGACCAATTTGAACTTCCATTAATTCTTCCGAGCTTGCTGACTAACATTTAAATACAAAATGTTTCAAATTCTATTTTCTGACAGCTTGCGCTACCTTTAAATATTTATTTCTATAAAATAATCTACAACTCGGAATTCGATTTCATTTGTTCTGAAAGAAACCAGATTCGATAAGCTTTTCAACCATATAATTTAATAGCCTAAATTCAACTCGTACGATTTATGATGAATTTTCAAAGTCAATTACAGTGCTGAATTTCGGAGCAGACTGGTACTCTATTTTCTGACCTTTCATCACTTAAAAAATCATATCTTTTGATATAAAAATCGAAATCAATCACCGTTTGTTTTAAAAGAAACTAAACTGAACCACGAATACAATGATATAAGGATCACTTTCTAATTATTTTTGTAGAATTTATGGTGAATTTCCAAACTCACTATCACATACTAAAATTTCTGGGCAGATTTATAAATTTGATCTTTAATATCCTTTAATCATTCCAACACTTCAAATTAACTTTCAATTACATTATTCTAACATTTTCCCTTCATGAAAACTCCGATTAAACTTGAATCAAATAACCCTAAATTAACCCTAACTTTCCAAAATTAGGGGTTTTACTTTACACTTGAAATCAAACTTGGAACCCCACGTTGGAGAAGGAAGATTAGAAAATTCTTCTATTTTCTTTTAACTTTAATTAATGTCATTTGGCATTTTAAAATCCATAAATATTGAAAATATCATTCAAATAGTGAAATGACCATTTTGCCCTCAAATCCAATGAATCCATAATGTACTGCATGTCATCATCCTTTATCCAATGGCCTAGATTTAATCTTAAGTTAGTATTTTACCAACTTTGCCCTTGCGATTTTCCAAAATTACGATCTTGCCATTTTCCATCCAACGGCTCATATTTACCATGGAAAATCAACTTAAATCCAAGGGTTCATATTCTTCCAACACAAAGAAAATATCTTAGATATTTAAAATGACATAATTAACCTTGCCTTATCATCCTTCAAAATATCCTGGATATTCGATTCGATCCGATTATCCGAATATTTTTCTGAACTTTATCGCTTTATAGCCATTAATACAAACTCCGTACAAAAAATCCGGGTAACATGAAAACGTCATCCTTGGGGGTAAACTATTCATTTACGGGGTTAGAATACACAACTTTTAAAAATTACACTTTGGTCTTTGAACTTTTCTAAAATTTATACTTTAGCCACAAAACTTTCAAAATTTACATTTTGGTCACTAGCTAAAAAATAGGATATTACACAGCAGCTGAAGGGTTTCCTTGGTTTGACCATGGCCGTTGGATTTGGATCTGATCCAACGGTTCTTCCTTAGCGGCTGCACAAACAATAAAGAGGATGTTAGGGTTTTTGTTTTAATTAGATATAGGGTTTTTACTATTGAGTTTGGATTGGCCGGTTGGGCTTGTAATTATATTGGGTTTTAATAGAAATATAATTGGACTTGGACACTATAAATAAAGTTTGGGTTTTATATTTTAAATTTGTTTTTATTTTATATGTAGCCCATTAATAATAATAATAATAATAATATATATATATATAATATATATAATATATACACTCATACATACAAACACTAATAAACATACATACACATTAACATATGCATGCAAACATACAGTACATATATATGAACATACAATAGAAGACACACATATACATAATACGTACATACCATATTCAAAGTGATACTTATATGTATACATACACATACATTTATACACATACGTATTAACATACAATAAATACACACTTACCTACATATACATGCGTATAATAAGCATACACTCATTTAATAAATATTGAACATATTAAGGACAATAATATATATTTATTTGATGACGTTAAATATTAATTATAATTAATTATTAATAATATACAGCCCGGAAAAAATGAGTGATTATACTACTGCACCCCAAAACAACACCGAACCATACTGCAGTTACCCCACAACTTGCAAAAGACAAGCAGCAAGGTATTCACTTGATATTTGGGGCACCAATCGAACAGACTTTTGCAATAACCAATCATGACACCCACCAAACCAGAAGAGCAATCCAAGAAGATCCCCAGAACAACGTAGAGCCAACAAAGAGACGCTCAGGAACTGAAAATGAAACATAATCCTCTATGTGGCACTCGAGATAGATTGGAACAAGTGAGCGAGAATTTTCACCTCCCAGTACACCACAGTCCCTATCAGGAGTAAGGAAGCATACCAGAAGCATTAATCAGCTACAGGCTACAAAGATCAATTCATTCGAGCGAGATATTCCTTTTTTGGCTAATCGATCCGCAACTTGATTACAATCTCTAGAGACAGACTGTATACACCATTCTAATCCCGCACAAAGGTTAAGACAGGACGAGATGATCGACTTGAAGGCAGCAGGAATAATATGAGGATGGAGGAACCATTTGACTGCATTACTGCTATCACATTCGAGGATGAGTTTAAACGATGAAGACCAGACCGATGCACAAAATAAGCGACATGCTTCTTGTAAAGCAAACAACTCAGCGGTCATAGCATCCACAATTCCAACAGATTTAGAAAACACAATAAGGGTCGAATTCAAAGAGTTCCGGAGAATATCACCAATACCAGCTTCACCATAACTACCACTAACCGCGCCATTAACTTTGAATTTAAGACAATACGGCAGAGGAGGAAGCCATCCGTAGGGCGAGGAAGGAGGCTGACTTAATCCAATATCCTGAACAAAAGAGGATTGCGAACCAGATCATTAACCGAAGGAGCGACTCCCGGCCATCTAACTACCAACTTAATTGAAGAATACATAAATCAATTAACTGGCTATAATCAACCGAGATGCCTTTAAACACCACTTCATTCCTGAAAATCCAGATTGACCAAGCAATGCTAAAAAAACTAAGCAGCCAAATTTGTTCATTATTAAAAAGAAGAGGAGCTGACACCCATTGAATCAGCAAGTTCTTAAAATCAGCATGTATAACAAAATTGAAGTCCAACAAGTTACACCAACGCTGCCAAATAACCCACGATATCTGACATTGACACAGAAGATGATTCACCGTCTCAGGTTCCTCAAGACACAAAGCACAAAGGAGAGATTGATGACAAATGCCACCACGTTTGGATAGTTCGATCTTGGTTGGGATTCGACTGATGATGGCTTTCCACACAAAGGCTTCCATCTTCGGAGGGGCTAAATTGACCCACACTAACTTCCACACTTTGTCTTGACATTGTTGATTAGGAGAGATAAGCTCACAAAAAGATTTAGAACTGTAGATACCCGAAGAGAAGGCCGCCCAACGGATACTATCCGATTGTAAGAGCCCAGGTTGACATCGGTTAATAGTGTTAACAAAATCAGACCACAAATCAACTTCCCAGTCAAAGAGACGCCTACGCAGTTGGATGTTCTAACTAGGGTTTTAAATTTAGAACTGAAACCGAGATCTCGGCCGAAAAATCTCGGTATCGCCGCCGTCAGAAACCAGTTTTGGCGAAAATCACGGTGGGTAACGGATTTACGTCGGTAACGGTCCTTCGCGGCCGCAATTTAACGTTGAAACGGTCAATATCGGCAATAACGGGCCGATATTGCCGAGTACTGAACAATAGCGTCGCTGCCGGACCGGAGGAGGAAGAAGAAGAACGAACGCTGGATTAAAATTCTGGAAAACAATGGGTAAATGACATGGAGTGACATTTAATATTTTAAAGTTTTCCGTTTGACCTCAATACTTTAACACGTATTCAAATTGATCCCTTAAACTTTCAAAACTTCTTGATTAAGCCTTTAAATTTCTATTTTATCTCAATTAAGTCCTTAAAGATTTGATTTTTTTGTTAAATATAGTCCTTAAACATTATATTAATTTTATTTTTCTTTTACTTAATAATAAAATTAGAGTATATAATTTTTTATTTAATTTTTATTATTTATTAATTTTATTAATTATTTTTATTATAATAATATTTTTTTATTTTTTGTTTAGGTTTATTCACATGTATAGTCCTCTTATTGGTGCACATTGTTAATTTAGAATATTCATATTATTTTATTATCCAAACTAAACAAAATCACAATACAATCTAGAATTCTTTAAACAAAATCACTTTCACTTTTAAATTCATATTAATAAAAGTTTATAAGTGTTAAAAAATACTCTAAAAATTATTGAAATTGAGTTTTATAATTATAATTAGTATGATTTACAATAAATTGTACAAATTTTAAAAAAATTTACGACCGCGACACCCGCAGTGACCGCAATAGTCTCAGTTATATCCGAAAACGCGATAACCACGAAGCGACCGAAATTTAAATCTCTATTTCTAACACCAAGCCCCGTCAACTAAAGACCCGAACCCTGCAACTATACCATTTTTAAGGGCAGCAAGGGCAAAAATCCTGGGGAAAGCATCTTTCAGAGAGAAAGGACCAGCCCAAAAATCTGACCAGACGTGAATTCTTTTACCGTCGCCAACTAAAAGTCTAAAATTTTGCTTGAGGATATTATTTGGACGACGTAAAGGAGAGATGATATTCCTCGAAATCCAAGATGTCTTAGTAGTATTTAAATTAGCCGGCAGGATCGAATCTGAATTGGCCTCGTAATTTGCAGCCAAGACTTTTCTCCAAAGACTATCAGGCTCAGAGCCGAATCTCCAAATCCACTTGTTAAGCAAAGCTCTGTTCTTTGTTTTTAAATCGAAAAGACCCAGACCACCACAGGATTTCGGCAAACACATCGACTCCCAACTTACCCAGTGAATTGCACGACGATCCAGAGAACCCAAAAGAAATTTAGCAATCATCCGAGAAAGAAGAGAGCTAATTGACGCATGTATCTAGAATATTGAAATAAAATAAATAGGCAAATTAGACAGAACAGACTTTACCATAGTGATACGACCACCAAAGGATAGAGATTTTGCCTTCCAACCCGAGAATTTCTTTTTGAATTTCTCCACTATAGGAGACCACAATTGAACAGAGTTTTTCGAAGCACCCAACGGAAGCCCAAGGTAAGTGGTAGTGAGATTCTCGCTGTGACATTGGAACAAAGACACCCAATGCTCAACCATATAGCCTTCAATGTTTATACCTTATAGCTTTGACATCCTTAAATTAAGTTTAAGCCCGGATGGCACTTCGAAGCCTTTGAGGATCCGAATAATATATCAAATTTAATTTTTACTTGCTCCACAGAAAAGGATTAAGTCGTCGGCAAATTGAATGTGAGAAATTTCAATTGAATTATTGCCAATTTTGATGCCACTAAAATAACTCCTTAATACTGTCTTAGACAACAGGGAGCTTAACGCTTCATCAACACAATTAAATAACTACGGAGACAATGGACATCCTTGCCAAAGACCTCTCCGAATGGGGAAAGAGTTAGTAGGGGAGCCGTTTACCAAGATTGAAATTGAGGCTGAGGAGATACACGAGAGAATCCAATTTCACCAAACATTACTGAAACCCATCTTTCTTAATATGAAAATGAGAAAATTCTAGTCGATAGAATCGTAAGCCTTGCAAAAATCTGCATTAAACACAACTACAGCATGACCGCATCTTTTAGTGAAGTTTATAATCTCATTAGATATAAGGGAGAAATCCAAAAATTATTTACCCTGACTAAAGGTGAATTGAGTCTCCCCAATGATTTCATCTGAAACAGCGCTCAATCTCAACACAAGGACCTTTGCAAGAAGTTTATACACACACCCCACCAAGCTAATGGGCATATAATCATCTACCGATTATGGAGCCTGCAATTTTGGGATAAGAACAATAAACGAGTGGTCGAAAGAAAAATCCGAAAGATCCCGAGTAAAAACTAGAGAAAAAGCTGAGCATATCGTCTTTAAGTGCTGACCAGAAGCTTTTCAAGAAGCCATTAAAACCATCAGGGCCCGGGGCCTGCGAGCCATTAAGAGTGAAAAGGGCCAACCATATTTCCTCTAATGTAAACGGCTTTTCAAGTTTGGCTGCGGAAAATGAATTTAAAGACTTAAGATTGCACTCAAAACTTTCGAAAGGGATAGTACGAGAATCGCTGAAAACTTTCTTGAAAGGATCCTTCAAAGCACTTTTCACCTCAGCAAGCTTACAAAGAGTGAGATCCCCCACCTTCAAACTAGCTATGTAATTGGACCTTCTCACAGTGGAGACTAGATGAAAGTATCTAGTGTTCTTATCGCCAACTTTGAACCATTTAAGGTGAGACTTCTGAAGCCACTCTCTTTTTTCTCTTCTATACCTCTCTTAAAGCTTGGCCCGGTTCGACATAAGGTCTAAATGTAGTTTAAGATCTTTTACACCATTAGCGATGTCTTGCTCAATTTCAGAACACAACTTCTCTAGATCCTTGATTGACAGCAATTCTCCATCCTGCCGATACGAGAGCCATCCCTTGGAGGCAGCTTTGCAGCTTCTCAAAATGTTAGAGATACCCGCCCCCTTGCACGAGCACAAACTTGATTAATGTTATCCACGTAACCTTTATCATCATCCCAGCAATATAACCATTTAAACGGTTTGGGGCTCCAATGAGAGTTGCAGAGATTCAACGCAATTGGATTATGATCCGACAAGCTTTTATCCATGATAAATTGCATCAGGTCTGGCCATAAAGACAATAAATCTGGAGAAAAAAAGAAAACGATCCGGGCGAATGAAGGATAAAAATACCCTAAGATTAGACCAAGTGAATTTCCCCCGTGCAAATGAGGATCAACAAGAGAAATATCGTCAATAAAGTTGGAAAAAAGCCTCTATAGCTCTGAGATTAATATTGACACCCACTTTCTCATCCGGAGAACGAACGACATTGAAATCGCATCCCATGAGAATAGGGATGTTAATATCAGTGAGGTAGGCACTTGGATAATTGAAGACTTCTTGTCTAGCAGCCACATCATTTGGAGCATACACGTTAACTAGAGCACACCGAAGATAGAGAGGAATAATCTTCCCCGAGAGAACAATGGCACTTGGAGAGGAGAAGAACGATTCACATGTGAAAAAAAAAGGATCCCACAGAGATATGAGACCCCCAGATGACCCATTAGAAGGAGAAAAGGCTGAGCTTAGCATCGAATTTGACCCACAGATAAGCCTAACAGTCTTGTTGTCCAGACAGGCAAGTTTGGTTTCTTGAAGAAACACCAATTTAGCTTTGCAACTGGAAACCCTTCTTCTAACCGAGGCTTTTTTTCAAACTTACCCAAGCCTCTAACATTCCCAGAAAGAAACAAACAATGATTCATAAAAGATCAAAGAAAACTCGCCAAAGGGGTAAAAGATGAGGAAGAATCATGGAGTGGCACCATTTTCCATCTCAATCTCCACTAATCGCTTGGTCACTTCTTCAGAACTAGCGTTGAATCAAAGACCAATAGAATTGCATACTTCAACGCAGGCATTAGCTTCAAGGGCTAGCTTTTCAGTGGGGTTCCGAGAGTAAAGTTCTGAAGGAGCCGTTAAGAGTCTAGGGAACCCTTTTGATGATACCCAACATTGCTAAAATCCCTTTTATTTTTGTGCTTACTCTAACAATAAGTCAATAACTACCAAGCAAATTACCTGTAGAAGAACTTAGAGAAGCCCAATGCTGAAACTTGTCCAATTTGGACCTGAAGGCCAGATGGGGGCAGGACTAGACATTCTTTAAATATTTGGGCTTAACAAAGAACAGGCCCGTTGTCTTATCAAAAACGGGCTCGATAAAAATATTGTGGCCACAGCAATCGGGACGTCATATAATTATTTTGCGGCCCAAGGCCCATCAGATGTGATATGCCCAAGTGGAGACAAAAGATGTCCAGCCTGGACCTGACTACACACATTCTCAGCCGCAATAAACTTGGGAGACAAAGTTTGGTCCACATTTACAGGAATCGAGGTATGACTAGAAGCTTGATCATTCCTAGGATCTTCGGAAAGAGTATTATCAGCCGCTAAACCCTTAGGACTAAACTCGATATGTTGTACAGCAGAAAGGGGCCTTTGAATTCTGACTCTTCATCTTCCCATCATCGATCCAGCAACGGTCACCCTCATACTTTCACGTAGAGACTCTAAGATGAAACTTTTCGCCGTTTATCACGATAGAAACAGAAGGGAGAACATCTAAAACTTTGCTGACTCCGATCAAAATTCGAGCTACGTCGAATCTATTTTTCTTAGCAGTGTCATCGTCAACCTTAATCATTGAGCCCTATCTTTCAGCTATTTCTGAAAACACAGCGTCATGCCAGGTGAATAGCGGCACACCTTCAAGAATAACCCAATTTTTTTCTTTTTCTTTGCCACGAAGTTATCCACGGTATCAATATCTGAAAATAACGAGTCCAGAAGAGACTCTTTTAGGTCCCAAAAGATTGAAATATGTTCTTTCTCTTCAAACCGGATAATAACATAATACCCAGACCATACACACACTTTAACTTTGAACTCATCAGATCGAAGAGATTGTTGAACAAAATCGACATCATAATCTGACCAACAAGGCATAGGTTGAGCCACAACATATCGCTACGAGGGAAAGCGATCGCAAACTGGCCTTGAGCTTCTGCGTTGACACCAAGATGTTCTCTCTCAGCCTGACCTTGATTGAACGAGCAAGGCGAACGATAATCTGCTACAGGCACTCGAACTCTAAGGTTAGACAGAAGGACATCCTTGTATGATCTTCCATCAGAAAGAACATGAGGCTTTATCTTTGGAGTAGGTTTGACTTGTTGGTCTGAGCTAGAGAAAAGTGAGACTGTTGAGCAAACTCTTTCTCCAAGAAAACATTGATAGTGAAACCACCCATACGTTTGTTATTCCCTAGCTCCACCGCCTTAGAAGCTTCCTCCTTGGTGGCGATTCTGACAAAAGCAAAGGTATACCTTTTTTTGGACCGACTTGGGTTGTTGTACGTGATAGAAACATCCGCAACTCTACCATACAATTCAAACGAGGAGTGATGAATTCTTTTGCTGACGAAGTTCACAAAGATTGAAAACTCATGCCGGCGAACTCTGGCCCGTCGACTGCTTAATGAGGGGGCGACAATCCATTGCTCCATTGCTTTTGAGCCATATGCAACTTCTTCTAACCGAGAAAATGGACCTCCATGTGTTTTGTGTCTTAAAAATTAAACCCTAATCTAATTCTTATTATTGAGACATATATCGGGACACAACAAAAGGCAGAGAATGTCTATTCTTTTGCAGTTGCTTATGCTCCATTATATTTTACAAATAATTGCATGTCATGTGTCAAGGCCAATGATCAGGGGCGGACCTACGGTAGTTCATGGTAAGTCCCTTGACCTATCATTAATTTTTTGGGTAAACTACATTTGTGGTCATCAACATATTACTTTTTTCTGTTTTGGTCACTAAACTATTACCTTTGGTAAAACCTTACTAAAATTACGTTTTGTTTCCTATTTTGGGTACTAATATTATATTTTTTTCCTGTTCTGGTACCGACTTATTGTTTCTTTTTCTATTTTTTTCACTGAACTATTATTTTTTCGTAAGTTTTTTAACGGCAGGTGACCAAAACTTGAAAAAACGTAACGTTAGTGATGATTTTGTACAAAAAAAAGTTCGGTGACCAAAACTGAATATGTTTTTACTTAAAAGTTTATTGACTATAACGAAAGTGTTTATATTCCAGTGATGAAAGTGAAAGCGTACTAAAAGTTCAGTGACTACTAGTGTAGTTTAAGCTAAAAATATTAAGTTTTTTTGTTCAAATGAAAAAAAAAATCAATCCTTAATTATAATAATTATTAGTATTATTGCTTGAGCTCCTAAACTATTTTTAGTCAAAACAAATATCTGAAATAACATTTTTGGTTAAATACATGGACACTCATGTCAAATAATTTAACTAAAATTTTGATTTAAAATTTTAAAAATAATTACAATTTAGTTTAAATTAAATTTAAAACTAGTAAAATATATTTTAGTTCTCAGATAAGCCTGTTTACCTCAAAACACTTTTTTCTAATAGTCTAATCCTTTTCATTTGGAAAATCTCTTCTTGTTCATACCATTTTGAAACTTAAATTCCTCTTTGATTTTTGTTTCCGATAAATTATAATCGATTAGTGTTTTTGATACCTAAATTGATTTTGATTTCACAATCTTTTTGAAAAATCCTAGAACTTCAAATCGGTTTTGAAATATAAAATTCATATTTGCTTGCACAATAATTGTCCTATCAATACTTACTTTTGCTCGAGTAAGTTTTCTATTCTTTAAAACACAATTGCACCAGTGTAAAATAGTTATAATCTCTTAAACATGCTTACAAGGTATAAATTGGTTCTTCAATGTTAATATGTCTCTGACTATAAATTATGTTTGCTTGCACAACAATTACCCTTTATCAAAATATTATTTCACTAATGTAAATTAGTTCTATATTACTATATTGGTCGGCAAATTACTAAATTTAGATTTCTGGATCCGACGCTGCGAATGATGTATTACAATTACAAATAATGTTATTCTCTTGTCTGGATCTCATTATTGTTGTGATCTCTTAGTAGCATGACAGCTCATAAATCAATGATTTGTTCCTTCTCGTGATTAATTCTATCCATCTGGACTATATCAACACTTTATTCTCCGCCAAATTAATACCTAAAACCAAAGTTTGAAAGAGCTAACTTGCATCGATGTTTCTCTTGTTTCCGGTCTTCAAGTATTCATATTTGATATTTATGTCCGACATAAACATAAATTTAAGATTACGACCCTTTAAGGAACTTCCAAACACAAAAGGCTTCAAAATTATTGAATATTCATGTCAGACACATTCGAGTATGAATAACATAAATGCAAATGATACGAAAGTTCTTTATATTTTTCATAGATCACATTGTATAGGGATAAAAGGGGGAGTGGGAAAAAGTAAAATAAGAAAAAAGTGGTTAGATTAAAAGAATCCATATTACATGTCTATGGATGTTGCCAATAATTCAGGGTAATGTTTTAGAATAGAAATCATCTGTCCCTTTTCGGTACCCAACACTAAAAATTTAGGTTTAAGGTTAATATTTAAAGTTAGGGTTTAAGATTAGAATTTAGGAATTTTATGGTAGAGTGTATTTTTTAGGGTTTATAATTTATGATTTAAAATTTAGGTCAAACGCATAGAAAGTAACATTGAAAAGGAGCAGAAGATTTTTTTTGTTGTGACATTTGATTGCATGGTGAGTATAGATTGGCAACTTCAATTTAATTTTGTATCTCGACAATGTAATAAAGTGACTGATGGTATGACTTGGCATGGATGCTACCGACTGGTCTTCAGCTATTTCACTATCCTTGAGAAGTTTTGGAAACTCTTCATGTGATGCAAACAACATTAACTTGCTGTGTACCTAGTTCTGTTCTCTTATAATAAAAAAATAAAAGTGCCACCGTAAAGATATATAGATAGATTGCCCACAACTTGATGATGGTATCAAGGCATTGTCTTTTACTTCAACTTCACGCCTTCAATGCTATGAAAATGCAAGACTAGGTTACCACATTAATGGCCCATTTGGAGTTGGGTGCACTTACAGTAGCCAGATTCGTGATGGAAACTTAAATACTAACCGATTGTCCTACTCGAATTACTGATTTTTAGAGCCTTAACCGGTCTTTTCAAAAAAATTATGGTAAAAAAATGGTCTTATCAAAGTCTGTGCTCATGAAAATTGTATTAAGTTGCCATGTTTGGTTGTGGAAAATATTATTATCGAATAATAGTAATATTTATCTGAATTTTATTTTCATTTTTGTTTGAAATGATTCTCACCATGTGAAAATATCATTATTAATAATGATGGCCGTGTTTGGCAAACAACTTTTTAAGTTAAAATTAGAGGTTTGAATCATTTTTGAATGTTTGACCAGTTAAATTTATCAACTTAGATATTTGATAAATAGAGGATTGTAATAGTTGATTGGGGTGAAACATCTCAATTTTTAAAAAATTCATTTTAGGAGTTTTTTTAGTTAGATGTTTGGATAAAAAAATTGTAAAGAGTATTTTGTTCTCGACAATTGCAAAATATTTCTTTAAATAATTTAAATATGAATAACCAATAAAATTAAAAATATGATTTTCTAAATAATAAGTTAATATATAAATTAATATATGCATCTAAATTTAATAATTAATAGGAATATATTCAAAATATAATTTCATAAATAAAAAATATTAATATATATACATCTAAAATTAATAATTATAAAAATTATATTAAAATTTTAATTTCACAAATAAGAAATTAATAAATACATCCTTTAGATATGCTTAGTAATGATATTAAAAAATTATTTTTATAATCTAATTAATAGTAATAGATACAAAATATTAATAACTAATAAATTATTCAAACAAATATTAAATATAATTATGTCCTTAAAAGTCATTTTTCTTGTTCAAATAATCAAACAACTATCATCTATAAGTTAATTTTATCAAACAGTTGTATACAATCAACTAATGCAATCCGTTAGTCAAATAAACTAATGTTATCAGTTATTAGTTATCAGCTAATGTAACTCGCTATCTGGTAACAGTTATCCGCTAATTATCAAGTATAGCCGATTTTTTTGTTAGAATGGTAGGAATGTTATTTCCTCCAATTTATTGCCATTTTGAACTAATTTAACCTCGAATAATTTTTTTTATTCATATGGATCTTACGCTTTAATTCAACGTATTCACTTATTCAACTCTGATTTTTTTGTTTATTCCTTTAATATATTTTATAATTAATATAATATAAAGTTAAAATATATAATATAGTACTATAACATAAAAAATATACTAAAATAGTCACTAAAAATGGAACAACCTTTTTTAATAGAAGCCGCTAGTTTTGTAATGATCTAATTCTCGGGTTAGTGAATCGGGTCTCGGGCCCGAGTTATGAGCCTTTATCTGGGAAGACTAAGTTAAGGGCTTTTAGGTTTAGGCCCATTATTTTGGAGATAATGTTTGAATTTTAAATATGTGTGAGTAGTTGAAAAGTGGAGGAAGATATTATTGAGGAGAGAGAGAAATGAAAAAGTGAGAGAAAATGGTGGAGAGAGTTTTAGAGAGAGGAAAGAGCTTTCAACTCATTTTTGCCGCCATTCGATGGTCCGTTTTTGACACCTCCAGCACTGTTGGAAAGATATCGCCGAGACGAGTTAGCCGGTGGTCACCGAGTGAGAGGAGGCAAGTTTTGGGTTGTTTGAAAGTATGTGTTTTCGACGGCCAAATCGCAAAATGTAGGGCACCACCGTGTTCACCGACATCGAGATAACAGGGTTAGAGCTCGTCGTCGCCGTTTGACCATTAGAGCACTCCTCACGCGCCCCCACGCGCTGTCCCTGCGCGTGGGCGAAGTTCAGCTGCATGGGCAGCTATAATGGCTTGGGCTGAGCCATTTTCTCCAGCTATTGGGCCGAGCTGACCTGCTAAGCCGACCCAAGTCGAGGAATTAAGCCAGCCCTTCGAGCCGAGCTGAGCCAGCTACCATCGTTGACCGTCGTCACTATCGCCGTTGACCGCGACAGCTTTGACCGTTGACCGGTGTTGACTTTTTCTGAGGGACCCTACCCAGGGGTTTCTCGATGTTCTAAGTTTGTTGACGTAATACTTTTTGTCAAATTCGAACCTGGTAAGCTATTTTTATATGTTTTATCCCCTAAGTAGTCCAATAGTGTAAAATGGCTTATATAGTCATATTTGTTTTATCTGAGGATTTGGTGGACTCGAATATTGGAAGTAAAGAGATGTTTGGAGGAGCTTGGATGTGGATTTATCACTTTGGCTTAAGGTTAGTACACCTCGAACTCCTATTGCTTCATGATTATTATAAATGTAATTGCTTTGTGTGTTAGTATCTACAAAATAGGTAGATGATGAATATGCATGTGGAGAGACTGATAGTATGAGACTCAATATTTATGAGATACATGATGATTTTATGAATATGATGAGACTCGTGGAGGCTTTAGAGACCATGTAGGGTCGTTTGAGATGCTTGTATAATTTCTTGATGACTAGTTGATTGATTGATAATTGTGATGCCTTATATGTTTATTCGAATAGATTGATATGATTGATAGAAATCATGCTTAACGAATAATACCAATAAATACTCGATTAAATAATTATAAAGCCAGTAATTAATATTAATTGATCTAATGCTTTAGTAAATAAACCCTAATAACTTTCATAAGCTTTAGGGAGTGAGTAAGGCCTCGTGAATCTTGAATTATGCTAAAATGTTTTAAGCTAGTGATTAGGGTATCGGTACGAGCTTCGGTTGTACTGGTACACTTTCGATGTTGTATCAGTATGGGTCAACCCTTATCAGTACACGAGGAAATTAAAATTTCCAATAAGCTGTTTCATTATCAGTACGCGTGAGAGTATCGATACCCGAGGGTACCGTATCGATACTCGTGTTTGAGTACCAGTACTTGAAACATTAAATGATCTATAAATGCAAATTAAGGATAGCAATTGGTGTGAATATTAATAATTAAATTATGCATTGATGAATGAGATAACATGAATTAATGGAGACACTAAATGAGATTAATTATAAACGTCTCTACAATGTATTAACAACTCGGTAATGTAAAATAAATGATGTGATGACAATTAGCAACGATAGAGAGATCCTTGGGATCATGTTGCTTGTATGTTGGATAGGTATTTGATTGATTGAGTCGATGATTGATGGGATCCAGATACCCAGGGAAAGAGTATTGCAACACCATGGTTAGAGATACCAAATAGAGGCTACCGATGCTATGTGACCCCAACCTTATTATAAGATACTTGGTAGGGGATTTTGAGTATGGGTGTATGTTTCGATGCTAGGTGACTTGGCCTCACCCAGAGTGTAGATGCTCGATGATGGATTCCGAGCAAGGGTTTATGTTCCGATGCTATGTGACCTGGTCTTACTCAGAATGTATGTTCTGATGCTTCGTGACCCAACCTTACTCCAGAATTGGTGTTTTTGTTGATATATATTTTTGCCTAGATAATCTGATGAGATCTTGGGTATGGTTGGCCCATGAGTGTCATGTATGATGATTGCTTTGATGAGAGCATATGTTTAGGCGACTAGTAGTGCCACGTGTTTATTTATCTCTCCTTATTGCTCGTACTAGCTTGCATGTTTATGTTTATGATTAGCATGAAGTATAATAGAGTAGGTGTGTACCACTGAGCTTTGTAAGCTCGGCGCTCAAAATTGTTGTTTCCATGCGTAGGTTGATCGTTGGATCGCGACGCACTATCAGTATAAGATTCTAGTATGTGGTAATCTTTAGAGTACGGTACTTGTATTTAGTAGGCTATGTATTAATAGAACCTTACGTGGTGGTGTCTGTAATTCTTATTTTGTAAATTGTATTAATCAAATCGAATGTTCAAATGTTTTAATTTAATAGGAGCTCGTTTGTAACGTTTTAATCATTTATATATATATATATTTTAATTGTTGGCTTTAAATGTTTTTGGAAAGTATTTTATTTGGGCTAAACAAAGTTGAGAAATTTTATGAAAACAGTTTGGGCTTAAGACCCAAATGTGATATTCAGGTTTAGGGTGTTACATTTAGCGGTATTAGAGCTTAGGTTTAGTCGATTTTAGGAAACTCCAAGGTGGTATAGGTGTTTTAGTAAGGTGTCTAGTGAATATAAGCCCTTAAATTAAGTTTTTACTCTTTAAGACTGGAATCTTGATGGTGAGTCCAATGTTGCGATGCTAAGCTGGTTAAGATCATGGCTAAAAGGGTCAAGTTAAGTGTTGAGCCGCTCATGAGAGCAATTCTAGGGGCGAAGTCACCCTATATTGTTGATATGTGAGTTAGTTGAATGATGCCGAAGTTGAGGATGTGTTCTTCTCCCACCACCTGAATGGTGTCTTCGTTGCATTTCGTATAAGTTTTGAAGCCTTCTGATATGTTATAAGAGTTTATGGCAAGGAATCTTTATCGTTATGCATGAATAACATTTGTGTTGGGGGTATGAACAACCCATTTTTAAAATTGATTAGTAGATGCACGTTGATTGGAGAACACTTTGTTCACTTAAAAGGAGTCTTGCTGATACTTGAGGAGTATCATCGCCCTTCTTAGAGGTATTTCTCAAAGATAGTGGATATGAAATCCACTATTTTTGTTAGAATATGACAGGAGTTAGACATTTTACAGGTTTGATAGAGCTACCTTCTTAGGAGTTGTTGTACCTTAGAAATTAGTTTGGGTTAATCAAGTGTGACGGTAGCCTGTAATGTCGAGAGTTATGGTTGAGGCTTGATACCGCAAGGGAACCCATCTTTTGGGTAATGAGAATGTTAAATCGGCACCCTCCTACCATGATTTTCATAGTAATTTTTAGAGAATGGCACAACGGGTTTGTCGGACATGTTTGACCGTTTGGCAGATGCCAAAGTGTGTACAGTTTGACGCTCAAGAACTTTCAGACTGCTAGAGTGTTTGATTATGCTTCTTGGAAGAGGCGTAAGGATTATTCTTTTGTTAATGATATGAGTGGATGTTGAGGTAAGTTTGAGTAGGAAGTTGGTGCCCATCGCCCTTATTAGAGGATGCTGAACCAATTGAGATAGTCAGAGATTCAGTTGCAAAGACGCAACTCGAACGAGGTTTCTTTTATTTGAGTGTTTCACCCAAGGAAGAACCAGGCTGTTCGCTAGTAAGTAGTTGGTTTGTTGAGGTGATGATTAAACTATGATAGCTTGTTAAATGACAGTGAGAACCGTTATATGTCTCCTAAGGTGGACGACTCGTTTAATTGATTATAAAGAACCTGTGTGTTTTTTCAAGATTGGTTCGAGAATAAGATGGTAGTGATTAAAGTGTTAGAGACTTGTAGTTTTGAAATAAATTTTAGGATAAGGATTTCTCTCTTTGGGGTGTGTCGGGGTAGCAGTTGATGTCTACAATAATGTTTGATGTGTTTTAGTGATGACAGGGTGAGGGCCACCATATTGTCTCTCAAATATAAGTTGATGCTTGCATAACACGTGTGAATGTATAAGGAATATGAAAATATAAGCGTTAACAAGATAATTACCTAATTGATCTTATGTGTGTGGAAGGTTAGTTACCGTGTGATCAGTTAAGGAGGCAAGAGTTTGAGACTTTGTAAATGATTTTGTTTGTATCATAGTTTCCTTGAGGCAAGCGGAAGAACACTAATGGAAATCCGAGATACATGAGATCATTTTGTTGTGAAAGTGGTGTTGATTCGATTAAAGTTGAGTAATATTTTGAGATTTTCGAGGATGATATATTATTTTGTCAGGGCTATAATTTTGTGCAAGAAGAAGGAAGGGTGTGCCTACCGTAATAGTGTAAAATTTGGGTACTTGATCTTTAAGAAATTTGAGGTTTGGGCAACGATGTGGGTCAAAGTAATTGAGAACTGTTGATCATGTGATCGATCACCATCAATGTAAAGTGAACTTGGTAAGTGAAAGAGTGTACGAAGTTAGTTCAGGTTAGAGTATCATGTTGCCCATATGGGGCAATCAAGGATCGCAAGTGATGGTCATTTAAGGGAGTATAGATACTAGCTCTATGCGATACTGGTATTTGATTTATCTGGTGTTGGTGTTGATCGGTTAACACCGATACCCATGTGTTTTGTTGGTTAAGCTCTGAGTTGAGGATTGGGTAACTTTGGAAGCCGCATGAAGTAGCATCTGATTGTAATTAAGAGGATACAGTGTTATGATTAAATTTAGGTTTGGCAATTTCTGATGGACTTTAAGATCTTCTTGTGGGTGTTTTAGAGAAAGATATACAAAGGCAAGTGATTCTTCCTATATAGTACTGACCATGGTGAATTCTGAGAGCGATAGTTTGTACCAAACTTTCATCGCATGATTTGGGAAATAGTGTGGAGTCGTATGTTTGAGATAGTGATAAGTGGTTGACTTTTCGTCAGTTGGGAGTCTAAAATTGAGCTTTTCAGAGTTGTTGTGATGCTTTGATTTTCTTTTGTATAAATTAAATAGATAACCGTGAGTCTTGTAAAGGATTTGTGAGTGCACATTTTCGTTGGGATTACGTTGAGTAAAGAAACAGTTCTTGGTAGGTACCGTTTGATATTTTTAGAAAAAAGTAAGATCCAGATAACAGTTCTAGTGAGGGATCAAATGACGTATTTTCCAGACACGTGATAGTTTAGAGTGTAAGACTCTTGCGTGAACCGAGTTCGTGGGAGCTGCATTAGTTATCATTTTGATGTAAAGCATACCGAAATCTAATGTCAGTCTTGAGACATGTAGAGACGTTATTTGCTTTCAAAAGTCTTGCACTAGGCAAGCAATGATATTGATATGGGATGCCATCAAAGTTAAAGTCTCCTTCATGTAGTCACTACGAAAGGAATTAATTTGTTTTGGTTGCAACGGTTGTTTACCTTTTTGTTCTTTTCAATCATACGGAGTTGTGGAAATGTTTTGTGTGCAACAACCTTTTGAGTTCTGCAGCATAAGTTAAGTTTCTTTGATGACATATTCGTGTGACAGTTTTGTCAGGGTACCGTTGGGTTTTGCTTGTCATCTATAATTTACCGAGCAAAGTTGGATTCCTTTTAAGAGCAAGAATTAGTTGAGATTAGGTTCGTATCGTTAGAAGATAAAGGTTATTTTTATAAATGTTGTAAGAGATAAGAGTAGCGCAACGGGAAATATTTGAGGATGCCAAAGGGTTATAAAGGTTCTAGCATCTTTTTTTATTTATGGGCACAAATTTCAAGGACAAAATTTCTTTTAAGGAGGGGAGAGTTGTAACGACCTCATTCTCGGGTTAATGAATCAGGTTTCGGGCCTAGGTTATAGGCCAATATTTTGGAGGAGAAAGTTTGAATTTTAAATATGTATGGGTAGTTGAAAAGTGCAAGAAGATATTATTGAGGAGAGAGAAAAAGGAAAAAGTGGGAAAATGGTGGAGAGAGTTTTAAGAGAGTGAAGAGTTTTAACTTATTTTTGTCGTCGTTCGGTGGTCCATTTTTGACACTGCCAGAATCGTTGGAAAGATTTTATCGAGACGAGTTGGTCGATGGTCATCAAGTCGCCATTGAAGTTTCGAGTTGTTTGAAAGGAGACGTTTTTGACAGACAAATCACAAAATAGAGGGCACCACCGCGTTCACCAGCATTGGGACAACAGGATTGGAGCTTGCTGCCACCTTTTGACCATCGGAGCACTTCTCATGCGCCCCCATGCGTTGCCCCTGTGCGTGGGCGAATTTTAGTTGCGTGGGCATCTATAATCAGTTTGGGCTGAGTCATTTGCGCCAACTGCTGGGCCAAGCGGAGTCGGCCTGCTAAGCTAACTGAAGCCAAAAAATTGAGCTGGTCCATCAAGCTAGCCCTTTAAGATGAGCCAAGTCAGCCGCCACCCACCACCGTCGATCGTCGTTGCCACCGCTCTCGTTACCGTTGACCGACATTGTTCATTGATCGGCGTTGACTTTTTTGAGGGACCCTACCCAAGGATTTCTCGACATTTTATGTTCATTGGTGCAGTCTATTTCGCCAAATTCGAACCTAGTAAGCTATTTTTATGTATTTTATACTTTAAGTAGTCCGATAGTGTGAAATGGCTTATATAGTATTATTTGTTTTATCTGAGGATTTAGTGCACTCGAATATTGGAATTAAAGAGATGTTTGGGGGAGCTTGGATGGGGATTTATCGCTTTGGCTTAAGGTTAGTACACCTTGAACTCCTATTGCTTCATGAACATCATAAATATGATTACTTTACGTGTTAGTATCTGCAAAATTGGTAGATGATGAATATGCATGTGTGGAGACTGATAGTATAAGACTCGATATTTATGAGATGCATGATGATGTTGTGAATATCATGAGACTCATGGAGGCTTTAGAGATCGTGTAGAGTCGTTTGAGATACTTGTATAATTGCTTGATGACTAGTTGTTTGATTGATAATTGTGATGCCTTATATGCTTGTTCGAATAGATTGATGTGATTGATAAAAATCATGCTTAAGGGATAATACCGATAAATACGTGATTAAATGATTACGAAGCTGGTAATTAATATTAATTGATCGAATACATTAGTAAACAAACCCTAATGACTTTCATAAGCTTTAGAGAGTGAGTAAGGCCTAGTAAATCTCGAATTATGCTAAAATATTTTAAGCTAGTGATTAAGGTATCGGTGCGGGCTTCAATTGTACTAGTATGCTATTCAATGTTGTATTGGTACGGGTCGACCCGTATCAGTACTCGAGGAAATTAAGATTTCCAGTAAGTTTTTTAGTATCTGTACACGTGAGAGTATCGATACTCGAGGGTACTATATCAATACTCATGTTTAAGTACCGGTACCTGATACGCTAAATAATCTATAAATGTAAATTAAAGATAGAAATTGGTGTGAATATTAATAATTGAATTATGCTTTGATAAATGAGATAACATGAATTAATAGAGACAATAAATGAGATTAAATATACATCTCTCCATAATGTATTAACAACTTGATAATGTAAAATAAATGATGTGATGACGATTAGTAACGATAAAGAGATCATTGGGATCATGTTGCTTGTATGTCGAATAGATATTTGTTTGGTTGAGTCGATGATTGATAGAATCTGGATACCTAGAGAAAGAGTGTTGCAACATCAAGGTTAGAGATGCCGAATAGAGGTTATCGATGTTATGTTACCTAGGCCTCATTCAAAGATACTCGATAGGGGATTCTGGGTATGTGTGTATGTTTCGATGCTAGGTAACCCGTACTCACCAAAGTGTAGATACTCAAGGGGGATTCCGAGCAAGGGTGTATGTTTCGATGCTATATGACCCGATCTTACCCAAAGTGTATGTTTTGATGCTTCATGACCCAGCCTCACTCTAGAGCTGTTGTTATTGATATGTGTTTTTACCTTAATGATCTGATGAGATCTCGAGTATAGTTGGGCCATGAGTGCCATGTATGATGATTGCTTTGATGAGAGCATGTGTTTAGACGACTAGTAGTAGCACTACGTGTTTATTTATCTGTCTTTATTGCTCGTACTAGCTTGCATGCTTATGTTTATGATTAGCATGAAGTATAGTATAGTAGATGTGTACCACTGAGCTTTGCAAGCTTAGCGCTCGGAATCGTTGTTTCCGTTCGTAGGTTGATTGTGGGATCGAGGAGCACCATCGGTACAAGATCTTAGTGTGTGGTGATCTTCAGAGTACAGACTTGTATTTAGTGGTCTACATAATGACCCAGATTTTAGAATCTAAGAGTCAGGTTCATCGAGAGCACAGGCTTCATATGTGGCCTTGTTGTTGGGCTAGTAGGAGCCTTGTTGGGCTTGAAGAAAACTTTGGGCTTGTGTTGTTGGTTTGTTAACGGGCTAGAGTGAAAATAAAAAAGGGCAAATGAGTAATTTCTTGATGGAAGACAAAGAGGGGGATTCATTTATGTTCTACAGAAAAAATGGAGGGTGAATTCACCCTTGTCCCCTTGTTTCTCCCTCCTTTTCATCTTTATCTTCCTACCTAAGTTTAAGATTTAAGGTGTAATCTTTGAGTGTTTGAGTAAGAATCACGTTTTAGCAATTAAGAGAAGTTTGTTTAACAGCAAATAATCAACAAACCAAGGCAAAGATGAGTTAAAATGGTGGAGGTTGAGGTTTTCTTGGGGGTTAGTGTGGATGAACAGGAATGGGTCTTTAAAGGCTTCTTCATCAGCTTTAATCCAAGGTTAGTACACTACTAACTTCTATAGCTTCTTAGAAATCATGAAAATAGATCTTGTTGCATGTTTATGACGATTTTGGTTGAGATTGAACCTTGGTTGCTCTTTAATGGCAAAATGTGAAATTGATGTTAATAAGGCTTAAAGTTGATAGAAACTGACACTAAACACCTTTTATAAGTTATAGGTTGAGTTTTAGGGGTTACCAAGTTGGTTTGGGGGTTAAAGATGAGAAATTTAAACCCCAGACCTCGTAATTAGGGTTCGTGTATCGATACAAGTGGTTCAGTATCGGTACCCCTCTCTATGTAAAGAATCGAAACGTGAAGAGCGTACCGGTACGACTTTTCGAGTATTGGTACCCCTTGCTTAAAAGAAATTCCAGTAACATTTTTGCGTACCGGTACGCTAGGAGGGTGTTGGTACTACTGTTCTATTGCTTGAAGAAGGCTTTCGTGTACTGGTACACAAAGGTGGGAGTTCCAATATGGGTGGGGATCAGTACGGGGTGGTTTACATACCGATATTGAGTACCGATACGGAGGTGAGCGTATTGGTAGGGCTTGAAGACCCTTTTTTAACCTAAATTGAGTATCAGTACTCGTAGAAGAGTACCGGTACCTAGAGAAGCGTATCGATACCCATATAAGAGTGTCGGTACTTGCTAGGCAATCTGCCTAAGGAATTTAAGTTTGCGTTCAGGGTTTTATAATTCAAGAAAAGGGTTCGAAAGGTCTTCTAAGGTATAAAATGAATACTGAAACTGAGAAATTGGTGTTTAAACCCCGTACGTTGAATAAATGGCTAATAACTTGGTAATTATTGGGTGAATTGCTTAAGGTAGTAACCCATAGAGATCTTTGGTAGATCAAATAATGGTGTGGTAATTAGGGCCCTTGCTGTGTGCTGAATAGGCGTTTATATAGTTGGTTCACCTTTAATAATAAGATAAACTAATAAAAGCGGCTAATATACACGTTTATAACATATTAATAAATAGATAAGTTTAATGGGGTGGCATAATAATTGATAGAAACCATAAGGTGATAGTAAATGTGTTAGAGCTGTGTGCGGTATGGCAATTGTGTCGATGTTGTGTGCTGCATAGAAGTAGGGTCATTGTTGTATGCTAATGGGACACCTACTTAGTCGAGTCTTTGTTGGATAGGATCCGGATACTTAATAATATATGTTGCAACACCTTGAATACTTTCGAATGTAGGATCCTGATGCTATGTGGATGCGGGCTTCATCCAAAGATGCTTGATGAGAGATTCTAAGCATGGATGGAGGATCTCAATACTTTGTGGATGCGGGCCTCATCCCTATGAGTATAAGATCCCAATACTTTGTGGACGTAGTCTTTACTCGTAGTGTAGGATCCCGATGCTATGTGAACACGGGTCTTACTCAAAGTGTAGGATCCCAATGCTGTATGGACGAGGGCATCACTCAATATTGTTGGTATCATTTATATGATGTTGTGTGGGTTAATAATGTATATGTATATGCTGTGTGCGAGATTATACATCCATGTTGTTATATGCTCGGCGGTTATTGTAGCGCCAATGTTATCCAGCCATGATATCATATATTGTAGCATCGTTCTTATTTATGATTTACATGAAGCATAGTTGAGTGGTTGTGTATCCACTGAGCTTTGTTAACTTAGCATTCGGAATCGTTATTTTTGTTCGTAGGTTAGTAGATTTAGCACGTTCCTGGGGGAGCACCATCAGTGAAGAATTTTAGCGTCTTATCTCTTCAGAATACAATACTTAGGTCATTAGGCTATGCATTCATAAGAACCTATTGCACATTGAAAATTGTATTTAGATTTTCAAACGATCAAGTCAAAAGTTTTATAATGCAATTTTAAAATGAGCTCTACTGTACATGTTTTAAATGTTAATTGTACTTTATTAGATTGAAATAAATGGGTTTTGGAAATTTATTGTGGATTGGGCTAAACGAGGTTGGAAATTTTATGGTTGAGTTTCAGGCTTGTGGCTTAAATGTCACATCTAGGTCGAGGGTGTTACATTTAGTGGTATCAGAGCCTAAGTTTAGCTAGTTCTAGGAAAAACCTAAGGTGGTTAGAAGTCGTGGATAGGTGTCTTGCGAATACAAGCCCTTGTGTCTAAGTTATACTCTTTCAAGACTGAAATCTGGATGGTGTGCCCTATGTTCGCATGTGTCGCTGGTTGCGACATTAAGATAGATTCAATCTCGATCGTGATGGTCGTAATGATAGTTGCTTTCTTTGAGGATAATTCTGATATCAGAGTTATCTTAGACGTTAAGCTTAGGTTCATGAAAAAATGGAAGAGTTGAGGAAATGCCCTCCTCCCATCACTCGAATAGTAATCATGGAAATGTACCATAAGCTACTTTGAAGTCTTGTGTTCATAGTGAGAACCTTCAGTGGCGAGATTCTACGAGTTGGTGGACGACTCTTATAGAACGGATAGGAGGACTTGCTTTCGATCGACTAGTGGTAGAGTTTCAATCGGGATCTCTTCATCCATAGTAAGTGATCATTGATGGTAGGGTGCCATATGATAGGGATGTAGCACACTTGACAGATATATATTTCCTTTTAATGTTGGGAGGTACTTGATGACTATAAGGTCCCAAGTGCACTCTTGTGAGCTGAATGCTTCGAGGTTCGAGTAGTGTATGCTTGGAGGATACATGGTTGACAGACTTAGTGAAGTTATCTTTTTAATGAATTGATATGAACTTGGCCATTAATTGTTCGATCGGACGAGCTAGCTTGAGATGTCAAGCGTCGTGTTGGAAGCTTCAAGGTTCAAAGAGAACTGGACCCTTGGTTGAGAATGATAAACTACCATATTCTTAATGTAGTTCAGACTAGTTTGGGTTAAGTGGCGCGGGACACGACTAGGAAAATTGTGAAGAGAGCCATGTTTCTCAAATGAGAGAGGTATCGTTGTTATAGACCTAAAGATATTGAAAGGTCAGGAGAGGATAACCCAATCAAGTGGATCAGTGGTTAAAAGACCTCAGAGAATTCTGAGGTAGGTGTGCATCGTCTTTTTCTTGAAAGTAATGTATACGAATGGTGAGGGACCGTTAAATTGAGGGCCACAGCCTGTACTCTCAACATGTGATGTTTCCTTGGATGAGTTAGGAAAAAGTACGTGAGTGAAGCTCTTATGAAAGAGATGAGAGATTAGTTCTTGCAGTCGGTTCAAGGTGTTAGAACAGTATGAGTAAGATTTTCTACGGTTGAGTCGTTATGCCCAGCGTTTGTTACTATCAAAGAGTAAAGGTGGTTGAGGTTTAGACTTGGATTCAAGGCTGACATATTGAAGCACGTGATAACGGGTTCACTTGGGATATTTTCTGAGTTAGTCGATAGTGCGAAGGCAATCAAATGACTTTAGAGCCAACATTGAGTCAGTTTGAGGATTCTATAGGCCGTGTTGTGAGGACCCAAGACATCATGAGTTTTTCTCAGGCTCTGTTCAGGGATTTTGTGCTTTGAGGGGAATCAAAGAGGGTTGTTTTGGACCGGCTATCGAGGGTTGGTTGAAGACCTAGATTAAAGGTTGTGGGGGCTTTTTGATTTCTACTCTAGTGGAGAGTATTAATGATTTGGCCGGAGCGTCTTTTCCACCGGATCGTGAGTATTATGGGTGACATCACCTTGGGGTATACTTCTTGATTAGAGGAATTGTTATAGGTGCCGAGCACCAGGCCTTATGGCGAGGGACTGCCTAGTTATGAATGTTGGTGCACCAGTTTAGTCTTAGAGGTTGATTTCTTCCTGGCATGGTTAGGGTTTTATATGAGACGGTGCTAGAGCGTCGTCGGGGCATCAGGGTAGAGGTCCTGTGAGATCCAACATCAGAGTCGATGATCAAACTATTGCTAGGTAGTCTATCGTTCAGGCCAGAGATGATAATTTTGCACCGATGATATGTCAAGTACATGTGTTTGTTTTAGTTTCAGTTGTTACATTGATGGAGTTTGATCTCTCGTTCATATAATGATTTTGGCTCTTGTTGGATAAGTGTTTTAGTATGTTAGATTGATTAATTTATCATTTTTGTAAGTTCTTGTAAATAATGTTCTTACCGTGAGTAGTAAGTAGGGGATTGAGTGTATGAGTTGAGGTATGACTTGGTTTTCGAGCGAGAGCCTTGAAGATTCGGGTTCAAGGTGAACCAAGTTGTTGGAAATAGACATAATGAACCATTGCCGCTTTAGGTCGAGGGTTGTTTTCTTATGATGGTTGTTTAAAAAGGTCATGTGGGTTGTAAGACGTTCTTAGCCCACGTTGGATACGAGGGTTAAGAGTCTAAATCTTTAGAGTTACGAATGGTTAAGACCATGTTAGAGTGCTCTTCAAAGAATGAACGAGCTTACCTCTTGATCGTGAATTAGAACCCGTGATAGAGGTGACGTTGAGTTCGGTGTTTGTGTCCCTCACCTTGTGGTATGGCACAGACTGAACTTTTAGAGTAGGGACTCATTTGCAAAAATGAGTAAATACGGGTGCGGTCGGCAAGTGGTTTACCTTGGGGCGTACCCGGGTTGGTATAGCAAGAGTTGTGGCATTGGACCGTTACCTTTTCCTTGGGGATTGATAATCTTGTAAATGGTTAAAAAGTCTTGAGGCTGCCTTATGATTGTTCAGGGATCGAGTATCGTAAGTTGAAGGTTAAAGAGAGGTTGTGATAAAGATTGTATTGAGGCAACATTTAGACCTTAAGGATGAGTCGTGAGATGGTTTGGGCTCACAAATGTGTCGGTATAATCTTAAGCTTGATGTTTTAAGAGTTTCTTTATTGGGTTTGAGATTGATTGTTTTCATGAATGGTTTAATAAGGTGAAGATTTTCGTGTAGCTTAGTGAAATTATAGGTTTTGGCTACGGTGGTGTGGAATCGGATTCTCGTGTTGCAATGGATTTTGTTGGAACAAAATTAGGAAATACTTGAAGACTGCCAGAGTTCAGCACATCTAATATTTGGAAATGCGAGTGTTGATAAAAGGGTTTGGTAATCGAGATAAAGGACATCCGGAATGAGTGCAATAGGTTGGTGTCTGATAGTGTCGTTGAAGTTATCCTTTATTGATCCGCTTTTAGATTTGAGGTGAGTGTTGTTTTAAATCGTATGTATTTTTTGAGAGAGAAGTAGATTAATGGTTTATTATTTAGCCTCACCTCTGAATATGGCACATATCTATGATGTTTTCCATGTACCTATGTTGAGACGGTATCTTTTCGATCCATCGTATGTGATCTCGCGAAAGGGTTTGATATTAACACTGGTTTAAAGCGTAAAGAAGAGCCGATTAGAGTGCTTGACAAGGGAGTCAAAGAACTTAACAATAAGTTCATAGTCTTGTAAAAGTGTAGTGGAGGAACTTCGGAAGTCGAAGATGTTATGGTAGAGTTCTAACTGCATCTGTTTTTATCAGGTAAATTTTGAAGACGAAATTTTCTTTAAGGATGAGAGAGTTGTAACGACCTAGATTTTAGAATCTGAGAGTCGGGTTAATCGGGAGCGCGGGCTTCATGCGTGGGCCTTGTTGTTGGGCTAGTATGAGATTTGTTGGGCTTGAGGAAAGCTTTGGGCTTGTGTTGTTGGTTTGTTAATGGGCTAGAGTGAAAATAAAAAGGGGCAGATGAGTAATTTCTTGATGGAAGACAAAGAGAGAGGGGATTCATTTATGTTTTGCAAAAAAAATAGAGGGTAAAGTCACCATTGTCCCTTTGTTTCTCCCTCTTCCTCATCTTTATCTTCCTACCCAAATTTGAGGTTCAAGGTGTAATCTTTGAGTATTTGAGTAAGAATCACGTTTTGGCAATTGAGGGAAGTTTGTTTAGCAGTAAAGGATCTACAAACCAAGGTAAAGATGAGTTAAAATGGTAGAGGTTGAGGTTTTGGTGGGGGTTAGTGTGGATGAACGAGAATGGGTCTTTAAAGGCTTCTTCATCAGCTTTAATCCAAGGTTAGTACACTACTAACTCCTATAGCTTCCTGGAAATCATGAAAATAGATCTTGTTGCATGTTTATAGTGTTTTTGGTTGAGATTAAACCTTGGTTGCTCTTTAATGGCAAATTGTGAAATTGATGTTAATAAGGCTTAAAATTGATAGAAACTGGCCCTAAACACCTTTTATAAGTTTTAGGTTGAGTTTTGGGGGTTACCAAGTTGGTTTTGGGGTTAAAGATGAGAAATTAAAACCTCAGACCTAAAAATCAGGGTTAACGTACCGGTACGGGTGGTTTAGTATTGGTACCCCTCTCTTTGTAAAGAATCGAAACATGAAGGGCGTACCAGTACAGCTTCCCAAGTATCGGTACCCCTTGCTTAATGGAAATTCTAGTAACGTTTTTACGTACCAGTACTTGGGGGCGTATCAATACTATTGTTCTATTGCTTGAGGAAAGCTTTCGTATACCGGTATACAAAGGTGGGTGTACCGATACGGGTAGGGATAGTTACGGGGTAGTTCACTTACCGATACTGAGTACCGATATAGGGGTAAGCGTATCGGTATGATTTGAAGACCTATTTTTCGTACCTAAATTGAGTATCGGTACTCATGGAGGAGTAACGATACCTAGAGAAGCGTATTGATACCCATATAGGAGTATTGGTACTCGCTGGGTAATCTGCCCAAGAAATTTGAGTTTGCGTTCAGGGGTTCTATAATTCGAGGAAAAGGGCCCGAAGGGTCTCCTAAGGTATAAAATGAATACTAAAACTGAGAAATTGGTGTTTAACCCCCGTAAGTGGAATAAATGGCTAATAACTTGGTAATTATTGGATGAATTGCTTAAGGTAGTAACCCATAGAGATCTTTGGTGGATCGAATGATGTTGCATGGCAATTAGGGCCCTTGCTGTGTGCTGAAGGGGCGCATGTATAGTTGGTTTGCCTTGAATAATAAGATAAAACTAATGAAAGCGGCTAATGTGCACCTTCATAACATAGTAATAAATAGATAAGTTTAATGGGGTGGCATAATAATTGATAGAAACCATAAGGTGATGGTAAATGTGTTAGAGCTGTGTGCGGTATGGAAACTATGTCGATGTTGTACGCTGCGTGGAAGTAGGGTCATTATTGTGTGCTGATGGGGCACCTACCTAGTCGAGTCTTTGTTGGATGGGATCCGAATACCTAATAATATATGTTACAGCACCTTGAAGACTCCCGAATGTAGAATCTCGATGTTATGTGGATGCGGGCCTCATTCGAAAATGCTTAATGAGAGATTCTTAGCATGGATTGAGGATCCCGATGCTTTGTAGACGCGATCCTCATCCCCATGAGTATGGGATTCCAATGCTTTGTGGACGCGGGCCTTACTCGTAGTGTAAGATCCTAATGCTATGTGAACACGGGCCTTACTCAAAGTGTGGGATCCCGATGCTGTGTGGATGCAGGCCTCACTCAATGTTGTTGGTATTATCTATGTGATGCTGTGTGGGTTAATGGTGTATATGTGTGTGCTGTGTGCGAGATCATACATCCAGGTTGTTATGTGTTAGGCAGTTATAGTAGCGCCATTGTTATCTTGCCATGATATCATATCTTGTAGCATCGTTCTTATTTATGATTTGCATAAAGCATGGTTGAGTGGTTGTGTATCCACTGAGCTTTGTTAGCTCAGAGTTCAGAATCGTTGTTTTCGTTCGTAGGTTAGTAGATTTTGCACGTTCCTGGAGGAGCACTATCAATGAAGGATTTCAGCGCCTCGTCTCTTCAGAGTACAATACTTAGGTCAATGGGCTATGTATTCGTAGGAACCTATTGTACATTGTAAATTGTATTTGGATTTTCAAACGATCGAGTCAAAAGTTTTATAATGTAATTTTAAAGGAGCTCCACTTTATATGTTTCAAATATTACTTTTACTTTATTGGATTGAAATAAAATGAGTTTTGGAAATTTATTGTGGATTGAGCTAAACTAGGTTGGAAATTTTATGGTTGGGTTTTAGGCTTGAGGCCCAAATGTGACATCCGGATCGAGGGTGTTACAGGCTATGTATTCATAGGAACTTACGTGGTGGAGTCTAAAATTCTTATTTTGCAAATTGTATTAATCAAATCGAATGTTCAAATATTTTAATTTAATTGAAGCTCCTTTGTAACATTTTAATCATTTTTATATATATATATATATATATATATATATATATATTAATCGTTGGCTTTAAATGTTTTCTGAAAGTATTTTATTTGGGTTAAACCAAGTTGAGAAATTTTATAAAAATAGTTTAGGTTTAAGGCCGAAATGTGACATTCGGGTTTAGGGTGTTACAAGTTTATTAAAAAAAGAAAATATCCAAAATTACAATTAGGGTTTACAATTATCATCGTACACTAAATACATAATTTGGACATTTTCCTATAATATTGAAACATGAAACTAGTCACTTTAGATCATACAATGACCATACATGGAAAATGTTAAAAACCCAACCAAAAGACTCAAACAAAATATAGATACGAACAAATCTTACTGCATCGGTAAATGAACCAAAAAAATGGATCAAACTACTGAAAGACCACCGAAAACTGCAAATCAGAGCCAAACGTCGTGAAAAACTATCCACTAATTCAAACCACGTATCCTGTTATATTTTTACTCAAATTCTAATTGGTAATTAAGTTCGGTTTTATTATAATTCTAGTGGTTGAAGATTACCTGGAAAATAGAATTTACTTTAATGAGTAAACATATATCTTAGGTAAGAGATCTTATTGGAATAAGGTTTCTTTGTGACCAAGTATTTGGGTCTATAAATATAGACTAGGTTTAACCTTTTAAATTACGAGAGAATGATAGATAGAGAGAATTACTCCGGAGAGATATAACCACTTTTAGGTTCTCTACAACTATTGTGACTACGTTGTAGAGATGGGTATTGTAGGGATGTTGGGAAAAGTATTTTGGTTCCACTGGGTTCTGGATATGTACATCGGGTTTTAGGATACATGAAATATCGTGTATTTGTACTCTTTGTGTTCTCTACGTTGATAGTGGATTGTTCGTTTCCCTCGTCCATAGAGGTAGGCTATGCTGAACCACGTTAAATCTCGTCTTCTGTGCATGTCTTGGTCTATATTGTTATCACTTTGGTTATTTGCATCATACCAAATTCCTAACAAATGGTATCATGAGCTATGGTCCGAGCTGAGCGATTGTGGAGGAACTTTTGCTGAGGATTTTGTGGTGCGATATTAGAGACGTGCAAGAGAAGTATTGTTGCTACGAGTTTTCAACTTCAGGGGGAGTAATTCTAACTCGATTCAACAGTGCTTCAACAGATATTACGTAAGAATTGAAGTTGTTGAAGACTTGGCGGCAATGCTTCAACTGATATTTGGCTTACATAAGAATTGAAGTTGTTGAAGACTTGAAGACCATTGCTCGAATGGAATTTGTGTCAAGGGGGAGATTTGTTATATTTTGACTCAAATTCTAATTGGTAATTAAGTTGGGCTTTATTGTAATTCTATTGGTTGAAGATTACTTGGTAAATAGAATTTACTTTAATGAGTAAATATCTATTTTAGGTAGGAGATCTTATTGAATAAGTTTTTTTGTGACCAAGTATTTGGGTCTATAAATATAAACTAGGTTTAACCTTTTGAATTACGAGAGAATGAGAGATAGAGAGAATTACTCTGGAGAGGTGTAACCACTTTTAGGTTCTCTACAATTATTGTGACTACGTTGTAGATATGGGTATTGTAGGGATGTTGGGAAGAATGTTTTGGTTCCACTGGGTTTTGGGATACATGGGATATCATGTATTTGTACTCTTTGTATTCTCTACGTTGATATTGGATTGTTCGTTTCTCTCATCCGTGTAGGTAGGCTATGCTGAACCACATTAAATCTTGTCTCTTGTGCATGTCTTGGTCTATGTTGTTAACACTTTGGTTATTTGCCGCATACTAAATTCCTAACATATCCAAATTCAATCTGAGAGTCCAGAGCAGGGAAGATCAACAAGATAACAAATAAGCACCATCTTGATCAATAGCGTCACCGTCAAGTCCAACCTTGAGAAAATATAAAATAAAAAGAACGACCAAGTGACCGAGAAAGAGGAAAGAAATGTCAAAAGACAGAGATAAACGTGCCACAAAGGTAGAAGAAAATGTGACATAAAGACATAGTTATTCTTATTAAAAATTAAAAAAAAACAAAGAAAAAAATAAAGAGAATCGGCGGTTGGCAACCAGCATCAAAGTCGATGTCACCGCCGACTAAACAAAGATGAAAAAGAAAACTTTGTGATTTTCTATTTGAGAGAAACTAAATTGTGTGGCGCAAACCCTACCAAGATTCGAAAATGAAACAAATTTAAAATTTATGATTAACGTCTACCCTATATAAACCAACAAAACACTAAGAATTAAATATTAAGTTTGTTCTAGTGGATACCTCAAGAAACCAAAAATATATATATTACATTGAGGTTTGTTTAACATAACAATGATAATCACTCTTCAATCAATGCATAATAGTCATTCTTCTATTATTTAAATTCTCACTTTCAAAATTCAGCAACGGGTCTCCTATTCTTTGATCAAAGTCCATATCTCCATCTCAGAAACGAAAAAAGGGTTTTGAAGTTTGAATGGACGTTTTGAAAAAATAAAGAAAGAAAATGATGTAGGATATGTTGGGGGTAAAAATAGATTTCCAATAAAAAAATATATAAAAAAATTTGGCTTAAGGGTTTAATAAGCCCTTAAACTTTTGCAAAAAAAATCAATTAAGCCTTTAAACTTTTTTGCACCCACTTAAGCCCTCAAACTCAAGAAAAAAATCAATTAAGCCCCTAAACTTTTTTTGCACCCAATTAAGCCCTCAAACTCAAGAAAAAAATCAATTTGGCCCTTTGACCAACATTGACCGTTAAATTTAACGAGTTTTTTAAAATCTTCTCGACATGTGTCGCAACAGGATAATGTCACTTGACATTTATAAGAATTTTTAAACTTTAATTTTTAAAAAATATATAAAAATACGAAAAAAATCTAAAAATATATTTTCAGATTTTTATATATTTTTTTAATTTATTTTTTTATAATTGTATAATAATATTTAATTTTTTTATTTTTTAAATATTTTAATCTTTTAAAAAATTATTATTTATTATTTTAAAATAAATTTTGGAATTAAAAATATTTTTTATATTTTTAAAATAATTTTCTAGAATTTTTTAGATTTTTTTGGATTTTTATATATTTTTTAAAAATTAAAGTTTAAAAATTCCTAGAAATGACAAGTGACATTATCATGTTACGATACATGCCAAGAAGATTAAAAACCCATTAAATTTAACGGTTAAAGGGCCGAATTGATTTTTTTCTTGAGTTTGAGGGCTTAATTGGGTACAAAAAAAGTTTAGGGCCTTAATTCATTTTTTTACAAAAGTTTAGGGCTTATTTAACGGTCAACGTTGGTCAAAGGGCCAAATTAATTTTTTTTTCTTGAGTTTGAGGGTTTAATTGAATGCAAAAAAAGTTCAGAGACTTAATTTATTTTTTTACAAAAATTTAAAGATTTATTAAACCCTTAAGCTAATTTTTTTAAAAAAATTAAATTATATATAAATTTTAAATTTTTAAAAGAGACCACTGCGCTTTATAACCCCGTCAGCCTTTGTCCATACTCCACTCCTACCAACGAATCACACCAACTGGACAACAACATAAAAAGTAAAAATTAAACGGAACTTGTGATCGTTGCGTGTCACCTCCTAATTAATTGAAATTCACATCTGTGCGGTGCGTTTGGTCTTACAGCGATAAGTTGTATCTACGTTTTCTCCTCCCTCATTTTTCATGTGATTTTAAAATGACCAAGGCAATGGTATATGATTATTACTTGGTTTCAATCATTTCATATCATATCTTCATCCAGAGACAGGATTAGTTTCTCTAATATCTCTTCCTGATTATATTAATAGCCTATTCTCAAAAGATCCGGTAGGATTAATGTACATCTAATCAACACTATTTTTTTATAATTTGAATCGAATCCTAAACAAATATCAATACCATTTAATTGGTGGGACTAGGAGTGTTCATTGTCGGATACCGGATCCGATTCGATCCGATTTTTTTGGATATCCGATTTTTCGGATCGACAATATAGTGATCCGTATTCGATCTAGAAAAAATCAGATATTCGAGTATTCGAATATCGGATAATCGGATCAGATATTCGGATATCCGATTATTTGAAAATATATTTTGATTTAATTATTTTTTTAATTTGAAATTCGTATTTATGAAAATTTCATAATTTCAAATATAACAAATAACAAATTGCTAAATATAACAAGATTCACATCTATGAACATTTCGATTTTTTTAATTTTTGAATATAACAAGCACCAAATTGTTAAAAATAACAAAATTAATATTCATAAAAAATTTAAAATTTTGAATTTTCGGATAATCCAAAACTTGAAATATTGCGATCCGTATCTGATCCGGAAAATTAAAAATCAGATTGGATATCTGATCCAAAAATAAAAATCAGATCAGATATCTGAATTTTTGAATTGAATCAACGGATAATCGGATTGGATCGGATATTTTTGAACACTCCTAGGTGGGATAGTGAGATTATCATTATTCTTAAAACGATAAATTCATTTTACTTCAGCAATTAATATGATTTTAAATTTGATATGTGTATGTTTGTTTTATTATTCATGTAGATTCGTAGTTGTTTCTTTCAATAATATTATTTTTGAAATCGAATTTAAATTCAGCCATTGATAGTTCAATGTGTATTTCTATTGCACCTAATATTTTTCGATATACTTTAAATTATTTTTTTAAGTATATTTATCGGTTTAATTATTTTCTTCAATTATTTTATAATTAATGTTTTAAATTATGAAGTGTGCTTATCAAATATTGATGTCGATCAATCAAGGAGATAGATTGTAGAAATTTTGTTGTTATTTTCTCAATGTCTTGTATACCAACCTGATTGAGAACCCCATTAATTCAAATTTCAAATCCGATAGACTTTTGCTATACGAACGAAAAAATAAAATAAAAGAAACTATATTATTCGTTTTAAAAGTATTAGGAAATAATATTTGTATTTAATATATTCTAACATGAATATAAAAATACCATTCTTTAAATATTTTGTATTTATGTTCTTGTTCGAATATATATCAAATATTGATCTTGAACCAAATAATAATATAATTATTATGGTGTTCTTTCATGCATCATACATCCAATGTGTTGATTAACTTTTTTATCTATACCAAATAGTTTATATACATGCTAACACACATGGAAATTGAAGCCAAATCTAGGGTCTTTTCTAAGTTTCTTAATGCTTCTATACACTTTGAATATATTTTATTAATGCTAAATACAAATTTAATACATTTATGGGTAAACAACACCATTGGTCACTAAACTATTTTATTTTTTTTATTTTGGTCACTCGTTGGTCGAATAAAATTAAACAAAAATAATGAGGGGAGGAGAGAGAAATGATTT
Source organism: Hibiscus mutabilis (assembly GCA_019671005.1). Lineage (NCBI taxonomy): Eukaryota > Viridiplantae > Streptophyta > Magnoliopsida > Malvales > Malvaceae > Hibiscus > Hibiscus mutabilis. The sequence goes on along the minus strand of CM033753.1, from coordinate 10,076,448 downwards.
TAAAAATATTTAAAAAATCTACATCAGCATCATTGTTAATTTTTGAACGGTAAGTGACCAAAATAAGAAAGAAACGTAACATTAGTTATAATTTTGCCAATAAATAGTTCGGTGACCAAAATAGAAAAACATAAATAATTTAGTGGCCAATGATATTGTTTACCCTACCTTTATTTATTTAAAAACAAATCCATTTGAGAAAAAAAAACTATGATTGTGAAGTATAAAGAAAAAAGTTGGGTATTTGTCAGAGAAACACCAATATTCCAACACTTGATGAGGAACGAGGATTGAAAATATCTCAACCATTGAATGCCAATGTTTTCCCATGGCCATGAAAGGCTTGTTGTTACCGACATAATCCAAATGGATCCAATGTGCTGTAAGATTTTGGTGGGTTGGGGACCATCTCCCCCAGAAGGTGAAGAGTCTTGTAGTGTTATTTTGAGGGGTTGAGTGTGGTAATTAATGGATCAATTAGTTTGATAAAAAAAAAACTAATGGGTCAATTAGGCATCACAAGACAATTTGTAGATGGGGATGGAATGGACCACCACGCCTTTCTCTCACCTCCACACACTTCTTTTACTCTATCTCTCTTGTCACAGATTTTTTCTGTGTTTTCCTAGGATGCTACATGCTAGGGGGTTCTTTATAATTTATGTATTTCTCTATTGTAACATTTATATCATAAATATAACTTTTTATATATTCATATTTAGTGTTATATAAATTATGTTGTTTGTTTAAAAGCAAAAGATTTAACCTTTTGATATAATTTATGTTTATTTTATTGTTCAGACTTTGTGATTTTCTTTCCAATAATGTCATCTTTAAGATGCAAATACGAATTTTTTCCTTAAAAGTACGAAGTATCTTAACATTGCATCCGACACTTAGTAATTTAACTTTTTCTTCCTTTATGTTATCCCAAGATGTATATATACATCGGGTTAGGATTCACTTCCAATATATAAAATACACGAAGTTTTACACTAATTTAGGACCATTGAATGAGTGTAAGCAAATGGTTCAGATCAGACCCTTTTCTTTATTCCCCTTAAAAATCTTCAAACTTCCAGCTTTTAAGCTCAACCATTAATTTACACACATCTAATGGTCTTAAACTAGTGTAAAACTAAAAAAATTACATAGCGTAAGAGTGTGAAGATCATATCTCATATATAGAGAGAGGGGTAGGATTATTGTAACACCATCTACTCGGTCCAGAAAAAATCGAGTCAAATATGTCACTAGAATACAAAACGGAGAATTAAATTATAATGAATCATTTCAAAACATATACAAAACATACATAATACCAAGGCAAATCACTAATAATCAGAGATCATAAACCAAATAATTCTGATTTTAGTCATTGGGGACTAAATTGCAGAGTTTTCAAAGTTTATAGACTAAATTATAAATATTTCAATGATTCGAAGACTTATCAAAAATCATTTCCCTAACTTTCATTCTTACTAAAATTAGTTTTAAAAAAACAAAATCAGGTTGATTAAGGGCTTAAAAGTCTTGATTTAATCTTAGGGACCTAATTGTAATTTATGAAAATTTAAGGTAAAAAAAAATCGGGTCAAAGATGTCACTTATAACGAATCATTTCAAAACATACATAACACCAAGGCAAATAACTAATAATCAGAGATCATAAACCAAATAATTATGATTTTAGTCATTGGGGACTAAATTGCAGAGTTTTCAAAGTTTGTGGACTAAATTATAAATATTTCAATGATTCGAAGACTTATCAAAAATCATTTCCCTAACTTTCATTCTTACTGAAATTAGTTTTAAAAAAATTAGGTTGATTAAGGACTTAAAAGTCTTGATTTAATCTTATGGACCTAATTATAATTTATGAAAGTTTAAGGTCTTTTTATACAATTAAGGGAATATTTATAAAATTCATATAAATTCATGCTTACATGTCAAATATTAGCCCATTTGAGTATTTATAACTTATTCAATTAATACATAATTCATTTAGGACTAAAATGAAAAGATTTAGATGTTCAGAGACCAAAGTATAAATTTTTTAGAGATCTAGGGCTTGACAGAAAACATTCACTAAGTTTTCCTTTTTACATAACTTAGCCTTACAATAACAAAATCAAGTTAATTATTGACTTAAGGGTCTTGAATCACCATCAATGAGTAAAATGTAAATATTAGAATTTCAAAGCTTATAGTGAGATTTCAGTTAAACAAGCTATACTTACACTAGTCAAATGCAAAGCATACTTACACCAATCAAATACTTAAAACATTACCTTAATTCATACTTAAAGACAAAAAATATCATTATTTAGGGTCATTCCATGGTTTATCTATCATAAACTTACCATCATCTACTATGTGTTCAAAGCATCACATAAACATAGTAATATCTTCAAGCAACTTTACCTATTTCATACTCATATCGAACTTACTAAATCATGTCAATCACATATGCATATACATACGAAAACATAAACCACATAACATATCATACCAACCATGAGATTTAACTTACTAGACATATTACAAATGTAGCAAGCATAGCCAAGCAAGATTGACTGAACTTCAAATAAAACCTGGAATGTTAGAATGCATCATGAAAATTGAAGTTCATATGCCATCACTAGGAGTTGGGCAAAAGGGTACATTACTCAATGCTTAAAAGAAATGACTTGCAACTGCTCTAGCACGATCTGATTACTACAAAGTCGAATAACATGAAAATGTAAGCAATGAAACAAAGTAAGCTTACATACTTAATGAGGTACTTAAATAGGAATTCAAATAAAATGTCTTGTTTTAATTAAAGTGTACAAAAGGGATTACAATTAAAGTGTGTGGCAACAAAACCTTTATAGCATGATACATAATCTTCAAGTCATATCCATATTCATATACTTAGTCATATACATGTTCATACTAAATTTCATAGCATTATTCATAAGATCCCATGGGTTTTCTTAATCAAATTTCTTCTCGTAAATTCATAGTCATAATCATAAGTTTTGTTTTATTTTCCCTTGGATCACAATTACACATAGGGGTACACGAATTCTCAACCGTCTCCAATAATCTTTGAAACTAAGAACTGAGATTAGGATGGTAATCCTTTAACAGAGAATAGCCAACCCTCCAACCGTCGCCAATGACCAAAACACAACATCCCTCATACTGTCGCCAATATCAATAAGGATTGTAATCCATTGGGTCGTAACCCACCCTACACATGAGCTCAATAAATTCTATGGCATGCCAATTGTACCTAGGGGTGTTCAAACGGTCGGTTCGGTTAACCGACCGAACCGAACTTTCAAAATTTCATTAACCGAAATTTTTTCCTATTAACCATTAACCGAACTGAAATTTTTTCGAAAATTTTTAACCAAACCGAAAAAAGTTCGATTACTTCGGTTGGTTAATTCGGTTAACCGAAATTTGTTATAAAATTTTGGGTAAATTACACAAATGGTCACTAAACTATGTTAAAATAATCTTTTTGGCCACTGAAATTTCAAAAGTTATAAAACAACCATTAAACTTATCGAATTATTATAAAATGATCATTGATTTATTGCACATTATAAATTATTGATAAATACTGAAAATTTTAATGATTATTTTTTAATAATTTAATAAATTTAATGATCATTTTGTGCTAATTTGATAAAGTTTAATGACCATTTTGTAATTTTTAAAAGTTTAGTGACCAAAAATAAATATATAAAATATAAAAATTTTGGGTAATTCGGTTAATTAACCGATTTCAAATTGAATTAACCGATAACCGAAGTTTGAAAAAAATCATTAACCATCGACCGAACCTAAAATTAACCGACTGATTAACAAAAAAAAAATTTAGTTCGGTCGGTTAATTCGGTTAACCAAAATTTTGAACACCCCTAATTGTACCCATTGTCAACTTGTGTTCAAAGTTGTCCTTTAATTCATATTTGGATTCATATATGAGCTTAGAGCTCCAAATACCCTATCATAGTTTCATAATGAACTCAAAATTCCAAAGCGTCATAACAAAGATTCATGATGAACTTAGAGCTCCAAAATATCATGTCTTTATTCTTCATGGTATAACTTAGTATCACAGTTCCTTACATAGTTCATACCTTATAGCTTATCTTAACATTATTCATCATAATTGTTACATCATATCAAAGCATAACAATGCATACATAATACAAAGAAAAGAAATAAGCTTACCAAGCTTACCATTACCAAGAGTTGCCACCACACATTGCTCTAATTGAGCTACCATATAGGGACCTCATTTAAAATCATGCAATCAAAACATATGCAGTCAGGGTGGTGCCAACCAATCCCAAGATTTATAACTACACTCACTGGTACATTTCCGATGCTACGAGATGTCTCGAATCACTAAATGGAGCTTAATTCTTCTTTGGATCCATTGCCGAAATGGAGATTTCATAACCAAAGCTTGATCTAAACATAGGGTTAATACGAATTTCATCAATAATTATTTTAAACACACCATCTTTGATTGAAATAGAACCCTAGATTTCAAAGCTTTAGGCTTTGATATTTCAAAGCCTTAAAATTCATGGAAAAATCACCATGAAGCTTACAATTATCTTAATTTCGCATATAAATCTTTAATTTCATAAAATTCTCAATTTTAAGGATTAGGGTTTATAAACATATATGTTCTAATCTTAAAAAAATCGTTACCAAATGAAAACTAGGGATGAGAGCTTACCAAATATGAGATTAATTTGAATACATCTCCGAAAGTGGTCTTCCAAGATCACCTAAAATCTTTCTTCTTTCGTTTCCTTTTTATTTATATTAAGACCAATATATGATAAGATGACACCTAGCATACATATTCATCACTTTTGAAAAATGGAAATATTACACTTAAAGTCCTTCATTTACTTTTTCTCTTATATGAAGAAACCTCATGGTTTAATTATTCATATGCCATTGATCTTTTTCCTTGTTTTCACTTTTGCCACTCCATTTTTCTTTTTTACAATATAGTCACTAAATAGCTTTTAACTTAATTACACACTTTATCACTCCATTTTTCCATCATTTGTACTTATGACCTTATACTTTATATCCTTACAAATTGATCCTTATCTTCTTAAATCCTCAAAATTGGACTTAATTAATTAAAATTAATCGGGTCGGATAATTCAAGGAATTAGATTTAACTGTCAAAAAATAAATTTCCGGTCATCGAAAATTAGAATTCTACTAAGCTAGTTTTCCGGGTGTTACAATTATGGATACTAACAGGGTTTTGGTCGTTCTAACCCCGCCTCGCCCCGAATTCAATATATTGTAACCTTACCCGACATAAAAGAAGCATATCTCGGCCTGACCTCAAAATTTTAACAAAAAAACAGACTAAGCTTGCCTTGAACCAAAAAATACATATTAAATATACTATATAAATATGATAATATATATTTAATTAAAAAGATACTGGGACGGGTCAGAAAATTTTCACCCTAAACTCGAACCTTCCCCGACCCCGACTCAATCTTTACCAAAACTCGACCTGAACTCAAAATTCATGAAAAAGAACATGTTTGGGTTGAGACGGGTTCGAGTAATTTTGTCATCCCTAGGTAGGATCCTCTTGCACTATGTAAAACTTTAAAATTTTACATCTTTTTTGAACCGTTGGATGAGAGTAAATAGATGATTAATGAGATTAACAGTAGAGAATGATGAGATTTTTATGAAAAATGAAGACATAATCTCAGTCTCATTTACTCTCTTCTAAAGATCAAAAGATGTAAAACTAAATAAGTTTTATTTTATGTAAGTGATGAATTTTAATTATATATATATATATATATTACGTGTTATGCTGAGATATTTGTTCAAGAAAAAAGGTACATGTTTTCTAAATGTCAATTTTTTATTAAGTATAGATAATTACACTTCCAAGATAAATGTTTTTTTTGATTAAGTACAAGATAATTGACAATAGTAAATCTTTGATTCGATCCCGATCAAACTTTAGTTCTTAATCATTATATATATATATATATATATATATATATATATATATATATATATTTTTCAACTAGATGTATTGAATATTTGTATATAATTAGATATATATACACATGTATGTTATCTAAAAATATATATTACATGTTTATCAATATACATATTACATGTATTTAGTTAGTTATTAAGTTTAGGATGAAAGTATATATATACTTTTTAATATATGAAACCCAAAAACGATAATAATACCATTTAAAAACATTAATATTATATTATAAAATGTTTGATTTTTGCTTGCTATCATAAAGTGTTTGATGTATGCATTTGCGGTTAATATTACATCCCTGGTTTTAGGCAGGGTAAGCAAAACTCAGTTTAACTCAAAAAATTAATTTTTTTTAGTATAATTTGTTTGATGTATGCATTTGAAATTTCATAACATCCCTAGAAAATTTATTCAAATTTAAAGTTTAATTTTTTAAAAAATAAAAATATAAAATAACTCGAATAATTTTAGCTTTTAATAAACAAGAACAATCACCTAGTCACCCATGTATGTTCATTAGTTTCAGGTTTGTCTTTGTTGTTTTTTGGTTTTGTTGATGTTTGAGCTTTATGATCAAAAATATATTACTAAATCATATGTATTCTTTTTCTTTAAAAATATAAAAAAAAATTTAATGCATATCTTATAATGATTAAAAAGATATAAAAAAACAAGAACAATATTCCAAGGTATAAATAAAAGAAAATAAAAATAAAAACAATTAAATTTAAAATAAAGGATCCTTACAATACCAAGCCATCTCAGAAGCCAAAGCAACAAGACAAAAACTCCATAAATTTGTAAGCCACACAGCCCCGAATTGAAAAAAAAATTAAATAAAGTTTGAGTTATAACCTCAAATATGATGCGATCAACTCCAATAACGCAAATAAATCAACTTATTCATTTTTTTCTCGAATAGCTTGTATAGCCTCGTTATACTAGAGTATTTTAGTTAAATTTATTAATCAATTTAATGTACAAATTTATAAATATAAATGTATTTATAATTATTTTTTAGTGTTAAATCTGTAATTAGTATCTACATTAAAATTAAACTCATTGAAATCTATTAAAATTATTTTTGAAAATCTTTAAGTTTTAGTTAATTAAATATTTTTTTAAAAAATATTTATTAATGTTATTACATTTTTTAGAACGATTAGATTTAAAAATTACAACATGATTTTCCTTTTATTTTAAAATAAACTAATGATTTTTTTTACATTTATTAATTTTTGTTATTAAACAAATTTCTTAAAGGAACACTAAAAAAGAAAAGATTTTCTAAAAATGGATATAAATTTTTAATAATTTTAATTTTTGTTCTTATTTACAAATTTACTAATTGTAAAACAATTTTATTATTTTAAAAATCTATAAAAAAAATTATTCATGTTTAAAAACATGACACATAAGTTATTTTTACATAATGAAACATAAACATGCAGGAAGCGATGCCAAATATATTTTTATTATATTAATATCTAATTTTCTTTTTATTATATGATTCATTTATATAATTAATTATAAGTTTTTAGTTAAATTAGTCAACACAAATGTTTTTATTCTTTTGTTTCATGTGTTTGTATGATTTGCTAAATTATATGTTATTAATTATTGATGTTATTATATATTTTATAATGTTGTTTATTTTCTGTGAGGTTCTAATTCATTTAATATTTTAAAAAAACATTTTTTATAAAACCAAATAACATATAAATATACTCTTATAGTTATAATCACCTGACATGTATTATATATTTTTGAGATACAAATACATAATAATTTTTTAATTTGTTTATATTTAACTTTTATATTTTAGAATATGAACTATTAGATCTAAATGAAATGATAACATAAATATTACTCAAAACATAAAGCTAGAAATAATATATAATAATATACATGTTTATGATTAATTGAAAATATCAAGTTTGGTATAACTCGTGTTACCGAGAGTATCCAAGTAGGAATGACGATGAAAGATGAAGAACAAACAATTTGGGTGAAGAAAATGACTAAATTGATATATTTTTTTAAATATGAAGGGTTAAATTTATTGAATTATAAATAAATTGGTAGAATGTATAAGGTTTAATATATTTTTTAAATATGAAGGTTTAAATATATTTCTTAAATTCTCTACAAGTCTATGTGTTTTCATTAAAAAACTATATAATTTTTACAATAATTTTATTTTTTTGTTCTTATTTACTAATTATAAAACAATTTTATTATTTCAAAAATCTATAAAAAAAATTATTCATGTTTAAAAACATGACACAAAAGTTATTTTTACATAATGAAACATAAGCATGCAGGATGAGATGACAAATATATTTTTATTACATTAATATCTAATTTTTCTTATTATATGATTCATTTATATAATTAATTATAAACTTTTAGCTAAATTAATCAACACATATTTTAATTTTTTTTATTATTATGTTTCATGTGTTTGTATGATTTGTTAAATTATATATTATTAACTATTGATGTTATTATATATTTTTATAATGTTGTTTGTTTTTTATGAGGTTCTAATTCATTTAATATTTTAAAAAACATTTATTATAAAACCAAATAACATATAAATATACTTTTTATAGTTATAATCACCTGACATGTATTATATATTTTTGAGATACATATGCATAATTATTTCTTAATTTGTTTATATTTAACTTTTATATTTTATAATATGAACTATTAGATCTGAATAAAATGATAATAAAAATATTACTCAAAACATAAAGCTAGAAATAATATATAATAATAATATACATGCTTATGATTAATTGAAAATATCAAGTTTGGTATAACCCCTGTTACTACGAGTATCCAAGTAAGAATGATGATGAACAATGAAGAACAAACAATTTGAGTGAAGAAAATGACTAAATTGATATATTTTTAAATATGAAGGGTTGAATTTATTGAATTATTTTGAATTATGAATAAATTGGTAGAATATATAAGTTTTGAGGACTAAAACTGTTATTATACCAAACTGTTTTGGATGCTCTTTTGTATTTAAATGGAGGAGTGACCCAATCAAAACTAAAACTTTAATTGAGTGAGCTAATTATAACTTTTAATAATTGAGTGACACAATTGTAACTTTACTAATAATTGAGTGACCTCCATTGTAGTTTACCCTATAATAAAATACCAAACCAATAAGTGTATATAATTTTGCCTAATAAACTTGCGGAAAGGTCTTATTTGAATGTTTCATACCAAGGTAATTGAAATGATCCTTAAAGTACAGGACCAAATTTATTTTATATTTTTATTTAGGGTAAACTATCTATTTGGTATCTCATTTATTTTTATGCTTTTATTATGGGTCACCAAACTAATTATTTTGATAAAATGATACATAACGTTACAGCTTATTTTTATTTTGGTACTTTGCTGTAAAAAACTAACAGCAAAGCTGACATGGCATTTTCTTAATTTTTTTCATTTCCTCTATCCTAATAAGAAAATACTGTGTTAACTTTATCGTTACTTTTTAATGGTGGGTACCAAAATAGAAACAAGACGTAACCTTAGGTACCATTTAACCAAAAAATTAGTTGGATGACCAAAACAGAAATACGAGAATAGGTGGGTACCATATAAGTAGTTTACCATTTAATTTATTCCCGCCAACTTATTTAATCGCTTAATTAATTATGGTCACAATTATTATTTAGTGATTGTTTGGTCTATGAGAGAACCATGTGTACGGCACAGAATTCTAGACAGAACTTTGTTTTTATTAATTAAACATATAACACTAATACATTTGTAAATTCTAAACACTCCAATTAATCAAAATATATAGCATATTTGTTTTTCAAAAATACCAATTAATCTATTCAAAAAAATTACCAATTAAAAAAATTTATTTACGTTTTATATTTTCAAGTTTAATATATTATTTTTGCATTTTAAAATACATAATTGATATATTTTATGTGTAACTGTTGTCATTGGACATTGATTAATATTATGTTTTCAATAAATTTTGTTACTTTGGACAACAAAGGCCAACCGTTTATATAATTTTCTAAACCATTGAATTGATTAAAATAATACGATGAGTCGATGACATATTTTCTTGAAATATTATTATTTAATTTAGAGAGATAAAGAAATTTTATTTCATCTCAATTTTATATAATTGGGATTTGAGAGTATTTTAATAATATTCCATGCAAATTATTGGTCTTGGCATGTTTAAATGTTGCCTTCAATTATAGAAGCAAAATAATATTTAATATATGTAGCATTTGAGAACAATTTTAGATAAACATTAAAATTTACAAAATAAAAAGGCAAGTTTTTTATAATTTTGAAAATTATTTGATCATTCTATTGGTTTATCTACTAGTTTCTAACTCATTGGCTTACTAATCCCCTACTAAGCTAATTTTTTTCATTCACAACGGCAGAATTGGAACTTATGATCTTGTTTTAAAGAATTTAGTGTTTCATCTCATTAGACCAACTAATTGTTGATATTATTTGATCATTTTTGCTTGGCAATATATAATTTCTTGTGACTTTAACTCTGCTACTTTGAAGTTTTTGAAGCCTTGTCAAAGCTATTAATTGATATTTAAGTTCATATTTAATTAAAAAGTAATAACTAACTATTTGTTGGTCTAATGAGGTGAAGTGTTTGATCCCTCGAGCAAGACTAGATATGTGAATTCTGACATTGTGAATGAATGAAAAATAATAGAGAGAAATACTCTCAAAATATACCTCTATAATACATATTTGAATTAATCAATTGATGAATCGAATATCATTGACTATAAAAAATAAATTCAATAACGGAACATGGTACTTTAAAACGAATTCAAACCGTATATTATATATATTTCATAAAAAGTTTAATACCAAAATAAGTGTCTAAACTATCCTATTTTCTCTTTTTGGTGTCTAAATTTTTTGCCCCTTTTAAGTACACAAATTATCTCACTTTTCCCTTTTAGGTACCTAAACCTTTCTTACCCTTTTAGGTGCCTAAACTATCATTTTAAGGTCAAAATAAGTGTCTCAGTTTGACTTTCAAAGGGGCAAAAAAAAAATGATAGTTTGAGCACCTAAAAAGGAAAAAAAAGTTTAAACACCTAAAAAAGAAAAACAGGATAATTTGGGCACTTAAAAGGAGAAAAAATTTAAACACCTAAAAAACAATAATTTAAACACTTATTTTGATATTAAACCTTCAAAAAATTAACTAACTAGTTTGATTTAATATAATATAGTAAAAAAGGGAAAATAGAAAGTTAAACAAATCTCATAAAAAGGTTTGACATAACTGGCAAAAGCAAGAAGAAAAGAGTTTGTAATAATTATAATTTAGCTTAAATCAAAAATAAGTGCTTAAATATATTATTTTTAAATTTTAAGTGCCTAAATTTAAAGTTTTTTTTTTAAAAAAAATAGGTGCATAAAATTTTAAAAGCTAGAATTTTAGGTGTCTGGTAGTTAACTACAGTTAAAAAAATTGTTAACCAATAAAAATTTAACACGTGTCATTTTTAATTTATAATTTCTTTTAATTAATTTTTTATTTTTAATAATTTAAAATTTTATGAAAAAATCTTAAAATTCTAAAACTTTCTAAAATAGTCTCCAGATCCCTAAATCCACAAATCCTCACTGCTGCCGTTGTCGACCCTACCCTTTCGATCATCAGACCCAATCGACCATTTCCCCCAATGCGCTGTCGCTGGAAATCAGTGAACAGTGTGTCAAACGAACATTGAACATTGATATTAATAGTCGTTCGATTGTCACACCGTTCACCAATTTCTGGCAATGGCACGTTAGGGGAAATGACTAGCTGGGTTCGACGATCGAAACGGTGGAGTTGGTGAAGGGGGCGGCAACGATGAGGATTTGGTGATTTGTTATTTTTAGGGATTAAGGGATTGATTTGAATATTTTTGAAAATTTCAAGAATTTTTCAATTTTTTTAAAAAATCAATATTCATGTGATAACGATTTTTTTAACGATCGGCACGTAAAATTATAACTTTTAAAACTTTAGGCACATATTTTTATAAAAAAAATACTTTAGACACTTAAAGTTCAAAAGATGTATATTTGGGCACTTATTTTTCATTTAAGCCGTATAATTTTGTTGTTTGCATGTAATTACATGTCCAAAACATGCTTATGTTTTCTTTGTTTTCTTCTCCGTAGATGAGATCTTAAAAAACCAGAACCAAACAAAACAAAATCAAAGGAAAGTATACTGCTTTCAACAATGGGTTGTTCTTCTGATCCATCTCCATCTTTTTTCTCTCGGTTTCTCAGCTTTACTTACAAAGATCACGTCATCATATTCCGGCAGCTTGCATCAGCCTCCCGGCATTAAACCATTCACTCTTAAGGTCTAATATCATTAAACCCATCTTTACTTTTGGAAGCTTTGGTCTTGCCGTGCCGGGGTCCTTTTTTTTCCTGGTTGGAGTGGCCTGTTTGGTTTTTAGGTTTTTGTATAAGATAGATATTTACTAATTGAGCTACTTTGTTTTTCTTTTAAAACATTGTTTTGGAGTTTTGTTCTTTAGAATCTTTCAAAAGAGAGATGGGGGAAAATGTTTTGTTAAAAGTTTGGATTTTCTCCTTGAAGATCAAATTTTGATTCATTTTAATGGATACTTTTTTATATAGTAACCTGAGATTAAGTTATAGTTTTTTGAGGTCTCATGAAAGTTTAAAATAGGAAAGTTTGTAATATTCATTTTACTTTTCATCTAAAAACAGAAACTGATCTTAAAGTTTCATGGGAAATTGGCCAAAATTTCCTTTTTCACTATAAAGTCAATTCTAGATTTCCTTATTTTCTTTTTTCCTTTTCTCATCAACCAAACAGACCATTTGATGGGGGCTGCTATCCAGCTAAGTCTAAAAGTATTGTTGAGAAATTTTTACTAGCTAGTACTTGTTTAACTCCTTCAAAACTCTATGAGGGGAGGCTAATGGAATTCCATGTCATAATGAATATTCTCTGTAAATGTAATGCCTTGCAGATTCAGAGGTTCATGTTTTTGCTGATATTATATTGTTAGATTCTTATCTCTCTGAGTCAGATCATGTCTTTTCTTGGTTAACAGTATCACTCAAATTCAATATGCTTTAACCCAAAATTTGAACAAGCACTCAAATATATATATGTATGTATATGTTTATGTATATGTATGCGTATGTGTAGAAGTCTTCCTTGCTTGAGAAATTTTATACTGTTTCCTTCACTTGTCAGTCTTTGAGAATGTGAAGTTTCATATGGCTATTTATTTTGTTTACAACAGGGAAACTTTGTATCTACAAAGAAGGGGAACAAAGCAATAGCTTGTGTTTTTTGAGAGTGGGTTTTGAATTCTAGAGGCAATGAGGCATTTTTCCTCCATGTTCAATGGATTAGCGAGGTCTTTTTCATTGCGACGAGGGAAGAATCCGAGCAATGGCGACGATGGAAGAGAAGCTGTCGAGACGATGGCAAAGGATGCAAAGAAGAATGACATGATTTTGAGGTCTTCTGGTTTTGTAAATGCTGATGGTTCCAACAATTTGGTCTCGGTTTTCTCCAAGAGAGGCAGAAAAGGAGTGAACCAGGATTGTGCCATTGTATGGGAGGTAAGCCAAGGAGTTAACATTTAGCACAGAAAGATTGATCATTGCTCATTTTTTGATTGACAAATGTGGCTAACTTTTTCTTGGAATAGGAATTTGGATGTCAAGCAGACATGTTGTTTTGTGGGATATTTGATGGCCATGGTCCATGGGGTCATTTCGTAGCGAAAAAGGTTCGAGAATCGATGCCTTCAACCTTGCTCTGCAATTGGCAGGACACTCTAGCTCGGACGTCAATTGATCCAGAAACAGATTTGGAATCCGATAAAAATCATCAGAGATTTCATATCTGGAAGCATTCTTATCTAAAGTCTTATGCTGCAGTCGATCACGAACTCGAGCAATATCGGAAGATCGATTCCTTCCACAGTGGAACAACTGCCTTGACAATTGTTAGACAGGTAATTTAAGCTCTTACTTCTTGTTATGACATACTACTTCACTAATGAGGACTACTGACAATGATTCACACTTAAATTGTGCAGGGGGACATCCTATATGTAGCCAACATAGGTGATTCTCGGGCTGTTTTGGCTACAAATTCAGATGATGGAACCTTGGTTCCCATTCAGCTTACTGTTGATTTCAAGCCTAATTTACCCCGTGAGTAACCCGTCTATCTCTAAAAGTGTAAAACATAAAATCGAAACCATTAAGAATCCTAACGTTTCCGGTTGGATCGTGTTTGCAGAGGAGGCCGAGCGGATACTCCAGTGCAAAGGCCGCATTTTCTGCTTGGACGACGAGCCAGGGGTGCATAGAGTTTGGCTGCCTAACGAGGAGTCACCAGGATTGGCAATGTCTAGAGCTTTTGGTGATTACTGCATTAAGGATTACGGTCTCATTTCGGTTCCAGAAGTCACACAAAGACATATAACCAAAAAAGACCAATTCGTTGTGCTCGCTACCGATGGGGTATGCACGTGTACTTAGGCTTCAATGAATGCTCAAAATGTACAAAAAAAAGAAGAAAAAAACTAACAATTGCTAAGAGTATTGGTTTGGTTTTGAGCAGGTATGGGATGTAGTTTCCAATGAGGAAGCAGTTAAGATAGTATCATCAACACCGGGCAAGGCGAAGGCAGCAAAGTGTCTGGTGGAGTTTGCGGCCCGTGCTTGGAAGAAGAAGAGGAAAGGGATTGCAGTGGATGATATTTCAGCCATATGCCTATTCTTCCACTCATCCACCTTATGTCACCATCAAGTTAATCTTGTTACAGCTTTGAAATAGTAGGTAAATGAGACTGCTTTTATAGTTTATTTCACATCATGTTGTATTTCTAAGTTAAATGTAGTTGATTAAAAAGTTTCCATTCCATACCTATATCTTGGCTCTGTTTACTCAATCGCGAATTCTATAGCTAATCTACAGCAAAGCTGTGCTCAGAAGAGAACTCTAAACCTTACTTCATTCACACAATCATTATTTGGAGCGTGTAAATGAGTGTTTTTTTCTATAATCATCAGTATTCAAACTCAATTCATTGTTAGACTAATTCCGATCGAATGTCAAAAAACTTTTAACCATTTATTCTACAGTTGACATTCTAAATTTTTAAATCAAACAAACCGATTAAACTAACATACTAAATCCATTATCTATATCCAAACCCAAATCATTTAACCTAACTCTAAACCCAAATACCCAATACCCATATTCAATCAATGTGACCCAAATTAATCTAAATCATTACAAAATCAAAACCCAACTTAATAATATTTAAAAATCAATATAATATAATTTTAAAAATAAATCGAATCAAACTGAAAAATAATTTCAATAAAATTTTGATTTATTTGAATAATATTCGTATGATTATATGTAATATTTGTTCATACTTTTTTTTAATCTTTTGACAACATATCTTGCACACATAATTGCTCGATTTATTTGAATTTTATACATACAAACAGAATCATCCGAAGGAGTGCTGAAAAATGGCTATGATTGCCTTTGTAATTACTGGTCTCAACTCTCACCTCCAGAAATGAATGGAATCTTTATTTAGACCTTGTTTGGGCTTCATGTTATGAGATGTAGGCTTCGTTTGGGCTTCATCCTATAATTGAAGGAAGACTATAGGCCTCCGTTTCAAAACCCTGCATTCTGTTTTCTCGATTCTTATTAGTTATTACACATATCGAAGTTTTGATCTTTACCCAGCAAAATCTGAAAACCTAAGGAAAAAAACCCATCTAAGAAAAATGCAACCTTTGTCTTCAATTCGACATGCTCGCCTTTTCTCTTCTCCAGCTTTACTCCAACGCTTTGGAAGCTTCAACTGGTTCTCTCAATCTTCCTCCAACCGCTCTAGTTTTCTGAGTAAGTTCCTTCCCTGTTTTGAGTGTTTAAGTTCTGGATTTCTTATTTGATCTCGGGAATAATATAATTTGATGGAAGTTAGAAGGTAGACCTTGCAAACTTTGGAATTCTCATTGAGTAGTTTCTGCAAACAATTGGTGGACATAATCTAAAATATACATATATTTTTATTGACATAGTTTTTGTTCAAAAAATATATAGAGTTGGAAATGACGTTGAATTTTTGCCAGGGTTGGTTTCACTTCGAAGGAATGTAATTTTTTGTATCAACTAGACATAGGGTCATTTTAATACACACATACCATATGTATATATAGTTGTTTATATTTCCTTGCCTGTCTATTGGGGTCAAATAGAAGGGGCGGCGATCGAAGGAGTCGTCGGTGATGCTTGGTGTAGAAGATTTAGGAGCATAACATTGGGCCTTATATCCCCTAGAAATGATCTTTCTTTATTTGTGTGGGTTCATTTATTTGGTTTTCATTTGGGTTTTGTGAATGAAATATAAACTAAAAGACCATTTCATTGCTTATTTTGAACATTGATTGGAGATAACTAGAATATACGTTGAGCAACTTTGAGTAAACTCGGGATGAAATGATCTGTGAATGTAGTCTGTACACTAAGTGTGAAATTGGGGTAGAGTAGTATATAGGTATTCAGTTTGCAATCGGTGAAGGAAGAGCTTCATAATTGAAAATATATTACCAGTCTTTTCTGATTGGTATGGCTGATTTTATTTTATAGGTTGTTTAAAGAGTTACAGTGCCGGTGCCCAATTTTTTGGCAATGATGGAAATCTGGAGAGGAGTTTCGATCAACAGACAGTGAAGGAGAATGGCTCCTCTCAATATCCTTCGGCTTTCCTGAATAATTTTCGTCCTTCAGGTCAGACTGACTTCAGGGCAGGCAGGAATCTCAGGTCCTTGAATTTGTGAGGGAAGTAATAGATGGAGATACAAGGGGAAACTATAGGGGTTCACAATATCGGCAAGACAATGTTGAGCAAAACGAACATTTTGCTCACATAAAGCTGATGCGCAACAATACCTTTGTCACTGTGACGGATTCCAATGGGAATAAAAAATGTGGAGCCTCGGCTGGAGTTAAAGGACTTTTAGGAGCCTCAAAAGTGTCAAAGTATGCTGCTGAAGCAGTGGCGGAATATGCAGGACGGAGGGCAAGGAGAATGGGGATTAGGTCGGTTGTGGTAAGAGTGAAAGGCTTTACCCATTTTAAGAAGAAAAAACAAGCAATTCTTAGCTTTCGCGAGGGCTTTAAGAACCCTATTGTCTACATTGAGGACGTCACTCGTCATCCGCATAATGGATGCCAGCTTCCAAAGAAGAGACGAATTTAACTTCCTCGCCTTCTTTATCTTGATTGCTTGATAGAGTTTGTGACAGTATGTTGGTAGATGTTGCCATGGTTCGCTGCTATGTGAACTCGAACTCTTTCGTGTTTTTCTATATCTGGTTCCTTTAGTTATCCATAAATTTTCTGGTGTGTCTGATACTCTGTTTAGTTATATGATTTTGATGTAGTTGTTAAGATTACATCTTTTGGAAATGGTTATTTTTTTCTTCATATGCAGAAGAGTCCATGTTCTGTATCTGTATTGTTTATGATTTTATTCTGTTGAACCATTGCCAGGTTTTCCCTAAAGTTTGTAGGTTTTGTCAACTTATTTGGGTTACGAGTTAGACATATATACGTACATACGTAAAATATATTGATATGTATTAATAGTATGTACACTTCGTGTTTCTAAATATTATTCAATATATGATTAGGAGAGTGTGCTACGGCTTACGAACATAGACCATAAAATAGACATGTATTTTACCAAAAAATAATATATTATTAAGGGTAATTATTTTATGCACAAGCGCTTGTGGAAATTTTGTTTACACAAGCGCTTGTGGAAATTTTGTTTACACAAGCACCTTAGTTTTAAGGATTTTATTTAGGGGTTAGGGGTTTAAGTGTAGTAATTTTGAATTTAGGGGTTGATAGAATTTTGGGTTTAGGGTTAAAATTTAAGGTTTATAGGTTAAAACCTAAATCTTTAACCATATTACCTTAAAACTTAAACTTTAATTTTAAACTCTAAATTTTAACCATAAACTCTAAGTTCTAAATCCTAACATTAAAACCTATAAACTCTAAACCTTAAACTAAAACCCTAAAATTAAGGCGCTCGTAAAAATAAAAAATTTTTAATGCTTGTGTATGAGATAATAATCTTATTATTAATATGTTAAATATAAAATTCAGGTAGGGTCTAATGAAAAAAATTCTATAAAGATTTAAAAAATCTGTCACAATGAATTTTGAACACAATGAATCAGTCGGCTTAACATTAACAAAAAACAAAGGAGAATATACATGAGAAAAAAAAACAACATACAATAGAAATTCGAAGAACATGAACAAAATAAAAGAAACAACAAAAACGACAAGAAAAAACATAACAATATAACATATATTCGAAGAACATAAACAAAATAAAGGAAACAACAAAAACGGCAAGAAAAAACATAACAATATAACAAAAACAAAAATCAACGGTAAGTCGAGGAGGGAGGTCGAGCCACCAAGGTCGACGAGAGGATGAGTCGAGACAAAGAACAAAATAAGCAAATCTTAATTTCACTGTTGCATGACGCTTTTGACCACGCAAAAGAATGAAATATGTTGGAGAAATGTAGAGGAAAAGCCATCTCAATTTAACACGTCTTGATCACTTATCGTCGAAAATTGATGGAACATGAAAGAGGGATCGGAGCTGGAAAGCCAAGCCATTAGTATATTTTCGACAGAGAGACGAAACCAAACCCACCACTGTTTCAAAGCAGAACCTGCAAGAAAAAAAACAAAAAAATAAAATACCAACAAAAAAAAACTCCAAAACAGAATAAAACAAAGAGGAGGTAGAACCTTCTTTGCCGCCCGCTATTGCACCTCTACCTCATAGACGAGGGCCCGAGACAAGATCTTTGGACATCGAAGAATGAGATCTCAGTTAACAGACCAACGACAAGAAAATGAAAACCAAACAATGAAGGAAGAAGGTCTAAAAACGAAAAAAAGTAAAAGAATCGAAGTGGGAGGTCAACCACCACCGATGGCAACGGTTGGCCGTCGTAGAGATGCATATTAGGGTTTTAAAAAACTAAAAAAAAAAAAATTAAGGATTTCAAAACAAAATAGAGAACTGTGAATTTTTTAACAATAATATCTGAATTTTATTAAACAGATATTATAAATACAATGCAAAGAAAAAAAAAGGACTAGTCTAATAAAAATCTCATATAAATGTGCAGAAAAAAGCAAACACTTCTATGGAAATTAGCAAACCATCAAAACCCAAAAACCTTCATGAATCTCCTTGTTTCTAGCCAAACAAAACACTTTATGGGATAAAAAATGATTGGTGAGCAAACCAAACTATTAGGCAGATTACTTCGCTACACAATGTTAATTACATCAGCTAACAAACCATCAAACGAGTAGAGATCAATCTTTTCTATGACCACCGACAATATTAAATCAGAAAATTAGCATCGTGAGGATCTCTATACGAGCACCAAACGACTTCTACAGTATGCTGAAATCGTGCCAAATGACAGATGAAACGAACCACAAAAGCCAATGAAAAACGTACCACAAAGGCAGAGGAAACGCGTGCCACAAGAGCATAGATTATTATTAAAATTAAAAAAATAAAACATAAAAGAGCAAGAAAAATAATGAATATCGGTTATCGACAACCAACATTATAACTGATTGCTGACTATCGATCATATAATCAAAAAGAAAAAAAAGCTGCGACACAAAGATTTTTTGAGAATAGAAAAACTAGAAAACTGCCAATTTTATTTTCCCCAAATCTGTCCCAATGATAATTTTGTATGATGTGCCCATAGATAATATTTATATTTCGTTAATTAAATACTAAAATTTTATATTTTGGTCAGATGAATCAAATAAAATAAGCTAATATATCTAATAATATACTAAATAAGAGAGATTCACTAATTGATTTAGTGACTAAGAATGTTTATAATATTCCATCCTGTATAGGTTGAAATCTTGATCATCATATTCACTTAAATAGGTTCACTAAATTGGTTTAAATTTTATCACTACTAACTAGATTGAAAGGCGACATTAGGGTGCAGTCGGTTTAATTCAAGCATTAGAATCTAAATTCAATATACGTTCTTTCGCACAATGGTTGGGTCTAGTATTTGTACCAAAGGTAAAGAAATTTAGATTATAATTTTTATTTTAAGATTGAGAATTTAATTTAGAGCTTAGAGTTAATTGTGATAAAATTACGGACTATTTCATAGTCCAAACGAAGCCCTTGCGAGCCTGTATTTCTTGTTGGACTACACCATCATTTTGTTCGTTTTTATGTACTTTGTGTTAATCACACAAACAGAATATAGGGAAAAATGCAGAAAAATATATTGAGATGAGGAAGAAACAGAATATAGAGAGAGGAGCGGAAGGAAAACAAAGCAACTCAATTCATTTCATTTCTCATCTTCTGTAAAAACCAAGAAACTTGAGATTTTAATCCACAAAGTAAAATTGACATCGTACAAGATACTACTAAAACGACTCCGTTTTATTCACTCACAAAATGAGTTTGTTATACTTTGAAACTCGGTTTTGTGTTTCCACCGCCTTTTGAGAATGAAAGACTCAATGCTCAAATCATAACAAATTGATACGCAAGTGATCGAAAATATAATATTTTCAAAATAAGTGGCCAAAATAAGACGTACAGAAAATAAAAAGTGACCTCTTTACCCTTTTTATTTTCAAATGGTAAAGTTTAAAGAGAATTTTCAGTAATTCTATTGTTTAGAATTTGAAATCTCCTTGTGTGTCTCAGGGTACAAGTGTAATTAAAAGTGGAATAAAAGGGTAATTGAGGAAAATAAAAACTCTCGGCCAGTCCCTAACCCTAGGTTTTGTTATCGTCCCCCTTTAAAAACCCTCGCTGCTCTTTTTCCATACGTATGCGATGCTTTCATCTTCCTCTATAGGTTTCTTTTTTTTTCTTTTATGATTAATCTTTCTTGCCTTTCGTCTTGGTATTTCCCTTTACTAAATCTGTGGATGATGATGATAAATGTATGATACCCAGCTCATTATGAGGCCTTTTTGTAAGGTCTGGGAATTCAATCTTATTCCAACATTTATCTGAGTCTAATCTCAAAACTCCTCTCTTCAATTTGTTTCTGCTTTTGTTTTACATCTCGTAAAAAGGGATTTACACTTTTGTTGACGATTTATATGCTAATATCTGATTCGTTTCAAACTATGTCATCATTTTATTTGAAACACGCAAATTTTATTCTATCTGTTATGTGTTTGTTGAAAGTTCCCAGTGATGTTTGAACCATGCTAATGCTGATAATTCAGTGATTAGAAATTATCACTTGATATATTCTGAGGGAACACCTTTTTATTTTTATTCTGAATGTTTATACTTGTCCAGATTTCTGAGAAACTTGTAAAATTTTAATTTACCAATAAGAGAGACAAATTGGAGCTTGTGAAGCGGTTGTTGAGTCTTTTGACAGCTTTCATTTGCCAATTTCAGGAAGATTCTTCTTCACATGGACAAGATGATCAATGAGTGAGAAATCATGGTTTTATTATTTACTTTTCCTACTCTCTTTTCAGTTTTATTCAGTCAATTAAAACTTTTTGGTGACTGATTTGAATTGGATTCGGGTTAGTTTATAAGGTTATAAATGTTTTTTTTAAGAAATATAGTTGAAAGATTTTGTTAAGTAATTAATGGTTTAGTTACTGGACAATGAAAGTGTTTACTTTCTCTAGGCCAATGAATTAGCGAGATTAGTCATTAAATTTGTTTCAGTATGACATTATTTAGAGATCAAAATGTAAAACCTTAGTATAAATGAAATTTATTAAAACATTACATCTTAAGAAAACCCATGGTCACTAAACTATAGTCAAGAAAACTCAAGCTCAAACCTTTTAACTCTAAGCTTAACAAAACCCAAAGCCGCAAAACGGCTGGGAAGGAGTAGAGAACCCATGGCTAAGAAGGAATTGAAGTCTCAAAGTTTAATATCATATATTGGGTAAAGTTCACAATTGGTCACTAAACTATGCCTTAATGTTTATTTTGGTCATCAAACATTTAATTGTAACAAAATGGTCACTAAACTATTGATTTTATTATGAAATGGTCACTGAACCCTAATTATAGTTAGGTGGGATGATCTGAAAGTTTGAGTAAAATTGTTTAATAGCACAATTAGTTCTCTATATTTATACATTTGATTAATTTGTGCCTAATTCGAAAAAAACAATAAATTCATGTTTGTTATTTACAACTATTTTTATTTAAATAATTTTCTTGCTTCAACAAATGGAAAACCCTAGAGAGAATTTTGTCGTGAACCCTACCCTGGTTCTTTATGGCCACTCAGGTGGATGATTGCCGGAGGCGGTTCCTATGTTGTCTACTTCTTAGGCCTCGGAGAGATTTGGTCCGTCGGTTGCCACCGAAGATTTGCGTGACCCGAAGAAGAGTAAGAACACCATGAGTAATATCGACAGAGTCGATGGCATGGAGTCGGTGGAAACTATGGCCATGGATGATGACGTTGGTGACGCTGCAAGTCACGGTGACGGTGTTGCTTTGTCAAAGCTTGGAGAAGGGATTGTTTCTCAGGGGGAACCTAAGGCTTCGTATGCAAGTAAACTTGTTGGCTCTAAATCACGTCATTTTGGTTATGGTTTAGAGTTGGATTCAGACGGTGATGACGTAGAAGTTTTCTAGCAGGATATCGTAGTTGATCGGGCGGGATTGTACCCGATGATTAAATTCTCGGAGAGGGTGCATGAGCAGATTGATAAGAATATGGAGAACATGATCATTGTTTGTCTTCTTGGACGCAATATAGGTTTTCGTACGCTTTTAGCTAGAATCCATGCAATGTGGAAGCTATTGGAGGATCTTCAATTGATCGACATGGACAATAACTACTTTTTGGTTTGGTTTGCGGATGTCCGCTATTATACGACAGCCTTAACTAAGGGGCCATGGACCATCCATGACAGTTATATTACGGTCCATCCTTGGAGTCTCTCATTCTCTACGAAAGAAAAGCATCATTCCCGGGTAGTTGTGTGGGTTAGGTTACCTGGCTTGCCTTATAGGTATTATTCAAAAAAGTTATTTCGAGAGATTACCATGGTCATATGTCGATCTTCTACACAGCTTTCCATAATTAACTTCTAATTTATACTAACTTCTTATTTTTCTACTTGTCAATTTAGTCACATCACTTGCTTCAAACCACCAATTCATCATCTTCTTCATCAAATAATTATTCAAAATAATTCCCTCTAATTTTCTTTCTTTGCCAAAATAGTCACTAAATACAGTGGTAAGGATTCAAACTTCTTAACTTTGCAATTTAGTCATCAAATCAACATTACTACCTTAATTCTATTATTTTAACTAAAAATCAGATTTAATCCCCATCCAAGAATTCATTTCTTATTTGGTCACTTGATTTTGACAAATCGTCAAAATGGTCACTAATTCGATTCAACATCGGTTTAGCATTCTAACATCAATTTCACATCTCTAACATCATTAATTACATGAATACACTTCAATTTCATAAAATTCAGATTTGGTCCCTTAACTTTGAAGCTTGCCGAATTGGTCATTATATATTTAACCTAGGGTTTTGCTTCCAAATAACAAATCAAGCTTACTAGATCATTAATCCAACATCACAAACCCTAAGTTAGACTTAAATCCATAAACCCTAATCTTCTCCATACAAACCAAAATATGCAGGGTTTAAATCCTAACTCAATAACATGATTTTAACATCATATAAACTTGATTCCAACTTAAATTCAACCATGGAACCATAAAATTTCAAAAGCCCCGATTTTGTTCATAAACCTTAATTTCTTCCTCATATAAAATCTCATCAACCAAGAAAGTTTTCTATGAATTATTTACATCAAAAGATAGAGCTCAAAGAATAGAACAACTTTGTAGTTCGAAAAATTACCTTAAAACCGAGATTCGGGGCTTAAATCAAGTTTGAAAATTTTCCTTCTTCTTTCTCCTCTTCACCACAGTTTTGGAGGGTTTTTTTTCCTGATAATTCATTTATATTTTCATGTATTTATGCCACTTGTATTATAAAAAATGAATTTTTAATTCAATAATTTCCACTTTCCAAAATACCCTCCAACTAGATCTATATTTCTAATTTGCCATTTTGTAACATTCCAACTAGACTTAGTTGGATTCTAATCAGCAAATATTCATCAATAAAAGAAATCTCAAAATTCCTTCCATGTCCCTTTTGGGCAAAATGACCTTTACCGATCAACTTATTAACAAAATTGTCATTCCATATCATTTCAATCAATTTAAATTTTTCCTGATCTTTTTAACATCTAAATATTCATAAAATAATATTTTATGACTATTCTAAGATCCATGGAACTATCTCTAAAATTTTAGCTCGATCCGATTTATCGATAATTATCGAGAATTTTATCGGTTACTAAATAAATCCTTAATCAAAATAAATCATAGGATTCATCCTGAATCGAGCTAAAAATATTTTCAAAAACTTGGGAATAATTTTTTTATATCCTTCTTCTATCATATAGTAAAATTTCATAATTTTCCAATTCGATACGGATACTCGAATTCTACTTAAACTTTGACTGCGATTTCCTAACAATCAAAATATCGGTTCAAACCAGAATTCCACATTTGATCCACACCCTTAGGTGATCTATCTATTTATGAAATGAAAACCCCTAAATTTTGGGAAATTACAACTTTAGTCCTTCAACTTTTCATTTTTAGTCTTGTACCACACAAGTTTGACTACTTAACATTTTGGTCACTAAATTTTAAACTTCAATTCCCATTCCAATTTTCCTTGAATTTCGACCAAACTTTTCAAGTACCCTAATTAACTTGCTCTCTATCATCTGATGCTTTTAAATCTCAGAAATTCCTTTTCCATAACCCACAATCGAAGAAATCCTAACTTTGGAATTTTTGTCATTTTAGTCACTATAATAACTTTTAAGCTGTTATCTTAGTACTAAATGATCCTTAATCAACTTAGAAAAATTTGAGGTATTACAATAGTAGCCAATGCACTTAGTTGAAAGACATTCTCTACTTTAAGAGTAATGAATGTGCAACTGTAATTGAAAAAGAATGATATGTTAATTACAGAACCTTAGCTTAGACCTATTCTATAATACCTCAAAATTTTTCTATGTTGATTAAGATTCATTTAGTATTAAGATAAGGGCTTAAAAGCTTACTTAGTGACTAAAATGACTAAAATGCAAAAGTTAGGGTTTTCTCAATTATGGACTGTAGAAAAGAAATTTATGAGGTTTTAAGGTGTTATGTGATAGAGAATGAGTAAAATAGGATAATCACTAAATTTGGTTAAAATCCAAGGAAAATTGGAATGGGAATTCAAGGTTAAAGTTTAGTGACCAAAAATAATAAGTTTTTAAAAATTGGGTGATACAACTTGAAATATGAAAAGTTGACGGACCAAAGTTGTAATTTCCCCAAAAGTTAGGTGTTTTATTTTATAAAAAGATAGAACACCTATTGGTGTGGATCGAATGAGGAATTACTGGTTTGATCCGATATTTCGATTATTGGGAAATCGCAGTCAAAGTTTAAGTGGAAATTGGATAACCATATCGAATTAAAAAAATATGAAATTTTACTGTATGATAGAGAAAGGTTATAAAAGTTATTTCCAAGTGTTTAAAACATTTTAGTTAGATCCAGGATGAATCTTATGATTTATTTTGATTAAGGAATTTATTTAGTGATCGATAAAATTCTTGGTATTTATCGGTAAATCAGATCAAGCTAAAATTTCGGAGATGATCCCATAGACTTTGGAAGAGTTATAATACATTATTTTATGGATATTTGGAGAATTTATCAGTAATTATTTTATCCTGTACATGGATTAAACAAATCATGGAGAAAAATCTGATATAGATTCTGGGAATAAAAATGTAGTACTCCCCCTGTCCCACTCAATATGTCCCTTTTGTGCTTTAAAATTATCCAACTTAAAATGTCTCATTGAAAAAATCAAAAACTTTTAAAAGGCATATTTCCCTTTATACCCTTTTTAGTTTCTCAACAAAACAAATTTTAACTTTTCAAGGATAAAATTATCGTTTCAATTATTTTACATTATCTTTCTTACACAAACTTTTTCTTCCTAAAACTACGTGAAAAGTCAACAATGGACGTTTTTGGTGGGACGGAGGAGTATAAGATATCGAAATTTCGATCGAACTGCAAAGTTAAGTGTGCTCAGGGTATATGATGTGTGGCCTATTGGGAAGGTCTTATGTCAGTACTTGAGACTGATAAAAAGGAACCAGTTCGAGTTAATATTATTCTTATGGATATCTGATAACAAATTATTAAGATAATTTTATCCGATAAAGATTTCGGGTAAAATTATCAGTACATTAGACCGAGTCAAAATTTCAAGATTGTGATTTTTACAAAATTATGGAATATTTTGTATGTTAAAAATATTTATTTACGGAGAACAGAATTATGAGAAATTCAGATTTGATCTGATAGTTCGAAAAATGGAAAATCGTAGTAAGTGATTATCGGGTAATCAGATTGAATTGGAATTTTAAAGGCAGTTTCATAAGCCATGGAAAATTCATAAAATATTATTTTTATGAATATTTTGATGTTTCTAGTTAGAATCCAACTAGACTTGGTTTCAATTTTACAAGATGACAATTTTGAAAATAAGAATATAGTTGGAGGATTATTTGGACCTAAGAGAATAAATGAATTTAATATTATTTTTTTATACATGTGGCATTAATAAGTAAAAGATGAAAAAAATTTAGTTCATCTTTTCTCCACCTATTCGAAACCAAGAGAAAGAAAGAGGAAAATATACACAAAATTTTCCAATGCAATTTTGAAGGCTCCAAAGTTAGAATCAATGTATGTTGCTTTGAGAAAAATTGATCTATGCTTCACGCTCTTTCTTTTGATAGTAATTTTGCATGGTAAGAATTGTTCATGTTAATGATGAAAGAGAAAATAAGGTTTCATGATTTATGTTAAAATTGAAATTTGATTTAAGTAAATTAAGTCTTGTGGAGTTGAAATCAAGCTTAGATTTTGATTAATTTTATGTTTGAAGACATAAACCCTAACCCTAGAATTTGGGGTTTCATTTAGAGTTTTGAAATTAAGGACGAATATGGAAGAATTATGATGTTACAAGCTTGATTTTAATGTTGGAATGAAAAATCCTCAACTAGTTTCCTAAGTGACTATTTTGGCATGCTTGGTAAATTAGGAAAATATTGTGAAAATTATTCTAGTGGTGGATTTGAAGAGATTATGAAATTACAAGCTTGATTATGACATTTGGACTAAAATAAAGTCCTTCAAAAGTTTAGACACCCAAGTTTGGAAAGTAGGAATAAATTGGGAATTTAAATGTTAATTCTTGGAAATGAAGAATATATGTTGGAAAATTTATTTAAGTATGTTATAATGTTGTTTGGATGAAAAATGAGCCTAGAGAAGCCAAGTGACCAGTTCGGCCACATGGAAGAATAATGGGAAAACTTTATGAAAATTATGATTATAAGATTTTATGAATCGAATATGTTGTATGAAGTTAGAATTAAAATTAGAATACATAGGGACCAATTCGACAAGCTTCAAAGTTAAGGGACCGAATCCAAATTTTATGAAATTGGAGTGTATTTATGTAATTAATGATGTTGGAGATGTGAAAATAATGTTAGAATGCTAAACCGATGTTGAATCGAATTAGTGACCATTTTGACAATTTGTCGAAATCAAGATACCAAATAGGAAAATGAATTCTTGGATGGGGATTAAATATGATTTTTAGATAAAATAATAGAATTAAGGTAGTAATGTTGATTTGAGGACTAAATTGCAAAGTTAAGAAGTTTGAATCCTTACCTTTGCATTTTAGTGACTATTTTGGCAAAGAAAGAAAATTAGAGAGAATTATTTTGAATAACTATTTGATGAAGAAGATGATGAATTGGTGGTTTGAAGTAAGAAATGGGACTAATTTTACAAGTAGAAAAATAAGAAGAAATTAGTATAAATTAGAAGTTAATTATGGAAAAATTTATGTTAAATGATTAGATAGCTTGATCGAAATATTAGTAGAAATGAATCTAACAAATGTTTGTTTATATTTATGTGGTTAATGAAATCAAATCCGAATCAAAGAAGATTTGAGGTACTATGAAGGAAAGGATCGAGTAGAATTTAGTGAGGCATGCTAATAAATGGCCCATGTGAGTGCATTTTTACTTATTTATTATATATATGATATGAATGAGTGCATTTTTATTTATTATTATATATATATATATGACAAGAGAGAGCTTGCAATAAGTCAATCTTAGTATTAATGAAAATGTAAGCTGATCAAAGTTATGTAAATGGCATGAAATATAAAATGACATATGTGATACACTGATATGGCATAATGATTTATCTAAAATAAATCGAACTTTAGATATTGGGTATGGACTGCCTAATATCAACTATATGATTTACATTGATGCATAATACAGTAATGGCAAGTACATATGAAAAATTATGATGAATTATGAGATGTAAATTGTCCGTTTACATGAATGATTAGGATTGATTGATAGTGAAATGAAATGCCCAAGTATTATGATATGAGAGTTCATGGTATAGTTGGATATGTTTCATGTTTTGTGAATACTACGGTGTCACATACACCTTGGGGACCCAAGCCCTTGGTGTTGCACCCTGGGGATCCAAGCCCATAGTGCCAATGACACTAACGAGGTGCTTTAATGAGGAGCAAAGAACGTCATCGAATTCGTACTCATCTGTCATGTTCAAGTTAGGCACTTCAGTGTCACTCCCACCTTGGGGACCCAAGCCTTTGGTGTGCACCCTGAGGATCCAAGCCCACAGTGCTAATGGCATTGACGAGGTGCTTTTATGAGGAGCAAAGAGCGTCCTCGAGTACGTACTCATGTTCACGTTATGTTAGGCACTATGGTGTCTTATCAAGATGACTCGCGTACATTGATCTCATATTATATACTTTGGGCTATTTCTAAAGGAAGGTTATATTGCAAATGATTACATGATGAAAGTATGGCTATGATAAAGAATATGATACGCAAATGATTACGTGATGAAAGCATGACTACTTGATGATCATGAACCATTGATATCATGATTTTATGACAGAATTAATAGATGATATGAATCACATTGAAATGTATTTATGTAAATAGTTAAGCTAAAAAGCTTAATTTACACAAGACTGGTAAGACAGATCGAATCCTATGATTTGAATATTATATTGGTTAAATGAACTATACAAGTAAAATAGTTCTATACACGATAAACTGTTGTCAACTGCAATCGGAAATCGTTGGTCATTTTGTAGAACTGAGTTATTTATAATCATTGTTTTACATTGTTATAATTATGCCTCATTAAGTTATAATTAACGTGTGTTTCGTATCATACGTAGGTACCTCGGGTTAGATAGCAGAGGAGAAGTTGCACATCATTGAATCAAGTTAGTATATATTATCAGTAAGTATTACCACATCCTAGTTTAGTGGGGCATGTATAGACATTAAATAAGTAGTTATTTCGTATGATCTAGCTTCATGACTTAGTTTGAAGAATTAAAATATTAGAAAAGATGCTTTAAACGGTTTTAAACTTAGTTGGTCAGTTATCGCTTAGTGATTTTAAAATCATGAAAGGGTCTAGGCATCATACATAGTTTTCACCCTAAATTATATTCTCATTTTAATAACTGCTAAAAGTATTTTACAAATCAATTCAGGGTCTAAACTAGCTGCGGTTGCTAGACATAGTTTTGTTTGAAAATTGAGAAAGGGCCAACCACTGAACTACTTTGTTGAGTAAAAAAAATTTACAAGTCTGAAAATCAGTGTAAATCAGTTAGTAACATCTTTAATGTGTATTCGAATATCGAATATACGTTGAGCGTGTTACATATTCATTTAGGTCAGGTTAAAGATTTTCAGTTAAAAGATGAAAAAAATGTTGCCAGGGTTAAAACAAATTGAAAATGGTAAAAATAAAGACTTCAAAGTTAAGTATGTCGGATGTTTGAGGAAAATATTATGTCTTGATGATGATGAGTGGAAACTAGAACGTCTTAATAAAGAACACTGCAGTCCATTGTCAATGAATCCAAAATGGGATAACATGTATCTAGATCTGAAGAGCAAACATTGATGGCCAGATATAAAAAAGGACAGTAACTTAATTTGTGGCTACATGCTTGACAGACTAGCAACTGGAAGCAAAACATCAAGGACCATCGAAAATATGGTAACATATTTACATTCCCCTAGTGGAAGTGGAAAAAAGTTACGATGGATTTCGTAACTAGGTTATCAATGATACCAAGGAAAAATGATTTGATTTGGGTAATTATGGTCAAATTGAATAAACTTGTAATGAATAAATATGCTGAGCTCTAAATTTGAAATATTGTGAAGTTAATCGATGTACCTATTTTCATTGTGTATGATTAAGATCCAAGATTATCTCTAGATTTTAGAGTTCCTTGCATAAGGCATTAGGGAATCGGCATAAATTTTAACATTATTTTTCATCCATAGAATGACGAACAATATGAAAAGATAATTTAGATTTTGAATGATATGTATAGTTTTTATTTGATTGAGTTTGAAGGCTCCTGGAAAAAGTATGTGCCACTAGATAAAATTTCTTATAATAACAGTTATCAATCGAGTATAAAGATGACTTCTTTAAAAGTGTAGTATGAAAGAAGAAGTTGATAAACATTTATGAATAGTGCTATAAGCCTTGTGGGAAAGCTAGTTATATGCAAAGTTACTCAAATGTGAATTTGATTAATTCAAGTTGCATCTCCAGGTCACACTGTCTCAACAAAAAGGATCTGAGTAGATCCTAAGAAAGTTAAGATGGTAGCACTAGTATTAATACAATCTAAAGTTAATAAGGATTCCATGTTATTTAATGATATGTCCCATACTAGGTTGGGATGTGTATTGATGTAATAAGGCTAAA
Organism: Hibiscus mutabilis; assembly: GCA_019671005.1. Taxonomy (NCBI): domain Eukaryota; kingdom Viridiplantae; phylum Streptophyta; class Magnoliopsida; order Malvales; family Malvaceae; genus Hibiscus; species Hibiscus mutabilis. The sequence goes on along the minus strand of CM033753.1, from coordinate 10,045,191 downwards.
ATAGTGGCTGATGTATTTAGCCGAAAGTCTTTCTTTGCCTTATAAACATTAAATGTCAAATTATCTTTGGAAGAGAATAGTGTATTGATTACACATCTTCATCTTAAGTCTACTTTGACAAATCAGATCAAAGATTTACAGATGAAAGAAAAGATATGCTTGGAAAGAATTCAATAAGGTGAAAAGGGAAAATTAAAGACTTTGATGTTAAGTCTAAAGGATGTTCATATTATCAAGGGATAATTTATATTCTCAATGATAATGAGTTAAAAAGAAAACTAAAAGGTGATTGGATTTGATTCAGTTCAGGATGTGGAGAATAAAGTAAGAATGGTTCGAAGTAATTTTAGAATTGATTTAGAATAATGGAAATTATATGTTGATCTTGAAAGAAAATATATTTAATATGAAGTTAAGGATAAAGTATTCCTTAAAAGTTTTACCTTGGAAGAAGGAGTTATGGTTCAGACCAAAAGTAAAGCTTAGCCCAAGATTCATTGACCTATATTAGGTTCTGAAGAAGAATTAAAATCCATGATGTCTTCCATATGTCTATGCTTTTGAAGTGTCGATTTGATTCTTCACATATCATAATACCAGAAAAGGGTTGAAATTCAATTAAAATTTACTTATGAAGAGGAACCGACAAAGATCATGGCTTATGGAGTCAAAGAATTGAGAAATAAAAGAGATTTCTATAGTAAAGATTCATGAAAGAATCACAAACTGGTAGAAGCCATATGGGAGATTGATTAGAGAATTAGAATGTATGTGCTAAAATTCGAGGACAAATTTTCTTAAGGGGGAGAATTGTAATATCTCAAAATTTTGGCTAGTGACCAAAATGAATAAAATGAAAGCTTGGTGGCTAAAGTATAACCTTAGGAAAAGTTTAGGGAATAAATTGTAATTTTTGAAAGTTATGTATTTTAGTCTGTAAATGAATAGTTTACCTCCAAGAATGATGTTTCCGTGTTACTTGAATTTTTCGTATAGAATTTGTGTTAAAAGCTATAAAGGGTAGAGTTCGAGAAAAATTTGGATAATCGAATTGAATTGAATATTTGAGATATTTTTTTAGATGATAAGGCAAGATTAATAATATCTTTTCCGTGCCTTAATTTGGAAGGATTTAAAATGGACCATTGGAGTTAAGTTGATTTTTCATGTTAAATATGAGCCGTTAGAAGAATAATGGCAAGATTATATATTTGGAAAATTACAAGGGCAAAATTAGTAACTATTAACTTTTTGGTTTATTTTTTACCATTGGATGAATATTTTGCCAACTGGTATGCTTTGGAGCCTTGGATTAAAAGGGTGAAAGGGTAATTTCACTATTGGAAGATTTTTTATGTTATAAGGTGGCTAAATAAGACATGTGGCATAATTTAAAGCCAAAAATCAGCAAAAAAAATGCTCCTTTGTTTCTTGCTACCGTGGGGTTTTAAAGAAAGGAGAAAAAATTTCAAGCTTGATTTTCAAGCATTTGGAGTTGGATTCAAGGTTAGTTCATTAAATACAAATTTGTTCTTCATTGAATTCTCTTTCATTTGGTATAAGAAATTCATGGAATAGTAGAAGATAACTCTTGAATTTTGAGGAGAGATAATTTAGGGTTTAGGGATTCAAACGAATTCAGATTGTTATGTGATGTTCTATCATTTCCATGCTTGATTGAAGTTGAAATCGATGTATTCTTGATGGAATATCATTTGATTAATTAGGGTTTAATTTGGGCTTTAGGGATTCAAGTTGAATTTGGAGTTTTCATGAAAGAAAAATGTTGGAACAATATAATTAAAGGCTAATTTGAGGTGTTGTAATGGTTAAAGGATGCTAAAGATGTGAATTATGAAATCTGCCCAGAATTTAGTCTTTGGCATGAGTTTGGAAATTCACCAAAAATTCCATAAAAATGATTAGGAAGTAAGCCAAATACCATTGTATTCCTGGTTCAGTCTAGTTTCGTATAAAACAAACAGTGACTGATTTCAATTGGGATATCAAAAGATATGAATTTTTAAGTGACGAAAGGTCAGAAAACAGAGCAGCAGTCTGCTCCGAAATTCAGCACTGGAATTAGACTTTGAAAATTTGTCATAAATCGTACGAGTTGAATTTGGGCTATTAGTTTATATGATTGAACAACTTATCAAATCTAGTTTCTGTCAAAACAAACGAAATTGAATTCTGAGTTGTAGATTATTTTATATAAATATTTCTTTAAAGGTAGCGTAGATTGACAGGTTATAAAATGAGTACCTTATTGGTGTTATTAATTTGTGCATGTAAGGGATGAATGTGAAGCACTCAAGTAAACACGAGAAATCAGAAATTCAGTAGATAAAGCAATGACCAAGCTTGAAGTTCTCTTAATGCACGCATTTTAGTTTGGGATAAGAAGTGTCAAGGTGAATACATTTATCTGTTTTAAAACATATTTAGGAAGACTTGCAACAAGTAGACCTATATAATTTTATCGAATTAATAATATTGGTCATAAAGTAAATGTTTGGTACATGATGGAGTATGAACTACCTATTGTGTTTTGCTAATGATAAATTTTATTATTATATATCGATAATTATGTTACCAGAGTGATTTATGGTATAATTAATATTGATTTTTATGTGTGAAATATAATATTTTCACAAGAAAAACAAGATGGTTTTGTACATGATAGGGTATGAACTACCTTATTATGTTTTGTTTATGATAATTTTATTATCATATATTGATGATTGTTACAAAACGAATTATGGTATAATGGAGTAAGAACTTCTCTATTATTTTGATTTATCGATGATGAGATTTTTACCATCTATAAAATGATATATTGCAAAGGTAATAGTATTGTTTTATTGCCCAAGATTACCATGAGAGTTACAGTATAGTGGCATGCCATAAGAGACTAGCAGTTTGGGATTTCATTGTAGCTACACTTGCCATATAGTGGCTAGCATTATGGGAATGCATTGATCTTCGGATCTAGTAGTCTGGGACTACTCTCACTTCGGTGACTAGTGCTCTGGGAGCACAACGAGCTCGTATTAATGTAATGTTTGCCTTTCTCCTTAGGGGAAATGGCTAGTACTCTGGGAGTACACGATCTCGTATACTTAGTTTCTCTCTATACGTACTTCTTGGGCTATTGGTATAAGAAACTTTTACAGAATGATTTTTAAAAATATTTCATCTTTGCTTTAAAGCAATATTGATTTGAAATAGTTTTATAAGGGAATTGTTTATACTATGTTATACTTAAAGACTGATTATTATTTAATTTTATGATTACCTTATAATGCCTCACTAAGTTCGTACTTAGCGTGTGTTTTGCCTGTGCACACGTAGGTAGTTCGAGACATTGGTGTAAGTAAGGCGTTGCATCAAGTTCAGAAAATTTTCATCAAGCTACTTCAGTAATGACATCCTACTTGAGGTTTTTGTGTATAAATAAGATAAATTTGTCTATTTTGGTTCAGAGTCTGTTATTTATCAAACAGTTAATTTATTTTCGTAAAGTAAAGGAGCTTCGATTTTGTGTACAAGTTAATTTTAAATATTTTTAAAGGTTTTAAATTTATAAAATTTTTGAATAAAAAATCATGTTATTGTTCTGTGACATCTCTGACTCATATTCGGTAATCGAATACGGGAAATGAGGTGTTACACTATGACCCTCACAAAAATATTAAAAATAAAAAATATAATAAAATTGTTATTCGACTCAATAAAATAGTAAAATTTAGTGTTGAGCTCTTTAAGTTTAATTTTTTAGAATAACTTTTTAATAAATAACGTTGAATTCTGCCATTGAATTTAAAGTAGTATTTTTTTATTGTAGTCTCATGACTTCACTATGCAACGCAAACACTTCGTGGAACAAAGAAAGGAAGTTTTATGGATGTTCCAAAGGGATTTTTTGTAGGTTTTTTTTAATGACAATTTGGATATCGATGAATAGATAATTATCATGTAAATTAGCAGTGGTGCTTTTTGGTTCCACAAGTGGATTAAGATAGCTTGTTAGCTTTACAACTTGATTTTGATATAATCAATATTTTATAATAGATTAAAATAATAGTGTTTAAAAGTTTTTTTAAAGTAAAATATCTCTTAATATACTTGCCAAAATGTCTAGGAATTTGAAGGATGATAAAAATATTGTCTTTTAAAAGCTAAATGGCTAAATTACTCAAATATTGCATTTAGATTTTTTATTTTTTAAAATATTGCACATTGTTTTAATTTTTGAATCTGTGACATTTGCTACAGTAAAAGTGAAGTTGGCTTGGGTGCATACAAACATTATTGTTCATTAATTTTTATTAAAAAAATTTATTTAGACGTTGGGAGTGCATACCAACTTCATGTACAGTGAACTCGGCCTGCATACACTACGATTTTACCTGCCCATTGATTCCCGCGCAGGGTAGCATGCATGCAGTGTGGGTGGCAGGGGGCATCAGGTAAGGTGTTCAAACGGTCGGTTCGGTTAACCGACCGAACTGAACTTACAAAATTTTATTAACCGATTTTTTTTCTATTAACTGTTAACCGAACTGAAATTTTTTTAAAAATTTTTAACCGAACCGAAAAAGTTCGGTTAACCAAATTTTTTTATAAAATCTTGGCTAAATTACACAAATGGTCACTAAACTATGTTAAAATAATCTTTTTAGCCACTAAACTTTCAAAAGTTATAAAACTACCATTAAACTTATCGAATTATTTCAAAATGATCATTTATTTATTGCACATTATAAATTATTGATAAATATTGGAAATTTTAATGATTATTTTTTAAAAATTTAATAAATTTAATGATCATTTTGTGCTAATTTGATAAAGTTAATGACCATTTTATAATTTTTAAAAGTTTAGTGACCAAAAATAAATATATATAAAATATAAAATATAAAAATTTCGGGTAATTTGGTTAATTAACCGATTTCGAACCGAATTAACCGATATCCGAAGTTTAAAAAAATTATTAACCGTTAACTGACCGAATCTAAAATTAATCGACTGATTAACCGAAAAAATTTTGGTTCGGTCGGTTAATTCGGTTAACCGAAATTTTGAACACCCCTAGCATCGGGAATGGAGGGTGGGTTGAGTGGTTCTAAAAAATAGTGCAGGGAAAGAAAAAAAAGTGTGGTTGAAGTTTAAATTTTTTTTGTTAAATAGGGGAGGTTGAAGGTAAAAAAATGTAGAATAAAATTTGAGAAAAAATGAAGTAGAGAAGAAAAAAGAGGAGGAGAAAGATTTAGAGAAAATATAATAAATATGTGTATTTTATTTTTTAGTTAAATAATATTATTTTGTTAGTTTTTTTTTTAATTTTTAAATTGCATGTTACACTTTAGAGGGATTTCACGAGATAGTTCAACTATTTTTGATACAGGTAATTTACATTTTAAATCACTAAACTTAACTTCTACTTTCATATAGATTATGAATCTTTAATTTCATTAAGTTGAATCTTTCAACTTTAATTATTAACGAATTTAATCATTTTTACTAACACCGTTAAATTATTTAACCGAAAAACTGACTCACCACTCCTATTTGACATCTATTTTCAACGTCAAACACATTAAAATTATTTGGCATTTTTAAATATTTTTTAAACTTACCTTCCCCATCACGTGTTGATTAAATTAATTTCACAAGATTTTCTATCTCCTTCTTCGTTAAACTGCCGCTGTTTTTTTGCTGCTCTTGAAGATTCAGAACATACGCCCAAGGTTTGGAAATTTTCTCACTATTTTCAGAACTTTAAAATTTAGTTTTAAGCATTTGATTCGGTGTTGTGATATTAAGTTTTTTACTGTAAATTCTATGTTTGTTAGATAAGAACCCTAAGTGAGAAACTTTTGTCATTTGTGTGAATTCTCTGTTTTTTTATTGTGAATTCTCTTGAATTTTTCGTTTGACTATTGGGTATCTATTGCATTTCTTTTTTATTACTCATTTCGACAACAAATATTTTACTTTAAACTGTATGAATTCTCTATTAGGTACCTGTTGGGTATCTATTGCAGTTCTTTTTTAGTACTCATTCTCTAAGATAAGTTTATTTTATTTGGCAGATTCACACAAATATAATTTGATCTTTATCTCCAAGCTTATAACTTTGTGAGTGTGTGAATTTCTTGCTTTGTTTTTTAGTATAAGAAGATACTAAATTTGGATCTAAACTGCATGAAATTGTACCCTACAACTGTTATTGTTGTATTTTTTTAATCTAGTTATGTTTTGGTTATTTAAAGATGGTTTTGTACAGTTTAGTGATGCTAAACTATGAGACTTTGTTCCTGAAAATTTATAGAAAATATGTTGTTCTGTTTCACTTAAGTTTAGACTAACTCCAAGTTGTTCCTTTTTTATAATATAAGTTTTGATTTTTATGTTTGCATTGATTTTATCTCTTTTAAAAACATTTATTTGAATACTGCAGAGTGTACCTATGCAAGTTGTGCAAACTCCTCAACTGTTGTAGTAATTTGGTATACTTTTAACCAGAGAAAAGTTTAGTGCATTTGATGTTGTGAAACGCCGATACACACCATGGTGCAGCAGAAAAATTATCCGACGTATTCCATCAGTGATCCATGTACGAGGAACAAATCCGGGTGAAAATAGATGAAACGTTACCTTAAATAAATCTAAAAAATCGCAGAGAGTTAGGAGAATCTAATTCTTCTAGCACGATATCGAATCCAAGTCGTCACAACAGCGTTCCGACCTCTACGTAGTCCACCCAAATGAAACGAACAATATTTTACTTCTCTAACTGTTAGAGAGGTTTTTCGCAAAAGGCATATTTTGGCTGCTAGACCTTATGCCTTTATACAGCATTCAAACCTAATTCTAATTAAATTCGGATTCATTAAATATACAATATATTTAACCGAATATAATTAAATATGTAGAATCTGATTCTACTTTAATTAGGTTTCTTTAGAGATATATATTTTAATAGTATTTAATAATTACAATAATTATCTAGTATAAACAAGATTATATATATTATAATAATCTTAGTTTTTTACTTATTACGTGTACAACAAGTTTGTACACATGCTATCAAGTCGATATTTGTTCATTTAAATCATAGGGTGTGACCTTTGTAGGTTCATGTAACGTTAGTAGTAATATCTAGAACAATTCTAATATTACAAGCAATGAGTGGCATCTAGCAATGCATCATTGCTACCTAAGTTACAGGAAGTCGTGGTTCGACATAACCTTCGTGATTAACTCTTTTCATGTATTACATCCTTTTGTCCTCATATCTAGACCGGACACAAATCATGGAATAGTCACACTTGTATAGTCCATCTAATATTTCTTGATATCTTGAGTAGACTATTATAAACAAATAACTATGATATCTCATATCAATTTATTCAAGCATGGCCATGCATTTTCTAGTCTCACTCAATCAAGTGGCCTATGATATTACTCCTATTATGTAGGAGGGACAAATCCTATCTTGATCAACCATATTCGCTACATAGATTGTGACATATCCAATATTAGTCTTTATAGTGTAGTCAGTTATGACACACGTTTGACCACATCAAAATATGTCACGATCTTGAAATAATGATGATCTCAAGTCTGATGATCATACATGTAGTTATCACTATGAGCAATGTTGTGACTGTCACATAATACTCCAAGAAACATGCTCATAACGGGTCAGTCCAATATGTCGTTCTCTAACACATACTTATGTATTGATTTTGACATCTTCATGCCAATGACAACACTTTGTCATCAATCAACTATATATTAGTCTTAATATATTATTGTTGTCCATGCCCACAATAATACTCGACTAAGGACATTCAAGAATAACTATATTATTCTAAGGACTTTATTATAATTCAGTTTATTTATAAATGCACAGAACAAGACTGAAAAATAATAATGGCTTTCTATTAATAAACATTATAAAATAATTATGTCTTTTACAACCATCTCATGATTGGTCTTTGGGCATACTCCAACATTTGAGTCATTGGAATTATCTCGGTGGTAAACCAAAACAAAAAGAATCTTATAGAGAATTGATTGGCTGAAGATAAATTGGAATGTAAGGAGGAACTTGGAGATTTTGTGAAGGTTTGATTTTACTTATCAAACTAGGATAATATCTTCATTTTACTATGTGAACATTATTTAGCTGAAATAGTGATTTTGTAAAGTATTATTAATTGTATCCATATACATTGTAGTATTATTAACCAAGAAAAAAACATGAAAGGGTTGTTTGATTCGTTTTTTTCTATACTCAATTTATATTGCATATAAACTATTGATGCAAATTGTAATACAAAATCACAATTAGTTATAATGACAATTCAACGAAGGCAAAATAATTGTTAAATGGTAATTTAAAACAACCACTTTCTTGACTTATTGCAAAATAATACAATAATGATGTTCAAAAACAAAAGCATGACTATTGTAAAATAAACAATTTAAATAAACTGTAGTTGGTACTTCAAATCAACTACTTATTGGACCTATCCATTAAAGATGTTCTTAAACCTAAGTCAATCTTAATCGATAAAAAATAACATTAAAGTTTTATATAAATAAAAATATATGACATGTAATGCTTGGTTAAAGGTCCTCGACAAAATCTTGCACTAAATCGGTGGGTGGTTTGGATGAATCAACTTGTGTTCTTTTATGTAGCAAAAATAAAATTATAAGTACTAACATGGTTTATACAATAATTGAAATGCATTACAATTAAATTTCAAGATAACAATAAAACTATACCTGTAAATAGTTTTCATTACCATGAAAATGTTTGTTGTGTCCTTATTGCCCACATACACTACAAGTCATTTTGATCCCTTTTCTGGATAACTTGAGCAAGTTGCTTTTCTTTTCCTTCTCTTCAAGTATTTCAATAGCATTCTTTTTTCTTGTTGTTTGATGTCTTCCTCTTTTATGTTTAGGAAGCTCAGGTGGAATAATTGCATCTCCATGTTGAACAGAATCCCATTGATCTTCACCAGCAATTGGATTAATTGTATAAGCATAAGTGATAAAAAAATGTTGCAACCTTGTAACAATCGTCCACATAATCTTCTACTTGTTCTCTTCGGTAAAATATACAAGAAATTGCATGTGAGTATGGTAATCCACTTAGCTGCCATCTCCTACAAGAGCATGTAATTTCAGCCATATTAACTACAAATTGAGTTGATGGACATCTAACTTGAAATGTTTGACCTCTTGACCAATCTGGTATACACTTAAAAGAATCAAGCTTTAACTTTTCAAGTTTCTTCTGTATCTTAGGACAAATTTGGCCATTAAATCTCCTCATTGCATCTCTTTGCTTATAAACTCTTCTCATCAGCTTCAAATTGATTTCCCCAAATATTGTAAAAATTGGCTTATCTCTCACATCTAAAAGTAAGTTGTTGAAACTCTCACATAGATTATTCAAAAGCATATCACATTTAGAAAAGGTTCGAAAGTGCGATCTAGACCATTATTGAGCCGGTTTCTCTTTCAACCAATTGTAAACACTGACACAAGTCTTCTCAATCTTGCCCATCCAATAATTAAACTCACCAACATAACTAGCTCGAGCTGCTACCCATAAATAGTCTTTAAGGGTCTTTCCTTTGTGCTCATCGATTTTGGAAAATTTTTGATACATATGTCAAACACAAAAGCAATGCTCACAACCCGGAAATAAGGATTGTACAATAGAAATAAAACCCTATATATGAAATGAACATATTAGTCTATTGAGATATATAGTAAAGTAAGAAAAAATAAAAATAATAAAAATATATTATTAACTTTTTGCCTATCTGACATAAAAAGTCCAAGCATTAGAGTTTTCAATGTTCAAGTCATCGGCTAATAACTCCAAAAATCAACCCCAACTGCTCTTGTTCTCTTTCTCAACAACTGCATAAGCTATTGGATAGATGCAATCATTAGCGTCTATACCTACTGCCGCAAGCAAATATCCTTCAACATCCATCGATTGAAATAATTGGTCTACAACCAGCTAGAAAACCATCCTTCAATGCCTTGATGCATATGTAAACCCGTTGAAACAATGATCTCTTTAGATGCAAATGGTGGTTGACCCGTGATTTCTTTTTCTTAACTCACCGCAATACTTGGGTAGTTTAGAGTATTGGTCTTCCTCATTCCTTCTAATAATCTGCAAGGCTTTTACTTTAGCCCTATATCCCTTCATCCAATTTATTTTAAGATTTAACTTCTTTTTTACCATACCAACAAATGTATCCACCTTTATTTTAGGGTCATTTTGAAAAGCTTCTAAAAACCAATGAGCCAACCGTTCAACAGATGCAAATTTATTTTCAAAAACTCTGCTACAATTATGTTCACTTACAATGCTCTTTATTTGAACAGTAATTCCGTCTGGCATTTTCGAAGCCCATATATGAAAAGGACAACCTTCTTTGCACCTTACATCCAATCTGTCCCTGTCATTATGCTTAAAATCGATCCTAAAATGATTAACCGATGAATATTGTCTGCAAGCATTTTTTTAATTCATCAAAATCTTTAAAAATCATGCCTACAACAAATCTAGGATTCTCCATATCCCTTTCAACATCAAATTCAGGAATTTTAATTTTCCATGGACATCATCGTCACTATCATTAGTAGCACAGTCCGAGTACAACTGGTCAGAACTATCTGAAAAATAATCAAATTCTGAAGAAAATCCATTATCTTGCAAATAGTATGACCTTTTTGTTGGCTTTTTGTCGATCACTTTCTATTTTTCTTTTTCTTTCTTTTTTTGTTCATGGATTTTTGCACTATCTATTTCGCTGCTAATTTTAACATCAATTAACCCATCAGCACCATCACTTAAATCACATCCACTATCATAAAAGTCATCATGTTCATTGTTTTTCATATTTTGAACTGTTCCAAATTTTGATTTGTGTTCACAATAAATTTCAACTTCTCGATTATCTGGCACATATAAACCAATTATCATAGCATCATCGTCTACCTCTATCTTAAATAATCCATCATTTAAATCTCTTCCTGGTATCATCCAATGATATGTTATATATCCATTATAACCTAACATTGGTGCGAACTCATTTAAATATCTCAATGGCAAGTCGGTAGGAGTGCGCCAATCAACATAATCTATTTTGCCACCATCATATTTATTTTCCCCGTCAATGCAACATAGAATTCCTTTGTGATAGATTTTTATTGTAAAATAACTAGTATCATGCACTGCAAAATCAAATAATACAAAAAGATAAGTAAAACTAACTAAAATATCATAATTATAAGTTAATAATTAAAATACCACCATATTACATGGAAAATAAGCTACTGCCATCAAGAAATAAGCTAATGTCACTAAAGTTTTTATACTAGCATGAATAAGAAAACACCAAATAAAAAACTATAAAAGTATTCAAAACTTACACTATTCAGGCATGGATTCAATTGATTTTCGTAATTTTGGTTTCATTACTTCTTAAGAAGTGGGCACAACAAAATTTCCAACCAGCATGTAATTAAGTTCAAATGAGTTTATTTTTAAGAAGTTCAAGATCACAGACTAGAGAATTTCTACAAGATTAATGGGCACTATTTTGTAACAAGTTGACTCTTGTGATTGTAAGCATTGTACCACTAAGAAGGGTAAGTGAAATTTGGTTCTATGACTTTACTGCCTTCCTCTATTGGATCATTCGACTGAACAATTGTTAACAAGTTTAAAATAATTTTATTTTAAAATATACTTTTAAATGGAGAAGAGAAAGAAAAGAGAGAAAAACTTGACAAAATATAGTAAATTTGTATAAAATACTTCATTTTTTTCCTTATAATTTCTCAAATGGTATATCTAATATATACTTCATTTTTGAAACGGAAAAAATCAAAGAAATCAAGTAGTAAACTTATCAATTATCCATCAATTGGAAAACTCTAAAACAATAAAAAGATTAATTTTCTGATAATTTATTCAAATTCAAAAAGTGAGAACAATACTAAATTATTATTTTCTAGATCAAGAAATTTATTATTGAAAATAAAATTAAATACTTCAAATAGGGTTATAATCAAACAATGAAACATGAAATTAGACGTAGCCACTGCTTAAGCTAAGGCATTCAAATGGGAAAGCATAGAATTATCACTATCTAACTAATAATAAATAATATTTTAAAGTAAATTGTTAAAATTGAAAGTGTTATCACTGAATACTACGATTTATTCACAGTAAAAAACCCAAAGAAATCCATATTCCATGTTCATTAAAATCCATTGTATTTTTCAATTTCATGCTTCCATAGAATATAACTAGCATTATCTGTGAGAGATCCCAAAAAAATAACAACACACGAATGGAAAAAGTTTCTTCCTTAGGGTTCTTATCTAAACGTAGAATTTACGGTAAAAAACTTAATATCACAACGCCGAATCGAATGCTTAAAACTAAAATTTAAAGTTCTGAAAATAGTGAGAGAACTTTCAAACCTTGGGCGTATGTTCTGAATCTTCAAGAGCAGCAAAAAAACAGCCGTCCTTTGACAAAGAAGGAAATAAAAAATTTTGTGAAATTAATTTAATCAACACATGATGGGGAAGGTAAGTTTTAAGAAATTAAAAAATACCAAGTAATTTTAATGTGTTTGACATGGAAAATAGATGCCAAATAAGAGTGGTGAGTCAGCTTTTCGGTTAAAATAATTTAACGGTGTTAGTAAAAGTGATTAAATTCGTTAATAATTAAAGTTGAATAATTCAACTTGATGAAATTAAAGATTCATGATCTATATGAAAGTTGAAGTTAAGTTTAGTGATTTAAAATATAAATTACCCTTTTGATACTACAAACTACAGTAAGAGCTAGGATACATGGGAATTGTATAGAAGATACAGACTTAGTCAATTTATTCTTGTGTAATGTTTGTGTAACAACTCTAAACCGGTCTAGAAGAAAACCGAATAAAAATGTTAACGGAAAACGAAATAGAGAAATCGAACATTCAAAATAAGTCATGCAAATATAAAATATGCATAACTCCAAAACAAAACATTAATAATCAGGGATCTTATTCTAAGCAATTCTGATTTTATCATTAGGGACTTTTTTGCAAAGTTTCAAAGTTGGGGACTAAAGCATAAATTCATCAAAGTTCATATACTTGTCTGAAAAAATTAATATGTATTAGGAATTATAAAATGATAAAATTTAAATATAAAAATTAAAAATTAGAAAAAGTTAATAAAGTATTTAAAAAATTGAACACTTTTATCAAAAAAGTCTCTGGCCTCGTCAATCTGAGTATTATCATTCGTTAAACAAATTTTTAGTGGAATCAACCTTGTATTAGAGTAACAACAAAAACTCAAATTTTCTTTTACTTTTTCACATCAAATTGATTCTCATTAATATTTGATGTAGAAAAATGAAGAATTTTGGTTTTATTACTACTCTAATACAAGAATGATTCTATTGAAAATATGTTCAAGGAATACTATTACACTTAGTATAACCAAAAATAGTCGAAGTATTTTCCGATGGTTTATAAATATTTTTAAATTTTGATTTTTTATATTTATAACTTTTGATATTTTGAATTTTATTTTTTACTAATTTTTTAATTCATTATAGTGTTTTTATTTTTAACATTTTATGAATATTTAAATATTATTTAAATATTTTAAAATTTTATTTTTAAGCTTAAGCATTAAGTTATCAAACTTTCAATTAAAATCTATCATGCCCCTAAATTTGACAAAAAATCAATTATACTCTCGAGTTCGGTTAAAATAATCAATTCACCCCCTGCCACATCATCATCGTTGTTTGCCATGCCATCATCATTTGACTACCACATTAGCATCGTGGACCGCCACATTAGCATTGTTAACTGCCACGTCAGCACTGTAACGGTCAACGTTGGTCAAAGGGTCAATTTGATGCAATTTGCGAACTAAAGGCCTAATTGGGTGCGTTTTTTTTGGTGAGGGGCTGAATTAATTTTTTTGGTCGAACTCATGAGCATAAATACCCCTTTAGCCTAAAAAGAAAAAACGTGTGTAACCAGAAGTATGTGTTTTATGTAAGTTAAAAAACACGGAACATAAAATGTTACTCATAAACTTAAATGTTACCAAAAGATATACATTTTAAGTTGACATGGTAAGTTTCGGAACTTGCTAAAAAGTATCGAAACTTACCAAAATATGTAACATTTTCATGGTGAATTTTAGCATCCAAGTGTTTTTTTTTTATGTATATGATATGTTCATGTTGAATTATGATTATGAGCGTGTATATGTTGTTAAGGCATATTTAGAAGCTAATTGTGTTATAAAAGACCTAATTTCCACAAATTTGTGGCATAATATCGAAACTGGATGAACTGATATTGAAACTTGGTGAATTGGTTTTGAAATTAAGGGACGAGTTTTGAAGATTGTGATCAGGTTTGGGAACTTTGGACTGAGTTTCGAAACTCTCAAAACATACAATTTTTAGACTTCTTTTAAAATGTAAAAAAGAGTTTGAAACTTTTGTGCGGTGGTAATGAAATTTCTAAGTTGCAATTAAATTTTCGTTCAAATAACTTGAGGTTTTGAAAGTTGCCTTAAATTGAATTTAATTTCATACTGGAATCGGAAATACTTTGTTCAAGTTAGTACCAAAATTAATTTTTTTCTTACGATTTAGTCCCCAAAAATCTTGTTTTTGCAAATCTTTTTTAATTCTTAAGTCCATTTTCGTTGAAAATTTCTATCCAGCCTAATTTAATTATGCTGATTTCGTTTATTTCATTTTTTTAGATTTAATACGAAAATTTATGTAAAATGATGATTTTACCCTTAGTACTTTCTATGTATTAAAAACATATTTTAGGGTTGAATGTGCACTTTTATGATTTTTTTTGTAATTTCTTCTATACGTTAATTGATTCCATGATGTGTTTCATTTTTATTTGTTTGTATTTTTGTTCGATTTCAAATCAGGTCATTTTGATGACCAATGTGTCATTTAGTATTCAGGTTGATCCGTCCTGACAAGATATAATTTGTCACATTTAGTGAAATCATAGTCAATTTTCAATACTCGAACCGATGGAATTAGTCCCAGAAAATAAAACTGAGAAATTTTACGTCTGGACCATAATACCAATGATTGTATATTCTGTACTTTTAGGCTAGGAGAAAGGTCTACATTGTCTTGTTAAGGTGAAGCTTTTGCAAGAATGTCTTAGATCAGTTGTTTTTTCTCACATCCTCACTTTTTTTGGTTGTGTTTATAGTGTATGTGATATGTCGTCTCATAGAACTAATGCAAATGCGAACGCCCCGAGTAATGATGTGCCTGCAGATGCACCCATGAAAGTTAAATTGAATGTAAATGCAGACTCAAATAAGTGGCAAATCCAGAAATTTAACAATGAACTTCAAAATATTTTTTAAATTGATAACACAATAAATTAATTTTTTTAAAATAAATTAAAAATAAATTTTCCCTAAAGAATGGGTGCAATTGCACCCCTACAAAGCTCTATAGGTCTACCCTGACACAAATGTTGATCCGTTAACACAATCAATGATTGGAGTCTATTAGGATTAGAACTTTTCCCTTTACTAGGAATTTTTTTATTTTTTTCACGAGTTTTTATATTAGTGAAGTTTTGATGAAACATATTATCTTTACGGATATCCTAAAGGATGTTATGAATATTTATTTATGCGAATATTCATTATGGTTAGAACTTATGTAAGATTTTAATGTCTATCAAGATTAGAGTTATATATGATAAGTAGTTTCTATGCCTATGAATATAGAGTATAAAGAAAGCATTGCATATACTTCATATTAAGAATATAATATAAATTTCTCTCTTTATCTCTCATACATCTTGTTCGTGTTCTCTTTTACTTTATTTTATAAAAAAATTACTTTCTATTGATATGAAGAGAATTTTTCGGCAAGCTGTAAGAAGCTTTTGAACTTTTTTTCACCCAATTAAACCCTTGAACCAAGAAACTGAATCAATTAAGCCCTTTGACCAATTTTGACCATCAAATCTTGATGTTTTTTTGGATCTGTTGGTGCAATGTGTCGTGTCACAATGTTTTCACTTAACATTTTCATATATTTTTTATTTTATTAAAAACTCTTTAAAATTTAACAAAATTCTTAAAAAAACTTATAAAATTATAAAAATATATTTTTTGAAACAAATATGTGAGTGCAACATGATAAGTGTAGTGTATCATGTGCAATAATATCTAAAGAAAAACTTGTCAAAATTTAATGGTCAAAATCGGTCAAAAGGCATAATTGATTCAATTTCTTGGTTCAAGGGATCAATTGATTTAATTTCTTGGTCCAATGGCATAATTGGGTGCAAAAAGGTTTAAGGGTTTAATTGATTTTTCTCTAAAAGTTCAAGGGTGTCTTACACCCTTAAGCCTATTTTTTTGTTACTTCTATTTTAAATTAGGGTAATTATTCTATACACTAGCGGTGAAAACAAAAAGTTTCTCAAGTGCCTCACATTTAGGGTTTAAAATTTAGGGTTTAGAGTTTAGTGGTTTATGTTTATGAGTTTAGAATTTAGGGTTTAGGATTTATAGGTTAGAACCTAAATCCCTAACCATATTACCCTATCCTCTAAACCATGAATTGTAACACTAAACCCTACATTCTTACCACTAACCCTTAAGTCTAAACCCCTAAACTACAAATCTTAATTGGATCCGTAAACCCTAAAATTTAGAGGCTTGTAAAAACTTATTGTTTCCACCGCCGATGTATGAAATATAAATCTTTTAAATTAATATAAATATAATAAAAATGTTCACAATATGTATTAAAATTTTCAAAAACTATTTTGAAACGAAAATTATTAAATTATGTAATTGTATAGTAACATTTATTACAGAATTGCCTCGAGGTGTTAATTTGCTTAAACTAGAAAAGCTTAATTGACACATTGATCTCAAATCAATTAGAACTGCAAGACCAATTCGTGAATGGTAGAAACGGATAACTTGATTTGTAGCCAACGATTTTGGAGCAAACTCCCAACCAAAATCATTTGACCTGCGAATCCCAAGTTTGTGATGCTAAAAATAACCCATATCCAAAATATAAAAGCGGGTGTTTCATGGTCATGGAATCATGTTCTTATAACTGAGAATATCTGAAACCCACACTTCGAAGGGTTTTCCGTTACCTTCGAAGGAGTTGGCAATAATAAATTTGCTGCCGCTCCAATAATATTGTTTTTAATAAAGTTATATTCCGACAATGGCCGGCCCTGAGGATGATCAGGGGAAGAAGAGGATGGCGATCATCGCGGTCTCTTCTTGCCTCTTGGTGGCTATGGTGGTCGCGGTGACGGTTGGGGTCGGCGTTAATGAGGAGAATCCCCCAGACGATTCGACCACGAATGGGAACAAAAATGCTCAGATCTCTTCCTCAAAGAAGGCAATCGAACTGATTTGCGAACCAACAAAGTTCAAGGACACATGCGAAGAAGAACTCGCGGAAGAGGCTGGAAATAAAACGGACGTTAAAGACCTGGTCCGAGCTGCTTTTAAGGCGACGATGAAGCATGTGAATCAGGTTGTGGACAAGTCTACGACCCTGAGGGAGCTTGAGCAAGATGAAGGGACGAAAAGTGCCTTGGATGCATGCAAAATTCTATTGAATTATACTGTACGTGAACTTGAGAAGTCGTATGATCTGGTGGAGAAGCTGGATGTCACAAACGTTAAGAAACTGTTGGCTGATTTGAAGATCTGGTTGAGTGCTACCATCGCTAACCAACAAGCTTGTTTAGATGGCTTCGAAAAAACGAAATCCAAATCGCATGCCGCCGAGAAAATGAAGAAGTTCATGAATATCACGATGCAACTCAGTAGGAATGGCCTTGAGATCGCATGTGAGTTAGAAGACCAGCTTAAGCAGTTGGAGGATGCGGGGCTATTTGCTCGTCGTCGACTACTTCAAGATGAAGATGGACTTCCGGTTCTCGGCCATTCTGATTGGACTTCATTCAGAGAAAAGAATGAAAGATGGAACCGTCGCAGACTACTCCAAGATGAGGATAAACTCCCGGTTCTTGGCCATTCTGATTGGACTTCGTTTAGAGAGAAGAATAAAGATTGGAATCGTCGTCGACTACTCCAAGATGAGGATAGACTTCCGGTTTTTGGTCATTCTGATTGGACTTCATTTAGAGAGAAAAATGAAGCATGGAATCGTCGTCGACTACTCCAAGATGAGGATAATCTCCCGGTTCTCGGTCATTCTGATTGGACTTCGTTTAGAGAGAAGAATGAAGGATGGAATCGTCGCCGACTACTCCAAGAGGAAGATAGACTTCCGGTTCTTGGCCATTCCGATTGGACTTCGTTCAGAGAAAGGAATGAAGGATGGAATCGTCGTCGATTACTCCAAGACGAGGATAATCTCCCGGTTCTCGGTCATTCTGATTGGACTTCGTTTAGAGAAAAGAATGAAAGATGGAATCGTCGTCGGCTACTCCAAGATGAGGATAGATTACCGGTTCTCGGTCATTCCGATTGGACTTCGTTTAGAGAAAAGAATGAAGGATGGAATCGCCGCCGGCTACTTGAAGACATTCAGCTGGATATGCCGGAAGGAGCACGGAGACTGTTGTTGGCTGATTTGAAGCCCGATCTTGTTGTGGCCAAGGACGGTAGTGGAGACTGCAAAACCCTAAATGAAGCCAAAGAAAAAATCGCCCGCAGATCCACCAAGCCTTTTGTGGTATACGTCAAGGAAGGAGTTTACGCCGAGAATGTGGAAATCACTTCCGACATGACGCATGTAGTACTGGTCGGAGATGGTAAAGAGAAAACAAAAATCACCGGAAATATCAGCACCGGTCCGGATGGAAACCCCACCACCTACTTCACTGCTACATTCGGTAATTATATATGCAATTGCAATGCATATTGTTAGCCCATTCGGATTCGGTAATTAATTATAGTATTGGGTAATTGTATATATTGCGGTGTAGGTGTTGACGGGAATAACTTCGTTGCCAAAAACATAGCGTTCGAGAACACAGCCGGGCCATTGAAAGCACAGGCGGTGGCGGTAAGAGTACAGTCGGAAGATTCAGTGTTCTTCAATTGCTCCATAGATGGTTACCAAGACACACTCTACGCTTTCACCAAACGACAATTCTATCGGGACTGCACCATCTCCGGAACAATCGATTTCATATTCGGCGATGCATCCGCCATTTTCCAGAACTGCACATTCCTCGTCAGAAAGCCACAAAACGGACAGCAAAACGTAATCACGGCATCAAAGAGGAGCGACGACAAAGAGCCAACGGCGATTGTGATCCACGGCGGACAAATCCTTCCAGCTCCAGAGCTTGCTCCGGTGAAGGGCCAATTCCCAGTATACCTTGGTCGTCCATGGGGGGCTCTATCAACAGCAGTTATAATGGAAACTTACATCGACGATATGGTGCACCCTGATGGGTGGACAAGCTGGGAATCCAGTTCGGGAACTCAAACTTGTACATACCTTGAATTCAAAAACCGTGGAGTTGGTGCTTCCACAGATAGGCGTGTTAAATGGCCTGGAGTTAAGATGCTAACGGAGGAGGAGGCTGCTAAATACCTTCCACCCACGTTCTTCGCCATCGGTGACGCCTGGATCAAGGAAACCGGGGTTCCCTACAGCGCAACCTTTGAGCTACAGGGTATCCAAGAAGCCAAAGGAGAAAAGCCTGGAGTGGAGTTGGAGAAACAGGAAAAGGAAAAGGAAATGAAACAAAAGCGGGAAGAGGAACTGGAAAAGGAAAGGGAGAAGGAGAAAAAGAAAGCCAAAGAGAGGAAGAAGAACAATAAAAACAAGAACAAGAATAAGAATAAAAAGAATAAGAACAAAAATAAGAATAGAAGTAAAAATAAGAATAAGAATAAGCAAAAGGCAAAAAAGAACGAGGTTTAATTTCCTGATATATAAATATATAGTATACTAGATTACATACAAGTGCAGCAAAGGTTTCCGTTCCCATTTTGGTTTTAAAAAATAAAATAAAAAATGATTTGATATGGTAGATAAAAACCACCCATTCTTTTCTTTTTATTCTTCTATTGTACTAAATGCTTCTGAATAAATAATTCAACACATTCTTTCCCTATAACTCCACCACTTCACCCATATTTTAAAATAGGCCTTATATTTATAACATTTTAATTCAATCCTTAAAGCATTAAGTAGATCCAATTTAAAACACAGTCCATATTTATGGGACATACGTTTTCAATTAGTTGAGAGTATAATTATAAATCTTTATATTTACATGAGTAATAATTATGACTTAATGAGATAAAATTTGTGAATTAAAATATAAATATAGAAAATAAAATTATGAATTAAAATATAAATATATGCCTTCCATATATTAAAAAAAATAAAATTTCAATTAGAAACTATACAAAAATAATACTCCATATATTATTTGAGTTTATATTAAATTACATAAAATGTTAGAAATGTGAATACGAAATTCAAGATTAATGTAAGTACAATAAATATATATGTATAGATGTAAAATGTAAATAAAAGATGATATTATAACAATAAGCATTAACTAGATCCACAACAATTCATCAGATCCATGATAAAAAATGATCAAAGCTCATTACAAACTAATTTCATTTCTTAAAAAACAAACCAATTAAATATAAAAAGCATACTTAAATAAGACACAAGAATAAAAATAGATTAAGGGTGCAAAAAGCCCCTTGAACTTTTGAAAAAAAATTAATTCAGTCTTTTAACTTTTTTCACCCAACTAAGACCTTGTATTAAGAAATTAAATCAAGTAAGCTCTCGAACTAAAAAAATATATTGATTAAGTTTAACGAACCAGTTTCCGGGTTAGTAGTTCAGATCTTGGATCCGAGTTTTGTGTATATTAAAATCAGAACTAAATTGGAAGAAAACCGAAACATTGAATTTCAATTAAAACAACTTGGGGGCCAGATTGGAAAAAGAATAAATATGAAGGACTAAAACGTAAAGCTCCAAAAGTTTAATGACCAAGTAAGTAATTTGCCCATTTTATATTGAAGGAAATATATTGAGCAGGTATCGGCGTGTTTCGGGAGAAGAAGAAAGAGAAAAATAAAAAGAAAGATAGGTAGAGAGAGATTTTTTTGAACTGTAGAGAATTTTTGATATAAGGTTCGTCGTTGTCTATTTGTTCGTTTGCAATATTATCATTTTTATTGGATTTTTCTCGTTGTTCTGTGTCGTTCAGTGCTTTCAGAATCGTCGTTGTTGTCACCGTTTACCGAAGTGGATAAGAAGAAAATTCAGTGAAGTAGAAAAACAACGTTTCGTCATTTTTCGTCGTAAGCCAGCCACACCATTGAACTTCCTAGCCATCGACAAGTACAATTAGAGTTTGTCATACGATTTTCGCCGTCAGAAAGTCGTCGCATGCGCTGCACGCGTTGTTGTCTACACGTGGGCATGCTTCAGCAGCGATTGGACCAAGCCATGAATGTTGGTTGACCAAGTTGCGAGCCGTTTGACCCGAGCTGAGCCGCGTTGATTAGAGTCGTTGACCGACATTGACTTTATTCGAAATATCCTTCTAGGGGTTTTGTTTTGACATCCCAAGTTCGTTTTATCAAATTCGAACTCGATAAATTATTTTTTCGCATTTAAATCTAAAAGTTAGTCAATTTTTTTCGTTTCAAGGCCGTTATTAATCTATTTTGTAATTATTGCGTATCTAAGAATTTTGGACTTTGAATGTCCGATTGAAAGGGACCGAAGATGCTCATTAGAGGTCGTTTGTTATAGTTGGAATAAGAGGTAATACTTTACTACCTCTCTTATGTTATTTGACACTTGTTGGTTAATGGTTGATGCATGTATATTATTTTCATCAGCTTGGTGTTTGGTTTGATTTAATAGTATAATGTATTTATAGAGATTAGTTAGGTACTTGAAGACCCTAAAAGTTACATGTGATGTCTTTTAGGTAGTGGTGAGCGTTCGATCGAGTAGAGTAAAAAATTTTGAGTTATTCGAGTTGACGCGTCATATTTTATAACTCAAACTTTATTTAAATTTTTTTCGATTCGAGTCGAGTTTTTGAGTTCCTATAAAAATTTAATTGTAATTATTTATCATGTTATAGTACGGTTTGATTCTAATTTAAATCACTTTCTCTAATCATATAAGATATACATATATATATATATATCTTCATATGTTGCAATATTTCTTCATATTTTTATATATAGGTATATGCATATAATAAAAAATTGAGGGACTCGTCTTGAACTTAAAAATAAATCCATTAATTACTAAAAATTTCGAGTTATTCGAGTTTCTATTTTACAACTCAAACTTTATTTGAAATTTTTTCGAGTCGAGTCGAGTTTATTAAATTTCGAGTCGAGTCAAGACGAGTCGAGTATTTTTGCCTCAAGTTGAGTCGAGTTATTCAGTTTTTTCTTGTCGAGTCGAGTTTTGCTCACCCTTACTTTTAGGAGTGTAATTACCATTTTTAACCGCCCTTTTATATTATTATTATTATTATTTCTCTTAATAAATAAATATTATATATAAGCCCAAGTATCAAATATATAAAAGGCCCAAGGTTATAAATAATAAAAGGTCTCAATACAATACCAAATAGTCTATTTACATTTTTAAATACAAAACCGAAGCCCAATTACAAGCCATGGCTTATAGCCTAAGCACCTTTCGGCCGAAGATTTAAATCCTACCCCCATCCTTCTTCAGCTGCCACATCGAGACTTTTTGAATTTGTGATACTTATTTTGATCGTTGATGCATATCAGATCCAATGGCCCTTGATGCAAATGGAATTTTCACACTGATTGTGCTTTCTGTGCTACAATGTCACTTGCAAGTGAATGATGTTGCAACAACCAATCTGAAGCTATTCTTCATCCAACTCATCAATACTTCTAATCAAAATCGGCCACATCAACGAAGATGACAAATTATTTCCCCTCAACTTGTAAATGCAACACAAAACATAAAAATGTAAGCGTATACACAAGGAAAAAGACCCAATTAAAAAAAACTTTTCACTAAAAGAATAGTCTGGAAACCTTAGAATCATGTCATAACACATAAACATTTAGTGAGAAATACGAGGTGAAAAATCAAATAGTAAGAGAATCTTTCCGTCGTTTGAAGATTCAAACCGAAATGGGGCATCTGAAACATTGTCGGGCTTATCGGAATCGATTCACTTAGATTCTAAAAAGCCTCACAAACAACTCAAACATTGTCGGAATCGATTCGAAGGTATACCCTTCGAACTTTCTTTATTTTCTTAGATTTGAGGATGTCTTTTAATTTGGGTTTAAAAAGGAGAGTGAACAGGGATTTAAAAAATGGTCCGCAATGGTTATAGCGGTAGTTATTTAATGGTAACGCCGTCGGCCAAAACCGTTAATAGCAGAAATAACAATAAAATTCAGAATCACGTCAATAGGTCGATAACAGACACATTTTTACGGTTAAAAATCAATAGCAAATAACGGTCCACTATTTTTGTTATTGTTTCGTTATTTTAAAAACGCCCAAAAAAATAAGAAGCATCAGTAAATCACTTAGATTCTAAAAAGCCTCACAAACAACTCACAAACAAGTGACAACGCAAGGAAAGACCGCTATTTTGGGTTGAAATCTATCGTCCGTTGAGCTTCGTTGGTGTCGCCGCCGTTGAAGAATTCAAGAGTCTCGCCGTTGAGCTTATTTTTTGAAGGTAAGAAACTAAAAATTAAAAGAGATCTACTGATCTAGGTTTGGGTATTAAGTGTTTGATTAATTAATTCTATAATTGTCTAAAAAACAGAGAGGAGATTAGATTCTGAGAGAGAAATTTTTTTTGGAGTTTAAGGTGGAAATCGAGAGTCACGATGAGAGGAGAAGATAACTATAATAATATTTGCGTGATTTTTAATTTAAGGGTGGAGTAAAAGAAATGCTGCGTGTTTTCTTGGGTAAATAAATAATAATAATTCAAGTAATTTTAATTGTTGTCAATTATTATCAATTATTTCATTCTTTTATAGAGTTTAAAGTTTATTTTTCATTCAATTTAATCCTTTAATTTTGGTAATTAAATAATAATTTAAGTTTAAAATTATTTAGTTCTTTAATTTTAGTTTAAATAATAAGTTGTGCGGGTTTAAAAATTTTCACTATCGCGACACCAGTAACCACAATAGCATTCGTTATATCCGCAACCGCAATAAACGCGACGCAATAAAAAACATTGCCGTGAAGGCTTTTTAAATCCCTCTGAGTGAACTTTTTTATAAGAGAAAAGATTAGTAAGGGAGTTGAAAGGTTTTAGTTTTTTATGAAGGCTAGAAATGAGGTTGTGGTGGTCGGAAGAAATTTTGTTTAACTGAGTTTGAAAAGGGTTGGGTAGTTTAGATTTCTAGGGAAGATAAGAAGAATCCTCATGGATTATGGGATTAGATATAGGTTAGAAGAACATTAGGGTTTTATTTCATGTTCTATGGTTTTGGAAATTCTAATTGAAAAAAGATATAAGAAAAAAGATTTTAGGTGTTTATGTGAGATTTTGATCTTGAAAAACAGAAGAAGAGAGAGATTTTTTATTTTGGATTAGAAGGAAGAAAGAGAAAGAACAGATAAGATTTTAGGGTGTTCAATCTTTAAAATAAAAAATTTGAGGAAATTTCTTGTTTAATTGGATATAGGGTATGATTTTGAGTGATTTTGATCGAATTTTAGTAGAGAGAGAATGAGAGAGTCGAAAGAATTGATAAGGAATGTTAGAAGTATTGAGATAATACTCATTTCCAATATTCTTTTGTTGAATCACATGAGGCTTAGCTTCTAATATATAGAGCAAGCTTTAAGCAGTTTTCTCTGCAACTGCTTCTAGTTACAACTGTGTAACAAACTAACGGACTCTAACCTACCCTTGCATGGCATGCATGGACATGCATGACTTCACATGCATATGATTTACACGTGAACCCTCATGGTTCAACATTCACCCTGCTTTCTGGCATTGGGAAAGACATCAAGAATGTAAAAAACACACAGCTTCTGTCTGAGTAGCTCGAATCGACTGACTGGCAAAGGCTTGGTTAAAGTATCAACAATCTGACTATCCACAGGCACATGATTTACTTGAATATCAAGAGCAGCAACCTTGTCCCGTACAAAGTGAAGATCTAACTCAACGTGTTTAGTCTTGGCATGAAGAATAGGATTGGCTGCCATAGCCACAATGCTCGTATTATCACACCAGACCTTGGGAGTTTCAGACAATGAGATCCCTATTTCTGCGAGTACATCCTTCACCCAAATGACCTCCGATGTGGCATCAGCTAAGCTACTGTATTCTGCTTCAACCGTAGACCTCAACACAACCCGTTGTTTCCTAGAGCTCCATGTGACTAGATGGTGCTGCCATAGAAGACACAATACCTTGAAATCGATTTCCTGTCATCCATATCTCCTCCTCAGTCAGCATCAGAAAATATATAGAGGTTGGTGCTGCCTTGAGCTTGAGTGGAGAACCAAAGACCATGAGTGATCGTGCCTTTTAAGTATCGTAGTATCCTTTTGACGGTTAACCAGTGTGCATCTGTAGGCTTCTAAAGGAACTTAACTGCCTTGTTAGCTGCCAGGGCAATATCTGGCCTAGTGTGAGTGGCATATTGAAGAGCACCCACAACACTACGATACAACTGAGTATCATCAAGAGCCATGCCATCATTCTTACTTAGTTTGCAGGAAGGGGACATTGGAGTGGTGACAAAATTTGCAGCCTGCAACTGAACCTTTTGCAACAATTCAAGTACAAACTTCTGTTGATTGAGAAATAATCTGTGTGCTAACGTTGTGCTTCCAAGCCAAGAAAAAATTGAACTTGTCCCAGATCCTTCAACGAGAAGCGTTCATGCAGCTTGAAAACTACTTGTTCAATTGTGTATGAAGAATTACCAGTCAGCAAGATATGTGACCATGCCATTGGAATTCAGAATGAACAAGGAATTATCAGCTCTAGAAGGTGTAAAGCCCAAACTGACACAAGAACTCTTTTAGCTTGAGAAACCAGTTCCTAGGGGCTTATCTCAGCCCATATAATGCTTTCTTTAATTTGCACACTAACACTTTCCCTGTAGAAGATGTTTCTTCAAAACCTGGAACCTGCCTCATGTACACATCTTCCAGCAGATAACCTTTTAGAAAGGCATTATTCATGTCCACCTGCCTAATTTGCCAATGATTGATAACAGCCCAGGATATTAATAGATAAACAATAGAAAAATGTATAACTGGGCTGAATGTGTCCATGAAATCAAAACCTGGGATTTGGGCATACCTCTTCGCTACAAGCCTAGCCTTAAACCTGTCCACTGAACCATCAGACTTCAATTTAACCCTGAAAAGCCATTTACACCCCACAGCTTTTCGCCCTTTTGGCAGTTGAACTATGTCCCATGTGTTGTTGCTCATCAAAGCATCATACTCAGCCATTACAGTTGCCCTCAAATCAGGATCTTCTAGAGCGCTATAATTGTCATCAGTGTTTTTTTTACCTGTATCATGTATAGCTTAGGTTTGAAGATTCTATTCTTTCTTCTCGTGATCATGGCATGAGTGTTGGTTCCAGTAGATCGAGAAAGAGAACTGGCAGGTGCGCACTCTAGAGAAGTTGAAGGCATCACTTCATGGTGTACAGCTGTATGCCATTGGGAGCTTGAGGTTATTTTAGGAGTCTCATCTTGGTGTAACACGGCTTGCTCATCTACTGGGGATTCCATGGCTTGTGCATCTACTGGGAAATCCATAGGTTGCATTTGATCATGGTCTGACCTGGCACTATTGGACATGTGTATTTAATCTTCAATGATTACTGGCTGTGACTCATGTCCTTGCATAGACTCCTGTTCCCACTCATTAACAGCTGCAGAAGGCTGCTTAGGACCCAACTAGTACCTTCAACAGGAATATCAGTAGAAGAACCTGTACCACTATCTGAACATACATGAATCTTGGATCCAACTGGTAGGTTAATAGATTGGAATGATGCATGTATATTTTGTCGAACACCAGCATCCTTTACACCAAAAGAGAACACATTTTCATTAAACACCACACTTCTAGAAACAAACACTCTTCCTTCAAAATTCAGACACTGATAGCCATGGTGAAGAGGTGAATATCCCAAGAACGTACAAGGTTTGAATCTATAGTCCATCTTGTGCTTGTTGAAATTCCTTATGTAAGGGAAGCACTGATCCCAAAGGTCTTAAGAAAAGAATAATCAGGCAGGTCTTTATATAATTTCTGAAACGGAGACATTACACAGAGAACAATACAACATATGCCCAGAACTTAAAAGGCAAGGAAGCTTGTGCTAACAAGCTAAGAGCTGTCTTAACCACATGCGTGTGTTTTCTTTCCACAACACTATTCTGTAGAGAGGTGTGAGGGCATGATTTCCTGAGTTTAATGGCAACTTGTTGTGCACGTTTGTCAATAAACCTGAATTCCCCTCCTCCATCGGTTTGCATGGCAAGAATAGTAGCATTAAATTGAGTTTTAACAAAAGCCATAAACACATCAAATGCAGAAGAAACATCACTTTTATTTTTCAGTAGGTAAAGCCAAGTATTCCTACTATACAAGTCAACAAAGATTACAAAGTATCTGTAACCATTGGAAGAAATAGGAGCTGGCCCCCATACATCTATTTCATCAAGCTCAAAAGGTTGTTTGTACACAGTATGCAAAGTAAAAAAAGGTAAAACATGGCTTTTTCCCATTTGGCAAGCCACACAAACAAAATTTCTATCTACAACAATTGAGTCTTTCAGCACCATTTTGATTATATCAGGAGCTGGATATCCCAATCTTCGATGCCACAGCCAATAGTCTGACTTATCTCGAACAACAGAGTGAAAAACAGACACCATTCCTCCCTCATTATGACAATCAAAGCTGTATAGACCCTTATCAACTCCTCCTTTCAACATGATTTCCTTAGTGTTGACATCCTTAACATAGCAAGTATCGCGATGAAATTCAAATTAGACATTATTATCTTTAGAAAATTGAGCAACAAACATTAAATTTTTGATAACTTGAGGAACATATAACACTTGATTCAAGCATAACTTCCTAGATGCAATGTCAATACAAGATCTTCCAATATGTTCAATATTTAATGACGAACCATCACCAAGATGTACTTTACCTTTGCCACGATACACATTCTTGGATTAAAGGGCAGAAGAGCTGCTAGCAACATGGTGAGTGACACCTAAATCCGGGAACCACTTGGAATGATGCACAGGTCCATCATCAGTCAAGGCATGATCCTGAATGTCTTCATTGTCCTCCGCATATATGTTATCATCTGGACTTGTATAAGAACTGTAAGTTGGTTCAGTAGAGTGATGGCAGCAAGAGCAGTTGTGAACTTGAGCTTTATTTTACCTAGACTGCTGAGAGGTAACCCCCATAAAATTCTGATCGAACCTGTGCCAACAACGATCTGCCAGATGGCCCAACTTGCCACAAAGTTGACACTGATATCTGGGCCTGCCTTTGGGTTTGCCTCCATTATTCTTTACCATTTCAACATTATCACCAGACTGATTATCTTCAAAAGCCTTAGCAGTCGCAGGAGCTTTCTGCTGGAGATCTAACTTGGTTAAGTTGATACCAACTGAGAATTTGGACGAAATTTCTAATCGAGTCTCAGCATCTATAAGAATTGACACTACATTCTCAACAGTATAAGGTTCCTTGCTTGCAGTGACTGCAGCCACAGATGGCTCATATTCAATAGGTAACCCATTTAATATTGTTGCCATGTGTTTAGCATCAGAGATTGAACTTTCGCAAGTGGCCAACAAATCACACACTTCCTTAACGACCATAGTGTATTCTCTCATGGTTTGCGTACCCTTCTTTAAAGAACGTAATCTACAATTCAAATTCATAATCTTTGTAGTTGAAAGACTGGAATATAGTTTGGTTATCGAACTCCAAACTGTAGTTGTTGTTTCTGAGCCAACAAGCTGAGGCAAGATACTGGGGGAGACTGTTGACAATAGCCATGAGGCTAAAGAACTATCTTGCTTTACATATTGAAGATATGCAGGATTGATGACTTGCTCACCTGCACGATTGCGACCAAGTTTGGCAGGGATGTGCAATGATCCATCAAGAAACCCTTCAAGACCTAGTCCTCGTATGGTCAACGTGATCTATTGCTTCAAGAGAAGGAAGTTGGTCTCCATCAAGCAAACATTTACTCTCTTATTGGAGAAGATTTGCACCTCAAGAGCCTGGTCACCTTCCATTTGATCAAGAATAATCTCTGATGAAGCCATCGAGAGAAAGGAGAAGCAGAACAAGAAACGAGGATTGAGAAACTAAACCAGAAAAGAAAAGCCGAAAGATATTTTGCAACTTTAATCGAACCTAGTCACTGATACCATTTTAGAAGTATTGAGATAATACTCATTTCCAATATTCTTTCGGTGAATCATACAAAAGGCTTAGCTTCTAATATATAGAGCTAGCTTTGAGTAGTTTTCTCTGCAACTGCTTCTAATTACAACTGTGTAACAAACTGACTCTAACCTACCCTTGCATGGCATGCATGGACATGCATGACTTCACATACATATGATTTACACGTGAATCCTCAAAACGAAGGAAGAAGGGGTGTTTCAGTGTAAAAGGATATCTTAAATAGGCATAGAGTCCTGGCCGCAGGGCCTGCGAGCTCTCGCATAAGGCTCGAGCCCTACTTTGTCGGGTTGTAAATTGAGTACATGTTTTGTAATCACTTCTATTTATCCTTTAATTTACTTTTAATATTAACTTTTAATTTTATTTTTAGTTCAATTTAGTCATTGTATATAGTTTAAAGCTTTTAATTAGACATTTAGATTTTAGGTTCTTTTAATTTATTCACTAGATTAGCTTTTAGAGTTTTAATTAGAGCCTTAGATTTTAGGTTCTTTTAATTTAGTCACTAGATTTAATTTTAACACTTAGATTAATCCTTAAATTTTTAAATCTTAATAATTTGATCCTTAGGTTTCATAAATAGTAGTAATTTTAATAAATTTTATTTTAAATAATTTAGGGGACCGATTTGCATAATATCCATAATAAATTTGGATGTTATCTTATTTGGTCACTTAAATTGATTAAATAATGTTACCTATGGCCTTTAATTAGACTTAGATTTATTTCATTAATTAGACATGTAACATCCCCTTACCGTATCCGTACACCGGGTACGAGTCAGAAATATTACGATTTCTTTAATAAAAAATCGGGGTAATTTATAATTTTTTAAGAAAACTTCTCAATGGTCACCCATCTTAAAATTTCTCTAGCCCAAACACGCATAGCTTTATTTAAAACCAAAATAAATTATTTATTCGAGTTCCAATCATAAATCAATTATCTTAGCATAAAACTCATCATCTGAGTTTACTCTTAACTTTGTATCTTTCCATAAACGCCAATTATCATGAAACCCTACCGAACTTTAAAGGCCAATCACAACTCAAATAGGTTTAGCAAGTATACATGCCACTATAATAATCAAACCTCAATTAGGATGTCATTACTGTGATTACCTGTTGAGCTTTCCAATATTGATGCAATGCTCTTCTCACTCTTATCTTGATTTACCTACGTGTGCACAATCAAACACATGCTAAGTACGAACTTAGTGAGGCAATAAAGGAAATTAATAACAGTAATTTAAACTTAATTCGACTTCATGTCTATGTTTATATAACATGATATATATGCCAAAGCATCAACTTTCACATTGCATTAGTAATGATTTACTACATGCTAATGTCATAAGACTTTCATGCTTGTCTATTTGTCATAATATGCCATATATGCATAAATGCATCATGATCACTAGACATGTATTACCATCATGTTAATCATATATTAACATAATATAAACCGGATATAAATTTCTTACCAATATACTTGCTATTTATTCTAAAAGCTCATAAGCTTGTTCACCTGTTTATCTTTTATTAACCAATAAACCATAGCCTAAATATAAGCCTATGAGGACCCTGGGTATACGAGTCAAATATGCACCAAAGTGCTAATACACATAAGGTCGTGCCCACCATCCGCACATTTATAAGGCTGTGCTAACCATAATAGACATAAAGTCGTCCCCACCATCTGCACATTTATAAGGCTGTGCTAACCATAATGGACATAAGGTCATCCCCACCATCCGCACATTTATAAGGCTGTGCTAACCATATGCACTAAGAGTCCTTTATATACACTATAGTGCTAAACCGGATAACCTAATATGCAGCGTGCTGCTGGACTCTATGGCATGCCAACTATACCCTGTCCCTCAATGACTTATTTGGGCATAATTTTCGTATTTATTTTATCCATGGCAATGTATATAAACATAATTTAACATTGGGCAGTTCATACCCGAAATAACATTCATAGTATAAGATCATATATAACTAGGGATCCATGCATTAATATTCATCTTTTGACATATTTAAAATATGTCAATCGTAAGATCAATGACATAAATATCATGCCAATATATAAACCAGGTAGACTTATCGCAAGTCTTCCCAATAATGTATAAAACATCCATGTATCATGTTATGTATGCATTGCACTCACCTTGGCCACTTAACACAATGCCTCACTAAGTCCTAGCTCGATCCTTTCTTTCATAGTACCTCGAACCTTCTTTGATTCAGACTTGACTTCATTAATCACATGAATAAAATAAAATATTTGTTAAATTCAAATCTAGCAATACCTTAAACATGTTGTCTACTATAATCATTCGAATATAAAATTTCCAAATATTTTTCCTTTCTTCCTTTTACTGTTCAAAAACTCATTATGGTCCTTAGTGACCAATTTTAACTTCAATTAATTCTTCTGAGCTTGCTAACTAACATTTGAATACAAAATGTTTCAAATTTCATTTTCTAACAGCTTGCACTACCTTCAAAGATTTACTTATACATGGTAGAATACATACTGGATTTTCATTTCCTTTATATTGGAGAAAGTAGATTCGATAATGGTTATAATTGTATAAGCCACATAAATTAATAAAATCTACAAAAATCATGAAAAATTACTGAATTCACGTCACAGACTGTCCTGACAGAATACTGCTCTATAATTTTTTTGACCTTCATTCGAATAAAATTCATATCTTTTAACTCAGAATTCGAAATCAATTTCCGTTTGTTGGAAACGAAACTAGACTAACAATTCTTTCCAACGGTATAAAATTAATGATCTAAACATTTTTGTAGAATTTATGGTGAAATTTTAAACTTACTGCCACAATTCAATTCCAACATAACTTTCCATAAATAACTTTTAATTTACACCAACATCTCCCTATTTCTCTACTTGTCAATTTAGTCCCATCACTTTGCTTCAAATGACCAGAATAAAGCTTGTATTCATATGTTCTATTTACATCCTTCATCAAAATAGGCTCAAACCTCTACTTCTCTAATTTCTCTTGATTTGTCGAGATGGTCACCAATTTTCAAATATAAGGATTCAAGCTTCTTAACTTTGCAAATTAGTCCTCCAATCAACATTACTACCTTAATTCCATCATTTTAACTAAAATAAGATTTACTCCTTCTACATATCCTCTTTGCCGAATAAACCATTCAAGTTTGACAATTTGTCAAAATGGTTACTAATGTGATTAATCGTCGGTTTAGCATTCTAACTTCATTTTCATGTCTCTAAAATTATTAATAATATAAATACACATCAAATTCAATAAAAATCAGATCTGGTCCCTTAATTATGAAGCTTGCTGAAATGGTCCCTATGTATTTAACTTAGGGTTTTGCTTCCAAACAACAAATTAAGCTTACTAGATCGTTAATCCGACATTACAAGCCCTAAGTTAGACTTGAATCCATAAACCCCAATCTTCTCTATGCAAACCAAAATGTGTAGGGTTTAAATCCCAACTCAATAACATGATTCCAACATCATACAAGAATGATTCTAACTTAAAATCAACCATGGATTCATAAAATCATAAAAGCCCCAAATTTGTTCATAAACCCTAATTTCTTTCACATATCAAATCTCATCAACCAATCAAGTATTCTATAAATTATTTACATCAAAAGATAGAGATCGAAGAGTAGAACAACTTTGTAGTTTGAAAGGTTACCTAAAAGCTGAGATTCGGGGCTTAAATTAAGCTTGGAAATTTCCCTCTTCTTTCTCCTCTTTCTCCATGCTTTATGGTTGGAAAAGAATATTTTCTTCATCTTTTCACTATTAATTTACACTTGTAACTATTAAATGAATTTTAAATTTATTTAAATAGTGAAATTACCAATTTAGCCTTTAAATCCAATGGCTAATTTAATCTCATCCAAAATCAAGGGCCAAGATGAAATCCATATATATTTCGTCTTCCAAAAACATCCTCAACATTTCAAAAATATTTCAAAATTGCCATCCTTGCCAAATGACCAATTTGCCCTCCAACTAGTCTTTATTTACTAGTTTGTTTCAAAATTGCCATTCCATTATAATCTAACTAAAATAGTTCCTTCTCAACTGACCACTATTCCATGAATATCATTTTATGATTTTCCATGGCTTATGGAACAGTCTCTGAAATTTCAATTCAATCTGATTTCTCTATATTCACTAAATACTTCTACTACGATTTTACCTTTACCGAGCTATCGGATCTATTCCAAAAATTCTATATTTCCTTAATGTACCTCATGTTATCATCCTTCATCCAATGGCCTAGATTTAATCTTGAGCTAGTAGTTACCAACCTTGCCCTTATAATTTCCCAAAATTACGATCTTGCCATTTTTCATCCAATGGCTCATATTTAACATGGAAAATCAACTTAAATCCAAAGGTTCATATTCTTCCAACACAAAGAAAATATCTTAGACATGTAAAATGACATAATTAACCTTGCCTTATCATCCTTCAAAATATTCTGAATATTCGATTTGATTCGATTATCCGAATATTTTTCCGAACTTTATCGCTTTATAGCCATTAATACAAACTCCGTACGAAAAATCCGGGTAACATGAAAACATCATTCTTGGGGGTAAACTATTCATTTATGGGACTAAAATACATATTTTTTGAAAATTACAATTTATTCCCTAAACTTTTCCTAAGTTTATACTTTATCCACAAAACTTTCAAAATTTACATTTTGGTCACTAGCCAAAAATTGGGATATTAAAATTCTCCCCTTAAGAAAATTTGTCCTCAAATTTTCAACACATACCTAATTCAAAAACAATGAGAAAACTTTTTTCTCATATCTTTTTCTCTTTCTGAGATCGCTTTTTCGACTTCATGATTTCGCAAAAGAACTTTAACAAGCGAGATCATCTTATTCCTTAGTTCTTTGACTCCATGTGCCGGAATCTTTACTGATTCTTTCTCGTAATTCAAATCTGGTTGAATCTCTATTCCTTCCGGGTAATGATATGTAAAGGATCTGATCGATACTTCTTGAGCATCGATACATGAAATATATTGTGAATCTTGTCCATTTCTAGAGGTAAGGCTAGCTAATAAGCCACTGGACCATCTCTTTTCACAATCTTATATGTTCCAATAACTCTCGGACTCAGCTTCCTTTTTTGTCCTAACCATAACACCTCCTTTCAAGGTGAAACTTTTACGGAATACTTTATCCTTAACTTCATATTAAATATATTTTCTTTCAAGATCAGCAGATAATATCCACCATTCTAAAGCAATTCTAGATTACTTCGAACCATTCTTACTTTATTCTCCACATCTTGAACTGAATCAAATCAGATTCAATCACCTCTTAGTTCTATTTTTAACTCATTATCGTTAGGGATATAAATTACCCTTTGATAATATGAACATTTTTTAGACTAAACATTGATACCTTTATTTTTTTTTCATTTTCACCTTACTGAATTCTTTCCAGGCATATCTTATCTTTCATCTGTAAATCTTTGATCCGATTTGTCAAAGTAGGTTTGAGTTGAAGTTGTGTAATCAATACACTATTTTCCTTTAAAGATAATTGTACATTTAATGCTTATAAGCCAAAGAATGATTTTTGGCTAAATACATCAACTACTACATTAGCCTTATTACATCAATACACATCCCAACCTATTATGAGATGTATTATTGAATAGGGTAGAATCCTTACTAGATTCATACTGCACTAATACTAGTGCTACTATCAAATCTTCTTCTACTGGTAATAATATAATCATAATTTAATCTTAGAGAAATATTACTGCTTCTTTTGACTAACATCACTAGAGCTTCCTAAGGTGATATATTGGCTCGTATAAATCCTCAATCCAATGATTCTTACAACTAGGCCTTTAGCTTTCTCAATCTAGTAAGAGCTATTATGTAGGGTGTAATCAATATAGGTCCAATATTGAATTAAATCCAATCCTAAACTTAACCTCTCGATTAAGCGTCAAGACTAATAGCTCCTCTTGGGTAACCCATTTAAAACTCACAAACAATAGGAATACTCTCTCAGCTTACCATTAATGCTCGGTATCTATAGTATAAGTTAAAAAATTTCACATTGGTAACAAATTCCAATAAAAACTCTGTATGCTCATGCATGCCAATTATCACAACACTCACATGATTAGTTTTGTGGTTTTCTTGAATCTCCAACATTAATTATAAATGTCAGAGAGTTCTTAATTTTCTTTGTCCTGATCTCTTAGCGGAACTATGTGATAAATTCAACTTGATATCTTTGCCGGAAATCCTCACCACTTTTTAGAAATGGTGAAATACATAATGATTCACTATTCCTCTTTACGAGTTGTGACATTTGTTTAGATATTTTCTCATTCTGAACCCTTTGTTGCCTTTGGCATAAATTACTGCTTCATGAAATTTTGAAATACATAAGGCAATCAGTACTTCTTTGTACCTAACCTCTAGCCCTCTATGAGCTGTCATAACATGCCCTCTTGCTGTATGTAGGAAGTAGTTTAGAAGCAAATCAGCTCAGTTTATTAAACTTGCACTCATACCCGTAAATAATCCAATTGCCCTAATTAAGATGCAAGAAATTTCTTTGCATCTCTAGGATAAACTTTGTTATGGAACTCTCAAAGAAAGAACTTCTAGTTAATAGACTTTTGAGTATGTACCGTAACATTACTTTATCAAATACGTGTCTAATCCTTTTAGATGAGATAATACTTTTCTTTGAGTCTCCTCAAATCATCAATACAAAGTTCCTTCAACATAACTTTTATATCATTAAACCATAGATTAACAATCATAGGATCTCCATTAATATCTCTCTAAAAATCTAGTGTGCCAGAACTCTCGATTCTTTCGCAATCGGTGCCTAAGCAGGCTGATTCATGATTGTACCTAATGTCTAGAAGAAAAGCTCTTAATCCAGAACATACATATCATGTTACTCTGGTGCCTCTGCACCATGCTAAGCTAATCGTGAATCTCTTATTGATTCACTCGCCTAACACCTAACACGATTCTTTTACCCTCACACATTGGAATTTAACATTATTATCATAATGAAGTAAGCAATTGCATCCATTTAAACAAGTAAAATCATCAGTAATTCTGACATCCTAGTGGCATGTATACACTTTTGACCTTTACCATACTCCGTTTAACTCCAGAACCGGCTAAACCTATAGCTATGATACCAATAAATGTAACATCCCCTTCCCGTATCCGTACAGCGGGTATGAGTCGGAAATATTATGACTTCTTTAATAAAAAATCGGGGTAATTTAAAATTTTTAGGAAAACTTCTCAATGGTCACCCATCCTAAAATTTCTCTAGCCCAAGCACGCTTAACTTTGAGTTCCAATCATAAATCAATTATCTTAGCATACAACTCATCACCTGAGTTTACTCTTAACTTTGTATCTTTCCATAAACACCAATTATCATGAAACCCTACCGAACTTTAAAAGCCAATCACAACTCAAATAGGTTTAGCAAGTATACATGCCACTATAACAATCAAACCTCAATTAGGATGTCATTACTGTGATTACCTGTTGAGCTTTCCAATATTGATGCAATGCTCTTCTCACTCTTATCTTGATTTACCTACGAGTGCACAATCAAACACACGCTAAGTACGGACTTAGTGAGACAATAAAGGAAATTAATAACAGTAATTTAAACTTTATTCGACTTCATGGCTATGTTTATATAACATTATATATATGCCAAAGCATCAACTTTCACATTGCATTAGTAATGATTTACTACATGCTAAGGTCATAAGACTTTCATGCTTGTCCATTTGTCATAATATGCCATATATGCATAAATGCATCATGATCACTAGACATGTATTACAATCATGTTAATCATATATTAACATAATATAAACCGGATATAAATTTCTTACCAATATACTTGCCATTTATTCCAAAAGCTCATAAGCTTGTTCAACTGTTTATCTTTTATTAACCAATAAACCATAGCCCAAATATAAGCCTGTGAGGACCCTGTGTACACGAGTCAAATATGCACCGAAGTGCTGAAACATATAAGGTCGTGCCCACCATTCGCACATTTATAAGGCTGTTCTAACCATAATAGACATAAGGTCGTCCCCACCATCTGCACATTTATAAGCCTGTGCTAACCATATACACTAAGTGTCCTTTATATACACTATAGTGCTAAACAGGATAACTGAATATGCAGCGTGCTGCTGGACTCTATGGCATGCCAACTATACCCTGTCCCTCAATGACTTATTTGGGCATAATTTTCGTATTTATTTCATCCATGGCAATTTATATCAACATAATTTAACATTGGGCAGTTCATACCCAAAACAACATTCATAGTATAAGATCATATATAACTAGTGATCCATACATTAATATTCATCTTTTGACATATTTAAAATATGTCAATCACAAGATCAATGACATAAATATCATGCCAATATATAAACCAGGTAGACTTATCGCAAGTCTTCCCAATGATGTATAAAACATCCATGTATCATGTTATGTATGCATTGCACTCACCTTGGCCATTTAACACAAAGCCTCACTAAGTCCTAGCTCGATCCTTTCTTTCATAGTACCTCGAACCTTCTTTGATTCGGACTTGACTTCATTAATCACATGAATAAAATAAAATAATTGTTAGATTCAAATCTAACAATACCTTAAACATTTTGTCTAATATAATCTTTCGAATATAAAATTTCCAAATATTTTTCCTTTCTTCCTTTTACTGTTCAAAAACTCATTATGGTCCTTAGTGACCAATTTGAACTTCCATTAATTCTTCCGAGCTTGCTAACTAACATTTGAAAACAAAATGTTTCAAATTTCATTTTCTGACAGCTTGCGCTACCTTCAAAGATTTACTTATACAGGGCAGAATACATACTGGATTTTAATTTCCTTTATACTGGAGAAAGTAGATTCGATAACGGTTCTATCGGTATAAGCCACATAAATTAATAAAATCTACAAAAGTATGAAAAATCACTGAATTCACGTCACAGACTGTCCAGGCAGAAAACTGCTCTATAATTTTTCTGACTTTCATTCGAATAAAAATTCATATCTTTTAACTCGGAATTCGAAATCAATTTCTGTTTGTTGGAAACGAAACTAGACTAACAGTTATTTCCAACGGTATAAAATTCATCATCTAACCATTTTTGTAGAATTTATGGCGAAATTTTAAACTTACTGCCATAATTCAATTCCAACATAACTTTCCATAAATAACGTTTAATTTACACCAACATCTCCCTATTTCTCTACTTGTCAATTTAGTCCCATCACTTTGCTTCAAATGACCAGAATAAAACTTGTATTCATATGTTCTATTTACATCCTTCATCAAAATAGGCTCAAACTTTTACTTCTCTAATTTCTCTTGATTTGTTGAGATGGTCACCAATTTTCAAATATAAGGATTCAAGCTTCTTAAATTTGCAAATTAGTCCTCCAATCAACATTACTACCTTAATTCCACCATTTTAACTAAAAACCAGATTTACTCCTTCTACATATCCTCTTTGCCGAATAGACCATTCAAGTTTGATAATTTGTCAAAATGGTCACTAATGTGATTAATCGTCGGTTTAGCATTCTAACTTCATTTTCATGTCTCTAACATCATTAATAATATAAATACACATCAAATTCAATAAAAATCAGATCTGGTCCATTAATTTTGAAGCTTGCCGAAATGGTCCCGATGTATTTAACTTAGGGTTTTGCTTCCAAACAACAAATCAAGCTTACTAGATCATTAATCCAACATTACAAACTCTAAGTTAGACTTGAATCCATAAACCCTAATCTTCTCTATGCAAACTGAAATATGTAGGGTTTAAATCCCAACTCAATAACATGATTCTAACATCATACAAGCATGATTCTAACTTAAAATCAACCATGGATTCTTAAAATCATAAAAGCCCCAAATTTGTTCATAAACCCTAATTTCTTTCACATATCATATCTCATCAACCAAGCAAGTATTCTATAAATTATTTACATCAAAAGATAGAGCTCAAAGAGTAGAACAACTTTGTAGTTTGAAAGATTACCTAAAAACCGAGATTTGGGGCTTAAATCGAGCATGGAATTTTCCCTCTTCTTTCTCCTCTTTCTCCATGGTTTATGGTTGGAAAAGAATAATTTCTTCATCTTTTCACTATTAATTTACACTTGTAACTATTAAATGAATTTTAAATTTATTTAAATAGTGAAATTACCAATTTAGCCTTTAAATCCAATGGCTAATTTAATCTCATCCAAAATAAAGGGTCAAGATGAAATCCATATATATTTCATCTTCCAAAAACGTCCTCAACATTTCAAAAATATTTCAAAATTGCCATCCTTGCCAAATGACCAATTTGCCCTCCAACTAGTCTTTATTTACTAGTTTGTTTTAAAATTGCCATTCTATTATAATCTAACTAAATTAGTTCCTTCTCAACTGACCAATATTCCATAAATTTCATTTTATGATTTCCATGGCTTATGGAACAGTCTCTGAAATTTCAATTCAACCCGATTTCCCGATATTCACTAAATACTTCTACTACGATTTTACCTTTACCGAGCTATTGGATCTATTCCGAAAATTCTATATTTCCATAATGTACCTCATGTCATAATCCTTCATCCAATGGCCTAGATTTAATCTTGAGCTAGTAGTTACCAACCTTGCCCTTATAATTTTCCAAAATTACGATCTTGCCATTTTTCATCTAACGGCTCATATTTAACATGGAAAATCAACTTAAGTCCAAGGGTTCATATTATTCCAACACAAATAAAATATCTTAGACATGTAAAATGGTATAATTAACCTTGCCTTATCATCCTTCAAAATATCATGAATATTCGATTCTATCCGATTGTCCGAATATTTTTCTGAACTTTATAGCTTTATAGCCATTAATACAAACTCCGTACGAAAAATCCGGGTAACACAAAAACATCATTCTTGGGGGTAAACTATTCATTTACGGGACTAAAATACATAACTTTTAAAATTACAATTTAGTCCCTAAACTTTTCCTAAGTTTATACTTTATCCAGAAAACTTTCAAAATTTACATTTTGGTCACTAGCCAAAAATTAGGATATTACAAGACAACTATTTTTAATTAGAACCTTAAAATTATGTTTTCTTTTAAGTTTAGTCCTTAATATTTAGGCTTCATATTTGGCAATAATAATAAATGTTATTTAGATAATTTAGGGGACAAATTTGGATGTTATTCTATATGGTCACTTAAATTAATTAAATAATATTTATTCTAACTTGGATTAATTAGGAAATTATTTACAACATTCATTACTTTAAAACCTTTTAATAAAAACAAAAATATTTTTTTATGAGAATGGTATGAGTAGTGCCTGAGCGTATAAGGGTGTTGCTTATTAATACTTGAAGTAAAATATGTTTTAGGTATACGGTAGTGTTTTATTATTTTAAATATTAATAGTGATATTTTGAGCAAATAAGAATTTCATTTATTAATATTTTAATAACTAAACATCCTTTTCAAAATAATTTTAAAAAATTTCATATACATGCATTTAGGGATTAACTTTTAAATTATGATTCAAATTATTATTTTTCAATACAAATACAACACGGAATCGAATATGTACCAATTTTGGGCGTTTTAGGTTGCTAATCTTTCCCCACGCGTAATTGACTCTCGAACCTTAAAAAAGATTTTTCTCTACTTGTTTTATGGGGTCTGATCTACCAATGTGATCTGTGGTGACTTTTTTCAAACACTGAATTTTAAAACGAAACCCTAATCCCAAATAATCATCAAGCTTAAGAATCGTTTCAAAAGCTTAGCGACTATATTGAGAACATTTTAGAGAGTAATGCCAGAGTCGGTTTCGTGTTGTGTTTGCATTGAACAATAATCATTCAGTTTAATAATTCTTAATCCCAAAATGAATTTTTATGAACATTCATTTCATTTATGCAATTCATTCTTGCTGTTTTAATTACTTGATTAGTGATATAATTTATGCTTTGCATTCATACATTTTCTTGAGCTTTCTACCTAAGCTCCATCCCTTGTTAAATGGGCGTGAGACACATTCTCCTATGGGGTTTTAACCTCCATATGAGATAAGGGCTCATTTTCGGGATGCATATGTTATATCTCCATGGGGTTTTCACCTCCGTATAGTATAAAAGAACGTATTCCCTTGAATTGAACTCGATCTGCAATATCCTATAATGAGTGAGGATCAAAGTCTTTATTCTTCTTAGTAGACAGTAAAAACAGTTCGAGAACCTTGGTTTTAGATCGCAAACCTCATGTTGCGAATTTGGAGTCCACCCCTTTAGAGCTTTGCAGAAGCCTTAGAAAATTAGATAGCATTGTAACACCGCAACCAGTTTGGTAGAAAACCATTTCGGAGATGTCACTAGAACGAAAATAGAGAATCGAAGAATTCAAATAACAAAACAAAGAAATCATAGGTCAAGAAATTAATACATATCAAAAAGTTAAGGGTTACTTAATAACGAAGAATTCAAATAACAAAACAAAGCAATCATAGGTCAAGAAATTAATACATATCAAAGAGTTAAGGTTTACTTAATAACAAATTAACCATATAGGATTTAAATGTAATATTTCAATAATTAAGGAACTAAAATGTAAATTCTCAAAAGAGCATGGACTTATTAGAAAAAACTTTTATCAAACCATTTCTTTACTAATATTAGTCTTATCGTGATTGAATTAAGGATTTTACGAGTCTCTGGTCCTTAATTATGCAATTAGGGGTCAAATTCTAATATATCAAATTTGTGTTGAGAAAGAAGAAGGGTTATCAATACTCGATAGTTGAGTATCGGTAGGGGCAATAAAGTATCAGTACCGAAGGGTCGTACTAGTACCAAATTGGCTTACTAAAATTTCAAAGTTCTTAAAGGTATCAGTACACAGCTTTACCGTACCGGTACTCGCTAAAGTTTACCGATAATGGCTATCGAGTACCGTTACGGACAAGCCTGAAATGCACCTAGAATTTGTTTTAAGTTTTCCTTTTTACAAACAATTAATCAGTATCAAAAGCATACAAGTCAATCTAAAAAGGCATGAATATCATATGAATTTATCTAGCCTTATCTAATCATTTTCCTTCAGGCTTCAAAGTTCTCTGATGATCATTTAGAACACTCCAAAACTTACTTTACCAAGCTTATACACGTTTTCATGACTTTACTCTTTTTCTCCTAAACAAAAAATAAGTACAACATACACTTCATGAACCCAAACTTAACCAACTTATCTTACTCATAACATAGCAACTTATCTCTACCAACATAAGCATAGTATAACCTTCTAAACAAACAAAAGTTGAGCAAATATTCCATGCTTCTTACATGTAACACCCCCTTCCCGTATCCGTACACCGAACACGAGTCAAAGATGTTACAAGCTTTTAAAAATATCTTTTAATCTAAAAACTGGGGTAGTTTAAAAATTTTAAAATAATTTCCCAAGTGGTCACCCATACTGAGATTTCTTTAATCCAAACACGCTTAACTTTATCTAATTTAGAAATAAAGTAGTAATTTAATACCCGATAGTAAAAAATTTTACGTAAATAACATAATCATATCAAAACATGTAAAAATAAACAGTAAATATGTTTTAACATCTATGAAAGTTTTATAAAACTATTACATATCCGATTAAAGTATTTTAGCAAAATGGATAGGTTTATCTAATACATGCCACTACTAAGTACACAAAACATGGATGTCATAAGTACTGAAATTAACCTGTCGATTCTGTACTCCTAAAAGAGAAAGTGATGCAAAAGCCGTCCGCTCCTAATTCCTTTTACCTACGTGTATGATGAAAATACACGCTGAGAATAACTCAGTGAGGCATAAGATGAGAGCATATATAAAATACTTTATAATGCATGATATTTCAAAAGCATGACAAGCCTTAATTCATATAATCTGTAATGCAGGAATATCTGTATAAGAAATCATATAATTGTACTGTGTAATCATATAGCCCAAGGTAAATATCAAGTGACTAATAAACTAGTCGCGTACTTTAAAAGTACTATCCTTTTCTGTAACTGTGGACACATTTAAGTGTCAGATAACTGAAGGATACAATAAAGTGTTAGACACAATGAAGTGTCAGATAACTGTAGGACATAATGAAGTGTCAGATGACTGTAAGACTCTAATGGTATACCACAATATTGTCCAACTTAATATTATACTACCAAGGGCAAACTTAAAACAATTCCTGCAAAATGACAAGCAACCCAATATTCATTTATATCATGTAAAACATATTCATACTGAAGCAATTCATACTCCAATACATTCAATATAATCCACGTTATACACCCTATTTAAAAACTATATAAAATAGCTTGTCATATACATCATGCTATAAACCGTTTGTAAGTATAAAGATATGCCATAATCTTTAAATCAGAAAAATAATGTTTCATGCAAACATGTTATGCTATATAAAAATCTTTACCTTTTAGGTTGACTTATCACAGTCTCCCTATAATATGTATGTTATTAAACATACTTTTAAATACATGTATTCACTCACCTTAGCCTTGATAATTAACTTTGCTACTTGATTTCACTTCCAATCCTTTTCTTTTCCTTTTTTGATGGAACGACCTTGGATTATATCAGAATCTACATAAATATAACATATACCATTCCAAGCATATGTT
This sequence comes from Hibiscus mutabilis, assembly GCA_019671005.1. Taxonomy (NCBI): domain Eukaryota; kingdom Viridiplantae; phylum Streptophyta; class Magnoliopsida; order Malvales; family Malvaceae; genus Hibiscus; species Hibiscus mutabilis. The sequence goes on along the minus strand of CM033753.1, from coordinate 10,000,757 downwards.
AATACATATTCACCCCATATATAATAATGGAAAGTAATTAAAATAACTATCCATTATGCACAAAATCGATCCGATAAAACTTTCTATATTCGAATCACATTTTCTCACATTTCTCTTCAAATCTTTAACTTTTACCAAAATACTTATTTTAGTCCCTAAGGACTCTTTTAAGCTTCTGACCATAATTTTCAAGTCTAGTCCTTACATTATTCGTCCTTTGCACTTTAGGACCCGAACTTTAAAAAATCTTTCACTTTGGTCCCTAAAGTAGCCGAATGGTCCTATTGATCCCAAATATTGATTTGAGCTTCAAAATAAATATTCGAATCACTTGAATTAATTCTCCAATATAATATTCCTTAATTACAAGCTCAACAATCAAATCCCTAAACTTTACAAAGTTTACACTTTAATCCCTAATACAATCTAATTAGGGATTTTCATTCTAATCACCTTATATCAACAAATGAAACCAATCTTCCTTCAATCATGTCCTAAAATTCCAAACTTTAACATAAACCCTAATTCTTATTGTCAAGAACATGAACATTTCTTTGTCCAAATAACAAAATCAAGCATGTAAAATACCATTCTTATCATTTCCATAATCAAAATAAATTTTGCAATATTTCCCCTAAATTTCTTCTCATAACCGAATGGTCACTCAACCATTTTTCATAGGATTTTCACCACTTTAATCATAAGAACAACATCTCAACCTCAATTCCAACATGAACAACCCTTAAAACATAAGATTCCAACATGTCCTTCAACTACCCTAATCATCAATATCTTAGGAGCATGGAAACCAAGTAAAACTTATACCAAATGATAGAGAATTCAATGAAGAACAACTTCTTATTTCATATCTAAACCACAAATCCAATCCAATAAGCTTAAAAATTGAATTGAAATTTTCTTACCCTTTCTTGGAACCCCACGGCTAGGAGGATGAAGATGAGAAAATTTCCACAAAATTCTATTTCTTGATTATATGCCAAATGGCATATTAAAAGCCTTATTTAAAAATAAAAATCCTTTTAATAGTCAAATGACTATTTTGCCCTTGAATTATAACCAATCATATGTTGCCACATGTGAAATCTTCTTTTCCATAATCAAATATATTCTAAAAGTATAGGTAAAATGACCATTTTGCCATTAATGAAACAACTTATCTTCAAAATTGCCATTTCCATCTACTACACCAAATACTACATAGAATCGAATTCAAATCGAACAAAAACGATTCAAAAACCATAATATCATATTCTTCAAGTCTTCCTAAGACTTTCATAAAGTTTTCACAATTTTCCAAATTCAAATAATCATCCGAACTAATTACTGAAACTTATTTTTTTATAACTTTTCACACAAATCCCGTACCAAAAATCTGATTCTCACCAAAATTCTTATACCGGGATAAACTATTCATATATGGGTGTAAAATAATTTTTGGGGAAAATTACCATCTTTTCCATGAACTTTTCTCAACTTTTCACTTTAGTCATTCAACTTTAAAAATTTACGTTTTAGTCACTAAACTAAAATCACCAATCTTTAACTCTTTATGTTTTAGTCACTAAGGAAATATTGGGGTATTACAATTCTCTCCCCCTTAAGAAAAATTTTCCTCGGTGTGGATACTGTTTTTCCATTGCATCCTTAGGTTCCCATGTTGCTTCTTCGAATTTGTGATTGCGCCAAAGAACTTTCACCAATGGTATTTGCTTGTTCCTTAATTCTTTGACACCATATGCTAGTATCTTTACTAGTTCTTCATATGTCAAATCTGATTGCAACTCAATTTCCTATGGTACAATCACATGTGATGGATCTGATCTATATCTCAGGAGCATCGAAACATGGAAAACATCATGAATTTTACTCATCTCCGGTGGAAGAGCTAACTGATATGCCACAGGCCCAAATTTCTTTAAAATTTAATATGGTCCAATATACCTAGGACTTAGTTTTCCTTTACGCCCGAAACACATTATTTTCTTCCAAGGAGAGACTTTCAAAAATACTTTTTCTCCAACTTCAAATTGAATGTCTTTTCTTTTTTAGTCTGCATAAGACTTTTGTCGATCAACGGTCTTTTTAAGATTGTCTTACACAATCTTAACTTTTTCTTCCATTTCTGGCAACAAATCTGGCTTAATCAGCTTGTGATCATGTAATTCAAACCAATTTAATGGTGATCTGCACTTTCGACCATAGAGTGCTTCATAAGGTGCCATTTGAATACTTGCCTGATAATTGTTATTGTAAGAAAATTCTACTAATGATAAATACTTTTCCCATGATCCTTCGAATTCAATTATGCATGCTCTTAACATATCTTCAAATATTTGGATTATTTTTTCTGACTGACCATCAATTTGAGGATGAAATGCAGTACTAAAGTTCAATCGTGTCCCCAAAGCTCTGTGTAAGACTTTCCAAAATCTTGATGTAAACTTTGGATCTCGATCTGATACTATAGATACCGACACCCCATGCAATCGAACTATTTCCTTGATATACAGCTCAACATACTTGCTTATCTGATAATCTAGTCTAACTGGTATAAAGTGAGCAGATTTGGTTAATCTGTCCACTATTACCCAGATAGAATCCTTCTTGCTAGGGGTCAATGGTAGTCATGCACAAAATCCATAGTAATTCTATCCCACTTCCACTACAGAATAAAAATAGGTTGTAACTTTCCTGATTTCACTTGATGTTCAACTCTTACTTGTTGGCAAGTCAAACAGTTAGCAACAAACTCTGTTATTATTCTTTTCATACTAGGCCACCAGTATCGACTCTTCAAATCTTGATACATTTTATTTCCCCTAGGGTGCATAGTTAAAGAACTATATTGTGTTTCAGAAAGCAAATTTCGTTTTAACTCAGCATCTTCAGGAACATACACTCTATCTTTGTAGTAAAGACATCCATTGGGTTTAATTTCGAAATCTTTAATTTCACCTAATTCCACTTGTTTCATCTTGACTACACAGTCTTCATCTTGTTGTTAACTTTCCTTAATCCGATTTAGCAATGATGATCTTAATTGCAGCTCCACTAATAATGAACCATCTGGTCTCCCTTTTAACTGTGCATTTAAAGTTTGTAATGTAGCGAGTGTTTTCCAACTCAAGGCATCTGCTACAACATTTGCTCGGCCTGGGTGGTAATCAATAATCAGATCATAATCCTTTATCAGTTCCAACAACCTTCATTGTCGTAGATTCAATTCTTTCTATGTCATAAATTATTTTAAACTCTTATGATCATTATAAATGTGACAATGTTCACCATAAAGATAATGTCGCCACACATTTAGAGCAAAAACTACAACTGCCAGCTCTAAATCATGAGTCAGATAGTTCATTTCATGCAGTTTTAACTGTCGGGAAGCGTAAGCAATCACTTTTCCATCTTGCATTAATACGCATCCCAATCCATTATGAGATGCATCACTGTACAAAGTAAACTCTTTTCCTGATTCTGGCTGTACTAAAACTGGAGCTTCTGTCAAAATTTTCTTTAACTGATCAAAACTTTCCTGACACTTTTCAATCCAAACAAATGGAACATCTTTTCTCAATAACTTTGTAAGTGGAGCAGCTATCATCGAAAAGTTTTTCACAAACCTTCGATAATATCCAGCAAGCCCCAAGAAACTGTGAACTTCAGTAATATTCTTGGGAACTTTCCACTCCACAATAGATTGTATCTTTTTTGGATCCACTCTGATTCCTTCAGCTGAAGCAATGTGACCCAAGAAAGCCACTTCAGATAACCAGAACTTGCATTTTGAGAGCTTAGCATATAACTTATTTTCTTTCAAAATCTGTAATACTATCCTCAAATGTGCATCATGATCTTCTTTTGTCTTCGAGTATACCAATATATCATCAATGAAGACTATAACAAACCGATCGAGATACGAATGAAATACTCAGTTCATTAAATCCATAAATGCTACTGGAGCATTTGTAAGGCCAAATGGCATCACTACAAATTCATAATGCCCGTACCTCGTTCGAAATGCTATTTTTGGAATATCTTCCTCCTTGACTTTCAGTTGATAATAACCAGACCGAAGATTAATCTTAGAAAATACTGCTGCTCCTTTCAGTTGGTCAAATAAATCTTCTATTCTCGGCAATGTATACTTGTTCTTTGTGGCCACCTTGTTCAACTGTCGGTAATCAATGCACAGTCACAGTAAACCATCTTTCTTTTTAACAAATAACATTGGAGCTCCCCATGGTGATGTACTAGGACGTATAAATCCTCTATCTAATAACTCCTGCAACTGTGATTTTAACTCCCTCAATTTTGCAGGTGCCATTCTATATGGGGTCATGGATACCGGCTCAGTACCAGGAATAACCTCAATTCCAAACTGTACTTCTCTCTCTGGAGGTAACCCTAGTAACTCTTCTAAAAATACCTTAGGAAAATCTTGAACTATCAGAATCGCACTGAGGTCATTATTAATCTTCTTAGTATCCACCGCATAAGCTAGAAAAGCCTTACAACCCATCTCTAATAGTTTCTTGGCTTTAAAAGCCAAAATCACATTCTTTATACATTGAGACCCTTCGCCCAATACTATAATCTCTGAGCCATCTACAATCTTTAAAATCAATTGCTGTTGGCGACACCTTTTTATAGCATCATAGGCATGAAGCCAATCCATGCCCAAAATGATCTCAAGATCACTAAATGGCAGTTCCAATAAATCAGCTGGGAATTCAATTCCTTGAACTATAAGCGAACATTTCCTACTTACTTTAGTTACCAGAGCACTTTGGCCTAGGGGGTTTATGGCTATCACATCACTCTGAGTTGGTTCTAAAAGAATTTTTCTTTCCTGAACTAACTTTGAACTAACATATGAATGCGTAGATCCAGTATCTATCAAAACAATTAGAGGTTGACCATAGAGTTGAAAAGTACCTGTAACAATGTCAGGTTCTTCTCTGCCATCTCTGTCATCCTGCATACAGATGTGATATACCCTTACTGAAGCTCTATCATCTCGACCCACCAAAGCTTTAGTCTCCTTTTGAAAACTCATTCCAGATGATCCTGCAGGTCCACGACCTTTGCCTTTTTGCATTACAATAGATCTTTCAGTCTGAACCGATCTATCATTTTGATTTGGAAAGTCACACATAAAATGTCCAGTTTCACCACAACGAAAACAGGCTCTAGTGATCATCCGACACTCTCCATAATATTTTTTGGATCTGTGATTCTTTTTCATCTTTCTCTCAAACATTATCCATTGCTTTAGCTCTATTGACTGCTTCTTGGAAGTCCCTGGGAGTAAATGCCACCAACACCTCTTGGTATTTGGCATTTAATCCACTTATAAAGCTGTCAGTGATGGCTCTCTCATCTGGTAGCAATTCCGAGGCAAACCTACACAATCTATTAAACTCACACTCATACACCAAACGTTCTCATTGTTTAAGGTACATGAACTATTGTTTCATCTCCCGAATGGATGCATCTCCAATATATATTTCCTCCTAAACTCACGGAGGAAGAACTGCCAGTTCACTTCTTCTCGTACACGAGCAGTGACATTATACTACCATACCAATGCTTGCTCTCTCAATAAGGAGACAACTCCTTCCAGCTTTCCTTGATCATCACACCCAATCCGAGACAACATTGTCTGTATTTCATTCAACCAAAAATCTGCTGACATAGGATCTCCATCAATGTCGCCTCGAAAATCAGGAGCATGCAGTTTCTTTAACTCTTTAGGAACAAAAACTCGAGGAGGTCTATTAATTATCGCGTCCAAGGCTTGCAGAAATGTACCCAAATCTTACACTGGCATTTCCTGTGCAAGTGCACCAACCTCCAGTTGTATAGGCTACTGTACTTCCTCCTCGACCTTTGAAGCATTCTCGGGCCCCACTTGTTGAGTAGCATGTCGGGATCCGATTCCCTCCGACATTTGTCCTAATAACATACACTTAAACTAATAAGCAATTGTATCGATCAAACAAGTATTATTTTCAAGTAAATACGACATCCTAGTGGCATGTACACACTTTGACACTTTTATCGAGTTCAATTAACTCCAGAAGTAGCTCTGATACCAATAAATGTAACACCCCTTCCCGCATTCGTACACTGAACACAAGTCAAAGATGTTACAGGCTTTTAAAAATATCTTTTAATCTAAAAACTGGGGTAATTTAAAAAATTTAAAATGATTTCCCAAGTGGTCACCCATCTTGAGATTTCTTTAATCCAAACACGCTTAAATTTATCTAATTTAGAAATAAAATAGTAATTTAATACCCGATAGTAAATTTTTTTACGTAAATAACATAATCATATCAAAACATGTAACAATAAGCAGTAAATATGTTTAACATCTATGAAAGGTTTATAAAACTATTACATATCCGATTAAAGTATTTTAGCAAAATGGACAGGTTTATCGAATACATGCCACTACTAAATACACAAAACATGGATGTCATAAGTACTGAAATTGACCTGTCGACTTTGTACTCCCAAAAGAGAAAATGATGCAAAAGCTGTCCGCTCCTAATTCCCTTTACTTACGTGTATGATGAAAATACACGCTGAGAATAACTCAGCGAGGCATAAAATGAGAGCATATATAAAATACTTTATAATGCATGATATTTCAAAAGCATGATAATCCTTAATTCATATAATCTGAAATGCAGTAATATCTGTATAAGAAATCATATAATTGTACTATGCAATCATATAGCCCAAGATAAATATCAAGTGACTAATAAATGAGTCGCGTACTTTAAAAGTACTATCCTTTTTCTGTAACTGTGAACACATTTAAGTGTCAGATAGCTGTAGGACACAATAAAGTGTCAGACACAATGAAGTGTCAGATAATTGTAGGACACAATGAAGTGTCAAATTACTATAAGACTCTAATGGTATACCACAATATTGTCCAACTTAATATTATACTACCAAGAGCAAACTTAAAACAATTCCTGCAAAATGGCAAGCAACCCAATATTCATTTATATCATGTAAAACATATTCATACTGAAGCAATTCACACTCCAATACATTCAATATAATCCATGGTATACATGCCATTTAAAAACTATATAAAATAGCTTGTCATATACATCATGCTATGAACCGTTTGTAAGCATAAAGATATGCCATAATCTTTAAATCAGTAAAATAATGTATCATGCAAATACGTTATGCTATATAAAAATCTTAACCTTTAAGGTTGACATATCACAGTCCCCCTATAATATGTATGTTATTCAATATACTTTTAAATACATGTATGCACTCACCTTAGCCTTGATAATTAACTTTGCTACTTGATTTCACTTCCAATCCTTTTCTTTTATTTTTTTGTTAGAACGACCTTGGTTTAGATCGGAATCTACATTAAAAATAACATATACCATTCCAAGCATATGTTAGTACATATTCATCCCATGTACAATAATGGAAAGTAATTAAAATAACTATCCATTACGCACAAAATTTATCCGATAAAGCTTTCTATATTCGAATCACATTTTCTCACATTTCTCTTCAAATCTTCAACTTTTACCAAAATACTTATTTTAGTCCCTAAGGACACTTTTAAGCTTCCAACCATAATTTTCAAGTCTAGTCCTTACTTTTTTTCCTTTGCACTTTAAGACCCCAACTTTAAAAAATCTTTCACTTTGGTCCCTAAAGTAGCCGAGTGGTCCTATTGATCCCAAATATTGATTTGAGCTTCAAAATCAATATTCGAATCACTTGAATTAATTATCCAATATAATATTCCTTAATTACAAGCTCAACAATCAAATCCCTAAACTTTACAAAGTTTACACTTTAATCCCTAATACAATCTAATTAGGGATTTTCATTCTAATCACCTTATATCAACAAATGAAACCAATCTTCCTTCAATCATGTCCTAAAATTCCAAACTTTAACATAAACCCTAATTCTTATTTTCAAGAACATGAACATTTATTTGTCCAAATAACAAAATCAAGCATGTAAAATACCATTCTTATCATTTTCATCATCAAAATAAATTTTGCAATATTTCCCTAAATTTCTTCTCATAACCGAATGGTCACTCAACCATTTTTCATAGGATTTTCATCACTTTAATCATAAAACAACATTTCAACCTCAATTTCAACATGAACAACCCTTAAAACATAAGATTCCAACATGGCCTTCAACCACCCTAATCATCAATATCAACTTCGGAGCATGGAAACCAAGTAAAACTTATACCAAACGATAGAGAATTCAATGAAGAACAACTTCTTATTTCATATCTAAACCACAAATCCAATCTAACAAGCTTAAAAATTAAATTGAAATTTTCTTAACCTTTCTTGGAACCCCACGGCTAGGAGGATGAAGATGAGAAAATTTCTACAAAATTCTATTTCTTGATTATATGCCAAATGGCATATTAAAAGCCTTATTTAAAAATAAAAATCCTTTTTATAGTCAAATGACTATTTTCCCTTGAATTATAACCAATCATATGTTGCAACATGTGAAATCTTCTTTTCCATAATCAAATATATTCTAAAAGTATAGGTAAAATGACCATTTTACCATTAATGAAACAACTTATCTTCAAAATTACCATTTCCATCTACTACTCCAATGCTGCATAGAATCGAATTCAAATCGAACAAAAACAATTCAAAAACCATAATATCATATTCTTCAAGTCTTTCTAAGACTTTCATAAAATTTTCATAATTTTCCAAATTCAAATAACCATCCGAACTAATTACCGATCCGATTCCCATCAAAATTCTTATACCGGGATAAACTATTCATATATGGCTATAAAATAATTTTTGGGGAAAATTACCATCTCTGTCCCTGAACTTTTCTCAACTTTTCACTTTAGTCATTCAACTTTAAAAAATTACATTTTAGTCACTGAACTAAAACCACCATTCTTTAACTCTTTACATTTTAGTCACTGAACTAAAACCACCATTCTTTAACTCTTTACATTTTAGCCACTAAGCAAATATTTGGGTATTACATTACACATCAAGTATATCCAATTTTCTAAATTCATATTTAATTCCTTAAGTCACTTTTAAAGCTTAACAAACATTACCATTCATAATTTACACACATTCCAAGCATCTTCCAAAAAATATCAACATTATGCAAACATCTTCTACTTATCACATGTTCTCTAATTAAGTCCTAATCATTGCAAGACACACTTGGCCAATATTATACAAAATCATGTCTAATTCATATGCCGCCATCTAGGAGCTAGCAAGAGAAAGTACATCATACAGATGCACGAGCGAGTGATTTGCAACGTCTAGACATGATCCACAACTATGGAGACTTCACACCTGAAATGCATGTAATGAGACAAAGTAAGCTTATATAACTTAGTGAGGTAGTGGACATAATCAATAATGGGATGAAATGCAAATGAAATTATAAATACGAAACATCATAGAACTAAAATGGCGATGTAGATACATTTAATTTACTCTTTCTTAGATTACATGGCACACTTCCTATTTCACGCATTTAAACATAGAATTATCTTTCATTTTCTTGGATCACAAGAAACGTTAGGATACTCGAATTCCCACCAACTATGGCCTATAAAAAATGCTCAAACCCTTTAACAGTCGCATGTGACCAAAACAACGCCCCACCTATTGTCGCTTGTGACCCAAACAAAATCCTTATCTTCTATTGCCGCCAAATTAGGGTCGTAATCTATGGATCGTAATACAAACCCTTGCATGAGCTCAATGAATTCAATGGCATGCCAATTATACCCTACATTGACTTGTATCCAAGGTTTGTTATCATAAGTCATAGTTTAATTCAAAAGTGAGCTTATAGCTCAAAAGCATCTTATTATCATAGTTTCCATTGAAACATAGTTCACATCAAGACATAATTTACCATAGTTTATTTCCAAAGTTCATAATTAGTTCTTAATTGAGCTTAAAGCTCCATACTTATTAAGCTTCTTTTTGGTAAACCAAGGTGACGACAAAGCAGATGAACTCTCGAGAAGAGGAAGCTATATCCTAGAAAATTGTAAATCATGTTGGTCTGGACCGATTGATCAAAGTGTTCTTAGCTATCTGATCATTTTGGCGGGAGACATGGTGACGAGATATGATTTTATTACCCTTTGATCAATCACATCAGATTGGTAATATTGTGCCTTCACATATACCCTTTTTCACTCACTATTTATTTTCTTCTTCACTTGCAGACTATTCTTATTCCAAGCTCCAATTTTTACTCAACTTTTTCTTCTCAAGTTCGAAACTTTCTACAAATTTCTTTCTTTTCTTTCAACATTCATGGCAAGAACAAGAGGTGCTTTGAAGAAGAAGGCAAAATTCACTGAGGAAACTCAAGCTTCAGCCTCTGTCTCTACACCAAAAGTGGTTGAACAATATGCTCTCATGGTGAAATAAGACCATGAAATTTTCTTGACAACAATGGTCGAAACTCGTTACTTAAACATTTTGAAGCGAATGATTCATCCTGAGCAAGGCATTAGTTTATTTTAGAAGCAAGAACCGATGTGGTAGATTTATAAAACCATCACTCTCTATAATGGAGTGATTTTTCTGCCTATCCTGGAAGCTACTGTCTCTCGTTGAAAAGAGAATTTTATTCCAACCTTTATGAACCTACTTAAAATTGGTTTTTGTGCGAGAAAGTTTGATACCTTGGAGTGTTGTAGCTATAAACAACTTGTTCAACACGAGTGTAAGAGATGATGAACACTCGGTGCTCACTAAAATTTTCGATGATGCCAAGTTAGATTTATTGATCAAATATCTATGTGTTGATTGTGCATTTTTGTTGGGGACCAATGCCGAAAACTACATTATGCACAAGAATTTTTAAACCTTCATGCGAAGATTTGGCTTCACTTTGTGAATTGTAGGTTGATTCCATCCACCCATAGCACCACAGTGACACTTGAGAGATTGGGTCTGATACATTCAATCATCAAAGGCAGAAAAATTGATGTTTGTTAACTCTTCAAAAGATCTAATTTTTTACATATATATTGCCATGATATTGCTTATCTTTGGGCACATATTTGTGCATTTTGCTAATAGATTCATGCATTTGCATTAAGGAGTTGAGGAATGAATAAATTTCATTGCCAGAGTGAAGGGGTACTTTCTCGTTGTGGTGGGCAGGTCAGGAGCAAGTTTGGCAGAACAGGAAATGAGCAGGAGAAACAGAAGAGAAATGCTGAGTTTTGTTTACAAAAGTAGGACGAGGATTGCCAAGCTCGAATGGCAAAATAAGGAAGACCAATGCCTGGTTAGTTAGCCGTTAGTCAGAGCTAGGTCAGCTCTAAATCGAAAAGAGGATAATAAGATAGCGCTCCTACTTTGGTGCGTAACACACTTTCAAATCAAACCCTACCTAGGGTTTTCCATGAGCACTTATATAAAGAAGACCAATGATCGAGCAGAAGGAGAGGCTGCACGCTGAGGAAGAAAGAGAGTAGAGGGCAAACTGTGGTTCGACCAGGCTATGACCGAGAGCTCTGGATCCATCGAAGGGCTATATCGAGAAATCTCCTTCTTTGTCCATTTCTCTTAGTTTTTAATTCTGTTATGATGGTGATGTTTAAAAACGATAATTTGTTAATGGTTTCCCTAGTAATGAACTAATTCTTTAAGTTGGCTTGGGGTGTTTGCGATGAACACTTGATTTTAGGCTTTCAATAATAGAATGCCTTGGCATTTTTGTCTATTTTGCTTGTGCTTAATTTTATCATATTTCATGCCATACGACAGTTGGAATTGAATGCTTATTATCCCTTAATATCTTAACAGACTTCAGAGATAAGGATTAATTGCCAAATACTAAGGAGAAAAACTTCAACAGAAGATGTTCAAGTAGATGAGCTTACTTCGGAAGTGAATATACCCCTTAGAAGTAAAGATTAAAAAATTGTCAGGTTAATTATTTGAAGGTATCACTATAGACATATAGGTTTTAAAGGTAATTAACTTAGAGTATTGCCATCGATAGAGGCAATGCTAACTTAAAATCTGCTCGACTATAAAACCAAGGCTGAAAGTTATTAATTATTGTCTCCGCTAGCGTGAAATCCAAGCATCCCTTGCCAATGCCAGTCAATCATCTGAATACATTTGTTTACCAAACTGTCTGAATTCTCATTTCATTTTCTTTTAGTTATTTTCTTAATTAAAATCCAAAATCATTCGCTATCTTATTGATTCCATTTCACAAGTAATTATCGTTGCATTTAATTCTTGGACAATCCTCGTGGATACGATACTCAGCTTACTGCTTATTACTTGTTAACCGTGTATACTTGCACGCAAAATACCTATTCTTGGCATTATTTCCCTATATATTTACGTTAATTCATCAACTGTTTTCCAAGTGTTAGTTAGTCGACAAGTTTTTGGTGCCGTTGCTGGGGATTACAACATAATTGATTGTTTTGATTTTTTTGTTTTGTTTATTTTACTTATTTTGTTTTGTTTGGTGTATGACTAGGAGCCGCACTATGAAGGAAGAATTATTATATGATCCAGATATTGAACGAACCCTACGTAGGATAAAGAGAGAACATCAAGAAATGGCTCAAAATGTAAATGGTGGAGTAGATGGTGTCCTAAATAATGCCAACAATCAATAAATTCTGACAATACATGATGGGATACCACCCGTGCCCATTTTTGCTGTTGAGAATCCTGAAGAACGACCTATCACAGAACACTTAGCACTAACCATAGATAATTTGATGCTAGGGCTGGTTGGCCCAGAAGTGAATACAACTAATTTTGAACTTAAGCCGGTAATGATTCAGACGCTCTTGAATGTAGGTCAATTTGATGGATCACCTACCAGAGACCCAAGGCAACACTTGAAGCAATTCATGAAGGTGTGGCAACTATTTCACCAACTTGGTATAGCTGAAGAAATAATGAAGTTGTGACTATTCTTATTTTCTCTGATAGATAGAGCAAAAATGTGGCTAAGTTCTTTGCCACCTGGTTTAGTCACCTCATGGGCAGAATTATGCCAAAAGTTCCTTTTGAGATTCTAGCCACCTAAAGTTAATGCCAAGCTACAGAGTGAAATCATTACTTTTAGGCAGGCTGATGATTACTTGGACCCAGATAGAGACCTTTTATACTAGACTCAATGCTCATGCCAAGAATGTAGTTGATGCTCCGGTGAACGATTCGTTGCTTGACAAGAATTATACATAGGCGTTTGACATTCTTGAAAGGATTGCCACTAATGACCTCTGGTATCCTACTGCCAGATTGGGAACCAGAACAAAAATCACTGGGAAATTAGATCTTGATGCACTATCATCTATCAACGCTCAAATTACCAACCTCACTAATATAGTGAATATGATGAAGAAGCGTATTGAAATCTGAGAAGTGAAGGCACTGGAACCATTCTGCACTATCTTTAGAGAGGATCATAATGTGGATGAAAGCCCAACAAACCCAGAATCGGTAAATTTTGTTGGGAATTACATCGTAATACTAACCCACATTCCAATACTTATAATACAGTTTGGAAGCAGCACCCAAACTTTTCTTGGGAAAATTAAGGAGGTAACCAATATAATGCTCAATTCAAAACACTAATGCACCACTTGGTTTCAACCAGAATGCGGTGCCGCAGAGAACATAAAACAGTTTCCATACATGGCAGAGATCTACTTAGGGGAACACTTTAACGGAGTACATGGAGTGAAACAATGACATTGTCCAGAGTTTAGTAGCTTCTATGTAGAATTTAGAGGTTCAACTAGGATAGATTGCCAATGCACTCAGTAATAGACCCAAGAAACTTTGCCGAGTGACACAGAAGATGCTCGTAAAAAAAAGAATGAATAATGCAAACCAGTCACTCTTCGAAGCGAAAAGCAATATGAGAATAAAACACCAGTCAAACAACCAATCATTTGTTAGAGCGAGAAGATTGTGCCAATAGTTGAGCCTAAGGAAGCAGAGAAAAAAAGGCGAGCACTAACAATGCCAAATCTCAATCTGATGCTAACAACTCTTTGGCAAAACAGCAGAGCCAACATTTGCTTATCCCCCACCATCTTTTCCACAAAGGCTCCAGAAACACAAACAAGATCAGCAGTTTAAGTGTTTTTTGGAAGTCCTTAAACAAGTACAAATCAACATACCATTAGTAGAAGCTCTTGAACAAATACCCAACTACATCAAATTCATGAAGGCCATTTTGTCCATAAAGAGGAAGTGGGGTGATTTCGAGACTATTGCTTTCACTAAAGGATGCAGCACAATGATAACCAATAGATTGCCACCAAAACTGAAAGATCCGGGAAGTTTTACTATTCCCTATACGATTGGCAATCAATTCATGGGTAAATCACTGTGTGACTTAGGAGCCAACATTAACTTGATGCCAATGCCAATTTTTAGGAAGTTTGGTATTGAAGCAAGGCCTACCATAGTAACACTACAGCTGACAGACCGATCTTATGCATATCCCAAGGGTAAGATTGAGGATGTGTTGGTAAAGGTAGATAAATTTATATTCCCATCTAATTTTATCATTTTAGAGTATGAAGCTGATATTGATGTCCCAATAATATTGGGAAGACCATTTCTTGCCATGGGTAGGACTTTAATTGATGTTCAAAAAGGTGAGCTTATTATGCGTATGAATGACCAACCGATTACGTTTAACATATTTCAAGCACTTAAGTGTGCATATGAACCTGAGGAATGTCAAGTTGTTGAGCTGATGGAGTCCATTTTTAATGTGGACATAGCACAATTTTGTCAGGGCGCAGATGTTGATGCCGGAGGACTGGATGATAAAGATATGCTGAGTGAAGAATGTGAGGAATCAGCCATGTTAAATGAGGCCATGAGTTATTTCAGCAGACCTGAGCCACTTGAGTTGGCTGAATGAGAAATCAAGGAACCTAATCCATCTATTGATAAGCCACTAGAATTGGAGCTCAAGCCTTTGCAAATCCACCTCAAGTATGCTTACCTAGGAGATAACTCCACTTGCCAGTGATCATTGCTGCACAAAATTATTCTGAAGGATTACCATGGCAAAACAATCGAGGCCCAGATGAGACTGAATCTAAGCATGAAGGAGGTAGTCAAGAAAGAAGTCATAAAGTGGCTGGATGTCGAGATAATTTATCCTATTTCTGATAGCTCGTGGGTTAGCCCGGTGTAGTGTGTGCCGAAAAAGGGTGAAATGACTGTGGTTTAGAACAACAAAAATGAACTAATCCCCTCGAGAATTGTGACAGGTTGAAGGGTGTGCATGGATTACAAGAAGCTAAATAATACAACTCGTAAGGATCACTTCCCACTGCCCTTCATTAACCAGATGTTGGACAGATTGGTAGATAAGGTATTTTATTGCTTCTTGGATTGGTACTGGGCTATAATCTAATTTCCATCGCTCTAGAAGATCAGGAGAAGACTACGTTCATTTATCCATATGGGATATTTGCCTTTAAAAGGTTGCCTTTTGGATTGTGTAACACCTCAACAATGTTTCAATATTGTATGATGTCGATTTTCTGGAATATGATCGAGAATAATTTAGAAGTCTTCATGGATGTCTTCTCCATCTTTGGCAAAAGTTTTGAAGAATGCCTTCAGAGTTTGGAACTTGTTCTACGGAGATGCATAAAAGCAAACCTGGTCCTGAACTGGGAAAATGCCACTTCATGGTGAAAGAAGGCATAGTTCTCGGACGCAAAGTGACCAAGAAGGGACTGGAAGTAGACAAAGCAAAGGTAGAGGTAATCAAATAATTGCCATGACCTACAAGTGGCAAAGGTATTATAAGTTTCTTGGGACATGCAAGTTTTTATCATCGCTTTATTAAAGATTTCTCAAAAATTTCTAAGCCTTTATGCTTTTTTTTGGAACAAAATACCATTTTTCACTTGATGATTCTTGTTTAAAAGCTTTTCAGAATGAAAAGACAAGTTAATTAATGCCCCATAGTCATGGCACCAGATTGGAATGAGCCATTCGAGCTCATGTGTAATGCAGTGACTACGCTGTTGAAGATGTATTAGGACAAAGGCGTGGCAAAATTTTCCATGGCATCTATTATGCCAGCCACACATTGAATGAAGTCCAGCTTAATTACACGACAACTGAGAATGAGTTCCTTGTAGTTGTCTTTGTATTTGACCAATTCAGGTCTTACCTGGTGGGTAGTAAAGTTATGGTACATACAGACTACTCGGTAATTAAATACCTTCTAGAAAAGAAAAATGCTAAGCCCAAACTGATCCGATGGACACTTTTGCTGCAAGAGTTTGATCTCTAGATACGAGATAAAAAAGAGTGAAAACCTGGTGGCTGATCATTTGTCTCGTTTAGAGCACCACATTGAAGATGATAATGTCGCTGCCATTAGAGATGATTTTTTTGATGAATATTTGCTTGCGTCCACTACCATTCTATGGTATGCTGACATAGTCAACTACCTGGTCAGCAATATATTGCCACTAGATTATCAAGTAATGCCAGGAAGTGATTTTTGAGGGATATCTGGTAATATTATTGGGATGAGCCATTCTTGTTCAAATAATGTGTCGACCAAATCATTCGTTGTTGTGTGCCAGAGGATGAACAACAAAACATTTTTCGTCTTTGCCATGCAACACCATATGGATGAAACTTTGCTGGAATAAAGACAACATCCAAGGTATTGCAATCATGATTTTTTGGCCGACACTGTTTAAGGACGCCCATTATTTTGCCAAGGCATGCGATAAATGCCAGCGTACTGGAAACATTTCCAGCTAACATCAATTGCCACTTCAGAATATAATGCTTGTGGAGCTGTTTTATGTGTGGGGGATAGACTTTATGAGCCATTTTCCCCCATTGTTTGGCAATTTATATATACTCGTAGCAGTAGCTTATGTCTCTAAGTGGGTTGAGGCTGTTGCTCTCCCAACAAATGATGCCAAGGCAGTTGCCAAGTTCCTACACAAGCATATCTTTACCAGATTCGGTGCCCCCAGAGTCATAATTCATGATGAAGATACCTATTTTAAATTCTATTTAATCACTAAAGCTTTGTACAAGTATGGAATCCAACAAAGAATTGCCACTGCCTACCATCCTCAAATAAATGGCCAGGCAAAAATTTCAAACAAGGAGATCAAGAATATCTTGGCGAAGACTATGAACTCAACTAGGAAAGACTAGTCTTTGAGGCTAGATGATTCCTTGTGGGCATACATAACAACTTTCAAAACGGCATTACAGACTTCCCCATACTAGCTTGTATTTAAGAAGTCATGCCATCTTCTAGTAAAGCAAGAACACCAAGCTTATTGGGCAACCAAACATTTGAATATGGAATGGAGAGCTGCAGGTGAGAAACGTTTGTTAGATTTGAATGAGTTGGAAGAATTTAGAGTAGAAGCCTATGAAATGCCAGACTTTATAAAGAAAGAACAAAGAGGTGGCATGATAGCAGAATAATACAAAGATAGTTTGAATTTGGACAAAAAGTGTTGTTGTTCAATTCAAGGTTTAAGCTATTTCCAGGGAAACTTAAATCCAGATGGCCATGACCCTTTGAGGTTGTCAAGCCTTATGCTCATGAAGCAGTAGACATCAAGGACTTAAAAATGGGGACAACATTCAAAGTGAATGGCCAGAGATTGAAGCTTTATTGGGAATGAAGCCAAAGAATTGCCAAGGAGATTATTCTTATGGCAGAGATTTAGTAATTTTTGCTATCTCAGTTTAATCATTGTAGATAGTCAGGTTAGTTATTTTCTTTTTGATATTTTGGTTTATTTATCTTAATTTCCCTTTTTCTATTTTGAAAGGTTTTTGTGAGTGTTAGTGCATTATATTTTGCCAAGGTAGTATGCCAGGGCAGGCCAGCATTCAGATACCTATTTTCACGAGGAGTGGTAACACGCGGAAATATTCAAAGCTCCAGCCCAAGGGAAGGTAAATCCTTTCTAAGTGAGAACCCTAACCACCACCATCTTATGACCTTCTTCATCAAATAATTATTCACAATAATTCTCCTTAATTTTACTTCTTTACCGAAATAGTCACTAAAATGCAAAGATAAGGATTAAGCTTCTTAGCTTTGCAAATTTGTCCTCAATTCAACATTACTAACTTAATTCCATCATTACAAATAAAAATCAGATTTATCCCCATACAAAACTTCAATTTTGATTTGGTCACTTAACTTTGACAATTTATCAAAATGGTCACTAATTCAATTCAACATCAATTTAGCATTCTAACTTCATTTTCTTGTCTCTAACATCATTAATAGCATAAATACACTCCAAATTATAAAAATTCAGATTTGGTCCTTCAACTTTTCAATTAGCCGAAATGGTCCCTACATAATTTAACTTAGGGTTTTGCTTCCAAACAACAATTCAAGCTTACTAGATTATTATTTCAACATCACAAAGCCTAAATTAAACTTGAATCCATAAACCCTAATCATCTTCATAATAAACAAAACATGTAAAACTTAAATCCCAACTCAATATCATGATTTTAACATCATACTAGCTTGATTTCAAGTTGAATTCAATCATGGAATCATAAAATCTCAAAAACCCCAATTTGATCCA
The DNA here is from genome assembly GCA_019671005.1 of Hibiscus mutabilis. Classification (NCBI taxonomy): domain Eukaryota; kingdom Viridiplantae; phylum Streptophyta; class Magnoliopsida; order Malvales; family Malvaceae; genus Hibiscus; species Hibiscus mutabilis. The sequence continues at coordinate 9,982,069 of CM033753.1, read as the reverse complement.
TAAACCCTAATTTCTTCCTCATAAAAATTCTTATCAATCAAGCATGGATACCATGAATTATTAATATCAAAAGATAGAGCTTGAAGAGTAAAACAGCTCTGTAGTTGAAGAGATTACTTGAAAACCGAGTTTCGAGGCTTGAATCGAGCTTGGAATTTTTTTTCTCTTTCTTTCCCTAGCCCTCAAATTTTTGGCTGGAGTTCATCTTTTCACCATTATTTTACACATATATATATTAAATGAATATTAAATTCATTTAATAGTAAAATTACAATTTTACCCTTTTTATCCAATGGTTGAGATTGATTTTATCATCAATCAAGGACCAAGATTTAATCTTCCATTTCATCTTTCCAAAATTTCCCTTATAAATTTTTTAAATATTTCAAAATTGCCATTGGGGCCAAATGACCAATTTGCCCTCCAACTAGTTTTTATTTACTAGTTTACCATTCTTGTAAAAATTCAACTAAATCTAGTTGGAATCCAACAAAACATAATAAAATATTCATAAAGTAATATTTTATGAATTTTTTTCCATATCTTTTGGACCAGTCTCCAAAAGTTCCATTCGATCTAATATACCGATAAATAATCCTTTACTCAGAAATAAAATGTAGGATTCATCTTGAATCAAAATAAAAATATTTACAACACTTGGAAATGACTTTTATAACCTTCCTCTATCATATGGCAAAATTTCAAAATTTTCCAGTTCGATCCGGGTATCCGAATTCCACTTAAACTTTAACTGCGATTTTCCCAATAATCGAAGTATCATATCGAACCAATAATTCAGCATTCGATTCACACCCTTAAGTGATCTATTTATTTATGAAATAAAAACCCTTAACTTTTAGGGAATTACAACTTTAGTCCCCAAACTTTTCCAAAGTTTATACTTTTGCCATAAAATTTTCAAAATTTACATTTTGGTCACTACCTTTTTAAACTTCAATTCCCATTCCAATTTTCCTTGGAATTCAACCAACTTTAAGAATACCTTATTCAATTCACTATCTATCACATGAGACCTTTAAACCATAGAAATTTCCTTTTCAAAACCCATAATTAGAGAAATCCTAACTTTTGCATTTTTGTCATTTTAGTTACTAAGTTAGCTTTTAAGCTATTATCTTAGTACTAAATGACCCTTAATCAACTTAGTAAATTTTGGGGTATCAAAAGTCTCTCCCCTTAAGAAAATTTGTCCTCGAATTTTCAACATATACTTGATTCAAAAGGTGAGGAAACTGCTTTCTCATATATTCTCCTAATCTTTTTCAAGTCGTTTCCTTGACAATGATTTTGTCAAAGAACTTGTACAAGCAAGATTACCTTGTTTTTCAGTTCTTTGACTCCATATGCTAGGATCTTTACCAGTTCTTCCCCATACATTAAATCCAGCTGAATCTCTATTTTCATTGGGATAATGACATGCAAAAGATCCAATCAATACTTCTTGAGCATCGATACATTATGAATCTTGTTCTTTTGCAAAGATAAAACTAGCTTATAAGCTACCAGAACAACTTTTTTCCCAATTTCTTATGGTTCAATAATTCTTGGACTTAACTTTCTTTTCGTCTAAACCACAACACCTTCTTTCAAGGTGAAACTTTTAAGGAATACTTTATCCTTAAATTATATCAAATATATTTTCTTTCATATTCATTAATAATTTCCATTATTTAAGATATAGATTCTTCCTTGATAATACAAATATCTATTAAACTTAACTTCAAAGTCTTAGGTTTCACCCTTTTTCTACCTATTTGAACCTTGACAAAAATTTCTCACCTTGTCTCTAAATATCTTTTATTCGGTCCAATGAAATAGACTTTAATTTTTTTACATGGTAATCAAAGTACCATCTTCTTTTAACCCCAATCTCGTATCCATAGCTCTTAAACCAGCAAAAGTCTTTCGACTGAGGGCATCAGTTACCACATTATCTGTTCCTGGATGATAGTCAATGACCACATCATAATCTTTAAGAAGCTTGATCCAACTTCTTTGCCTCAGGTTTAACTAATTTTTAATCAACATATACTTATAATCTACTTAAATATAGCATCGTTCACTACATAAATAATGACGCCATATCTGTAAAGTAAATATATCCATTGCCAGCTCCAAATCATGAGTAAGATAATTTATCTTATGTATCTTAAGTTGTCTCAAGCATAGACCACTACTTTTCATTTTGGCATAATTACACATCTCAAACTGTTATGAGAAGCATCGTTAAAAACCACATTATCTTTGCCCGATTCTGGTTGTACTGGTACCAAGGCTTCTATTAAGATATTCTTTAATGTCTGAAAGTTTTCTTGGAGTTTATTTGTCCAACTGCATGCCATTTCTTTCCTCAATATCTTGATCAGTGAGGAGGCAGTCATTAAGAAAATTTTTACAACTTTCGAGAATAACCAGCAAATCCCAAAAAATTTCGAACCTCAGAAACTTTCTTCACAGGTTTCCATGCAACTATAGTTCTTTCTTGGGATCTACTCTTATCCCCTCTGCTGAAATCACATAACCAATAAAACAACTTTCGACAACCAAAATTCACACTTTAACTGCTTAGTATATGGCTTCCTTTCTTGGAAGATCTGAAGAACAATTCGAAGATGCACATTTTGTTATTCCTTTGCCTTCGAATAGACCAAAATATCCTCAATGGAAACTACCAAAAATTGGTCCAAGTAAGGTTGAAATACTCGATTTATCTGGTCTATTAATGCTGCAGAAGCATTTGTCAAACCAGCTGGCACTATCATGAACTCATTTATCCATATCGAGTTCTAAAAACTATCTTTAGAACATCTTCTTCCTTGGTCTTTAACTAATGATACTTTGATTGGAGATTGGCTTCGAAAAATATAGGTGCACCTTTTAACTTATCAATAAGATCACCAGTCCTCGAAAGAGGATATTTATTCTTCACCGTCACCTTATTTAGTGATGGAAATCTATACTTAATCACATAGATCAATCTTTCTTTTTTACAAATACACTGGTGCACCCCAAGGTGACACACTTGGCTTTATAAAACCTCGACCTAACATTTCTTGCAACTATAACTTTAACTCTTGAAGTTTGGTCGAAGTCATTTTATACGGGGCCATTAATTTAGGCGCAATGTCTGGTAACATCTTTATTTTGAATTTCACCTCTCAATCTAGAGGTAATTCTGGGTAACCCATTTGGGAATACATTTGGATATTTTCGGACAGTCGAGTTATTTTCTAATTTAACTTCAACAACCCGTGTATCCACTACATTTACTAAGGAAACTGACAACCTTATAGAAACAATTTTCTTAATAAAATTGAAATTACATTGGAGAAGGGATTTACCCTTTCGCCAACTACTACTATTTTTGTACCTTCTGTGATTTTCAATACTAATCGCTTTATGTGACAATTCACCATGACATGATAGGAAGATAACCAATTTATGCCCAAAAATCATCTTGAACTCCTCGAAAGATAATTTCATTAAGTTTATAGGGAACTCCATTATTTATATTTTATCGAGCAAATCCCACATGTTCAACTTACCCTTACATTACAACCCAACAATTTTGTCACCGCTATATTACTTGAAATAGGTTCTAAGAGGATATCTCGTTCACCACTCAACTTCGTACTTATATATGAATGTGAAAAGCAAGGACCCATCAACATCAATACAGGTTTATCCAAAAAGATGAGATGTACTTTCTATGATTTTCGGATCATCCTAATCTTTATCATTCCTGATGCTATAAACTCGGACTGATATGTGCAATCCTGGCTATGAAGCAAATTCAGATGGTTTTCAAATCTAGCTTAAATCTCGGACCAACAAGACAGCTCCATCCAAATCCTCCGCATCCAAGCAGTGAAATCCGTCTAGTGTAATCCTTAGGTTATTCGATTACAAATCAACAATCACTGGACCATCCACTGCTTCTCCTTTCAATTTAGTTGTTCCTGAAATTTTCAGTTCCTTAATCATTCACAGACACTTCTTGTTGTACCAGTGCCCTTTTATTGTTCTGATTTATCCGAAGGGTCACCATTAACCTTATTATTACTACTCTTGATTCCTTCCAGACCATCCAATTTACTAGTTTATCACACTTTCTTGACTCAATTATTTCTTATAATTCCTTCCCAAATTACATTATTAAGGAGCAACATCAATCAGATCATAAAAACATCAGATCAGTAATATTGATATCCTAGTGGCATGTATACTCTTTTTAACATAAAACCATTTCCATTTAGGCTGAGAATCGGCTAAACCTGTAGCTCTGATACCAATAAATGTAACACCCCTTTTCCCATATCCATCATTGAATATGAGACAGAGATGTCACAAAACATTTGTAAAACCATCTATATTTATAATTCGGTAAAAAATTGTTTTTCTAAAAAAATATTACAATGTAGTCTTTATTTACAAATCTAATTAATCGCATAAAGTTTAAAATTTATATTTTCATCTTCAAATCAGGTATAATTTCAAGCAGCAACTTATCAGTTTAATTTGACTTTATATAATTAGTGAAACTGCCTAAAAACTGCCTGATTTAAAATTCATCCCGATTCCAAATAAATTACAAATTCTATCAAAGCAGGCATAGCATTTTAATATACATGCCAACTAGTAAATATCAAATAGTGTCAAAAGATATCTTACTAATATTGATGTACCCGTTATTGATTGATGATGTCCGTTTATGCTCATTACTTTATCCATTTCTTCTTTCCTACGTGTGAAACAGTCACACGCTAAGCAATTTGACATAAATATCAATATAAATAAATAATAATACATATGATCATTGTACCATGTCATGCTCGTTAACATAAATAAATATGTAATATCATATATGAATATCAAAGTGATAAGATTAGATCTTACCAATTACCGTTGCCATTTCCATCTGTAAGCTTTCAATGCTTACCAATACCTTTTTCATTTCTATCTGCAAGCTTTCAAGCTTATCATTCTGTTTATTGCACTCTACCAGGAGTGCTTAGCACCAAAGTGCTTCGGTATTTACCTGAGTATACCATTAATGAAATTTGCACTTTACCTGAAGTGCTTAGAATAAATTTGCACTTTACCTGAAGTGCTTAGAATATTTATACAGCTGTTTATGACTCTATGGATATCCAACTATACCTTTGAATCTCTATATCATACATTGGGCTTTATATCATCAATCTATTTCATCAATGGCAACATATATCAATATATATATATATATATCAACATTGGCAGTTCATACTCGAAATAACATTTCAATTTCATCAATGTAAGTAATCAAATGATCAATTCATTTTATTTCTCAAATCTTGACATATTCATATTATATCAATCATATATTCAATGACATAAATATCAATGTATTATGACATGCATGCAATTGCACTCACCTGGGCCATTTATTTGTATGCCTCACTAAGTCCTCTTTAATCTTTTTCTTCATTACACCTCGAACCTCTTTTGATTCGAACTTGAACTTCATAAATCAAATAAATGAAATATTTGTTAGATCCCAATCTAACAATATCTTAGACATATTGTTCGATGTAATCATTCGAATATAAAGATTTCCAAACATTTTCCTTTCTTCCTTGTATTGTTCAAAAACTCATTATGTCTCCTTGGTGACCAATTTGAACTTCCATTAACTCCTTTCAAGCTTACTAATCAACCTTAGATACAAAGTGTATCAATTCTCATTTTCTAGCAGTTTGCAGCACCTTTAAAGAAATATTTCTATAAAATAATCTACAACTCGGAATTCGACTTCGTTTGTTCTGAAAGAAACTAAATTTGATATGCTTTTCACCCATATAAATTAATATTCCAAATTCATCTTGTACAATTTATGGTGAATTTTCAAGTCAGTTATAGTGCTGAAATTCGGAATAGACTGGTGTTCTATTTTTGACCTTTCGTCACTTAAAAATTCATATCTTTTGACTTAGAACTCGAAATCAGTTTTCAATTGTTGGAGACGAAATTAGACGAACAGATACATCGGTATAAAATTCACCATCTAACCATTTTTGTAGAATTTATGGTGAATTTTCAAAGTTACTTCCATAAACCAGTTTTTCTACACAGCTTCCATAAACAACTTCAACTTTTATACTAACTTCTCCTTACTTCTCTACTTTTCAATTTAGTCCAATTACTTGCTTTAAACCACCATCTTATGACCTTCTTCATCAAATAATTATGCATAATAATTCTCCTTAATTTTCCTTCTTTACAGAAATAGTCACTAAAATGCAAAGATAAGGATTCGGCTTCTTAACTTTGCAAATTAGTCCTCAATTCAACATTACTACCTTAATTCCATCATTAAAACTAAAAATCAGATTTATCCCCATACAAAACTTCAATTTCGATTTGTTCACTTAGCTTTGATAATTTACCAAAATGGTCACTAATTCAATTCAACATCAATTTAGCATTCTAACTTCATTTTCTTGTCTCTAACATCATTAATAACATAAATACACTCCAAATTCTAAAAATTTAGATTTGGTCCTTCAACTTTTCAATTTGCCAAAATGGTCACTACATAATTTAACTTAGGGTTTTGCTTCCAAACAATAATTCAAGCTTACTAGATCATTATTTCAACATCACAAACCCTAAATTAAACTTGAATCCATAAACCCTAATCATCTTCATAATAATCAAAACATGTAAAACTTAAATCCCAACTCAATATCATGATTTTAACATCATACTACCTTGATTTCGACTTGAATTCAATCATGGAATCATAAAATCTCAAAAGTCCCAATTTTATCCATAAACCGTAATTTCTTCCTCATAAAAATTCTCATCAATCAAGCATGGATTCCATGAATTATTGATATCAAAAGATAGAGCTTGAAGAGTAAAACAACTTTGTAGTCGAAGAGATTACTTGAAAACTGAGTTTCGGGGCTTGAATCGAGCTTGGAAAAATTTTCTCTTTCTTTCCCAAGCCCTCACGTTTTTGGCTGGAAAAGATGAACATTTTTTTCATCTTTTCACCATTATTTTAACATATATCTATTAAATGAATATTAAATTCATTTAATAGTAAAATTATAATTTTGCCCTTTTATCCAATGGTTGAGATTGATTTTATCATCAATGAAGGACCACGATTTAATCTTCCATTTCCTCTTTCCAAAATTGCCTTTATAACTTTTTTAAATATTTCAAAATTGTTATTGGGGCCAAATGACCAATTTGCCCTCTAATTAGTTTTTATTTACTAGTTTGCCATTCTTGTAAAAATTCAACTAAATCTAGCTGTAATCCGACCAAATATAACAAAATATTCATAAAGTAATATTTTATGAATTTTTCCATATCTTTTGGATCAGTCTCCAAAATTTCCATTCGATCCAATATACCAATAAATAATCCTTTACTCAGAAATAAAATGTAGGATTCATCTTAAATCAAACTAAAAATATTTCCAACACTTGGAAATGAATTTTATAACCTTTCTCTATCAAATGGCAAAATTTCAAAATTTTCTAGTTCGATCCGGGTATCCGAATTCCACTTAAACTTTAACTGCGATTTTCCCAATAATCGAAGTATTAGATCGAACCAATAATTCTGCATTCGATTCACACCCTTAGGTGATCTATTTATTTATGAAATAAAAACCTTTAACTTTTAGGGAATTACAACTTTAGTCCCCAAAATTTTCCAAAGTTTATACTTTAGCCATAAAATTTTCAAAATTTACATTTTGGTCACTACCTTTTTAAAATTCAATTCTCATTCCAATTTTCATTGGAATTCAACCAACTTTAAGAATACCTTATTCAATTCACTATCTATCACATGAGACCTTTAAACCTTAGAAATTTCCTTTTCAAAACCCACAATTAGAGAAATCCTAACTTTTGCATTTTTGTCATTTTAGTCACTAAGTTAGCTTTTAAGCTATTATCTTAGTACTAAATGAACCTTAATCAACTTAGTAAATTTTGGGGTATCACAATGTGAGTTTAAACTAAACTTGAAATGCTGGTTTAAAGTCAGAAGTAAGTATGATGTGGTTTTCTCTCTCAGTCGTGCTATTATGAAATGGTTTTATGAACTTGTTTTGATTTTACATTGTACTTTTTTAAAGTATGGGAGATACTGTTTGGATCATGAAATGTTGATGGATGCACGTGGTAAGTGACCCATATAAGTATATGGTTTATACTTGAAGTTTAAGCATGTGTTGTTGCCTGGGAAATGATTTGGTTTAAATACTTGTAAAAATAATGAGGTAAAAGGTAAGTGGTGAATTATGTTGGCAAGTGATGTGGTTTTTAAATGTTATCGGATATAGTTGGCTGGCCATATGATTGATAATGCATTATAATAAGTCGCCTTAGATGTTAAAGGGTTTTGATTTGGTGTACCGAAAACTCCATCCATGTACCCTAACGGTCGAGCGGTTATATGGTATCATAAACTCTCATTAGTGGGTTAAGCATCTAAGCGAGGGATGGGGTTGGCGTCCCCGTGGGTTGTAAGTGTACCCAGTTGTAATGTACCACGATTATGATTGTATCGTTGTTCCAGTTGAGATGGTTTGAAGTGTTCTGAGGACACTTGCTTGAATTCGTGTATCCGATGAACTATTTTTTGGTAAAGGAACTTGGTTATGATCACTTGTAAGCCAATATAATTGTTAATGTATCATTGAGAGGTTTATGTTGTATAATGTGATTTATACATGTTTACTCTTTAAGATTTGCATATGGTTGTTATGCATGGGAAGGCTTGAATTGAGGTTTAGCAATGAGATTTGCTGTTGGTTAATGATACATGTTGCATATGGTTTAATATGTTGATTTTTAAAGATGCTAGGTGCATGGTTTTCAAGGCATGATAGTGTTTTACATGTTTGAAAATGGATTGAAATGATATTTCAATGTGTTGTGAGAAATGGTTTTTAAATGCATTGATGGTGTCTTATTTTGAGCATTCCTCACTAAGCCTAGTATGCTTACGCTCTATTTGTCCATCAATGCAAGGAATTAAAGGTTAGAAGGCAGCGGGAAGGAAGCGGTCGACAAAGACTTGATACCAAAAGTATGTTTTTGAGTTAGACTATAAGTAATAAGGGCCATGGGGTTTCTGTTGTTGTTTTGGGAGACGTTTTGTTCAACTCCCCATTTAAGCAATTTTGTTCTGCTGCTCATGGTTTGTAAATGGCCATTTTGGATTGTTTGTTGTGATGATTTGAGGTTTTGTGCTTTGCTTGTTTTGAATTTTAGGAAGCATGCCCTAAGATTTATCTTTGAAGCATGATGCCATGAATTGTTGTTGGAACTGAGATGTTTTGTTGTAGTATGAACCTTGAATGTGTTGGATGTATATTAGAAGCACGCTAGGGTGTTTTGGTTTGTTCGAAAGCATGTTTAACCAGCAAATAAGGACATTTCAGGTCTAGGCGTACTAGTATGGGTGTCTCTGTTTTAGTACGGGTAAGCTATTTCAGGCTTAGCGTACTAGTACGTGGGCTGGCATTTCAGTACGGGCTTAGGCAAATTTGTTCAGCTTTTCAGTACGTGGGGAGCTATTTCGGTATGGTACAGTATTTTTATGAAGGGTGTTTCGATACGTGGGGGCCTTTTGGGAATTTAATATAATGAGGGCGTATCAATACACCTTCTTGTTTGTACTGATACTGTGGCAGTTAAATTAGTTATTTGGTTGTTTCTGAAGTTCTATTTTCTTTTGTTTTAGTCCCTGAATATTGTGGATGCAATTGAATGGGTATGAATGACCTTTATGAGCTGATTGTTGACATGTAGACATGAAACTGCTTAATTAAAGGTTGGTAATATAAAAATAACCTAAGTCCTTATAGTTTTCTAAAATTGCAATTTGGTCCCTAAAGTGCAATTATGTTCAATTGGATGTCGAATCCAAACCCGATTGAGTTGAGTTTTCACCTAAGATCAGTATGTAAATGTAGGATAATAATTGTGCATATAAACAAGATAAAAGAAAAAAATAGACGTGTTTCAGGTTTTATCTTCACAGTTTGCTTCGGTAAACCTAATGTAGCTCGCTCGGTTCGGTCTTGCGATTAGGTCGGGTCAATGGGGTTACATTTGGTGGTATCGGAGCCAGGTTCGCGATAGTTGAGAGTTGGTATAGCTGTTGTAATGCTGTTGAGGATTGTAATCTGATGTTTGCTATGCACATTGACTGAAATATGCACGTTGAATGCTTTATGCCATATTGGGGGGAAATCTGGGAAACCCATTGCCTTATTATTATAGTCTAAAATGTTAAGATTTTAAAATGGGATTCTTTGATCCTTGCTTGAAGCTGGCCTAACTATGTTGTTTGAAATGGTTATCGTGCGTTAGATATATTTTTAGCATGATAGGACTGAGGAGAGAGTTACGATCTAGTACGATTGCTGATGCCATTGGGCAGGGAAAGGAGGAGGATGTTGTATCTCCTGGAGGGTTGCCGTAATCCCCTCTTGACCCACTTGTGAATGTGGATCAAGTACCACCTGTGCCAGAGGGGCCAGGGTTGGGTGTCATGGCGTCGTTGATTCAGGCCATGACCGGTGCTTTCAAGGTAGTAGTTGTGGGTGTTCATGTGCCGGTACCAGTGGTTGGGAAGACGAGTTTGTTGTTAGAGCATCTTCACAGTCTATGCAGAGTTGAATTTTGTGGTTTAGCACTAAAAGCTTCTAAGGATTGGTTAGCCAGTGCATAGAGGATACTAGGCCAGATGGGTTGTTCAGATGCCCGTAAGCTGGGATGTGCTGTGTCTCTATTGCAGGGAGATGCTTATACATGGTGGACTACCACGATATCCAGGATGGTAACTGAGGATGTAACCTGGGAATTCCTTTGTGGCGTTTTTCGAAAGAAGTACTTGGGGGTCTGGTATCAGGACGAAAGAAAGAGAGAGTTTATGGCTCTTGTGCAAGGCAATATGTCTGTTTCTGAGCACGAGGTACAATTTATGAGGTTGAACTAGTATGTTCCCGAGTTAGTTCTTGACGAGCGTCAGTGCTGTGATCATTTCTAATATGGGCTAGTTCAGGAGGTTAAGACATACAGCTTGCTACTGATTATACGAATTTTGACATTCTGGTTACGCGAGCCAAGGATGTTGAGCAGAATCTTGGTTTAGCTTCTGGGTCTCAAGGCTTTAGCTCTAGTAAGAGAGTGGCAGATTTTAGTTTTGGCGGTGGTCAGGCCAAGAGACACCGTGATAGGAGGTATCGACCGAACCAGAGGCGTGGTGGTGGTGCTGTTGGGCGTGGAGTGCAAGGGCATGGTGCCTAGGTTCGAGTTCCGCACAATACCTATTGGGCTTGTGGATCGCGTGAGCATTTGAGATGAGATTGTCCTTGTTTGGCCAGAGAGGGTCAGGCACCTGCAGCTGTTGTGGCCAATGCTTGTTGGAGTTATGGGTCTGGCGACCATCTGAGACGTGATTGTCCTTTGTTAGTTGGAGGTGGGTAGGGTGTTGCACCTATTGTTGCTTTATAGAGAGGTCGTGGTCATGGCCCTTTTCAGCACAGAGATGGTGGGCAGAGGATTGTGGCTCATACCGTTGCTAACTAGCCTAAGGGAGGTAGACCGGCTAGGGTGTATGCGTACCATGAAAGTCGCAATGACACCGATGTGATTGCAGGTACTTTAACTTTACAGTCTTTGTCATTGTATTTGTTGGCTGATTCTGGTTCTACCCATTTATACATCTTGAGTGAGCATGCACAGTTTCTTGATATACCTGTTGAAGTTCTTAATGTGGGTGTTAGAATGACCAGTTCTCTTAGGAGACGAAGGTGGTTAGGAAGTTGTATCGTAGGTGTCCGTTGATGGTTCAGGAACATGTGTTTATCGTGGATCTGATGGAGTTGCCATTCTACGGTTTTGATGTTATCTTAGGGATAGATTGGTTGACCGAGCATAGAGTTGTTGTAGATTTTGAGACAAAATGGATATCCCTAAAGTTGTCTGATAATTTTGAGGTGGTGGTCGTTGGTGAGAACATTAAGTTCTTGTCCAATGCTGTTTCGGCTTTGGAAGCAAAACGGCTATTGGATTCTGGATGTGAAGCTTTCTTGGCCTACGTTATGAACCCGGGTTCAAAGGAGTTGAGAGTGCAAGATATTCGGACGGTATGCGAATTTTGGGTGTTTTTCTAGAAGAGTTGCTAGGGTTGCCACTGGATCGAGATGTGGATTTCAGCATTGAGGTTTATGAAGATATGGCACCAGTGTCTATTGCTCTGTATCGCATGACCCCTAAAGAGTTGAAAGAGTTAAAAACGTAACTGCAAGAGTAGATTGATCGAGGTTTCATTATACCTAGTATTTCACCATGTGGCACACCGGTTTTGTTCGTGAAAAAAGAAGGATGGTACATTGCGGATGTGTATAGATTATCGGCAACTAAACAAGTTGACGATAAAGAACAAGTATCCTTTGTCGTAGATTGATGATCTATTTGACCAATTTAGGGGTGCGTCGGTATTCTCTAAGATAGTTTTTGGTATTCTCTATGTGTTTATCGATGATATTCTCGTGTACTCTCGTACTGAGGAGGATCATGATAGGCATTTGCGAATTGTACTTTAGACGTTGTTGGTTAATCAACTTTATGCCAAGTTAAGCAAGTGTGAGTTTTGGGTTAGGGAAGTTGTTTTCCTTGGGCATGTGGTGTCGGCCGAGAGGATTCATGTTGACCCATACAAAATTGAGGCTGTGATGAGTTAGAAGGTGCCAAAATCTATAACAGAAGTTCAGAGTTTCCTTGGTTTGGCTGGTTATTACCGTAGGTTTTTTGAGGGTTCTCCAGTATAGCTGCCCCGTTGACCAAGTTGTTGCAAAAGAATGTTCATTTTGAGTGGACGGAGGATAGGCAACATGCTTTTGGAAAGCTAAAGAAAGCTTTGACGCAGCTCCGATGTAACACCCTCAACGTATATTTGATATTCGAATACACATTAAAGATGTTACTAACTGATTTACCCTAATTTTCAGACTTGTAATTTTTTATCTTTTTATTTTTTAACAAAGTAGTTCAGTGGTTGACCCTTTCTCAGTTTTCATAATCACTACACAATAAACAACTAACTAAGTTTAAAACTGTTTAAAGCATCTTTTCTAATATTCTTAATTTCTCAGAACTTAGTCATGTTTCTATTTCATACAAAATAGCTACTTACTTAAATTCAATTCATGCCCCACTAGACTAGGATGTGGTGATACTTACTGATAATGCATATTGACTTGATTCAATGATGTGTAGCTCCTCCTTTGTTATCTCGTTTGAAGTACCTACATGTGATACACAACACACGTTAAGTACAACTTAGTGAAACATAATCATAACAATATAAACAATAATCATAATAACACAGCTCTGCAAGATGGCAAATGATTTTCAATTGCAGTTGATAACATTTTATCATATATAGAATTGCCTTACTTGTGTAGTTCATTTGTTCAATATAATATCTAAATCACAAGATTTGATATGTCTTACCAGTCTTGTGTGCATTAAGCTTTTTACCTTAACTACTTGCATAATTGCATTTCAAGTATTATAGCCAAAGTATAAAATCAAGCCATCTATAATGAATAATTAATTATGTATCATGACTATCTTAAGAGTCATATCATCATTGTTCATCAGGTGTTCACATGCATAAAAATTTCTTCAACATAAACATGTTTTTAATATGATTCATATCATCATTATTCTATGTTCATCTAGTATTCACATGCATAATAATTTCTTTGACATAAACATGCTTACAATATGTTTCATATCATCTATCAATTCTGTCATAAAATCATGATATCTATGGTTCATGATCATCAAGTAGTCATACTTTCATCACGTAATCAATTGCATATTATATTATGTAACATGGTTATACTTTCCTCATGCAATCATTTGCATATCATTTCCTTTATCATAGTCGTACTTTCATCATGCAATCATTTGTATATCATTTCCTTTATCATAATCATACTTTCATTATGCAATCATTTGCATATCATATCCTTTATCATAACCATACTTTCATTATGTAATCATCTTCATATCATATCTTTTAATATTGCCCGAAGTACAAAATCATGTGATGCCATGGTACCCAAGTCATCATGACACCGTAGTGTCTACGACACTTTAGCGTCTGCATCGCCGAAGTGATTAAGATGAGTACGTACTCGAGGACGCCCTTTGCTCCTCATCCTAGCACATTTTGTGCCTTTTAACACCGTAGTGTTTGAACTGACTCTGTAGAGTCTTTCCTGACTCCGTAGAGTCTTTCCTACACCGTAGTGCTTTGACGCAGCTGCTAAGACCCTACGGATATCCAACTATACCAAAAATTCTCATGTGAACCTATGGTATACGAGTCTGACATCGTAGTGTCTACAACGCCGTAGCGTCTGATGTGAGAACGTACTCGAGGATGCTCTTTGCTCCTCATACCTTCAGCCCCGTAGTGCCTACTTTATCTCAGCACCTCAGTGCCTACATTAATACCTTCAGCACCGTAGTGCCTACTTTATCTCAGCACCGTAGTGCCTACATTAACACCTTCAGCACTGTAGTGCCTACTTTATCTCAGCACCTTAGTGCCTACATTAATACCTTCAACACCGTAGTGCCTACTTTATTTCAGCACCGTAGTGCTAGTTCGCAGCTGCTATAACTCTTTTTGGATATCCAATTATACCAAAGACTCTCACACTAGTACTTGGGCATAATAATGTATTATTTTCACCTTCAATATCCAATTCATCAATATTATCAACCATAATTCGATAACGAGCATTCCATACCCAAAGTCTGAAATTCGATTTATCCTAGATAAATCATTATGCCATATCCATGTATCACATATGCCATTTAATATTTCATGCCATTTACATAACTTTGGTCAACATATATTTTCATGAATATCATGTTGACTTATTGCAAGTTTTCTCATATATATATATATATATATATAACATATAAGAATGCATTCATTCATTTCACATATATTATAAACAAGTAAGAATGCACTCACCTGGGCCATTTATTAGCATGCCTCACTAAATTCTACTCGATCCTCTCATTCATAGTACCTTGAATATTCTTTTGATTCGGATTTGACTTCATTAACCACATGAATATAAATAAACATTTATTAGATCCACTTCTAACCATATTTCAATCAAGCTATCTAATCATTTAACATAACAATTTCCATAATTTTCCTTCCTTATTCTGTCCAAAAATTCATTTTGGTCCTTAACGACTAATTTGAACTTCCAATAATTCTTCCGAGCTTGTTATCAAACATTTAGATACAAAATGTATCAAATTTTATTTTCTGTCAACTTGTCCTACCTTCAGAGTTTTACTTCTAAAGATCAGAATACACATTGGATCTTAATATCCTTCATACTGTAAGAACTAGATTCGATGATGATTCTAACGGTATAAGCCACATAAATTAATAAAATCTACAAAAATTATGAAAATTCTTCAAACTCCCGTCACCGTGCTGTCCTGACCAAAAACTGCTCTGAAATTTTCTGACCTTCATTCGATTAATAATTCATATCTTTTAACTCGGAACTCGAAATCAGTTTCCGTTTGTTGGAGACGAAACTAGACGAACAAGTATTTACATTGATATAAAATTCATCATCTAAACATATTTGTAGAATTTATGGTGAATTTTCAAAGTCACTGCCCAAATTTCAATCTTCTACACAGCTTTCCATAATTAACTTCTAATTCATACTAACTTCCTCTTATTTTTCTACTTGTCAATTTAGTCCCATCACTTGTTTCAAGCCACCAATTCATCATCTTCTTCATCAAATAATTATTCCAAATAATTCCATCAAATTTTCTTTCTTTTCCAAAATAGTCACTAAAATGCAAAGGTAAGAATTCAAACTTCTTAACTTTACAATTTAGTCCTCAAATCAATATTACTGCCTTAATTCTATTATTTTAATTAGAAATCAGATTTAATCCCCATCCAAGAATTCATTTCCTATGTAGTCACTTAATTTTGACAAATTATCAAAATGGTCACTAATTCGGTTCAACATCGGTTTAGCATTCTAACATCAATTTCATATCTCCAACATCATTAATTACATGAATGCACTCAAATTTCATAAAAATTCAAATTCGGTCCCTTAACTTTGAAGCTTTCCGAATTGGTCACTTAGCTTCTCTAGGCTCATTTTTCATCCAAACAATATTCTAACATGCTTAAATTAATTTTCCAACATAAGATCTTCATTTCCAAAAATTAACACTTAAATTCCCAAATTCTTCCTACTTGGCAAATTTGGAAATCTAAACTTCCTAAGGACTTTATTTTAGTCCTAATGCCATAATCAAGCTTCTAAATTCATAATCTCTTCAAATCCACTAATAAAATAATTTTTACAATATTTTCCCTAAATTTCCAAACATGTCGAAATAGTCACTTTGAAAACTAGTTGAGGATTTTTCATTCCAACATCAAAATCAAGCTTATAGAATCATAAATCTTCCATATTCATCCTTAATTTAAAAACCCTAAATAAAACCCCAAATTCTAGGGTTAGGGTTTATGCCTTCAAACATGAAATTAATCTAAATCTAAGCTTTATTTCTTCAAAACAACATTGAATTCATGTAATTCAAGTCCTAATTTCAACTTAGCACATCAATTCCCTAATTCTTTCTCATCAATAATTCAAGTAGTTCTTCATAACACCATGCAATATTACTACCAAAATGTAGAGAATTGAATGTAAAACAAATTATTCTAAAGGATCATGCCTTGAATCTTGCTTTAAAGCCTTCAAAATTGCCTTGGAAAATTTTTGTATATTTTTCTCTCTCCATCTCCATGGTTTTCAAAATATATTGGAGAAAGATGAACAATTTGTTCATCTTTTATTTGATTTATGCCACATGTATATATTAGATTGAATTTTTTATTTAATTTAATCCTTATTCCAAAATTAACCTCCAACTAAATCATAATTTACATATTGCCATTCTAGTTCATTTCCAACCAAATCCCATTCAACTCTAACCAAACTAGAGTAATGCTTTCACATGGGATATTACCACATTACCCATGGTACTTTCAAAATATTTCAAAATCGCCATTGTGACCAAATTACCAAAACTAGTCACTTAAATCACAAATTTTTGCCATTTTGTAAAAATGGAACCAAGTCTAGTTAGATTCCAACTAGAAACATTAAAATATTCATAAATATAATACTTTATGAATTTTCCATGGCTTATGGAACTGCCTTTAAAATTTCAATTCGATTCGATTACCCGATAATCACTTACTAGGATTTTCCATTTTCCAAACTATCGAGTAAAATCTGAAATTCTCAAAATTCTGATCTCCATAATAAATATTGTTGACTAATAAAATATTCCATAGTTTTGTAAAAAAAATCAAAATCTTTAAATTTTGACTCGGTCTAATATACTAATACTTTATCCGAAATCTTTATCGGATAGATTTCTCTTACTAATCCTTTATTTGATATCCATACGAATAATATTAACTCGAACTGATTCCTTTTTATCAGTCTCAATTACTGACATGAGACCTTCCCAAAAAGGTAACCTATCCCATGCCTTGAGCACGCTTAACTTTGTAGTTCAATCGAAATTCGATATCTTATACTACATTTTTATTCCGGTAATCTATATCAGATTTTTGTCCATGATCTGTTTAATCCATGTACAAGATAAAATATTTACTGATAAATTCTCCAAATATTCATAAATAATATATTATAACTCTTCCAAAGTCTATGGAATCACCTCCGAAATTTTAGCTTGATTCGATTTACCGATAAATACCGAAAATTTTTATCGGTTACTAAATAAATTCCTTAATCAAAATAAATCACAAGATTCATCCTGAATCGTACTAAAATATTTCCAACACTTGGAAATGACTTTTATAACCTTTCTCTAACATATGGTAAAATTTCAAAATTTTCTAGTTCAATCGGGTACCTGAATTCCACTTAAACTTTGATTGCAATTTTTCAATAATCGAAATATCGGATCAAATTAGTAATTCCTCATTCAATCCACACCAATAGGGGCTCTATCTATTTATGAAATAAAATACCCAACTTTTGGGAAATTACAACTTTGGTCCTTCAACTTTTCATATTTCAACTTGTACCACCCAAGTTTTAAAAACTTATCATTTTGGTCACTGAACTTTAACCTTAAATTCCCATTCCAATTTTCCTTGAATTTTAGCTAAATTTTGCGAGTATCCTATTTTACTCGTTCTCTATCACATGACACCTTAAAACCTCAGAAATTTCTTTTCTATAGTCCATAATTGAGAAAATCCTAACTTTTATATTTTTGTCATTTTAGTCACTAGTAAGCTTTTAAGCCCTTATCTTAGTACTAAATGACCCTTAGTCAACATAATAAATTTTGGGGTATTACATCCGAACTTGGTTCAGCCTGAATCAGGAAAAGAGTTCGTTGTTTATAGTGATGCGTCTTATGTTGGGCTTGGTTGTGTGTTGATGCAGGAGGGTAAGGTAGTTGCCTATGCATCTAGGCAGTTGAAGGCGCATAAGCGTAATTACCCTACCCGTGATCTTGAGCTTGCCACAGTTGTTTTTGCCTTGAAAATTTGGAGGCATTACCTTTACGGTGAGAAGTGTGTGGTTTTCACGGATCATAAGAGTTTGAAGTATTTGATGTCACAGAAAAAGTTAAACCTTAGGCAGCGAAGATGGTTGGAGTTGCTTAAGGATTATGATCAGGCCATCGAATATCACCCAGGTAAAGCTAGCGTTGTGGCTGATGCTTTGAGTAGAAAGGTTGCTGTGGAGTTGATGGCTATGTTTGGTAGGTTGAGTGTGACACGTGACGGTGGGTTGTTAGCTGAGTTGCAAGTGAAACCATCCTTGTCGCAGTTGATTAAGGAGAAGAAACCATATGATGAGAGTTTGGTACCGCATGTGAAGGATATCATGGACGGGAATCCTACGGATTTTCATTTTAAGGATGATGGAGTGTTGTGTTTTAAAGGTCGGGTTGTGGTGCATGAAGATGAAGAGTTGAGGCATACCATTTTGATTGAAGCACATGCTAGTCCTTTTGCTATGCATCTCGGTAGTACGAAAGATGTATCGAGGTTTGAAGGAAGAGTACTATTGGGTTAGGTTAAAGAAAAATGTGGCTGATTTCGTTGCTCAATGCATGGTGTGTTAGCGTGTAAAGGCTGAACATCAGTTTCCATCTGGCTTGTTACAACCATTGAGGATACCAGAATGAAAGTGGGAAAGAATCACCGTGGATTTTGTGTCTGGGTTACCTTCGACACCGACCAAAAATGATTTCATTTGGGTGATTGTGGATCAGTTTACGAAATGCGCGCATTTTGTGCCAGTACATAGGACATATGCCTTGGGTAAGTTGGCCAAGGTTTTGGGTAAGTCTACATCGTGCTCTTGGTACACGGCTAAATTTTAGTACCTCGTATCATCCTCAAACGGATGGACAGTCGGAGCATGTGATATAAGTCTTGGAGGATATGTTGAGGTGTTGTATTATTGAGTTCCAGGGAATGTGGGAAGAGCAGTTTCCGTTGGTGGAGTTTGCTTATAATAACAGTTATCAGGCTAGTATATATGGCAGCGTATGAGGCTCTGTATGGCAGGATGTGTCGTACACCATTGTGTTAGGCTGGGTTGGAGAAAAACATGTCTCTTTGCTTGATGTATTGAAAGGAACCAATAAAAAGGTGAAGCTGGTATGTGAGCGCTTGAAAGCGGTTTTGGATCGTAAGAAATCCTACGCGGATCTAAAGCGTAGAGATATAGAGTATGCTGTGGGTGACCGTGTGTTTTTGAAAGTGTCACCGTGGAAAAAGGTGATGCGGTTCGGACGTAAGGGTAAGCTTAGTTCGAGGTTTATTGGACCATATGAGGTTGTAGAGGTGTTGGTCTTGTGGCTTATTGGTTGAGGTTGCCTCCCGAGTTAGAGAAAATTCATGACGTGTTTCATGTATCGATGTTGAGGAGGTATCGCTCGGATCCATCGCATGTTATGCCAGTAGATGATGTTGATTTGAGGTCGGATTTATCCTATGATAAGGAATCGGTAGAGATCCTTGATACCAGCAGTAAGGTTCTGTGTGGCAAGACGGTTGAGCTTGTTAAGGTGTTGTAGAAGCACCGCGGTGCTGAGAAAGCCACGTGGGAATGCAAGTCGGATATGTTTGAACAATTTCCGCATTTGTTTCCTCTAGGTAAATTTTGAGGATGAAATTTCTTAAGTGGGGGAGTTGTAATGCCCCAGTTTTAGGCCTAGAGATTTTAAGGCTTGTTAGATGGTTCGGTGGACCGGGTGAGGGATCCGAGTCGAGTCGAGTTCGGGAATAAATATTTTTGAGTAAGATGAAAAATATAGAGAAATGGTTAAAATTCATATTTAAACATATGAAAAATGTTGGTGAAACGAATTTTGGAAAATGTGATTTGGAAGGGTGACATTTTGTTAATGACTAAAATGTAATTTTTGAAAACTGTTTTTAAAGGTGACTAAAATGTAAAGGATCAAATTCCTAGAATCCTTAAGGAGCTATTTTACCAAGTTTTTGCTGGTGATTTCTCCTTTCAATTAAGACATCTTTAACATGTGTTTTTAAAGATAATTAAAAGGGATTTTTTATATTAAAGTTAGTTAGTTGGTTTTAAAGAATTTGACGTAAACATTTCTCTCAACTTTTCTCTCCATCTCTTTTCTACCAAACACTCTTGTTTTCATCAAAATCCAGAGGTAAGGATCTTTCTACTTGGATTCTTGATTTGTAATTACTTCTTTACCTTTGATTTACAAAACCTCATTGAAATCTTGTGTTTTCCTAGCTTTAATCAGTCAATTGAGGGAGAAATCACACAATTGAGGTAGCGTTCGTTCTTCTCCTCTATTTATGGTTCTTTATTGATATTACCAAGTATTTGATCCTTGATTTATGATTTATAATTTGATTTTATGTTTTTATAGTGAATAATTGATTTAATTGGGTTTAATTGGTGAAATTATGAAAGATTCGTATTGGATCTGTTTTCCAGTGTTGAGGATTGATTTTAAACATATTTGGGATGATTTTTAATGTTGATAAGTTGTTTTTAACATTGGAATCCCGAAACTCCTTGAATACTTGATTATTAGGTTGTTAGATTTGTGCTTTTGTGGAGTTGTTGTGGCTGAATAGTTGCTAGAAGTTTAAAGATGATGTAATCTTGTTCTTATATGTTAATTGATTTTAATTGAAGTGTTAGATTGATAGATTGTGGCTGGGTTGTGTTTAGAAAGAGTTAGATGGTGATTTCGGTTGTTGTTGATGGGTAATTGTGAAAGGATTGTGAGGTTTTGCAAGGAATTGTTGTTGCAGTGTTTTGAATGCATTGAGATGCATTAATCCTCTGTTGTAATTTGGTTAAAATAGGGGAGGTTGATCCGGAAGCGATCGGTGAAGATGTAGGCTTTGGACACTTGAATTCTCGTCGGCAAATTGAGGTTTAGCGTATCAGTGAGTGAGAATGTGGATTTCAGCTTTGAAAGGATTTAAAGGTGGTTTATGGGAGTTTAAACTGAGCTTGAAACACTGGTTTAAACTCGAAAGTAAGTATGATGTGGTTTTCTCTCTCGGTCGTGCTATTATGAAATGGTTTTATGCACTTGTTTTGATTTTACATTGTACCTACAGTTTAAGCATGTTTTAAAGTATATGAGATACTGTTTTGATCAAGAAATGATGATGGATGCACGTGGTAAGTGATCCACGTAAGTATATGGTTTATACTTGAATTTTAAGCATGTGTTGTTGCTTGGGAAATGATTTGGTTTAAATGCTTGTAAAAACAATGAGGTAAATGGTAAATGGTGAATTATGTTCGCAAGTGATGTGGTTTAAAAATGTTATTAGATATAGTTGACGGCCATAGGATTGATACTGAACTATAATAAGTCGCCTTGGATGTTGAGGGGTTTTAATTTGGTGTACCGAAAACTCCATCCAAGTACCCTAATGGTCGAGGGGATATATGGTACTGTAAACTCCCGTTAGTGGGTTAAGCATCTAAGCGAGGGATAGGGTTAATGTCCTTGTGGGTTGTAAGTGTACCCGGTTGTAATGTACTGCAATTGTGATTGTATCGCTATTTAAGTTGAGATGGCTTAAAGTGTTGTGAGGACACTTGTTTGAATCCGTGTATCTGATGAACTATTTTTGGTAAAGGAACTTGGTTATGATCACTTGTAAGCCAATATAATTTTTAATGTATAATTGAGAGGTTTATGTTGTATAATGTTATTTATACATGTTTACTCTTTAAGCTTTGCATATGGTTGTTATGCATGGGAAGGCTTGAATTGAGGTTTAACAATGGGATTTACTATTCGTTAATGATACATGTTGCATATGGCTTAATACGCTGGTTTTTAAAGATGCTAAGTGCATGGTTTTCAAGGCATGATAATGTTTAACATGTTGTTTGAAAATGGATTGAAATGAGATTTCAATATGCTGTGAGAAATGGTTTTTAAATGCACTGATGGTGTCTTGTTTTGAGCATTCCTCACTAAGCCTAGTGTGCTTATGCTCTCTTTGTCTATCAATGCAGAGAATTAAAGGTTAGAAGGCAGCGGGAAGCAAGTGATCGACAAAGACTTGATACCAAAAGTATGTTTTTGAGTTAGACTATAAGTAATAAGGGCCATGGGGTTTCCGTTGTTGTTTTTGGAGACGTTTTGTTAAACTCCCTGGTTAAGCAATTTTGTTCTGCTGCTCATGTTTTGTAAATGGCTATTTTGGATTATTTGTGGTGATGGTTTGAGGTTTCATGCTTTGCTTGTTTTGAATTTTACGAAGCACGCTTCTAGATTTACCTTTGATGCATGATGCCATGAATTGTTGTTGGAACTGAGATGTCTTGTTGTGGTATGACCCTTGAATGAGTTTGATGTATGTTAGAAGCATGCTAGGGTGTTTTGGTTTGTTCAAAAGCATGTTTAACTAGCAAATGAGGACATTTCAGGTCCAGGCGTACCGGTACGGGTGTCCATATTTTGGTACGGGTAAGCCATTTCAAGCTTAGCGTACCAGTATGCGGGCTGGCATTTTGGTACTGGCTTAGGCAAATTTGGTCAGCTTTTCGGTATGCGGGGAGCTGTTTCGATACAGTACAATGTTTTCATGAAGGGTGTTACAATAGGCGGGGTGTATTGGAACGAGTTTTGGCTACTGGAATTTTGGGAATTTGATATAATGAGGGCGTATCGATACACCTTCTTGCCTTTACTGATATAATGGCAATTAAATTAGTTATTTGGTTGTTTCTGAAGTTCTATTTTCTTTCGTTTTAGTCCTTGAATGTTGTGGATGCAATTGAATGGGTATGAATGACCTTCATGAGCTGAATGTTGACATGTAGGCATAAAACATGCTTAATTAAAGGTTGGTAATATAAAAATGTGCTAAGTCCTTATAGTTTTTTTGAAATTGTAATTTGGTTCCTAAATTGCAATTGTGTTCAATTAGATGTCGAATCGAAGCCCGATTGAGTTGAGTTTTCACCTGAGATCAGTATGTACATGTAGGATAATAATTGTGCATCTAGACAAGAAAAAAGAAAAAAATGGACGTGTTTCCGGTTTTATCTTCACGGTTTACTTCAGTAAACCTAATGTAGCTTGCTCGGTTCGATCTTGCGATTAGGCTGGGTCGAGGGGGTTACAGATATGCTCATGAATGAAGAATTAATACTGGCAGTAATAAAGAGTGGGAAACTTGACAGAGGTGACACGAAGAAACCCTAAAAAAGAAATGAGGCAGAAGTAAATACGAACAGTACCTACAACCCCAAGTACTCTCAGGGGGTGGTCATTAACATACCAAATGTACTTGCTATGGCCGCAGTTGCACCAGACCCACAAAAGAAAGAGTTGGAGAATTAGGAGAACGGGCGAGAAAAGAAGTATTTTGCCCATATACCCATCACTTATGCATAATTATTCCCACAATTGGTCAATTCTCTATTAGTGGTGCCAAAATACCTCACTCCTTTTTCGCCCTTATACTCACCATGGTATGACGTTAATGCACATTGCAAATACCACGTCGAGCTCGCAGGACACGCCATTGAGAACTACACTACTTTTAAGAAGAAAGTGGATAACCTACGAAAGGTAGGAATGTTGTTATTCAATACACCTGAGGTGAAGGGAAACCCCTTGCCCAACCACCACAAATCGAGGGTGAACACAATCACGAAAGAAGATGGAAAAAGAGTCAAGAAGCATGTGCCAGAAATAAAAATCCTGTTGAGATGGGTATGGGAGAAAATGACAGAGGTCAGAATGATGGTTGTAAGCACCATGAAGAACACAAGATCCAACTTTGTCCAAAGTTTAGACGACTGGTCCAAACCAAGATGGCTAGCGGAGAACTTGAGTTCTACGAGAAAAAAGATGTACTTAATCAAGTTGAAGTATGCGCGTCAAAGGTGTCCCTTATTGGAAAAAGATTTACTGGGATAAAACATTTGATGATCCAAACCAAAGCCCTAAG
Organism: Hibiscus mutabilis; assembly: GCA_019671005.1. Taxonomy (NCBI): domain Eukaryota; kingdom Viridiplantae; phylum Streptophyta; class Magnoliopsida; order Malvales; family Malvaceae; genus Hibiscus; species Hibiscus mutabilis. The sequence continues at coordinate 9,957,400 of CM033753.1, read as the reverse complement.
TGAAGAGCTACCCAAGGATACGATGTCGCGACTAATGATAAGGGCGCAGCCTTTTTCCCTACAAGGATAATAAGCAAGTATCATGAAACTATGCCTGCACTATTATGACCCCAGAAGGATCGAGGCCAGTTGAATACAAACCAGTAGAAGAAGACGTTAATGAGGTGGGCTATCTTTTGAAGAGTGGCTAGTGTTATTTTGTACCAGAGGCCAAAGATCGAGATACAAAATAGAGAAAGGTCACAATTGATGAGCCTGGTAAGAATTTTTATAAGGAACAACTTCAGAATACCTTGAGCCTGTGAAGGAGGCAGAGGATCAAGAATTTTTGAAAATTTTAAAACACAATAAATACAACATGGTGGAGCAACTACACAAACTCTTAGCCTGAATCTCGATGTTATCACTATTGCTAAGTTCTAAGGGACATCGCGGCACCTTACGCAAGGTCCTTAACCAAAATTTTGTACCGAAAGAAATAACGATCGACTAGATGGATAGGTTGGTCAGCAACATCGCTGTCGATAATTTTATCTCTTTTAGTGATGAAGAGATTCCCAAAGGAAGAAAGGGTTTATACAAGGCCCTCCACATTTCAATATGTTGCAAAGGTCATTTGCTGCCATAAGTCCTAATAGATTATGGCTCAACCCTAAACGTCTTACCTATGGTGACATTGAAAAAGCTGTCGATCGATGGTACCTACATGAAGACATATCAGAACACTATAAGGGCTATTGACGAGACCCAAAGATATATGTTGGGAAAGATTGAGGTATCATTTTAGATTGGACCATCTGCTTTTGATGTTTACTTCATAGTAATGGACATAAAGCCCACGTATAGTTACTTGTTGGGGTGCCCTTGGATCCACTTGGCATGAGCAGTCCCGTCCTCGCTGCACCAAAAGTTGAAATTCATGGTCAACGACCAATTATTAATCATCGGTGTTGAAGAAGACATCATCATCTCTATATCTACCTATGCTTCTTATATTGAGATTATGGACTATACCCTGGAATGTTTCTTCTAGACATTCGAGCTTGTCAACATGAAGTAAGGTTCACAGGCTGAGGTTGTCCAAATATGCCAGAATGTAAGTGAAAGAGACCCTAGGAAAAGGGGTTGAGGTTGGTAAAGGCTTTGGGAAACAACATCAAGGGAGGTTGTACCCAATGACCATCGTAGAGAAAAAAGGCCATTTGGGCCAGGATTCAAGCCCAACACTATACAAAAAAGGGCCACTATGAAGAACAACCAAGAGAGAATAATGGCAAGACTAAGTGGGGAGGAAGTTGTGTGGGACCCAATAACATTTCCACCCCTAAATTACACATTTTTGTCATGAGGGTTTGTGAATACCAATGCAACTAAAGTTGAGAAGAAAAAAGAGGACATCATTGATATGTTCGGGAATTTGAGCATTAACGCCATACTAGAAGGAAATAGAGAGGGCATATTTCTTTCTATGATTCACGTGTGTGAAGAGTTGAATAATTGGACTGCAAAAGAATTTCCTGTAGTTTTTAAATCATTTTCTGAGTAATTCCCGAAACTAACCCTCTGTCATAGCTCGAGGGCAATAGGGTATCTTTTGTAAAAGGCCTATAATAAACTATTTGTTTCCCTAATAATAAAAGATGCATTTTCCAGTAAATTTTTGTGTTGAAAACGTGCATTCATAACAAAACACAAAAACAAAAAACACATACTAAAATGAACCAAGTATTAGTACTACCTGTTCTAGGAAGACCTCTAATCCTATAGTTGGCGGTATACGAACACTTAATGGGTTGTCTGTTGGGCTAGCACAATGATACTAGAAGAAAAAAATGACAATCTATTACCTGAGCAAGAAATTCACCGATTGTAAAACACGATTTTCATCGATTAAAAAGCTGTGTTGTACATTAGTACGAGTGACTAAGAGACTTTGGTTGTACATGTTGTGCCACACCACATGGTTAATATCAAATCTCGACCCCCTAAAATTCATGATGGAAGCACCAGCCTTGTCAGAAAGACTGGCTCATTGGCAAATGTTGCTTTACGAGTATGACATTCAGTATGTTAGTAAAAAAGCAGTGAAGTGCAACGCCATGACAGAATTCTTGGTAAGCCGCACCTTTAACGATTACGAGGCCCTGGATTTTAATTTTCTCGATAAAGACCCCATGTGCGTCTCAATAGAAGAAAATGACACAGCCGAGCCATTGGTTTTAAATTTTGGTGGCGCATTGAATGCTTTAGAACATGACATTGGGGCAATTTTAGTCTCACCAAATGGTATCACTATCCTTTCACTATCCGGTTAAAGTTTTTCTGCACTAATAACATGGCAGAGTACTAGGCTTGCATCATGGGTTTACGAGCAGTGATAGAGAGGAAGATCAAGGTTCTAAAGGTCTTTGGGGACTCTACTTTAGTCATTTATCAGATTCGAGGAGAGTGAGAAACAAAAGACTCAAAATTAATAAAATATCACAAGTTGGTTCTAGAATTAGTTAAAATTTCGATGAGATCACTTTCAAGTATCTCCCCAGAGAGGACAATCAAATGGGATGCCCTTGCTACGTTAGCTACAATGTTCAAAGCAACCCAAGATGCTGAGACAATGCCAGTCAAGCTATGAATTTGTAATACCCCAAAATTTATTAAGTTGATTAAGGGTCATTTAGTACTAAAATAATAGCTTAAAAGCTAACTTAGTGACTAAAATGACAGAAATGCAAAAGTTAGGATTTCTTTAATTATGGGTTTTGGAAAGGAAAATTCTAAGGTTTAAAGGTCTCATGTGATAGATAGTGAATTGAATAAGGTATTATTAAAGTTTGTTGAATTCCAAGGAAAATTGGAATGGGAATTGAAGTTTAAAAAGGTAGTGACCAAAATGTAAATTTTGAAAATTGTATGGCTAAAGTATAAACTTTGGAAAAGTTTGGGGACGAAAGTTGTAATTTCCCAAAGGTTGATGGTTTTATTTCATAAATAAACATATAACCTAAGGATGTGAATAGAATGCATAATTATTGGTTCGATCTGATACTTCGGTTATTGGGAAAATTGCAGCTACAGTTTAAGTGGAATTCAGATACCCGGATCGAACTGGAAAATTTTGAAATTTTTCCATATGATAGAGAAAGGTTATAAAAGTCATTTCCAAGTGTTGGAAATATTTTTAGTTTGATTCAAGATGAATCCTACAGTTTATTTTTGAGTAAAGGATTATTTATCGGTATATTGGATCGAATAGAAATTTTGGAGACTGATCCAAAAGCTTTGAAAAAGGCATAAAATGTTATTTTAAGAATATTTTATTATGGTTGTTTGAATTCTAACTAGATTTAGTTAGATGGTAATGGAATGGCAATTTGGAAACAAACTACTAAATAAAAACTAGTTGGAGGGCAAATTGGCCATTTGGCCCAATGGCAATTTTGAAATATTTAAAGTTATAAGGGCAATTTTCAAAAGAGGAAATGGAAGATTAAATCTTGGCCCTTGATTGATGATAAAATCTATCTCAACCATTGGATAAAAAGGGCAAAATTGTGATTTCACTATTAAATGAATTTAATATTAATTTAATAGATATATGTGTAAAGTAATGGTAAAAAGATGAACAAAATGTTCATCTTTTCTAGCAACAAACGTGAGGTCTAGAGAAAGAAAGAGAAAAAATTTTCCAAGCTCGATTCAAGCCCCGAAACTCGGTTTTCAGGTAATTTCTTCAACTACAAAGTTGTTCTACTCTTCAAGCTCTATCTTTTAATATCAATAATTCATGGAATCCATGCTTGATTGATGAGAATTTACATGATAAAGAAATTAGGGTTTGTAGATCAAATTGGGGCTTTTGAGATTTTATGATTACATGATTGAATTCAAGTTGAAATCAAGCTAGTATGATGTTAAAATCATGATATTGAGTTGGGATTTAAGTTTTACATGTTTGATTATTATGAAGATGATTAGTTTTTATGGATTCAAGTTTAATTTAGGGTTTGTGATGTTGAAATAATGATCTAGTAAGCTTGAATTGTTGTTTGGAAGCAAAACCCTAAGTTAAATTATGTAGGGACCATTTCGGCAACTTGAAAAGTTGAAAGAACAAATCTGAATTTTTAGAATTTGGAGTGAATTTATGTTATTAATGATGTTAGAGATAAGAAAATGAAGTTAGAATGCCAAATTGATGTTGAATTGAATTAATGACCATTTTGACAATTTGTCAAAGTTAAGTGACCAAATCGAAATTGAAGTTTTGTATGTGGGGTTAAATCTGATTTTTAGTTGTGATGATGGAATTAAAGTAATAATGTTGAATTGAGGACTAAGTTGCAAAGTTAAGAAGCTTGAATCCTTATCTTTCGATTTTAGTGACTATTTCGGTAAATAAGGAAGATTAGGGAGAATTATTGTGAATAATTATTTGGTGAAGAATGCGATGAGTTGGTGGTTTAAAGCTAGTGATTGGACTAAATTGAAAAGTAAAGAAATAAGGAGAAGTTAGTATAAAAGTTGAAGTTGTTTATAGAAGCTGTGTAGAAAAACTGGTTTATGGCAGTAACTTTGAAAATTCACCATAAATTCTAAAAAATAGTTAGAAGATGAATTTTATACCGATGTAAAGATTTGTTCTTCTAGTTTCGTGTCCAACAAACAGAAACTGATTTCGAGTTCCGAGTAAAAATATATAAATTTTTAAGTGGTGAAAGGTCAGAAAACAGTATAGCAGGCTATCCAGAAATTCAATACTGGAAATTGACTTTGAAAATTCGCCATAAATCATACAAGTTGAATTTGGGCTATTAATTTATATGGTTGAAAAGCTTATTGAATCTAGTTTCTTTCAGAACAAACGGAATTGAATTCCTAGTTGTATATTATTTTATAGAAATATATCTTTGGAGGTACTGCAAACTGGCAGAAAATGAGAATTGATACACTTTGTATCTAAGGTTGATTAGTAAGCTTGAAAAGGGTTAATGGAAGTTCAAATTGGTCACTAAGGACCATAATGAGTTTTTGAACAATACAAGGAAGAAAAGAAAATGTTTGGAGATTTTGTATTCAAATGATTATATTGGACAATATGTCTAAGATATTGTTAGATTGAGATCTAACAAATATTTTACTTATTTGAATTATGAAGTTAAGTTCGAATCAAGGGAGGTTTGAGGTACAATGAAGGAAAGGATCAAAGAGGACTTAGTGAGGCATACTAATACATGGCCCAGGTGAGTGCAATTGCATACATGTCATACTACACTAATATTTTATACATGATTGGTATGGCTTGCGATGAGCCTACCCTAAATTATTGTTGCTGTGATATTTATGTCATTGAGCATATGATTGACATATCGTAATATGTCAAGAATTGAAATATAAAATGCATCGATCATATGATTACTTACATTGATGAGATTGAAATATTATTTCTAGTATAAACTCCCAAATGTTGATATATATATATATATTGCCATTGATGACATAAATGATGAAATAAAGCCCAATGTATGATATAGAGGTTCGATGGTATAGTTGGATATCCATAGGGTCATAAACAGCTGTATAAATATTCTAAGCACTTGCAATATTCATAAATACTCATTGAGGGTATACACATGCAAGGTTTGGGTATACGGAAACACTTAGGGTGTTAAGCACTACAGTGCAATTTTATTAATACTCAGTGAGGGTATACACATGCAAGGTTTCGGTATACGGAAGCACTTAGGGTGCTAAGCACTACGGTGCAAATAATATACATACTCAAGAAAGGTTGGGTATGGGGGGATGACTCGTGTACATAGAATCTCTTAATTCGATACCTTGGGCTAAATAAAATGAAAGGAATAAAAAAGAAACACGAAGATAAGCTTGAAAGCTTGCAGATAGAAATGGAAAAAGGTATTGGTAAGCACTAAAAGCTTACGGAAGTAAATGGCAACAGTATTGGTAAGATCTAATTTTATCACTTTGATATACATATTTATTCATGTTAACAAGCAGGTAATGGTAAGGTGATCATATGCATTGTTAATCATTAATATTGATATTATGACAATTGCACTTGAATTTGAATTATTGTCTCACTAAGTAAATACTTAGTGAGTAACTGTTTTACACGTAGGAAAGAAGAAATGGTTGGAGTAAAGAGCTTATTCGGACATCATCAATCAATAATAGGTACATCAGTATCAGTAATATATCTTTTGATATTGTTTGATATTTACTAGTTGGCATGTATATTAAAAGGGTATGCTTGCTCTGATAGAATTTGTATTTTATTTGGTATTTGGATGAATTTTAAATCAGGCAGTTTTATTAATTATATCAAGACATTAAATTGATAAGTTGTTGCCTGAAAATAAACTCGATTTGAAGATGAAAATATTATTTTTAAACTTTACGCAAATAACTAGATTTGTAAATAAAAACTAAATACATTGTAATATTTTTTAAAGAAACAAAACTTTACCGAATTACAAATATAGAGGGTTTTACGAATGTTTTGTGATGCCTCTGACTCGTATTCAGTGTTGGATACGAGAAAAGGGGTGTTACAGAATTTTGTGTCTCTTGTGCACTGTTACAATGTGCAAGAAGAAGCGAACGACTTCCTATGGTACCATGACATCTTGCGGTACATAAAACCTCAAGAGTACCCACAACAAGCAACTGATAACGATAAGAGAACAATACAAATAATGGCTTTAGGGTACGTCTTCGATGGTGAGCTACAAGAAGATGGGATCAAGTTTTACTAAGATGTGTGGATGCCAAGGAAGCCCAGTTAATCTTAGAGGAGGTCCATGAGGGAATGTACGGAACACACCCCAGTGGGTTGACCATGGCTAGGAGAATCATGCGCCTAGGCTATTACTAGTCTACCATGGAAGGGGACTGCATCAACAACGCTCGAAAATGACACAAGTGCCAGATTTACAATGACAAGATACATGCTCCGCTGCAACTGCTTCATGTCATGAATGCTCCTTTGCCCTTCTCTATATGGGGCATGGATGTGATTAGGCAAATTCACCCAAAAGCATCGAACGAACATCGCTTCATTTTAGTGGTCATATACTACTTCACCAAATAGGTTAAGGCGGCCTCCTATGCAAGCATCACTAGATCAACAATTTGCAAATTCTTTAAGAAAGGATCATCACTAACAATGCCTCCAACCTAAATAATAAGATGATGGATTAGGTCTATGAATAGTTTAACATCAAGAATCACAACTTGGTGACTTATCGCCCGAAGATAAATGGGACGGTAGAGGTAGCCAATAAGAACATCAAGAAGATAGTCTCCAAGATGACTGACACCTACAAGGATTGACATAAAAAGTTGTCATTTACTCCATACAATTACTGAACTGCTATACAAACATCTATCGGGGCAACATCATTCTCGCTAGTCTATGGAATAGAGGTCGTTTTGCCTATAGAGGTTGAAATCCTTCGCTTTGCATTCTAATGGAGGCACAACTAGATAAGGTTGAATGGGTCCAGGCAAGATACGACCAATTAAATTTGATCAAAGAAAAGAGGCTGAAAGAAATTTTCTATGGCCAAATGTATCAGAAGAGGATGATTCGGGCACATGACAAGAAGGTCTGCCAAGAGAATTTTGAGGGAGATATTTAGTGCTAAAGAAGATACTACCAATCCACAGAGCTTCTCGTGGCAAATGGATGCCTAATTGGGAGGGTCCTTACATGGTAATAAAAGCCTTCTCCGAAAGAGCATTAATTTTGGCCAAGATTGATGGAGATAAGCTCTAAAATTTCGATCAAACGATATTACGCCTAGAGAAAAGAAGAAAAAGAAAAAGAAAAGAGAGAAAAAAAGTCGAAGTGAAAACCCAAAAGGGCGCTTCAAGAAAAAATAATGAGATGGTATAAAAGTGAAAACCCGTAAAGGGCATTTTAGATCCAAAAAGAGAAAATAAAGAAAAAGGGGGTTCAAGATGAAAACCCACAAAGGGCATCTTGAAACCAACAAAGGGTTTGAGTTGAAAACCTGAAAAGGGTGGGTCGAGCATAAAATAGGATTAGGCGTATAATAAACTCTCTCAAAAGCTTGCAAAAATGACAAAACATCACATCTTCACACACCATCACAGAATTTAAAATCTTCTCGACAAAGGCTGCAGTTCGGGACGCTTTCAGTTGATTGACTCAAAATGCTTTGGCCCTTTATATCCGATTACTTGATTTTACCTTTATGTAATTACCTGGTTTGCCACATTATTAACAAATCCAAAATTCTAAGAACTTTATTCTTTTGCATCCCTTTCACCTGCATCTTATATGGAAATAGTAACCAATTCGATTATTATACACATATAAATATATTTTTATGCATTACTCTAAAAATGGTTTAAAAGTATAGAGATTATGTTCTAATTCATTATTTTGACTCTGATCATGTCAAGCATGCATTTCCACACAGCAGGCCACACTGAGGATAATCCACGATACAAGATCCTCGACCGTGATAAACACAAAAGGAAGAGATTAAATCGTCAATATCATTCAAGGATATTTGAGGTGGAAACAAATCTTTCCATTCAAAAAAATTACAAGAGACACTGAAAATGCTTAAATAAGGCCTTCCAGCCAACCATGGGCAGGCCAGTTAGAGTGCCAAGAAAACTCGAAGGAAGAGTTTGCTTCTCCGACTAGGAGTACAAGATCACTGGATTGAGTGAGCAAAGATTAGATGTTTTCTATGAAGCAAAGAGGTACAAATAATGAGAATGATGAAGCAAATAACTATCAGATGTTTTTACGAAGCTAAGAGGTACAAAGAATGATAATAGAGAAGAATAGATAGTGGATATGACTATTCATGATTCTATCAACAACCACTAGATTGAGCAAGCAAATGTACAAAGATCAGATAAAGCCAAAGTTGGAAATTTCTTACCATAAAATATATCATGCATTCACGAGTTAGGCATCCTTAGGAGCATGCAAAATTATCATAATTATAGCATTTGATAGACTTTAGCAGGAATACAGGAACCAATTACAGGAGTGGTAATATGCGAACGACACCCTATGCCTCTTTATTTTTAGCAGGAGCAATAGGATAATGACACCCTATTGCTTTAGGGGCATGACACCCCGCATTGTTTTCAACTGAAGTAATAGGCGAATGACACCCTATGCCATTTCACTTTCAGTGGGAGCAATAGGTGAATGACACTCTATCGCTTTAGGGATAGGATACCCCGCACCGTTTTCCACCGAAGAATAGGTGAACGACACCTTATCTCTTCGGGTATAAGACATCCCATATCACTTTCAACAAGAGCAATAGGCGAACAACAACCTATTGCTTTAGGTGTAATACCCTAAACATTAGCTTAGGAGTATGCTACATTGGACTATAAGTTAAATTGTTGTAGGATTATAACCTATTGGACCTATTAAATGTATTAGGGTCAAATTAGAAAAGAAGGAAACTTGAATAGTCTTTTTAGAAAGGAATAAAATGAACATTAAGTGAAAGATGGTGTTTGCATGATAAAGAAATTTTTCTTGAGGTCTTGTACACCTGGAACTCAAAGATGAAGCCATGCAGGGGAAAGGGTTCGGCCGCATAGAATGAAAATTCCATATTGTCGTCGTCTTCCCCTAATTAACCGAAACCTAACTGGAGAGAGAGAAAATTAAGCTTGTTGCCATGAAGCTTTGAAGATTTGAGTGTGGTTTGTTCAAATCCTTGAGTATTGTTCGATCCTTAAGGGAGAGGGTAGGTGTCCTTGTTTTTTTTCTTGTTTTAAAGTTTAAATTAAGGATTATATATGAATTTCTCATGTATTCTAAGTGTTAGTGATTGGTTAGAGAAAGAGATATATTCATTCTAAGAATTTCTCCTTGAACATTTGAATGATTCATGCATTAAGAATGAATCATGTGTGTGAATTGTTAGTTGGTTGTTTAAGTTTATGAAAAGTTCGAATATATAGGCTTTTTTATAAGGTGATAAAATCATTTGAATGAAATAAGTAATAAATTTCCGTGAATTGTGATCTTGGTAACATATTTTGATTTGGTCATGTTACTCGATAACGAATTCTAGGATGGATGAGTGTGTAGTATTCGATTATACCCTTGTTGGATATACATATAATGCTTGAGTTTGAATTAGGAGCTATTGCTTGCTATTAATTCCATTAGGGGGTTATTTTGATGAAAATATATGTATACATGTGAATTAGACTGTTTTGCATATATATATATGAGTAAATATAAGGGCTGATTGGGTGATATAAAAAAAGGGGAAATTGTTTTGCTAGTAAAGTGGATTGTTTTGAGGTGTAAAAATATGTATGTAAAAGTATGGGACTGTTCTGAATATATAGGAACATATTTAGGACTGTTTTGTATTTGTGTATCTAAGTAATGAGCTGTTTTGCAAGTTTAGGGACTGTTAAGGGACTGTTTTGTGCGCATATTAGACTGTTTAAAAAATCTGAAATGAAGGGGTTGTTTCGCAAAGCTTAAGAGCTGTTTTTACAACTAAAATGGACTGATTTATGAACCTGTTTTAGGGACTGATTTTGAATAAATTGGAATGCTTTGTAAACATGTTTTAGGGACTATTTTATAAGCTAATTTGAGGGATTGTTTTGCAATGCTAATGGACAGTTTTATAAGTTAATCTGAGGAATTGTTTTACAATAAAATGGGACTGTTTTAGCAACCAAAATTGGGTTGTTTTATAAAGTTTATAAAAGGGGGCTGTTTGTAAATGAAATAAAGTTACCAAATGATACAAGTCTGAATGGAGAAACTGATTTCTTTGTTAGTCTTTATTTGGCATATTGGTGATTTTAATGTAGTATGTGCAATGTGTGAAAATACAATTTGGGATGTATATAATTTTGCAGTTTGCAATTGTATTCATATGATAGTGTATGAAATGCAGTCTTACACTTAAGGGAATGCAGTTTAAGAAAGTTAATTATATAAACAATTAGTACTGCCTTGAAATGCTAGATATATTTTTGAGCTGCATGAATGGTAATTGAGGAATTCGATTGGTAGGTAGTATAATAAGAAATTGTTTATGCCTTATATGATAAATGAATGTATTTGAAGGGTAGGAAAAATAGTAACGCATTTTATCAAAACAGAGTGCAAATAAATTTGGTGTAAGAATAAGTGAAGTCTATGAATAATATATGGTTAAGGGATAGATTGTCCAGTTAATACTGTTGACATATATGATCTTAGTGACAATATTCATCTCTAATGAATGAATTGAGTTGGTTTTAATGACTTGTTATTCTGTTTGAGGTACATTATGATAAGGAAGAGTATAAGAAATAAGTTATTTGGAAGCTTGAGGTGATTATGGATTCAGGTATCCTGTAACTTTGGGATTTAAGGTGGGTGTAGTTTAAAGTCTCGGGATAGCTAGTAAACTTTTCGAGCATTTCTTGTTGTTTTAACTACATTACTTTATCTTGAATTATGTTATGCATAAACAAGCTTGGACTTGAGGTAAGTACCTAAATGTTAGGTATGATGTGTTATGTAATACTTGATTCAATGATATGCTCTTAGTAAGACCTATGTATGTTTGTTAAGTAACATTTGCCCTGTTATCTTTCGACTAAGTAATAAGGGTTATGAATTAAGAACTATGTATGTAAACTATATATGCATTTGAAATGAATAACAATATGCTATGTTCATTTGATGCCTTGGTTATGATGTTATGCTCAATTTTCGATCATGATATGATATGATAAGTTGTAAGCTTTGTCTAATTGACTATACGAGTAAATGTGGTTCATATAATAAGTCATAAGCTTTGCTTATGAAATTATCTGAATAAGAAGCTATGCTCAATTCCGATAAGATTTAAATTGAAAAGCCTTGGTTTCGAGTTAGTCATAGGTATAGTTGGCATGTCATAGAGTCCATAGAGCTCGTGTTTTGGGTGGTCTTGGCGAAAGTAGGAGGAAAGTATTGTGGTCACTTGGCGACAGTATGAGGGATTGACCGGTACTTTGGGTGCCTTTTTGTTGGCGACAATTGGTTGGGAATTCGTGTACCTAGACTACTTGAATCTCAAGGCTATGTTAAAGGACAATAATGAAATTTGCAAGTTAAATTAATAATTATCATAATATCTTTTATGTCAAGAAACTCATGTTTATGATATGTTATGTTATGCTTGATATCTTATATGTCAAGAAACTCATGTTTATGTTATGTTTGATGTCTTATATGCCAAGAAACTCATGTTTATGGTATGTTATGCTTGATGTCTTATATGCCAAGAAACTCATGTTTGTGATATGTTATGCTTGATGTCTTATATGCCAAGAAACTCATGTTTATGATATGTTATGCTTGATGTCTTATACGCAAAGAAACTTAGGTTATGGTATATTAAGTTGATGTCCTTTGTAACTTACGTATTGTTAGGCTATGTTAAAGAGAAACTATGAAAGTTATAAGTTAAATTAATGCATGACTTTCATAGCCATTAATTTGTATCTATTGATTATTGACTATCTTATGGGTGAATAGATGTGCTTTGTTCGAATACCCATGTGTAAATATGTATATGCTTTGTTTGAGTATCCATGTATATATGTTTATGCTTTGTTTGATACCCAAGTATATGTGTAAATGCTTGTTTGAATGTCTTATTCTAAAATGGCTAACTTCTTGTCCAAGCTTAGAATTATGTATATGATTAAATGATTTTGGTGAAAGGATTGATTATTGTTTCATGCTTTTAGTTGCTTTAAGCTACCTCACTAAGTAATTATACTTATTTATCCTTTCACTGCCTTTCAGGTTAAGTTTGCTTCTGGTTAGCTTTTGAGCTTGGACAAGATCACAAGAAGTCAAGATGTATGTTATATAATCTCTCTTAAGGACTCCTAGTTGGTGGCACATAGATGTTAAATATGCATAGTGCATTTAGATAACGTTTTGGTCACATATGTGTATATGTCTCTTAAGTAGCTATCACTATATGTAAATGGTCTATTATGCTTTTTGGTTGCTTGTTGGCTAAGCTTGTTTAATATGGTGATTGAATAGTTGCTTGTTTGCTAAGATATGTTAGACTGTGTTAGAATGCTTGCTTGTTGGCTAAGTTAATTTAGGTATGATGTTTGAATAGTTATTGGTAGCTAAATTATATTTGACATGAGAAAACGAACATGTGTTTGAATATGGATATATGATTGGTTGTAGTATACGAATGTTTGGATGATGACCTTGTGCGGATTTGCTTTGGTGTGAACTTGAGCTTAGAATTCTAATCTACGTAAAAACTTAGATAAAATGAATGATACAAATTGGATAAAATCCTAGACCTTAATAGGCACCCTTGTTTTGGATCTGTCTTTGTTTGGCAGAATCTTGTAAGAATACATCTATACGAATCTTTGATCACTTAGTTCAAGAAGGGTCTAAAAATGAATATAAGGATTTTGTTAGAATAAATTTATTTGTTGGCTTCTAAAGATAGTTGCTTTTAACTTAGAGAATCATAACCTTTAATTTATGCAACATGATTAAGTTAATAGGAATACAAATACCCTAATGGTTGTGAACCTTCTTTAAGTTCGATGTTTTAATTTTGGACATGACTTAAAGCTTTATAAGACAAGCTGATCTTAAGAGAATTAAACTTTGGTTAATCATTGAAAAAAATATTAACTCATTGACTTTTTGTAACTTTTGGAGTTTGATCTAAAGGCTTACATTAGTAAGCCAATTCTTTGTTTGTTTCTTAACACCTCTTAGTTCGGTTACTCCTAAACCGGGTTAGGGGTGTTACATCAGGGGTAGGATACCCCGCACCATTTTCAACTAGAGTAATAGGCGAATGATACCCTATTGCTTCGAGGAAAATACATCCCCTATCAATTTCAGCAATAGCAATAGGCGAAGGACACCTTATCATTTCAGGGGCAGGACACCCTGCGCCGTTTTCAACCAGAGCAATAGGCAAATGACACCCTATTATTTCAGGGATAAGACATCACATACCATTTGCAACAGGAGCAATAGGCGAACGACACCCTATCGCTTTAGGGCAGGACACCCTACACCGTTTCACCCAGAGTAATAGGCGAATAACACCCTATCGCTTTGAGTATAGGACATCCTGTATTATTTTTAACAGGGGCAATAGGAGCACGACACCCTGTCACCTCAGTGCCAAGACGTACAGTTTGGCCGGATAAAATCAGTGCCTTTGGTTCTTTGCTTTATTCCTATTTCACCAGAATAAGCAAAGATGGGAAGCTGTAGTCACTTGTTTTATCTGGCCCTTTAAATATTGGTTTGTATATATGAAATATATTTTATATATTAGAGTCCATAAAATAATTAATTAAAAATAGAGTCCATGTACATGAATAAGGCCCGATCGACCCAAATTTAATCAAAGGAAACCCTAGCCCTATTGTCTTTCTCTCTTTGCACAGCCAATGGATATCCGTTGAATCAAATTGATCTAATGATCCAAAATAGGACCGAGAACCCTAGTCTTTATGGGATGCAGCAGTGCACCACTCCTAACCATCAAATCCAAGGAGGATCGATGGTCAATATCACTCGAATGAAAGCCGCACGGATCACCATATGTACGTGATCACCATGTGCATGTCGCTTGGATGGTCGCTGAGCCGTTCATCTTCCCTGATCAACGTCATGACCACCACACACCGTTACCACCACCGTTAAAGGTTTTGCTTGTTTTTCACTCATTCGGCGTGTTCCCCAAACCAATATCAAGAAGAAAATGGAAACAAATTAGAAAGATCAACCAAAAGGGGCAAAAAATAAAAATCAAATCAAATGTAGAAGAGGAAGCATATCCCATGTAATTCTAGAAAGAAATCAAGAGATTCTTTCCATGTTCTTCACTATAATCGGCTATAAAAGCCACTGTAATTCATTGTAAAACACACAGAGATATACGAAGCACACACAAATTTACAGAAACAATAAAACTTGAAGCCTTGTTGAGGTATATCATCTTGTCCTCTTTTATTTTTTTTATTATTTTATGTTCGAAATGAAAGGGTAAAAAATAAGGTTATTATCGATCAAGCCCCCACTATTCGTCACCGTGGTCGTTGCCGTCCACCGCCGCCAGTATCGCACACATGATCGCCGGAGTCACGAGCAGGGATCGGTTCGATAGGATCGGGTGTAAAAGGGGAAGGTTCGATCGAACCTGGATTTTAGTTTAGGACATAGGGGGTTTGGTTTTTTAGTGTTCATAGGTTTTTGGGGTTTCAATTGAAAAAACATGTTTGGGGTGAGGGTTTAGTGTTTGTGAGGATCTGAGTTAGTTTTTGGCCGAAGAATAGAGGAGTGTTCATGTAAAAAGAGAGGGGACAGAGTGAGACCGAGTGAATCTAAAAATAGGGAAATGGAGATTTTTTGGAAAATAAACGGTATATATATCGACATGTGAACCGACCCAGATCCGGATCACGACCTGCGCCCTTCTTTGGTGGATCTTGCACCGCACCTTTTCAGTTTACAATTTTCTCAATTTTGTCTCTCCACCTTTAATTATGCTCTTTAATTTTCCTTTTTATTCATTTTAGTCACTATTTGTTTAATTTTTGTTATTTATGTTATGTATTTTATTTTATTTTTTGTTCTAACACCTTTTTGTAATCATACGGTGTTAGAATTAGATCTTTTAATCTGTTTCCTTAGTTAGGATTATCTTAGTTAAAGCCCATAATTTAGATTTCTTTAAAGTTAATTGTAAAATCAGCGTTCTTTAGGTTTAAATATAAAATCCATACCATAAAAGGCTTCCAAGGTTAGACCTTTTAAATTAAGCCAATAAGACACACTTTAGATTTGGTTAATCAGGCTTTAAATAAGTTTTCTAATAAAAGTTAGTTTAGGTCCTTAAATAACTTACATCTAGTAACTTTTGTAAATGTCGCCTCATTTAAATCATTCTCAATTAAAGTGAAATCTTAAACATTAAAAAATATAGATTATAGGTTTAATTAATTTCTTATGCGTGTATGAACCCAAAACACCTTAAAAATATGAGTGACCAAATGAGCGTCGTTTTTACAGGCGTTATGGGAGTGCTAACCCTTCCCTACACGTAACCACCACCCCCCGAACTCGAGATTTTGTAATCTCTGTTTTGTTTTAGGTTTTCAGTATGCCTATTAAAAGAGGGACCGGTGGCGACTCCATTATCACAGGTAGATGTACATGTTTAAGTCTTTAGTTGAGATTCGAAGGAAAGTGAGTAAAATAAGCTTGATATTCATTGATAATTAATCATCTAATGTCATGGCCTTGCAGTACTTTGTAATCTATTACGTTTCACTGAGGGGATCCAATCTTATCATTATATTTCTTCCTCTTCTATACTTGTTAATATATATTTCACATTATACCTTGAATTCTTAACATTTCTATTTATTTGCACCACATCTCCTTTTATTTTTAGTACTTTTGCATCAACAATCATAAGCGACCAGATTCTCGTCCTCATGAGATCGATATCTGATAGGATTAACCTATCAACTATACTTGCATCGATGTGTGTACGCTTGCACAATCACTGTGGCATTATAGATTAGATCTGATTTCGGAACCTTTTGCCCATGTTTTAATCCTAGACTTTACTACCCAAAAAGTTTCGAAACCTCCTAAGGGGGTGTCGAAACCTTTTGTAAATCCTTGCAAAATCGGCTATAATTCGACTTATAAAGGTATATTCGATATAAGAATAAAGTCAAACATTTTAGAAATGATTTTTACAAATTAAAAATATGTTTTTGAGACATTTGAATCAAATACATTAATTTATAAATTTTTACAAATTAATCATTGAAATTTAACTTTAGTTATATCAAAATTAAAATAAGTCTAACACTATGAACTTTAAAAATGATTAAGAGAAAAGGAGACAAGATTTTTAGTGAGAGAGGGGGAGAGTTGTCAACAATGTGATAACACGTTTAAGCATTTAGCTGATAAATGAATCTTTTATTGTATTATTTTATTTTACTATATTTTTATAAAAAGCACGTTAAAGTATTTTTTTTTTTCAAAATCACATCTATACTTTATCGAGAATAGTTAGTAAATTGAATTAACTAATAAATGAAACCAAATTACATTAAATTAAAGCACACAATGTAAATCCTAACTTTCAACATAATTGAAGAATCAAAAACAGAATTTAACTTTTTTCTTTTTCAATCACTAAACCAGTGTCTTCGTGAAACTTTAAATGCATCAAAGCGAATATGAAAATTTATACCCTTATAAACTTTCTTTTTGCAGTTCAAGGAATAAATAAAATCATATGAAAAAAAAATTACTTATCAAATATATTGCAAACGGTAACTGGAAAGGGGGAGAATTCGATATCTTCGAATGTGGTATTTTGTACTTTTTAAAATATTTATTTTAATGCTTAAAGTTTATTCTATCTATTAATATGATAATACAACGAAATGTCATGTGTTATTATTATATGATATCATATGTCAATCCAAATATTTTTGTTCTCAATTTAAGAATTTACATGTGACAATATCTAATGATGTCACGTGACAATAAAAAAATGTTTGAATTTCATATATATATATATATTAAAAAGTCTACACATTACACCTCAAATTAATGATACGCGACACCTTATATATTTTATTTTTAACATTATACATGAATTAAAATTAAATATTTTATTCATTTTTAAAATAGAGGACACGTGGTGGACATCAAATGTCGATCAAAACTAAATATTTTAATTTTATATTTTTTTAAAAAAATGTTAATGTGTGACAACAGTTTATTATATCATATGTGAATTTAAAAAGAGATAAATATTTTAATTTCATTAAAAATGCGATGTATAATTTAAAACGATGTCATGAATGACTTTTTAACGTTCTTAGGGGATAAATATGTCAGTGGGAAGGGTTTCAAGAAAATCGGCTTCACTTCGTACCCTATTGGGCGGGGATAAGTACAAGTTTTGTAAGTAGTGGAATGGGGATGAGGACAGAAAATTAGACCCATTGTGAGTGGTAGGTCAAGCGTGGCTATGATCCTGTAACCGCCCCATTCCCACCCACCCCGCCCCATTCCCGCCCTCCCCACATCATCTAACCCACCCAATGTACATAATAAATATATTTAACAATAAATATTTAAAAATACTCATCCGTCCATCAAACTTTTAACAGACTTTGAGGCTTAACTCCTTCAATTTATCACTTTATCTCTTTTACATAAAACCCTAAATTTACTCACTATTGCTCAACTCCTTTAGTTTTTCACTTTATTTACTGAATTTTTTTGAACACATGTTAAAGTTATGTTTTAATTTACCAAATAAAAAGTCGCAATGACTTATTATTATTATTATATATGGTGACAATTGAAACAATGTCACATATGTGTTGGGAGTTCATAGGGCAAGTATATCATACATTTTTTCATAAAAATAATTTATATTTATTTAACAAATACATGTAAATATATTATATAAAGTAGTACCTAGTGAGTATAGCGCATATTAGGTGAGGCTAAGGACCCACATGGTGGAGTAAGGATGCTTTTAGTCTTGTACGTGGCAGGGCAAGGATGGTTTTAAATTTTGTACTCGAAATGAGTCTCGGAATGAAAATAGATATAAAAATTCTTTGCGGGATGGGTGCGGGGAGAGCACCTTTCGTGCCCACCCTGACCAATTGGCATTCCTATTAGGGGAGTGTTGCGTGTTTTGAGTGCAATGCAAACAGTGCAAGTATACACGTCGCAAGTAATAGTATAGTAAAGATATCGTCTCCACAGGGATTGGTTTGGGCCACTTTTCTTAAGTTACTGAGTTGTGAGGGATAGATTGAATGTTGATGAATAATAAGTAAAATAAACTAAGTAAACAAAAATAAAGGATAAAGTAATCGAATACGATAGTAGGCCGGGTTATTGTGAGTTGTGGTGTGATGGTCGAATAGACTGTCGTGGTAATTGAGTGCTAGAGTAGCTCAATCGTTTCGTCAATTAGATCCAGTCGGATTGCTTGGGCAATTTTGCGATTGCCTGGGCAATTGGGCGTCAACCTTCAAAGTTTGGCGAAGCGTTCTTCAAAGGCTTCTCGTTATCCTAACTCGAAACAATGTTAATTGTGCATGGCTTGATGATACATCCCTGCGTTAACCATGGGTGGACAACAACCGATCTTGCGCTTCTCTTAGCCGTTGAAATTCGCTACTTAGTCCTAAGTCGAATTAGTCTTCACCAATATTCGTTTGTATGAAGACCATGCTCATTCGTTTCTTGAATCTAACTCTCCCGATGTTAGATAAATGGATGAATTCACGAGATCCTCTCTCAATTCACTCGTAATTAAAATAAGAACCAAGAATGAACAAACTTTGAAATAAATTTGCAAACTCAAAAACCTAAACAATCTAAATGTTTATCAAAACCACAAACCCAAAATAAACCCAGCCAATTTACATCAATTCATGACTGGGTTTGAAAGATATACAAAGGAAAACTTTCCAGCCATGGTTCGCATAAAGTAAAAATAAAAAAGAAGATGGTGCCTTGCGATCTGCTCTCTTTCTTCGAATCCCCTCTCTTCTCCCTTCCAATCACAGGTTTGATCTCTATTTAAAAAGATGATCGATCGGTTGTTTGCTGATAGGAGAAGTTGAATTGCGTTGGAGTTGGATGGAATTCCATGGAGATTAGTTCCTCATCCAATCAAACTCTTGAACTTCTTGTGGATAATGCTTGATGATTAGGATAAGATTGGGCTTGATTAAATTGGATAAAAGATAATTAATATCTTCCATCTTTATCTCTAAGAACTCCTCAATAATTGGAGTCTTTATCTCCATCAAATTCCTCTTGTAAATCTGGATTTTGGGGGCTTATCCATTGAATTTCGAGCTTATCCAAAAATGGGCAGATTTATCCCGACTTGCCTTGGCAATTAGCACTTGCCTCAGCAATCCTGACTTGCACAAATTAAAGCACCAAAGCAGCGACTTTTCCACGAAAATAGCAAAACACAAGATCAAGCCCTCCAAACAGAAAAACTACGAAATTATGCATGAGTGGCTACAAATGCAACTAAAATAGGCCTAAGTCTAACAATAATATGAGTAAAAAAGGTTGGAAAAATAGTACTTTTACACACTTATCACTTCCCCAAACTCGAACTATTGCTTGTCCTCAAGCAATGCAAAACTAACAAGCACATGCCAAGGCATTTACCATACATGAACAAGTTGCATACCTGACTTCAATCCTCAGAACCGTGGCAACTAGCATTAATTACCTTTGTGACTTTGGGCAAAATATAAAAAGATTACTCAAAATTCAGTATGATGCAAGTGAAGTGTGTGTGTAGCCATGTACAAGTCAATCATAGGAGTTCCAAGCAAAACCTTAGTTTTATTAACTTGCCGAGGCAAGCGATCTAACTAGAGCCAGTTTTGGGAACCTCTAGTAATTCTTCTTTTTTTTCCTTATACTAGAGCCAGTTTCGGGCACCTCTAGCATTTGCAAGATCCCTAAGACTAAAGCTAGATGGGCACCTCTAGCTAAGGTTCATTGTTCATCATTTTTTTCATTTTTTGGCTAGAGCCAATTTCGGGCACCTCTAGCGTTTTTCTAATATTTCTTGCCTAAGGTTCACTAGGTTCTCCTAGATTAACAAGTTGCAACAATGTTTATTAAAGTAGCATCATAACAAAATCCTAACCAACTTTGCATGCTAAGCCTAGAGTCAAAAGTTCTCTTAACCTAATATCGTGGCAAATAAATCATCATCAGATATCATAGCAGGTTATTAACAGGTCAGTCAGGCAAACTATCATGGCAAGTAACACTAACTAAAACAAATGAATACAAATGCAAATAAACATGAAACAACCAAGACAACCCCTCTAAACTCGAGGAAAGCATTGTCCTCAATGCATAAAAAATAAACAAATGAAAAAATGAAATGTACATGAGTTAATCGAAGAAGTCGTCACCTAGAATTCGTAGTATCTGTGTGGCTGTTTGCTTGTCACGTGTGCTGCTTCGCCTTACTGGTTGTGGAGTTAAGTTCTTTAATTTCCTTGACCTCCTCAACCGACTCACCCTCATTCGCTATTTCTTCTAAGATTGAAGCTTTATACTTCAATGATCATTTTATTGGCACATCCGAAGGTGGTACTTTAATGGTGCAGAGGTGGTGTCTTGGGAATTCTAAAAAATTAGAATAGGAGTCAGTACTCTACAATTTTTTTGAACTGGTTCGTTACCTTTGTGCAGTGTAGGGGTTGCCGCGGCAATGCCATTCGCAGTTGGTCCAGAATTGTCAGCTTCCATTGCCGGGACATGTTCCTTTTCAGTGACAAGTCGAATTGTCTGGAATTCTCTCAACACCCTAGTCTTATTAAAATGGCTCCATCGAGTAACAGTATTGCCCAAAAAGGGTTGGGCCATTATGATCGCAACCACTCCCTTATGCACTACCTTGGTGGAGGTGTCTTTCTTTCGTGTTCCCTTGTAGTCCATGCATACCTTCCACCTTGCTACTGTTCTTGAAGGCATGAATATATTAATAGGAAAAATTATATCAACATCTAACCATTTAATTACCTCATCATCTTTGACTTCCATCATGGTTGGATGTAGCCTTCGTTGTCATGGCAATTGCTGTTCTAGCCAATTGCCATGGCAATCTTCTACCAAAATTCGATGTAAGTCAAGAAAATGACTAATTTTTTGAAAAGCTTTGTGAATCCAAACACCGTTTTCTTTGGGCCTCTCAAACATCTCCATCAGTAGAGATTTTGATGGCTTCAAATCTACCAGCCTTGGTTCCTCAAGAAATGTCTGCAATGGATAAGGTGAGTTTTTAAAGAATTCAAAAGGTTCAGTCATCACCTGCCCATATTCCATTAACACAGTATTGCCATCGTGTTGGTCCTGCATGTGGTTGTGCAATTGCTGTGGCAAAAGTGGATAGGAGCAATCTTCAGATTCTTTCCTCAACATCAACAATGTAACATTCTGGACATCAGATTCCACAGAATTTGATGTAGCATTGTTGTTCTCAGCTTCATTGAGTGTTGTCGTGGCATTGCTCTGTTCGGGCTCCTCAATCATTGTCCTAGCAATTTGTTGCTTAGGCTCATCAAGTATTGGGTAATCTTTCTCATTGGCATGCTCTCGACTTGGAGGTTTTAGTTGTTCCTCACACATCAGAGAGCTCTCTTTGCATTGCTCCTTCTCTTCTTGCCTTGGGACTTCAGTATCCCTATGACTTAATTATTAGGGCATGTTATCCAAGACATATGTTAATCTCCTCGATCGATCTTCTGCTTCTCTAAAGAGTACATCCATCCTGACTGTTCTCGCATCCATGGAATTTGATAGTTCTTAAAAGTTACCATATTGCGTGGCAATTGATTGAATTCAAGAAGAGAATCAGGTCTAGCCATGAAAGCTTGAAACGTTTCCTCTAGGGAATTCGAATGCTCTTGACGAGGTGTAATACCCAAATTTTTGACTAGTTACCAAAATGTATTTTTTGAAAATTTAGGGGGTTAAAGTGTGAACTTTGGAAAAGTTTAGGGACCAAAGTGAAATTTTCAAAAGTTATGTAAGTTAACCCCGTACATGAATAGTTCACTCCCAAGAGTGAAACTTTTATGTTACTCGGATTTTTCGCACGAGGCTTATATTAGTGGCTATAAAGCTTTAAAGTTCAAAGGAAGAAAATTTGGAAACCGTATTGAGTGAAATTTGAATATTTGGATCGAATAAATGCAATGAATAAAAATCTAAGATATTTTGGGACATGGCCGGTTGGATTTGAACCAATTTGGTTCGATTTTGATGGAATGGCAATTTTCAAGGCTTGTTGTAAATAAAGACTAGTTAGAGGGCAAATTGGACATTTGCCATGGATGGCATTTTTGAAATATTTTGAAACTTTGAGGGTAAATTTGAAAGGTGAAAAACACATGGATTTGATCTTTGCCATTGATTTTTGATAAGATTAAATCTTGGTCATTGGATAAAAAGGGCAAATTAGTAAATTCACTAATTAAATGAATTTAATATTCATTTAATTATGACATGTGGCTTAAATATCTAAAAGATGAGCAAAAATTTGTTCATCCTTTAGAGGGTTGCTCGAAACATCAAAAATAAAAGGGAGAATGAGAGTTTTCAATTTTCAAGTCAAATTGGAATGATCAAAGACTAGAATCAAGCAAATTAAATCAAGGTAAATTGTTCTATGCTTAATTCTCTACATTTTGATGGTAATTTTGCTTGATAAAATTTAGCATGAGTTATGTTCATGGATAAGGATGATTATGATTTTGATAGTATGTGATGGAATTGAAGTTGTATTGTGTAGAATTGATGTTATAAACATAGAATCAAACTTGAAATTGGATTAATTCCATGTCCAAGGTTATAAGCCCTAACCCTAAGAAATGGGATTTTGGTTAGGGAATTAAATTGAGGGTGAAATTGAATAGAATATGATGTTGTAAGCCTGATTCTAATGTTAGATTGAATAATTTCACAAGATGAGATTTTAGGGACCAATTTGAATTGTTTAAGAATTTAGGGGAAATTATTGAAATTTTTATTTTAGTATTGGAAATGATAAATTATGGTTAAAATAGTATGAATTGATGATTAGGGACCAAAATGAATTTTTTTTGGAAATTGGGAAACCATTTCGGCATTTCAAGAAAGTTAGGGAACCTTTTTGTCAATCCATAAAAATTAGAGGTTTGGTCTTGAATTTATGAATTCTTAATGGATTTGATGATTCAAGTGTGAAAGGGAGTTAAAAGGATTGAAATGACAAGAAAGGAAAGTTTAGGGACCATTTTGAAATAAGAATTTTTGTGAAGGTTGAATTGATAAAGATTGGAAATTAGTGGAAAATTTCTAGAAATGAGTAAATATTTGGTTTGTACATGAATTAATTACACAAATATAAAAGTGGTGACTAAAATGTCATTTTTATAAAGTTTAGGGACTAAAAGGATATTAGTTCAAAATGAAGAGATAGTATTGGAAATTGTTCAAATTGAGTTGAACAATTGTTTTATGTCCAAATTGGTCATTAAGGACCATAATGAACATTTGGTAAATATAAGTAGAAAAGTGAAGAGAAGTTAGCATAAAAAGTTGAAGTTATTTACGAAAACTGTGTAAAACAGGATTTTTGGCAGTGAGTTTGAAAATTTACCACAAATTCTACAAAAATGGTTAGATAGTTAATTTTATACCGAAATAAAGATATGTTTGTCTAGTTTCATTTCCAACAGACGAAAACTGATTTCAAGTTCCGAGTCAAAAGATATAAATTTTTAAGTGACGAAAGGTCAGAAAAACAGTATGCAGTCTGTTCCGAATTTAACACTGGAAATTGACTTTGAAAATTCGCCATAAATTGTACAAGTTCAATATGGGCTATTAGTTTATATGGGTGACAAGCTTATTGAATCTAGTTTCTTTCAGAACAAACGGAATCGAATTCCGAGTTTTAGATTATTTTATAGAAATAAATCTTTGAAGGTTGTACAAAGCTGCCAGAAAATGAAAATTTAGATATTTTGTATCTAATGTTGGTTATCAAGTTCAGAAGAATTATTTGAAGTTCAAAATGGTTATTAAGGACCAAAATGAGGTTTTTGACAGTATAAGGAAGAAAGGAAATTTACGGAAATTTTTAATGTTGAATGATTAAATAGTTTGATAAAAATATTATTAGAGGTGAATCTAACAAATGTTTATTTATATTCATGTAATAAATGAAGTTGGATTCAAATCAAAAGAAGGTTCGAGGTTCTATAAAGGAAAAGATCGAATAGGGCTTAGTGAGGCAAGTTAATAAATGGCTCAGGTGAGTGCATTTCTAAATGTTTGCATTACATTGAAATTGGCATTGCATTTCTTTATAGTACATGATATGATACAATGCTCGACATGGCAAGCTTGATGGAATACCATGTACGAATTATTGTTTGCATAAATGATGATGCATTATGCATAATGGCAATGCATGTTTATACATGGAATATGGATAATAACAAGATTAAAATGAAACAAGATACACCCTGGGGTGCAAATGGCACTAGCGAGGTGTTTTTAATATAAGGAGCAAAGAGCATCTTTATATGAGGAGGAAAGAACGTCCTCTCGAG
Source organism: Hibiscus mutabilis (assembly GCA_019671005.1). NCBI lineage: Eukaryota > Viridiplantae > Streptophyta > Magnoliopsida > Malvales > Malvaceae > Hibiscus > Hibiscus mutabilis. The sequence continues at coordinate 9,932,149 of CM033753.1, read as the reverse complement.
TACGTACTCCACTAGACACGTTAATAATAATACAAGATGGTTATATGATAGATCATGAGCATGCAAATGACTGCATGATGATACATGAATCACATGATAATGGTGATACATGATACTGATTATACATGAATCACATGATAGTGATGATACATGATACATGATACATGAAGTATATGATAGATGCTACATTAATTATATGAAAATGATGATACATGGTATACATGATGTGGATGATACTTGATTTACATGCTGATATAAGCATGACCATGAGATGATACATGATGTTAAAGAAGTATGATATATGAAATTTATGGAGTATTAGATGCATGATAATCATGATTATTATGTTATGCTATTATGGAAATATTTTAGGATGGAAGCATGTCCATGATAGAGAATATGTTATACAATATTAACATGAATTATATAATAGTTATAATACATGACACATGATCATTGTGATATACTTGCCTTGTCGTAGAGAAGTGTGAAATGCACTCTTATATGAAGTATTATATATCATCACTTCATGTGTAAATAAATAATTTTAATTTTCCCACTAAGTTCGTACTTAGCGTGTGTTTTATTTCGCACGTAAGTTCTTCAGATCAGAATTAGCAAGGAGGAGCCACTCTTTTGGGAGTCAAGTTATTGTTAAGTAAAAGTACGTACATCTTTAAAATAGTCAGGAACTAGTGGGCTTGTAATTATATTTTCAAGAAATCTGTTTTGCAAGCTTTAAAATATATATTTTCGAAGTATGACAGTACAAGAATACATGGAGCATGAAAATGAAATAATGTTATTAGTAAGACAATAATGTAATGGTTTAACCATAATTTAAATCTTATTGCTCGGAATTTTTATAATCAAACAAGGGTCTAGGCAACAAGCGACATTTTCACCCTGAATAATATTTTATTTTAAATAACTAAATTTTACGTTTATAAACTAATTCAGGGTTAAAACCAGCTACAATTGTCTAGAATTGTTTTCAGTTGAAATTTTATGGAAAATGTTGTTTACCAGAGAATTATAAAAAAAGTCAGTATATGTTTTAGTAACATCTGTAATGTATATTTCGTATTTCGGATATACGTTATGGGTGTTATATTTGTTGGTATCAGAGCAAAGGTTTAGCCGATTCTGGAGGCTAAATTAAGTCAGAAATGATTTGTTAATAAGTACATGCCCCTAGGATGTTATGATAACGATGTACTACTTGTATAACTTGACATGGCTCCTCACTAGTATGAATAGGTTTGAATAAGTTACTGATATTGATAGATAATATTAGATACTATTGGATTACGATGCACAACTAAGTGTGATGATCAGGAGGAGGTTGAAAGATAAGTATTGAGGTATATTATGTTTTACCTTCAGCTCCGATAAGGGCATTAATGATCAGGGAGCTTAAAAGATTGAAGTTCTTGAATATTGTGGTGAGAGTGGTCTAATGGTTTCCAATTTATGGCTAATTAATGTTAAGATTTTGATAAAAAAAATTCATGGTACAGAAAGGTTAAAGGGAGTTGTATCCTTGTTAAGGGAACATGCTTAAGTTTGATGGATAAACACCATACAGATAGTATCCGTTGCTAAGGTGACATGGATATTTTTCCAAGAAGTGTTTAAGGTAAAGTATATTAGAGATCAATTTAAAAGAGAGATGCTGCAACAATTTCTAGACTTTAAGCAAGATACTCATACTATCTAGGGGTACGAGTTAGAATTTAATAAGCTGGGTTGTTTTACAGCTGATTTGATGTCAATTGAAAGGTACATATGTGAGTAGTTTATAATGGATATTTGGAAGAGTAGGTTAAGGAGATGACTCAGATTGAAAGATCTACGGTTATTTTCACCTTGAGGATGAGGCTATGGTGAAGGTCAATTGGTGACAATGATTAAAAGAAATTTCTGAAGTTGCATCAAATAAAGAGTCTAGGACCCTAGCTTGGGTATACAACATTTGTACCAATGAAGAAAGGCATAATACATATATCATAGTAGGTATGTTTCAGCTTTATAACGAGTCTATATTTGCTCTAATTGATATGGGGTCTATTCATTTATATATATTAATGTTAAGATAGTGGCATAAAGGAAATATCTACGAATATATTTCTAATGATGTGATTGTCAGTAATCTACCTGAACATAGTACAATAGTGATATAAATATGTAGGAATTGTTTGCAAAAGATCCAAGGGATAAAGTTTCCAACAGATTTGATGGGACTTTCATTTTATGAATTTGAAATTTCCTGGGATAGGAGGGTTATCTGTTTGTGATGCAAAGGCAAAATGTAAGAAGAAATGACTGATACTTTCAGGACCGAATGTTTATGAAGTGATAGTTGTAGGAAAAAGGAAATGATTACTACAATTTAGAGATCTTTGCATCAAAGATTCAAAGAACTGTTAATATGAGGTTATACTCGATCGAGTGTAACATCATAGGGTGCTCCGGTATTAATCGTAAAGAAAAGAAAAGATGGTTCATTATGATTAAGTACAGATTATCAACAGTTAAGTAAGATAACTATTAAGAAAAAGTACTTGTCATTGAGAATTTAAAATTTGTTTGATCATCTCAGGGGTACTATAGTATTTTTAAAGATTGATCTTCGATCGGGCTATTATTAGTTAAAGGTTTAAGAAGAAGATATTCCTAAGATAGTATTTAGAACTCGTTATGGATATTACGAGTTTATAGTAATGTCATTCGGATTTACAAAGGTGCCTGCTGCATTTATGGAATTGATGAATTGGATGTTTCAACCCTATTTGGACCAAATTGTAGTAGTTTTCATGGATGATATTTTGGTATATTCAAAGATAAAAGTTGATCATGATTATCATATCTGAATAGTACTATAAACATTGGGGAGATAAGCAGTTGTATGTCAATTTCTCCAAGTGTGAATTTTGGCTAACAGAAATTATATTTCTTGGACATGTATTAATAGAAGGATTAAGAGTTAGTTTTAAAAAAAAAGGTACAAGTTATTATGAAAGGAAGTCCCAGTTGAATGGATTGAAAGATGTCAAGACAGTTTTGACAAGTTAAAGAAAGTTTTGATAGAATTATCAGTTTTAATATAGTTAGAGTATGGAAATGAATATATTTTGTATAGTGATGCATCTCATTGTGGTTTGAGATGTGTATTAATGCAAGAGGATCGAGTAGTAGCTTTTATTTTGAAACAGCTTAAGACCCATGAAAGAAATTACCCAACACATGATTTAGAGACAATGGTTGTAATTTTGGCTTTAAAGATCTGGCGATATTATTTATATGGTGAAAAGTGCTATATTTATATGGATCACAAGAGTTTAAAGTACTTGATGATTCAAAAATATTTGAACTTGAGACAATGAAGATAGGTTAACTTCTAAAGGAATGATATAAGTATTAACTACTATTTTGGAAAAGCTAATGCAGTTAGTTAAAAGACCTTTTCAGTTCTTGTGCAATGAATGCTCAATTATCAGTAGGACAAGATGATTTATCAGTAACAGAATTCCAGGTTAAGTCAGCTTTATTGAACAAGATTAAAAGGTTTAGGCAAAGAATGTCCTGAAAAGAGACGATAAACTAAATTTGGTGAAGTACAAGACTATAAAAATTAAGTTAGATGAACAGTCAGAGTAGATTATTCAGATTTGGTAAGTTATGAAATTTTCTGGACCATGAGAAAAGTATCTTTCTTTAGCTGAGTTGTTTAAAAATCATAGTTGCTTGGCTAGTATCAGAATGGCACCATTTGAGGTTTTATATGGAAGAAGATGCAAGACACCACTTAATGGGTTTGAGTTACAAGATTAAATGTACAAAGTGATTCGAAGATAAGTGGAGTTGACCTAATTCAAGAAATGGAAGATAAGGTAAGAATTATTCAGAATAATCTCAAATTTGGAACAAATTGACAAACGACATATGTAGATAAGGAGAGGAAAAATATTGAATATAAAGTTGGAGAAAAAGTGTTTTTAAAGGTTTCACCTTGGAAGAAGGTGTTACGTTTTGGTTGAAATGGAAATATTAGTCCCATATTTATTGAGCCATATTTGATTCTAAAAAGGAAAGGAAACAATGGCTTATCAATTGGCTTTACCTCCAGATAGGAGCAAGACTCATTATGTGTTTCACTTATTCATGTTTTGGAGGTATTGATCAGATTCTTTACATGTAATTACCTCTGAGGAGATTGAACTGCAACCAGGTTTGACGTATAAAGAAGAACTAGTGAAAATCCTAGTATATAAAATTAAAGAATTAAGGAACAAGAAAATTCTATTGGTTAAAGTCCTTTAGAGGAATCATAAAGTGGAAGAAGTCACATGAGAAATTGAAAAGAAAAATGAAGAAGTAATATCTACAACTGTTTGAAATCGGTAAGTGTTGAAAATTTAAGGAAGTGTTTAAAATTCGAGAAAGAATTTTCTTAAGAGGGGGAGAATTGTAATACCCCAATTTTTGAGTAGTGACCAAAATGTAATTTTTGAAAATTTAGGCGTTAAAGTGTGAACTGTGGAAAAGTTTAGGGACCAAAGTGAAATTTTCAAAAGTTATGTAAGTTAACCCCGTAAATGAATAGTTCACCCCCAAGAGTGAAACTTTTTTGTTACTCGGATTTTTCGTACGAGGCTTATATTAGTGGCTATAAAGCTTTAAAGTTCAAAGGAAGAAAATTTAAAAATCGTATTGAGTGAAATTTGAATATTTGGATCGAATAAATGCAATGAATAAAAATATAAGATATTTTGGGACATGGTCGGTTGGATTGGAACCAATTTGGTTCAATTTTGATTGAATGGCAATTTTCAAGACTTGTTGTAAATAAAGACTAGTCAGAGGGCAAATTGGACATTTGGCATGGATGCCATTTTTGAAATATTTTGAAACTTTGAGGGTAAATTTGAAAGGTGAAAAACACATGGATTTGATCTTGGCCATTGATTTTTGATAAGATTAAATTTTGGTCATTGGACAAAAAGGGCAAATTAGTAAATGTACTAATTAAATGAATTTAATATTCATTTAATTATGACATGTGGCTTAAATATCTAAAAGATGAACAAAAATTTGTTCATCCTTTAGAGGGTTGTTTGAAACATCAAAAATAAAAGGGGGAAGGAGAGTTTTCAATTTTCAAGTCAAATTGGAATGATCAAAGACTAGAATCAGGCAAATTAAATCAAGGTAAATTGGTCTATGCTTAATTCTCTACATTTTGATGGTAATTTTGCTTGATAAAATTTAGCATGAGTTATGTTCATGGATAAGGATGATTATGATTTTGATAGTATGTGATGGAATTGAAGTTGTATTGTGTAGAATTGATGTTATAAACATAGAATCAAGCTTGAAATTGGATTAATTCCATGTCCAAGGTTATAAGCCCTAACCCTAAGAATTGGGGATTTTGGTTAGGGAATTAAATTGAGGATATAATTGAATAGAATATGATGTTGTAAGCTTGATTCTAATGTTAGATTGAATAATTTCCCAAGATGAGATTTTAGGGACCAATTCGAATTGTTTAAGAATTTAGGGGAAATTATTGAAATTTTTATTTTAGTATTGGAAATGATAAATTATGGTTGAAATGGTATGAATTGATGATTAGGGACCAAAATGAACATTTCTGGAAATTGGAAAACAATTTCGGCATTTCAAGAAAGTTGGGAAACCTTTTTTTCAATTCATAAAAATTAGAGGTTTGGTCTTGAATTTATGAATTCTTAATGGATTTGATGATTCAAGTGTGAAAGGGAGTTAAAAGGATTGAAATGACAAGAAAGGAAAGTTTAGGGACCTTTTTGAAATAAGAATTTTTGTGAAGGTTGAATTGATAAAGATTGGAAATTAGTGGAAAATTTCTAGAAATGCTAGAAATGAGTAAAGATTTGGCTTGTACATGAATTAATTATAAAAATAAAAAGTGGTGACTAAAATGTCATTTTTATAAAGTTTATGAACTAAAAGGATATTAGTCCAAAATGAAGAGATAGTATTGGAAATTGTTCAAATTGAGTTTGAACAATTGTTTTATGTCCAAATTGGTCATTAAGGGCCATAATGAACATTTGGTAAATATAAGTAGAAAAGTAAAGAGAAGTTAGTATAAAAAAGTTGAAGTTATTTATGGAAATTGTCTAAAACAGGATTTTTGGCAGTGAGTTTGAAAATTTACCAAAAATTCTACAAAAATAGTTAGATAGTGAATTTTATACTGGAATAAAGATATGTTTTTTTAGTTTCGTTTCCAACAGACAGAAACTGATTTCGAGTTCCGAGTCAAAAGATATAAATTTTTAAGTGACGAAAGGTCAGAAAAACAGTATGCAGTCTATTACGAATTTAGCACTGGAAATTAACTTTGAAAATTTGCCATAAATCGTACAAGTTGAATCTGGATATTAGTTTATATGGGTGAAAAGCTTATTGAATATAGTTTCTTTCAGAACAAACGGAATCGAATTCTGAGTTTTAGATTATTTTATAGAAATAAATCTTTGAAGGTTGTACAAAGCTGTCAGAAAATGAAAATTTAGATATTTTGTATCTAATGTTGGTTATCAAGTTCAGAAGAATTATTTGAAGTTCAAAATGGTTATTAAGGACCAAAATGAGGTTTTTGATAGTATAAGGAAGAAAGGAAATTTATGGAAAATTTTAATGTTGAATGATTAAATAGTTTGATAAAAATATTGTTAGAGGTGAATCTAACAAATGTTTATTTATATTCATGTAATAAATGAAGTTGGATTCAAATCAAAAGAAGGTTCGAGGTTCTATAAAGGAAAAGTTCGGCGAAGCGTTCTTCAATGGCTTCTCGTTATCCCTAACTCAAAACATTGTTAATTGTGCATGCCTTGGTGATACATCCCTGTGTCAACCATGGGTGGACAACAACCAATCTTGCGATTCTCTTAGCCATTGAAATTCGGTACTTATTCCTAAGTCGAATTAGTCTTCACCAACCTTCATTTGTATGAAGACCATGCTCATTTGTTTCTTGAATCTAACTCTCCCGATGTTAGATAAATGGATGAATTCACGAGATCCTCTTACAATTCACTCGTAATTAAAATAAGAACCACTAATGAACAAACATTGAATTAAAATTTCAAACTCAAAAACCTAAACAATCTAAACGTTTATCAAAGCCACAAACCCAAAATAAACCCAGTCAATTTACATCAATTCATGGCTGGGTTTGAAAGATATACAAAGGAAAACTTCCCAGCCATGGTTCGCATAAAGTAAAAATAAAGAAGAAGATGGTGCCTTGCGATATGCTCTCTTTCTCCGAATCCCCTCTCTTCTCCCTTCCAATCGCAGGTTTGATCTCTATTTAAAGAGATGATCGATCGGTTGTTTGCTGATAGGAGAAGTTGAATTGCGCTGGAGTTGGATTTGCATTGGAGTTGGATTGCGTTGGAATTCCATGGAGATTAGTTCCTCATCCGATCAAACTCTTGAATTTCTTGTGGATAATGCTTGTTGATTAGAATAGGATTGGGCTTGATTAAATTAGATAAAAAAATAATTAATATCTTCCATCTTTATCTCCAAGAACTCCTCAATAATCGGAGTCTTTATCTCCATCAAATTCCTCTTGTAAATCTGGATTTTGGGGGCTTATCCATTGAATTTCGAGTTTATCCAAAAATGGGCAGATTTATCCCGACTTGCTTCGGCAATTAGCACTTGCCTTGGCAATCCTGACATGCACAAATTAAAGCACCAAAGCAGCGGCTTTTCCACGAAAATAGCAAAACACAAGATCAAGCCCTCCAAACAGAAAAACTACGAAATTATGCATGAGTGGCTACAAATGCAACTAAAATGGGCCTAAGTCTAACAATAATAAGAGTAAAAAGGGTTGGAAAAATAGTACTTTTACACACTTATCAGGGAGGTACTCACTGATAGATAAAATAAAACTTTAGGATTTAAATTAGACATTTTAAAAGTATAAATACCACTTTAGAAGATTTGATATATTATCAGCCGAATCAATTATTATTCCTTTAAATAATATTTACAGTAATGTACTAGTTTCTCTTGAATTTTGATGTATGGAAATTTTATTCTTGTGGTTATAGATTATTTATTTATTTATGAGTTCAACTTGCATGAAAAGAAGAAAGAAAAAGATGGCATGGGAAGGTTCCTTATCAATGGGGGAACGTTGGCAGTTTCTTGTGGCCACCACCAACTTTATGAATTCTGAATAACTTTATACCTAAGGATAACAAATATTGATTATATATCATATAATTGATGGGAAAAAAAATATTTGCACAATATATTTTTTATACAATATTTGAGTTATTTTAAAATCCCTCTATCCATAAAATAGAATATATTGAGTTTTAATATAATGTTTAAACTATTCAGATCTTGAAGTTTTGTACTACTGCTGTAACGTTTGCATTATCGAGTCTACAACGAACTTCCCCTTAGAACGCTCGACTTCTGATAATAATCTTTACAACTTTAATGCTATTCGCTTTCACCTCCAATTGCTTGTAATCCAAGAGTAAAAAGTTTCCGTCCTTTTTAGTGCCCATTTATTCTCCACATGAAAAAGAAAAATTAGATTTAGGATTAGAGTTTAGGGAATTGGGAGTAAGGTGATTTTTTTAAAGTTTAAGATTTAAGATTTAGAATTTAGGGTTAGACCACATAACTTAATTTTTTTATAGTGTTTGAGCATAGAAAATGGCATCAAAAAGAAGCTGAAGATTTTTCTTCATGATCTAAATTATAAAGGAGTTCCAATATATTATATAGTGCCCATAGTTCAGCAATTAGTACTGAGAATATGCTAGGCACAAATATAGCACGTTAATGTATATTACAAGTACAGATCTGTATTTATTAAACATTACAAAATAAGGTGCAACTTCTTGCAATGCCTTTGTATGATGAAATGATGGTACATACCTTTGAAAGCTCAAAATGAACCATAACCCCAAATCATCCGGAATCAAAACCCACCAAAAGCTCAGAAAAAAAACTTAGCTGATCAGTCCGCAACATACTCTTCAATACCGTACTATTCTGCAGTATCTTGCCGATGAAGGAAACACATGCACAATTTCCTCCTTGTCTACATGTCTTTAATTACTGTTTTGTTGATGGGAAATAAACCCCATGGCTTGGATTGCAAGATATCTATATATGCAGACACATATTGAACATCAACAAACAAGAAGAGTAAACGAGAAAGGGAAGTGAAAGAGAAGCTAAGAAAATGGGTTCTTTCTTGCCGAAATTTTTCTTCTTTTTCCTCCTCACATTCCAATCATCTGTCTCGGAAACAATTGCCTCCCAAGACAATAATCCAACAGCCTATGAAATCCTCAAGGACTTCAACTTCCCAAGTGGTCTTCTCCCAGCCGGCGTCACCGGCTACGATCTCGACCCTTTATCGGGGAGATTCTTGGCTTTCTTGAACGGTACTTGTACCTTCACTCTTCAAGGGGCTTACAAGTTGAGATATAAGAACAGCATCGATGGGTATATTTCAAAGGGCAGGCTTGCGAGACTGGAAGGTATCAGTGTGAAGTTTCTGTTCTTCTGGGTGAATGTTGTTGAAGTGTTGAGGAGAGGGGATGAGCTTGAATTCTCGGTGGGGGTTGCCGGAGCTGGTTTTCCTATGGATAAATTTGAAAACAGCCCTCAGTGTGAATGTAGATTCCTCAAATGCAGTGATCAGAAAGTAAGGAAGATTGGGGAGATGAGTTTTGTTTCTTCACAAGTAGAACTTGTTTGAATGAGGGGATTGTTGTATGCAAGTGTGGGGAATTTTAATGGCGTTTTTCCTGTTGAATTTTTGTTTGTATTATGGAAAATACATTGTGATGTTGCAGAAATTGTCTGGTTGAATTTTGAGGGAATTGGTCATCATATACAATTTGATTCTATATTTTGCCCTCTTTTTCAAAACATGTGTTCTAACACAATTTTCACCATAAATATATGAATATAAGCATCCAAGGGTCTTTCGCATGCATTGGTGACTTGCTCGATTCTGCTGTGAAGCTGATTTTGCTGCATTTGTTTCTAGTTGCATTGGGTGACTTGCTACATGGCTAGTTGGGTTTTAATTTCATTCTAATAAAGCTCATTTAATGATTAAAAAAAACATGCTATTGCTATTGTTTTTATTTCCTAAAACCTAAGTTTACATTATGAATCTTAGGGTTCGTGTGGTTCTAAAAAATGGAGTCGGTTTTTATTTTCTTAAAAAATAAAAAAACGGTGAAGAAAACATGTTTAGTTGTAAAATTAGAAAATAATTTATCTAGAAAAAAATTCGGATAGTAATCTTGGGAAATTTCCCCTCCTTTTTAAAAAAAAGTAAGATTTAAATCTCCGACGGAATAGATGTAATCCTTCGTAAACTAAAAACTTCAAATTTTGGAGTGAATGGAAAAAATTTCGGGTAGGAATCCTGGGAAATTTTGCCCTCCTTTTTTAAAAAATTTAAATTTAAATTTTCGACATAATAGATGTAATCCCTCGAAAATTAAAAAATTTCCAACGAAAAAGATGTAATCCGTTGGGAACATAAAATATGGTATTTTATATATCATTTTTAATCGAATCTAAATGTTCCGTCGGTAATTTGCTTTTTTCGAGAGAATAGATGTAACCCGAAAATATAAAACATGGTATTATATATATATATATATATATATCATTTTCCAACAGATTTTAAATGCTCTCTCACTAATTTATTGACGGATTTCCGTCAGAAAATTTCTGACAACAACTGCACTTCCTCAAAAATGTTGATTTCTACCAGCGTTTTTTTGACCCCTCTTTTCCCTCGAAAATTCCGTTACTAAAATAAATTATTCGTCACAAGTTTCCTCAGATATCACACTTTTTTTTGTAGCGTAAGAAGAAAGATGAGATATATAGTCGCATTCAATATATTTTCATAATCAAAAAGCTTAAATATTTATTTGGTGTCTGAACTATACACATTCTCCCAAGTTGGTACCTAAAACAAATTGCTCCCAAATTGGTACCTGAATTAGGCATCTTTTCCCAAACAGGGATTTAAATTTCATTCGCGGTCGCGTCGCGGTTGCAAACATAACAGTTGCTATTGCAGTCAATGCGGATATCATTATCGTAATTTTTTTTAAAATTCGCGCAACTTATTGTAAAATATAATAATTATAATTATAAAAATTCGATTTTAATGATTTTTTGTGTGCTTTCTAAACGAAAATGGACATATATAATATAGTTTAACCAAATAAAAGTCTTTAAAAACCTGGTGGATGGGATTAGAGAATTAATTAATTAACGATGACACTGTGAATGATACATTATTATTTAAAGGAAAAAAAAAAGACTATCAACATGGGAAAAACTCTAAGAAATAACAATGGATTAAAAAATATATGCTATAATTGTGAAATAGGAGATTCCTTACAATTTTATCAAAGAGTTCTCCTCCACTAACAAACTCAAGAATAATATATGTTTGTCATACCAGGCGATACCTAAATTTTAAAAGAAACACTCAAACTATATATCAACAATGTAAGCAAGAACATAAAAGTATGATGTACATTAATTAAAGCAGCATATACCTCATGCAACCTAACTATGTTAGGATGTTTAATAATCTTTATTATGAATATCTCCCTTTTAATATGAAACCAATCGAACAAAGTAAATTAAAATTCAAAAAAAAAGGTTAGCCAACTAAATGGCATAGATGAATAGATTCTTCTGGTAGGCAAAACATACCTTAGAAATAGGGTGTTGGTAGTTTCACCAATTAGTGGAATAACGAAAAAGATTCGATCTTTCACCTTCACTTTGAGAGCGATCTTGACTTGATTTTTGTGGTCATTGTCTAAAAATATATCCAAAAAAGGTAATATTTTCATATTGATTTTCAATTAAATGAGATGGAGGATATACTTGAGGAGGAGGATACACGTGAGGTGGAGCTAGTGATGCATTGGTGGCGGAGGGTGCATTTGAAGCTAATATGGAACACCATAATTAGGAAATGGTGGACAATAATCATGTGAAGGTTAGGAATATAAAGATTGTCCCAGTAGATAAAAATCATGAGTGCTAGTAGATGAATCATTGTAACAAGGGTTACTAGAAGTTGATCTCTTGTCGGAAGAAGAACCTTCAAAAGTATGCTTTTTGGTGCCTTTCCCTTTTCTTCTTGATCGACCTCTGAGTTCACTTCTACCTCTACTAGGTGCAACAGACATATTTTCACCGAATTCTAACCTATTACGGAAATGTCCACTAGTGGTATTAACCTCATATTATTCTTCATATCTAAAAGGCCTAATTTCACCTCCATTACCACTCTATCCATCATCGTCGTCAATTGTACTTAGACCACCACCATCAAGTTTATCACCACTTTGACTTGGCGTTGCACTAGAATTTGAATAAGATAAATTTTGTTGTTGAGATTGATCATCAACATTCATTTTATCGTCTAAGGTATCCGCAGGTAACACATCAATATTTTCAATCTAACAATGGATTATCTTTCTCTTGAAGCCATTTTGATAGTGGATGAATGAGGCTAGTCGTGTGTCATAATTTTACCCCTATCTTTACAAGTTCAAGATTCGTTCACTTTTCAAAGTGAATGATCGCTCATCGTCACTGATGCTCGTCGAATAGTGATGTAATTTAGAGCAAGTATACTAGTCGAATCAAGTAATAAAGTGATAGAGTAGAGTGTCGAACCCACGAGGATTAGATCAATAACTATGAAGTTATTATACTTAAGAGGGGTTAAGCAAGTATTGATTGGTGTCGGTTTATCAAAACTAATTGCAAATAAAGTAAAGGTAGCTATGATCAAGACAAACAAATGCTGCTAAAAATAACAGATACTTATGGAAGTTGGGTTTATTCCCTAGGAATTATGTTGAATACTTATTTCAATGCCATAGCGACTAGCAATACATGTCTGTGTAAACCATTAAGATCTTTATCTACTCGACAGTATTTTCTAATGAACTTCTGACTCTCTCGATGCCTAGAAGTTAATAACATTAAAGCTAAGGCAATACATGTCTGCGTGAATCCTAACAACTCTATTATTTATTCAAGTTCTCTCTTTTAGTCGTTGAAATCCTAAACTTATATCTAAGCTAGATTAAGACTAAGTTAAAAGCTTAGCCCTACTTTTCACGTTTGTTTAACCTAACTCTCTCGATATTAAACTATAGATCGGTAGTTAAAAGGCCTCTCTCGATAGCTCTTATAATAACTACGCATGAATAACGATGAACAAAATAGATAAAGGGAAAAGAACTATAACATTAAAATAAAATATTCAAAACATAAAACCTAAAAAGCAATAAACCCAACTAAAGTATTTAGCTCATGTCTGAGCGTAAAACATCCATAATAAAAATAAAAAACATAAGCAGTTTATCAAGCAAGGAATAGAAAAGGGTCAAGCATCCTCGACGATCTTCCTCCGTGTTGTCCAACTGTTGCTGCAGGTCCTGCACTTCTTTAGCCTCTCTTATGGCTTCTATCGTATGGAGACTCCTCTAAAACTTTGACTCTGGTGGTTCTTCGATGACTAAAGACTATCGTCGGTGATCGAGCTCTCTTGAATTGTTATCTGAGTCTTCCTTATATAGGCAATGAAGCTAGGGTTTTATAACCCTAAAGTGTGCGGCCTCATTTAAGAGGATCTTTGCTTTCCCACCATCTTTAATGTTCTGTATCTAGAAGAAGGTCCACGTGGGTCAAAGTAGATTTTTCTCCAACTCTTCTTGCCTCGTCAGCTCCAACCAAGAGATATGCTACTCTTCTACTCCAACATTTCTTCAACGGCCACTAGGTTCCTGCGCATGCACCACAAAACACCACATTTCCCATTAAAAGCACCAAAATATATAACATTTGAGCACATGCAGTATAACTCCCTATCTACATGTAAACTATATGCAATCTAACCTAAATGCAACTAAATAAACTTGAAAACTCACAAAAGCCAAGTAAAAAATGTATGCAAAATAGGATATCTACAAAGTCATCAAATACAAAAACAGCCCAAGCAATGTTATCTAAATGTGAAAAACAAAAATATTAAATAGCCCCTAGTTCCCAAGGTTCCAACTAAGCTATGATTACAAGGATTCCAAGACATATTGCAGCAGTAATTCATTCCGCAACTATTTTAATAAGATGCAATGCATTAGAGTTCATAGTTTTATTCAAGGGATCAATTTACTGTAGGTGCAGTGGTTGTTGTGTCACATACAATCATCACTTAATGGCCTTAAAAAAATTCAAGGATTGCTCTCTATTATTGCCTTGGGACTTTCTTTTTCTTTTTAAGCACAGTATTGTACTCCCTTCATTCTTTTTAAGCTTAAAAACTATATCACTGAGGCTTCAGCTTATCACGACTACTCTTTAGACCTGAAGATGGAGTGGAGCAAACAGCTCATCCCCAAGTCCTACGAGCAGAGTCATCTTGTGAAGACTTTCATTCACTCTTATACCAGTACTACCATTCCTACCAGGGAAAGTTAAATGGAGCGAACACAACTCACCTAGTGTACTAAGGCAGCAAGAAGCGTAGAAGAGTGTCCATCAATAGTTTTTTTATGTTATCGTATTTTTAATTAATTTTTAGTATTTTCTCAATTTTTCTAGAAAGTTTTTAAGCCTTTAATTGATATATTGAGCATTCAGTTTAGTCACATTGATTCATGCTTTGGCATCAGAGAGTCGACCTAGAGTTTCCCTAAGGTTTCTTAATATTTTAGAAGGCATGCAACATGTGTTTTAAGGGCTACAGCAGATTCAACACTAGGTTCAAAACACGAAAGTTCTTCACACATTGCAAAACATTAAGCATAGACTAATCATTGGAAATCATGATCAACGCAGCAGCAATTTCAGAATCAATAGAATCATAGCAAAGGGAACCGTCAAAAATAGATTAGGCTAAAAAATAAATTTTAAAATTTTACCTAAATTTAACCTAATATATATATGGGATAGTACTCCCCCAAACTTGAGAAGAGCATTGTCCCCAATGCTAAAAGGAAACAAGAAAAAAAATAAAAATAAAAACATGCATAAGCAATATGTAAAACTAGAGAAAAAAAGAAAAGAAAATAAAAACTAACCCAGAGAGTTATTAGGGAGGAGATTCCCGGATGATGATGCCCTTGCCTTTCTCAAGGAGGACTTAGTTTTCTTGGCAGGATAGGAGGAGGCACCAACTTCATTATCCAGTCACCTTTTTCTTTGGGTCTGATGGTGGGTGACGGTGTAGGTGATGGGTACTTGATTGCACGCACCTCAGAAGGCAACCATCTAAAAGGTGCCTTGAGAACTTTGTCCCCTTCTCATTGTGGCACTCTTGCCTTATGGCAGAATACTATGATGAGCTTTTTGGGAGTGGTAGTTCCCTGATCTTCCGTCTGGATATCGCTCGCTCTAGAATGGCCCTATAAATAAGCTCGTAAGGCTCAATATCTCGCCCATTGATAATAGAATAGATGAGAAGCAACCATTGACAAGAGAATATAGTGTGATTTTTGGTGGGTAGGAGCCTTGTGTTGATGAACCTCGCCCAGAATTTGGCAATCGGAGTAAGGTTCTACCATTGCACTGCCCTAGCGTTGGACAACGTTCTCTCTCATGTGGTTTTAAAATGACAAAGGTGTTATAAAACCCTAGCGTCCGTGGCGGCAGTGGTGCTGGCTAAGAATCTGGATTAAGCCCCCTCGAACTCTTAGAGATAGTAGTGGTGGCAATCAAGGTCACCGTAAACTCTACCTTGATGCCTCTAACAAACACCCATCCATCGTCATACTGGACAAAATGGGTGTAGAACTCTTTTACCCAATCAATGTTGATGGGGCCCGGCCGTCAAACAAATACCTCCCACTCATGGGAGACAATAGTGGCAAACTCGTCACCATCAAACCTTGAAGAAAAAGTCTCATATAACACCGGCCCCTCTTTTGGGAGAAGATCCTAATTCTGCAGTGACTAGTATCATCGCTAGAACTCTGCAGAATGAAAATGGTTTCGGAGAAGAACATGCAGTTGTGTGGAAGAGTCTGAATCATCGAAATCTGAGAAGGAGTTAGAGGATGACTGGTGGAAAGAATGAGACAAAGGTAGACAGAGGCTTCTTCTTGGTTGTGCTATTATGAGTGAAGAGCTTGTCGTAAGAGGAGGTTCTAAGATTATCACCAAAAAGTGAAGAGTTGTTTTGACAGACAAATGGGTTGGTCATCCAATATGAGAAAACTTGGGGACAATGGATATGAAAGGTTATGAAGGCAAGTGGTTTTCAGAGTGATTGAAGGAAGTCATCATTTAATGCTGATGGTTTCATTTAGTGGGAAAGTTAAAGTAGGCGGCGTATGGAATGGGGTTGTGATGTGTGGCAAGTATTGGGGCGTGGTGAAAGGGGAAAGTCTGCAATGAGGACGAAAATGGAATTTCCTTACGTTTAATCACCAACTCCTTGTCCCAGCCAATATTTAACCAGTTTGCTTTCTCGGATCCTAGGAGGATGTTCAATCATTTGTCTTATTCTTGTGATAACTGCCAAAAACAAACAAAACATTAAATAAAACTTATACCTAACAATACTATGGGCGTTTCTGGAGCACTTATTTGAACAATCTTTTAGCTACCCAATGTAGAATTTTAGCTTGGTATTTTGAGATTTATTTAATATTTAATGGGAGTTGGCGTGACACATTTTAATTGGTCAAAAATATCATCATATTTAAAATTTTGAACTAAATTGTATAAATTAGAACGAAATAGGGGTGAATTTTGGGTTAAATAAATTTTTAGGGACTAAAATTAACAAAAATGCCATCATATTAAAAATATCAATCCAAATTATAAAAATTAGAAAGAAATAGGGGTCAATTTCACAGGAAATAAAGATTTTTAGGGACTAAAATGAACAAAAAATAAAATTTGACATACCTAACGTGCAATTTACCACTTTTATAAAATGACTCATGGCATGTTCTGATTAGCCCGTGAAAATTTTTTAACGGCATCTAACGGATGGGGCATATAAGGTCATGATTTTTAGTTAAGGGGGCAAAACGTCCTGAAAAATACTTTAGGGGCCAACTCGGTAAAAAGTGTATAGTTTAGGGAGTAATTGGGCCTTTAAGCCAACATTTTAAAGCATATTCTGTGAAGACCCTAAACTACTTTACAATTTACATAAATTTCCCATTACACTAGCTTAAGTATGTGCTTGTTTTGCTTATGTGTTTCTTTCTATATGCAACATCTAGGGTGGATCCTTTGCACCTTGAGTATTTAGTTTTGTTGGTTGTTTGAAGAGGAAGAAATAAAGAGTTTGATGGAAAAGAAAAAAAAATAATGGAGAAAGTAGATGCTTGGAGAGGAAGAAATAAAGAGTTTGATGGGTAATGGACCAACCATAAAATAGACCATAATATGGACCATAAAATGGACATGTAATTTATCTAAAAAAAGTTCTATATCGTGATGATTAAAGCCAGTTTAGCATGACTTTTGAAAGTGTCTTTAAATTAATAAGTTTAAGGGTTTATTATTGTTGTCAAAAAATACCGAGAGATGACTGGATCAAAGTGAATTCTAATGGTGCAGTGGATATCACTGATGGCCAGGTTAGTGTGGGAGGAGTTATCAGATCATCCAATGGCGAATGGTTATTTGGCTTTTCACACAGCATAGGGAGATATTATGTGTTGAATGCGGGGTTGTGGGCAATCTTAGATGGTTTACAGAAAGCATGGAGACTTGGCTATAGGCAAATCGAAATGGAATCGGATAGCCTCTAGGCGATATGTGCATTGATGAAGTCTGATTCGAGTCAGCAAGGGAATGTTCTACTCGTGGTTATACAGGAGCTGTTAAAGCGAGATTGGGAGGTTTCATTGAGACATGTTAGGAGAACCCAAAATGCACTCGTAGATCACTTGGCGTCTTTCACACGAGGGCAGAACCTGGAGAGCCTGGATTTCGCAGAGTCACCAGGACAAGTTTTGGCTTTTATACGTAACGAGCGTCAGCTATGTGCTGATAGTTAACCTTTAATGATTTTGTTCTGTATTAACAAAAAAAAATGCTTTAAAAAAGATAAATAATTATTTTAAACAAGATGTTGTAAGTTAAATATATATATATATATTCAAATTTGTTAATATTATAATATACAAAATATATTAACTTAAATTATGATAAAAGTATAAAAAAATATTTTATTAATAAATAAATAAATAATTTTTAATAATTATTTGTACATGTTCTATGAAAATATATAACATTTAAAATAACTTTTATCTAAAAAAATTGACATGAAAAGATATAAAAAAATTTAAATCAATAAATAATTCGTTAAGCATATAATTATATATTGGTAAAAAAATTTACAACTTCATAAATGATAATATAAACACATGGTAATACAACAAATGGATGTTAAACCTGTAATTTGAATCCAAAAACACTTTTCAAAAGGTAAAAAAAGTTAGGATTTTCAATTTATGCTTTTAAGTTGAAAAACAATTTTAAGGCATATATTTTTTCTATAAATCATCTATTTAACATTGCCTATTATTTAAAAAATATTTTTTACACCATAAACACTTTTAATAGACGATGATAAACGGCTCTAAATTATTTGCAATTAGCAAAAACAACGTACTTTTTTTCTTGCCTTAATACGTAAATCACCCCCAACGTTCAGTTCAATTGTTGTATATTTTTAGTCAAAAGGATCAATCAAACACTCCTAATAATTTACCTTTGCTTTTAACAACACTGATTCTACCTTTTTTCGGGTGAATCTATGATACAACAACTTAATTTAAAATTAAAAGAAACGATAAATTTTAAACTTGTTCAAACAACATGAAATATTATACTTTTTATAATATTTTAGATTGATGTTTCTCGACAAGTTTTAAAATTTAGTATTCTTAGATTATTAGGTTGGTAGTTTTTTTGACTAAATTTCGAAACTTGTCAAAAAATAACATAAAACGATATTAAAAGTATAACATTTTATCTTACTTGAACAAGTTTTAAAACCTATATTTTTTTAACTTTAAATTAAGTTATTGTACGACAAATTTACTCTACTCTCTTAAAACAAAATCCTAAATCGGACGGACCTGGAAAAACTAATAATTTCTGACACCTAATCTACTTGCTTAAAATTATGAAGTATTGCGACAAACTGCATTGTTGGAGCCATTTCCATTTTCTCCTGAGATGACATAACTTCTACTATGGCTTACCAACAACCAATTTTAGTGGACCCTTTGTTATTAGTCTCTCTACAGTCTACACAGTTGCTAATAATCAATGCTATATAGCTACGACTACAATTGATAAATTTGTGTAATTTTTATGTAATATTTGTAGAGTAACAGTTATTGTCTTGGTTAAAAAAGAAGTTTCCAAAGTGAAATTTTACCTTGTTTGGTATGTCATTTTACTTACGAATGCCCTTGCCTTTACGGTTTGAAGGTTTCAAACAAATTTGCCAGGTTGAATCTTGTTGTATCAATTCATTTCCTTTTTGTAAAGGTTAGTTCTTTTGATCCTTTTTACTCTGTTCAATTACATAAATTTGTAGCCTTTCCTTTTTGGGTCCTTTCTGCTGACCTTATGTATCTAGCTTTCTTCATGTAAAGAAGTTTTGTTTTTGTTCTTAATAACCCTTTTTCTCTATCTATAATGAGTGGTATAAGTCTTCTTTGGTTCATTTCTCAATAAACAAGTAGAAGGGAATTGAGTTGGTGGCATCATCTCTATTCTTGGTAAGAAATTGAAGGATAAAATGATGATGATGACAATGGAAGGGATGATGGCTGAGGGCGTATTGGATGATATAATAAGAAGGCTGTTGGAAGGTAAAGGAAGCAAACAGGTTCAGCTTTCTGAAGGAGAGATCCGTCAGCTTTGTGTTAATGCTCGTCAAATCTTCCTTTCACAACCTAATCTGCTTCAGATTCATGCCCCCATTAGAATCTGTGGTCAGCTCTCTTTCTCTTTCTCCCTCTTCTATTGATTCAGGAATTTACAGCTCCTGATTTTGTGCTTGTAGTTGTTGGAAACTAATGGATTGATTGTTTTCCTTGGTAAAATTTTGATGGGAAGAGAAATTTGGAGTTGTTTCTGGCTTTTTTCTAGATTGTATAATTCTAGGGAATTTCGGAACAATTCCCGTGTTGGAAATTAAGGTTGGATGACATGAATTTGGGGTTTTCTTTGTTAATTTGGGAACAAACCTCTTTCCAAGTGAGTTGAGCAGCAAATGTTTTGACCCTTATGTTTATGTTGATGTTGTTTGCCCTTGAACTTCATGCCCTACTATGAAGCACGCCTTAATCTTGTGCATTTAACCGACCGCCTTAACCCACCTTTTACAGGTGATATCCATGGACAGTACCAAGACCTCTTAAGACTCTTCGAGTATGGTGGCTTTCCTCCTGCTACGAGCTACCTGTTCCTTGGGGATTATGTCGACCGAGGCAAGCAAAGTTTGGAGACGATATGTTTGCTTCTGGCCTACAAGATTCGTTATCCTGATAAAATTTCTCTCTTAAGGGGAAACCATGAAGATGCAAAGATCAATCGGATTTACGGGTTTTATGACGAGTGTAAAAGGAGATTCAATTTTAGGCTTTGGAAAATATTTATGGATTGCTTTAACACGTTACCTGTGGCTGCACTCGTTGATGAGAAG
Source organism: Hibiscus mutabilis (assembly GCA_019671005.1). Classification (NCBI taxonomy): domain Eukaryota; kingdom Viridiplantae; phylum Streptophyta; class Magnoliopsida; order Malvales; family Malvaceae; genus Hibiscus; species Hibiscus mutabilis. The sequence goes on along the minus strand of CM033753.1, from coordinate 9,911,358 downwards.
ATACTTTGTATGCATAGAGGGTTGTCCCAGAGTTGGAAAATTTGGATCAAATAAGGGAAATTCAAAGGCCGACAGAGGTTCCCGATAATGGTCTCCTCTGTGATCTACTTTGGTCTGATCCTGATCCCAAGGTTGAGGGCTGGGCAGATAGTGATAGAGGAATTTCATCTACTTTTGGAGCAGATGTAGTTGCAGAGTTCTTGGACAAGAATGACCTCGATCTCATTTGTCGAGGCCATCAGGTAAGCCGGTTTCTTTTAAGCAAAGAACACTGATCATGGATGTATGATTGTAGTTTTGTATGTGCAACAGAGCTTTTATTATCCAATTTCAGCATCAAATAAGTTCGAGTTAGGATAAAAACCAGTCTAGTCCATGCCCCTCCTATAAATTGCTTAGAAACACCCTTCTAGTTGATCTTCCCCGAAGATTATTTAAAAACTCTCATCGAGTTAAAAGTATCTAGCATCTCTTGTCACTGTTTGCATGGAAATGCAGTAACTAAAAAATTTTAGCGCCAGTATTGCTAAACGTTGATAAGTAATCTTCGTTATCTACAGATTTCCTGGCTGATAATGTAACTTGAGACCACCCTCAAAAGTAGTTGTTGGAAAAGGCTAGAGGGTGACATGCATTTTGATGACTCTAACGTACCACCGGGCATCCTTTTGTGACGCGTACTCACGGGTTAGCCTTGACAATACGACCAATAGGGGCATATTCATCCAATTTTGTCTAGATTGAGATTTTTCAAAGTTTTCAATTGCAGGTTGTGGAGGATGGCTATGAGTTCTTCGCTAGCCGAAGATTAGTAACAATATTTTCGGCTCCAAACTATGGTGGAGAGTTTGACAATGCTGGTGCTTTATTGAGTGTTAATGAAGCTCTTGTGTGTTCCTTTGAGATATTGAAACCCACTGATAATAGATCGTCATCGAGTGGTTCTAAACCCTTGAAGAAGGTACGGAACCGAGCAAATATTATCATTTCTTAGTTTTCAAAAGATGTTAAATACCAAATTTTGATGAACGTTCAATTGAACATGGTGTCTTTTGTTGTATCCGTTTTTCTCAACAGCCACCAAAGAAGGGAAAGGTTTGATGTTCCATGAGGTAGGATTTCTGGGGATGTCATTCTGCCAAGTTTGATGGAACAATAGTTTGAGTTTCTTATCATACAATGCATGGCTTTACGAGTAACCTTCGACGCGATTGCTTGCCGGTTATTTACTTGCAATGAAATCATCAGAAAAGTCTGTAAATTAACCACACATTTCACTTCTGATTAGTAACAAAAGTCTGTAAATTAACCACACATTTCACTTCTGATCAGTAGTATCAGTGTGCAATCTTTGAGTACCCCAAGCATGGATGGATCTGTCTTGATTTTTTTCAAAGTACGAAAGTAATATGTATTCAAAGTAGTATATATTGCTTATCCTTGTTCAAATTAAATCATGCGAGTCATAAGAGTGGTGTCGCGGCTGCTGCAGGGGTTCTGCATGATGAATAAGGGTGGACAAAACTCGACTCGAAAAAAAGAATTATTCTCATCTTGAGACAAAAAAATGGACTCATTTTGACTCGACTAGTAATTTCATAAACTCGACTCGAAAAAATTTTAAATAAAATTTGAGCTATGAAATGAAAATTCAAATAACTCGAATAACCCAAAAATTTTAGTAATTAGTTGACCATTTTTATATTTGAGTCGAGTTGTAAATTCTGCATGATATATTATGTATATCACATGTGAAAATATGAAAAGATATATATGTATATTGTATATGCATATAGAAAGCCGTTAAACTTGGAATCAATATGTGCATAGTTCAACCCTAAGTATATGTATATAGAAATATATATGTGCACCGCTATATATATATGCATATAGAAATATGTATGAAAAAATATACATGTACAATTAAATTTGTACAGAAACTCAAAAACTCGACTCGATTCAACTCGAATTCATAAACTTGACTAGATTTGAAAAAATTTCAAATAAAGTTTGAATCGTAAAATAGGACTTCTAAACTTGAATAACTAAAATTTTTTTTTTACTCGATTCGATCGAACTCTCAGCCCTAATGATGACCAGGAGTCGTAGATTTTTGGCTATAGGCTCTTGCTCGGTTTTGCAAGCAGAACTCTGGGCGTTTTATTACGCTCTCTGACATGCATGGAGGTTGGGTTTTAGGAAAGTCGAGATTGAAACGGACAGTTGGGAGGTTAACCAAGTTCTGGCGCAAGCTCCCCAAGTTTCTCCTTGTGCTTTCTATCAAAACGATGCTTCAATTTGACTGTCGTTATACATGTATTTCGGGAAATGAATGTGGTGGCTGATTCTTTGGAGTCGTTAACTCATGGAAAACCTGTGGGAGAGGAACTCTTTGCTGTTCCCCCAGGACTGGTTGCTGATCCGGTTCATCGGGAGGCCTTAGATAGCCTACTGTTATGTTACTTTCTGTTTAACCAAAAATATATACTTGATGAATGTTACACGTGACAAGGAACAGTAACTAACACTTAAGAATCATTGAAAGGGCAGTTCTTTCTAAATCTATCCATATCAAAGGGCAATCTGCCTTTAACGTGATTAACAAAATCTAAGTTAACTACCAAAGCAGGATTCAAAACTCTCTAAACAACAAAGCCAAGCTTTTATTTTTTATATGATCTCACAATGGAACTGCAAAATTAGGCTTATATTAATGCGTAAATTTTGATATAATTATCTGGTACAACCGAGGACACAAAAATCTTGATCAGTCAAGGACTCGGGTGAAGTTGTGAACTTCAAGGATACCAACCTGTAGAAATTACAGAAAGGAAAGAAAGAAACGTGTAAACAATGAGAACTCAATGGTGGGAAACAAAAAACATTGAGGAACTCAAGTACTGAATTCTTACAGATTCTAATATAACATTCGAAGAATGGCAGAGATGTTCATCTTCGGTTTCCTTTCCTATTTCCCTGACTGGAAGGGGGGGCTGTCTGGTTCATCTTGCCTTCAAGTCTCCTTGCAGTTGCAGCTCGTTGAATAGCTGCAAGCCTTTGGCGATGGTTATGGCTCTTTCTTTTGCTGCACAGTCAGTTGAATTACAAAAGTAGTAGACAATTATATGATATTCATGAAAAGAGAAACTGAAAAACTAGACCTATAAACAACTTAAAGACACTGGCTTGGAGAGGTGAAGTCCATTTCGCATAAAATACTTTTACGGACTTGGTCATCCTAACAGGAGGAAAGGATGCGCTTCATAAAGCTAAATAGAACTTCAGAAAATAAATCACATGTCCGAAGGAAAACTTAATGATTCACAAGAGGAAGTAACCGAACCTTATAAAAAGTAGGCCCGCTGTAAGAACCAGGCCTCCTACTGCCCAAGAACCTCTTTCACTAGACGGCATATCCTGCAGCCACTGCTGGAAATCTTCCAAGAGCCCAAAGTTCCCAGTTTTGTGGGGCTTCTCAGTTCTTGAAGCTCCCCATGAATCAGCAATTGAATCAAGACTAGCTTTGCCACCATAACATGATGCTTCTTCGTCACCACCATACATGCCAACAGATTGTTTAACACCGAAACCTGCAGCAAGGCAAAGTTCTGTTCCATTGGATGCCCATTCAGATGCTTTACCACAAACAAAGTCATTTACTCCACATGGTGCTAGAACCTGTCAAAAAGTTTCTATGTTAGAATTAAATATAAGGGAACATCTAAATAAAAAAGATACCGTATCAGCATGACCCAAAGATAAACTAAATATTAGCTCCAAGGCTTAAACACATTAATTCCTTAGCATAACAGAGAAGACGTTTGACCTCAAATGATGGGAAGGACCACAAAGGTAACCACCCCGACCAACAGATTACACCATTTAAAATGAAATCTGGAAAAAGATACAGATCATCCATCATAACCTAAGTGCGGCTAACTCTACAAAGTTTCTGTGTTTGAATTAAATCTAGAAGATATTAGACACAATTGTCTACCTGTGTCTTTGCATCCATTGAGAAGTATGCATTAGAGCAGGCCTGAAATACTCTATCGCAAAAAGATGTGCATATAAGTGGGGGTCCGGGCTGAATGCCAACTCGTGGATCACAGATGGAACATTCCAGCAACTCCCACAAATGCAAACACTCTTGGCTGGCTTCCCCTGTTAAAGCCAGCCTCCTAATAGAAAGCAAAGCGGGATGTGTCTGGGCAGCATCACAGCAAGTCTTTTTCCGAAACACCCTACAAAGTGTCAAATCTTTGTGTCCCTTCCCCACCCTTTTCGGAGGTTTACCCTCAGAGGAGAAGGGCGGGAAACGACCACCTTGTGATACGCAAACACCACCAGTTTCTCCTGCATAATTACAGAATAAATGAATTTAACATGCTTCAGCTCCTTAGAACTGTAGAGTGTTGTTTTTAAGCAAGACCCTTTCCTACTTTAGAAATCATTTATAAGGAAAATGAGAGGATTCTCAGGGTAAAAACACAACATGAAGTTAAAACATAAAAAGCAATGTCTAAAATCTACATACATAGTAATCTAATTCATAGACATGGTAAATCAGCTAATTTTGAAGCTTAACCTCACTAAGAAATTAACAAACTAAAAACAAAAGGAAATACTATATCCCATAATCTAAAGCCAAATAAACAAACAAATTAAATAAATAAATAAAGCGCTTCTAACATCAAACTTCAAATGATTGATCCTTTCATTAAAAATAACCAACCCAAAGCATAACTAACGCCTAATCTCAACCCTAAGCTATGAATGAATAACTTGAAACAGAATTCGTACAGATAATCAATCAAAGGGAGAAACCCAAGAACCCTAATATAAAAAAAGAAAGGAAGAAAGCTTTTTACCATAGGAAAAGAGGAAAAGAAGGTTGAAGAGGAGGAGAAATATGAGGAAATCAAGTTCAATGTTCTTCATTGCTTTTATTTGTACTCTGATTTTTGAGCTGTGAATCATTGAGAAGACCCAAAAAACGTAGCGGGGATCCTACATTACAGGTGCTGGTGCTGGTGCTGGTGCTGGAAGAGTTAAAAACAAGAACAAAGTGGAACAGTCGAGGAGATTAGCAGACTAAAACAACGTTAGTCATACGCCCAATGTGATGTGAAATAATCTGGATAGTCCTCCTGGATTTTCAGGTATTCGTTTGCCCAAGTTTGTATATCTCACCCGTTCCTCTATCTGGGCTTTGCCCACAATGCTACAATAGTAAACCTGCTTAAAACCCATTCAGAAATAGGGACGGTCATAGGTCGAGTTTTTAGTATATTTGAACCCAACCAAAAAATATAGCACCTTTATTTAATTTTAACCTGATATGATATTTTATGATGTTCTACCGACCTGAAACGACTTATATTTTAGAGTAAAAATCTAAACTTGAATCCAACTGGGCCTGACATAAATATTATTTTTTTATTTGATAAAATATTAAATTAATTAAAAAAATACAAATAGGGAGTATATTATAATAATTATTCTATTTTTATTAGATAAAATAAAAAGATAATTAAACAAATATATAAAGATATAAGTATTGTAATAATTATTCTTAAATATTTAAAATAAAATTAAACTATTATTTTAGGTCATGTCAATATCTTTCACCTTAAATTCAAATTTGACTTACACTATCTAAAAAAAACTAAACCCAAACCTAACTTAACCCCAAAATTTTCGTTATAGAATCAGGTCATGTCCGAATCTGTATCATCCCTATTCAAAAACCATACCGAGTTGCTGTTTAGAACATGTCAGGTCTTTGAAGATCGAATAAGGCAAGCCAACATATTCTATCAATATTTAAAATTAAGAATAACCCACGAGAATATATTTCATGTACCGACAATTATCTGTGTGCATTTTCAGATACAAATAGTATTTAATCTAAAATAAATAAATATCCAAATTTTCGGATATCAAATTTTTAACTTTTTTAATTATTAGAAGTGAATATAATCTTTTTTAAAAATAAGTTAAAATAAATAATAATAAAATTAATAATATATGGTAATAAAAATGGTGAAAATGATGATGATGATGATAATAATAATAAATATAATAAATCAGAAAAAATATGCATCATATAATAATGATGATTATTATATAAAAAGTATATTAATTATCAAAAAAATAATAGTAGTGTTTTATAATAGTAAAATAAATATATAATAATAATAATAATAAATATATAATGGAATAAATAAATGATAAAAATAATAAAATATGTTAATGGATTAAATTGAATAAAAATAGAACTTGAAAGGGTCAAAATGATAAATAATTATGCAAAATTAAACTATAATTAAAGATGAAGGAAGATAACAATTAAACATAATATAAAAATCCTACTATCTTTTTCGCATTTTCGGATAATTCAAAATGAAAAATATTGTGATCTATATCCAATCCAATTATCCAATTCTTTCTCAAATATCTTATCCGAATTATTTAAAAATAAAAAAGAAATTAGATATCCAAATTTCCGGATCTGATAAACGGATCAAATTTTTTTGCACACTCCTACTGGCATTGAAAAAAATCATAAGTGAGTCCAATTTAGGATTTAAGAATTTAGTTCAGAGTTTAAGGTTTAAATTTAAGAGATACGATTTGGATTTAAGATTTTTAAGATTATGAATTTAAAAATTAGTTTTTAAAGTAAAATTAGGCATGCTTGTGGATAGAGATGGTCATGGGTCGAGTTGGGTCGGGTTTTTGGCCGATCCGCACCCTAGGCCGACATTTTATGATGTTCCACCCGACCCAAACCCGAATTCTAGAGTAAAAACCTGAACTCAACCCAACATAAATAAAAAATTATCATTTTTTATTATTATTCGATAAAAAGCTTTGGTTCTCAAACAGTCCTTAGAAAGACTTCTATTTAACGGAAAAGATGCCTGATTACAAGAAGTTGAAATAACGAATTACAGATAACGTTTAGCTTCTCGTCTTGACATCTTGACTTCATAAAGCAAGGCTCGCACTTTATGTATCAACATCATCTTTGGTCTGATGAGCGACCCTGTCATTCTCCTCTCATGTTGCTCAAAAGATCTGCGGCAGTGTAATCTATGTACCCCAGAGCTTTTGGGGAGATCGCTAGTCTGTGCAGGCAAAATTGTAGACAAGGGCCTCTTCTTTGGTAGATCTGGGTGCAAATGAATCAAATCTAAAATAGTGCATCCAAGCTACGCCGCCTCTCTGCTTGATGCTTATCTCATTGTTGAATTGTCTTCTTTCTCCGTTGGTCTTCATTTAGCCCAAGCTGATATTGTAGCATTATTACTCTTGGCATCATAGATTTCTCCCACTCGGATGGCCTCTAAATTGGACTGTTCTCGAATCAACATCTATGTTATGATGTGGCATACAACAAAAATGGAGGAAAAGGGAAAGAAAACAAAAACAAACACCAACAGAAAACCAAGTCAGTACGATGAGATAATCTAATAAACTAAACAAGTAAAATGCCAACTAATAAACAAGGCAAAAAATTAAAGTAATTAAGTTATGCGATTAAAACATACATAAACAAAACAACACACAAAACACAGATAGACAACCAAGGCCTAAATAGGGTTACTGCTAAACGGACAGAGTTCGACGTGGCTCTAAAGGGTGGGCTCTTACGGTCCATTATATGTTGTTCAGATCTAGAGTAAAGGGTACCCGAACTGTCGCTAGGACATCGATTTGAGAGGGTACGTTCCCTTATATCATACAGAGGTGAGAACCACACGAAATATAAGGTTAGTACCCCAAAAGTGAATTATAATGCTATACAGTGGTGAACACCCCACGAGACAAAATAATTACTCCCACTTAACAAGGACAAAGAGCCTGGAAAGAAGGCACATGCTGAATGACAATTTATCAAACACCGTACGAATAAAAGTGGTAAACAAACAAGGTTAGAGATTAAAAATTAAATCGAATTTAAAATTTTCTTAATAATTATGATACGAACCCAACTAAGACTTGACTCTTTATTTTTTTGTTTTTGAAAACAAAAAATTTTTCTCCAGCAGAGTCGTCATGCTATAGAGACTAATTTTAGAAAACATAAGTGTAACGACCCAGATTTCGAAATCTGAGGGTCAGGTTAATCAGGAGTGCGGACTCCGCATATGGGCCTTATGACCCTTGTTGGGCTTGAGTCTTGGTTTGGGCATGGATTTTTGGAGAATAACATAAGGGTATTGTGGGAAATGCCATGGGATGAAAAAGAGAGAGAAAAAGGCTTTAATTTCTGCATATGCAGAGGAATGAGATCACTATGTTGGTTGTCTCCTTCCTTCTTCAAAACTCATCCCCTTGCTTAAACTTTTCCACCAAAGGTTGAATCTTTTAAAGTGAGATTAAGAATGACGTTTTGCTTTGTAAGGAAGTTGTAATCAACTTGGAAAGATCTATCATTCAAGGTAAGTTTGGTTAAAAATGGTGGATGAAGGTGTTTTGGTGTGGGTTCTTAGGAAGAACGGGAATGGGGTGTTGGAGGATCCATTCTTTGTATAGATTGTGTTTTTAGCTTCCTAATCTCTCCACTAATGTTGTAACACATTTACCACCCATCTTTTGTAGTCAAAGAGCTTGGTGAGCACTCTAAGGCTCAAGGAAAAGAGAAAGCTTAAGTTGGTAGAATCAAGGTTTGTTGGTGTTTTGAAGAATGTTAGTACACTTCCAATTCCTTTGTTTCCTGCATATCATAAAGATAATTGCTTTGTATGCCATCCTAGTGATTTGAGCATGTTTGAATGTTCTTGGTGGGTGTTAACGGCAAAATTAGTAATTAATGTTAATAATTCGTAAAATTGGTAGAAACCAACCCTAAACACCTTAAATAAGTTGTAGGTTGAGTTTTAGGGATTATCAAACTAGTTTGGGGGTTAAAGGTGTGAAATTCGAACCCTAGACCCAAAAATTTGGGTTCATGTATGATAAGTGTTCAAAAGTACTATTTTCTTACCCTTTTTACTCATATTATTGTTAGACTTAGGCTCATATTAGTTGCATAATTAGCCATTCATGCATTAATCCACATTTCCTTCCATCGTTGAGCTTGATTACATAACTTGGTAGTTTTTGTGGGAAAAGATGCTGCTTTGGTGTGTTTTGTGTGTATGTGCAGGATCACTTACCAAAGCAAGGATAGAGCTAGTTGCCAGGGCAATGCATGAAGGAGATGCCGAGCTAGTTGCCAAGGTAATGCATGAAGGAGACGCCGAGCCAGTTGCCAGGGCAATTGTCTACAAAGAATAAGGTGATATGGTAGTCGAAATTGATGACTAGACAAGCCCAAGATGACGTGGAGCAAAGCTAAATCCCAAAGGAGTTTGATTTCCATGAAGAGATTAAAGAAGAATTAAATTCCAAGAAGATAGGAGAAGTTCTAGAAGGAATATAATTATAATAAAGAATTATATTCTTTAAAAATAATTTAATTCCAACTTAACTTCCTCCTCAAAGAAAGACTTTGACCTAGCCCTATAAATTAAAGGCCATGCCGTCAACTCCAGAGAGAGAGGGAGGAGAGAATTTTCAACAAGCATCTAGGGCAAGGAGGATTTCGACAAGCTTCATCCTTCATCTTTTTCTTTCTTGTTCAATTAGGTTCATGCTAGGGATTCTTTATCTTATATTTCTTTGGAACCTAGCCATGAACTAAATCTATTTGGCTAAGGTTATTGTGTCTTGTGGTTGTGAGAAACTATTGGATTTTGTTTAGGTACTAAGAGTTTGCACTTTTCTATTCAAGGTTTATTCATTCTTGGTTCTTATTCTTGTTTGCAAGTGAATTGGGATAGGATCTCGTAACTTCATCTATTTATCTAATATCGGGAGAGTTAGATTCAAGAAACGAATAAATATGATCTTTATTCAATCTATTGATGGTGAAGATTAATCCGGATTAGGAATAAGTTAAGGATTTCAACGGCTAAGAGGAGCGCAAGATTGGTTGTTGTTCACCCTTGATTCACGCAGGGATGTATTATCAAGGCATGCACAAGTAGCTAGAGTTTCGACTTAGGGATAAGAAGAAACCATTGAAGAACGCTCTGCCGAACCTTGAAGGTTGCTGCCCAGATGCCCAAGTAGTTGCCCAACTAGTCGCCCAGGCAACCATCGATTAGTTGCCAAGGCAACCCCGTTGTGAAAGTTGCCACGACAACTGAGTTGCCCGTGCACTCTTTTACCAAGACGATCCAATCGGCTATCACACCTCAACTCACGATAACTTGGCCTATCTCTCTCATTTAATTACATCGCCTTTTACTTATTTGCTCTAAATTAGTTATTAGTTAAAACTCCTATAATCCTCTACTTGTGTTTTCTTTTACTTTTTACAGTGCAAGAGACTAGATTCTTGAAGTGGCACCAATCCATGTGGAGACGATATCTTTTATACTATAACTTGCAACGTGTATACTTGCACAATTGCGTAGCACTTATTACGCGTAACAAGTTTTTGGCGCCGTTGCCGGGGATTGGCAATAGTCCCTGTGGAGACGATATCTTTTATACTATAACTTGCAACGTGTATACTTGCACAATTGCGTAGCACTTATTACGCGCAACAAGTTTTTGGCGCCGTTGCCGAGGATTGGCAATAGCGACTTTGTTTTTATTTTCTTGCACTTTCTTTTTACTTTTCTTGTTTAATATTCAAAGGGCTAACAAACTTTGGTTTTGCATTGGTATATGACCAGGGCGAGACCGATTACACCAGAATATCCCTTTGATCCAGAAATCGAACGAACCTTACAAAGACTTAGACAAAGGATAAGAGTAGCAATGGCTAATCAAGACGACAATATGAATCAAGATGTTCCAGCAGGAGGATGAGTGATTCTTGCACGGAACAGAACTATTCGAGACTATCTTGAAGAAGATCTTGATGGACTTAATCCAGGAGTTGTCGCACCTGAAATTGAAGCCGACCACTTTGAGTTGAAACCAGTAATGTTTAATAGGATCAACACAATTGGTCAATTTGGCGGCTCAGCAACTGAAGATGCACGACAACATCTTAAATCTTTCCTCGAGATTTGCAACTCGTTCAAAATACACGGAGTCACCCCCGATATTTTACGATTAAGATTATTCCCCTATTCACTGAGGGATAGGGCGAAAGCATGGTTGAATAGCATTCCTGCCGGATCAATAGGATCTTGGACTGATCTTTGTCGTGATTTCCTTGCTCGGTTTAATCCTACAAATTTGACTGATAAGCTTTGTAACGACATTACTTCTTTTTGGCAGGCAGATAATGAATCCATGTACGAGGCTTGGGAGCGATATAGAGAACTTCTACACAAATGCCCCCTACACGGATTCCCGATGTGGACTCAAGTAACAATGGTTTACAACGCCGTGAATACACCAACAAGGATGATGCTAGATGCCTCGGCAAACGAAATACTCCTAGATAAGTCGCCAGAGGAAGCAATGCAAATTCTAAACAGGCTGGCCAAGAATGATTATCAATTTCCCTCTACTAGAAGAGGAGGAATTAGACGCCAAGCCACAATACATGAACTAGGATCATCAGATTCAATTTCGGCACAATTGGCCACTTTAACCAAGATGGTCCAGAACATGCAAAAACCAAACAACACACATGAGGTCAAGGTAATGGATTCTTTTGGTGAGTTATGTGGTGATAACCATGATTCTTATGAATGTATGCAGAATCCAGAATCCAGCTTCTATGTGGGGAATTACAATCGGAACAACAATGTGATGTCCAATACATACAATCCAGCTTGGAAGAAGCACCTGAATTTTTCATGGAGTAATCCCAACAATGCTCTAAACCAGAACAATCAGAATGCACAAGCATCAGGATTCCAGCAGAATATGCCACAGCAATAGTTGCCGCAGCAACAACCGACAACATCTAGTTCTTTGGAAAATTCTCTAAATGCTTTTATGATGAAAACTGAATCTTATATGGCTGAAAATAGTAACTTCATAAAAAGAACTGATGCTTTTATTAACAGGACCGAGATGAGATTGCAAAACCAAGAGGCGACAATCAATTCATTAGAAAATCAAGTCGGACAGTTTACTCAAAACCTGAATACTAGACCGCAAGGAGGTTTACCTAGCAATACTGAAGTCGCAAGAGGAACTGGCCATGAGCAATGTAAGGCGATCACCACTAGAAATGGCCAACAACTTAAAGAGGCTCAAGCCCGCTCATCAAACAAAACTCCACAAAAAGATCAAGACGAACCTAGCGGTAAAGCCTTAGATGCTGAACCAAGAATTACCGCAGCAACCGGTAATAAGCATGCCTCGACAACCGACGATAAGGATGCCTCGGCAACCGACGATAAGCATGCCTCGGCAACCCAGTTGATAATGCCTCGGCAACCCTAGTTGTCCCGACAATACCGTTAATCAGGTTCCAAACCAATGAAAGGATCGAAGATATCCGACTTCCACCACCATTCCCACAAAGGTTGAAGCGACAAAAGCAAGAATATCAATTCAAGAAGTTTCTTGATATCCTAAAGCAAGTCCACATCAACTTGCCACTGGTGGAAGCAATTGAACAAATGCCGAACTATGCCAAGTTTCTTAAAGACATTGTGTCCAAGAGAACAAGGCTAGGAGAGTTTGAAACAGTTGCCGCAACAGAGGGATGCATGACCATGTTGCACAATCGTATGCCACCTAAGTTGAAGGATCCCAGAAGTTTCACCATAGTCCGTATACCGTGCATCTCAGGAGTAACAAAATGTACCAGAACCTTCAGTCATTCTATTGGTGGCAAGCATAAAAAGAGATATATTCGAATTCGTGACCAAGTGTCTTACGTGTCAGCAAGTAAATGTGGAGCATCAGGTTCCTTCAGGCTTGCTTCAGCCCATTCAGATCCCTCAATGGAAATAGGATAGAGTGACAATAGATTTTGTTACGGGCTTGCTGTGGACCTAGAGAAAGCATGATACGATTTGTGTGATTGTGGATCGTTTGACAAAGTCTGCTCACTTCTTACCTATACGCATGGATTTTACCCTTGAACGGTTGGCTAGATAGTACATCAAGGAGATTGTAAGATTGCATGGAGTACCGTCATCGATTATATCTGATAGGGACCCTCGTTTCACCGCTAGGCTTTAGAAGAAGATTCACGAGGCTCTGGACACTAAGTTGCATTTTAGTACAACTTTTCATCCTCAGACCGATGGTCAATCTGAGTAAGTCATCCAGATCTTGGAAGATATGCTCTGATGTTGTATTATAGATTTTGACAAGAGTTGGGAGGAGCAGTTACCACTGTTTGAGTTTGCCTACAACAACAGTTTTCAGTCAAGTATCAAAATGGCTCCCTTCGAGGCCTTATATGGGCGTAAGTGTAGGACTCCTCTCTGTTGGAAGGAGCTTAACGAGAGGAAGATTGTGGGGTCAGAGTTGATTAAGCAAACTGAGGAAAAGATCAAGATTATTAAAGACAGGTTACAAGCCACATTTGATCGTCAGAAGGCTTACGCGGATCGAAAGTGCAAGCACATCAAATATGAGGTTGGTGATAAGGTTTTACTTAAGGTGTCACCGTGGAAGTGAGTCATTCGCTTTGGGCAAAAGTGTAAGTTGAGCCCGAGATTCATTGGACCGTACGAAATCATCAAGAGAGTTAGACCCGTAACTTACCACAAACCCAATTACATGCCTACCCAATCACTCAACCAGCCCACATCCAAATTAAACCAATAACCCAGTTACATGCCTACCCAATTACACCAAACCCGGATACCCAAATTAAAACAAATAACCCAAAATACTGAAATACCTAAAATACCCTAAAACCCTAATTAACCTAACTAACCCTAACCCTAATGAACCCATCCAAGCCACCGTCGCCTCTACACCCAGTCGCACCGCCGCTCAACCCAGCTGTTGACGGTGGCTCCCTTAGCCGCTGTCGACACCCTAATCCTCGTTACCACATCAAAGCCTCGTCACCACTGCCACATTTGCCTCGTCTTCGTCTTCACCACCCAAGCGGGCCACGTGGTGCCTCGTCACTACCTCCATAAGCTGCCACATGTTCCATACTTTCCAAATTACCCCGTTTCGAACCCCTTTAAAAGGGATTCGAACCGGCAAACAAAAAGGGAAAAATTAGAGTTAGAGTTCAGAGAAAAAAAGATTATAGAGATTCGAAAGTAGTCAAAAAAGCATATCGAATGTAAAAAGGGCCTTTTTGATTCGAATATATATAAAAAAGGAGTTTGAACAAAAAAAGGGCACACAATTTTTCCTTTCCATTCGAAGCAAGAGAAAAATCAAAAGGTAAACAAAAATAATAATAGAATATTTCATTCAGATCTACTCACCTAGGGGTGTTTTTGGCAAAAACTGAGTCCAGATTTGACTTTAGTGCGTCAAACGAGGTCGAAAAGGTGCGACCTTTCAATTTCTCGGCCGCTGAAAGCAACAGCGGCGTCGCCGGTGACGGCCGAGAGGAGGGGAAAACCATAGAGTCTGGTGTTCATTTCTTAGATATATTTGAAATAATATTTTTTTGGTCAAAATTTGACTTATATAGTTAGGATGGAAAACAACATAATTACATATTAGGTCCCCGCCTTTTTTTTCAAAATATGCCTGCTGCATGGTATAATTACATCATAGGTCTCTTAAAGTTTCGAAACTCTTGCAATCCAGTCCTGAAATCAGCTCAGTTAGTTTTAAAAGGGATATTTACGCCCATGGTCCTTCCATTTCTGTAGCTTTTATTTTTCCCTTTAATTTGCGTTTTTTTTGTATTTTGGCCACTATTTTTTCTTTTTATTTTATTGTTATTTTATTTATATATATCATTTTATATATTATTTAATGTTATCATATATTATTATTATGTGAATTATTATTATTATTATATATATGTATATATATATATTTTATTTTCTCACTACACATCATGTATTTTATATTCATATATGTATATTATTATTATTTTAATATTATATATATCTATTATATCGTATCATACGTATAAATATTATATACATATTATATATATGCTTATTGTTATATAATATATGCTTATTATATTATATTATTACTTTATTATTATATTATATTATTATTTAATTATCTATAGTTTCATATATGTTTATATACATTCATATATATCCGATATAGGTTTTAATTGAATTCAAAATTAAAAACTTTTATTAGAGGTTACAATGAAAAACGTATCTCGAACGTAAGAGATGCCATTTTTCGTTAATCTCTACCCAAAAATACCATTTTTAAATTCAAATTATAATTTTCAAAATAGATTCCTTTTATTCACGAATCTAACATGAATTATGCCCCGGGTGTTGGGGTGTAAATTTCTTTCTTACAAAAATACATTTTTAAAATATTTTAATGGGATCATAAATTTTAAATTACATTCGAATTCTTAATTTCCGTTATTAAGACACCAAATAATCGACCATGTACCAATTTTGGCCGTTGTAGCGGTGCTCATCCTTCCCCACACATAACTGACTCCCGAACTTATTTTTCTGATTTTATTAAAATAACCAAATTTTCAGGTGACCAAATCTCACCTAATTAAAAAGATTGGTGGCGACTCTATTCCAAACCAAATTTTATCGTAAGAACGTGTCCAGCACCCGTCGCGGGGTAGGACCGTGGTTACAGCTTGGTGACTCCACTAGGGACCAATTTTTTTTGAGAGTCGAGCCACCTATCTATTACTTTTTGTCTTAAAGAGTGGAAACTATAAATTCAGTTTAATTTATTTTGTAATCTCTTTTCCTGTTAAATTTTTTTTCACAAAAAAG
This sequence comes from Hibiscus mutabilis, assembly GCA_019671005.1. Taxonomy (NCBI): domain Eukaryota; kingdom Viridiplantae; phylum Streptophyta; class Magnoliopsida; order Malvales; family Malvaceae; genus Hibiscus; species Hibiscus mutabilis. The sequence continues at coordinate 9,895,519 of CM033753.1, read as the reverse complement.
GTTTTTCTTTAAAAAAATTCCCTAGTTTCGCATACCCGAGCTCTGTCCCTTTTAAGTGGAAGTGAGAAGCTACTCCTTCATGAGGTACTTTCTTCGTGCAGGATAGTGGATCCCTTCCCGGATACATTGGTACTTTTATCGCCGTCAGATCTTTATCTCCACACAGACTTAAGGAAATGTATCCTCCCGAATCGATGTCCTAGCGACAGTTCGGGCATCGTTACTTTAGAACCTAAACCACATATAGTGAGCCATAGCAGCCTACCTTGTTTAGAGCCATACCGAAGCTTTGCCCGTTTAGAGAGTTACCTGATAGGTGCATGGTAGAGAGAGCTGGGGGTTTTAATTATGCTCTTTAATTTCAGTATTGTTTATTTATTTATTTATTTTCTTTTACACAATAAAGTATGTTAGATACCGTGCCTATATTTATGCAACAAAGTATGGTCGCGTATGATGTATAGACTTACTTTTAAATAATTATCGTTTATATTTTTAGCTTGATTATTCCATGTGTACTAACTTTGTTGTTGTCTGGTTTTTTTCTTTGCATTGCATATTCATGACATAAATAAAAGGTGTTGATTCACGAGCGATCCTCAATCTAGAAAACTTTCACAATGGATAAAGGGTCACGTGATCAGATAAAAAGTAATACAGATATGAGGCAGTGCCTGAAGTGATACCAAAAGAAGCAAGAGGCATTTCTTTCGAAGGTTACGTGTTAGACATATATGCTGAAACTCACGCCAATACCAAGTTGAATGAAATAGAAGAGCTGAAAAGACAAATGACCGAGATGATGAGTATGGTGACTGCCATGGCTAAGAAGAAAGAGCCCGATATACTAAGAGAGAAAGATAAACTAAATGGAAGCCATGTTATGACGCCTAGTATCCAGAGTTCTACTTCTGAACACAGTGAATCTAGTAAGCCCAAAGGATTAGGCGATGTCACGGTCAGCATCAATAAGACATCTAAAGAGACAAAGATGGCGACATCGAAGAGAATGGGGACGAGCTAAAGAAAAGCCCGAAAGGAAGAAACTAGAGAGGAACCCTCGTTCTATGTTCTAATAGCATATACAGAGTTACTTTCGATGCTAATCAATGAAGGTCTTGTGACTCCAGTTCAGTCAAAGCCAAAACAGCCCCCCTATCCTAAAGGTTACGATGTCCAAGCCATATGTAACTATCATCTAGGAGGCACGGGCCATAGTACTGAGAATTGCGGAGCCCTAAAGAATAAAGTCAAAGACCTAATTGAAAAAGGATTACTAAGTTTTAAGGAATGAAGCCCCAAAACTCCTAAAAGTCCAGGCAATAATGGAGCACCTCAGTATGCAGAGAGGGGTCCATATCCGATGCTTGTAATCCAATGCCAAGGCCAGAGTTTGAATTCTGTTGTCTAATCTTTGGAATTATCTTTAACTGGTGGCCAAAAGTCGAGAACCAATGGTCCTTTCGATCCCATACCCATTTCGTATGGAAAATTATATCTGCAGTTACTAGAGGCACAATTGGTGGCCCCGTACCATGCCATGCCTCTACAACCTCCATACCCCAAATGGTATGACGTTGAAGCTTATTGTGATTATCATGCTAGCATTAGGGGGCATTCCATTGAAAATTGCACTGCCTTCAAACGTCAGGTTCAAAGCCTCCTAGACTATAAAATATGGGAGTTCAAAAAGAAGCATCAACATGATTCAGCTACTGTTCACACAACTGGAGTGAAGCCGAAAGAATTAGAAGTTAAAGAAAACGAAAAGAATCATTCGGCACATGACATCCAAATTAATATTTTAAAGAAAGAAAGAGACGTTCTGAACAATGAACTAAAAAGCCTGGGAGATAACTACCAAGAGCTTTGCTTAGCATTTAAAGACGCTGGAAGAAAAAAAATGAAAATCAAACTAAGACCTTATCTCTCATACTTCAAGCAATGGAAGATTAGTGTATTGCTCTCAAGGATGAGTTGAGGAGTAGTCAAGCCAACTGCAAGACTTTGAACATGTGTATACGTCTGCATAAGAATACTGTTACTGAATTGAAAGATAGTCAAGCTAAAGTTGAAACTCTAAAAAAGCAAGTAGGTGAGCGTAACAATGTTCTACTGATGTTTAAAGATCTCGTGGATGACCTTAAGAAAGCTTTACAAGAAAATAATGAGAAAAGGTGTTGTCAGTTACAAATACAATTTTTAACCATTTTCTATATTTTTATCTTACTAAAAAATATTTATTCCTGAACTCTACTCGAATCCCTCACCTGGTCTACCAAACCGTTTTAACAAGCTTCAAAACTGCTAGGCCCAAAACCGGGGCGTTACAATCTTTCTCATTATTTATACTTGTATCAAACTGAACTCTGTTAAGCTTCTCAAATTCGTTATGCCCACAAAATTCATCTTTATTCTTCTTTTCAAATTCATTGTGCCCATGAAATTGAACTATTTTTGTCTACCAGAACACTTACGCCTACGGTTATCATGTTCAACACAAAATCCTCTTTTACTTGATTCAATAGATACTTTCACCCCTAACATGGTCATTTGACACAAAGGAGGAAACAATGGATGCATCACCTAAAATAGTTGAACCTTGTAGAACATAAAAATTGCCCTTTCATCAAATTGGGAGAGCCTTTGCAAATTTTCATAGATCTACCTTCATTGAAGTATATGTATCCTTTTGAATCTAGAGTACCTAAAAATAAGATGTATTTTAAAATATCGAACATGCCTCATATTAAGAAATGATCGAACAATCTCATCGAACATCTTAATCTTTGATTATACCAATACATGTGATTTTACAAGAGACGTTATTTCCCAAAAAATAACACTTGTAGACACAGGTTTGTACGTCGCACACAAGTCTCAATTTGAACTCATAAAAAAACTAATACCATAGTCAAGAATCACTCGCTTGATATTGAGTCTTCGCCAGAAGCAACTAAAAGTTCATCATCATCGTAGTCGACTTTTTTGGATTTCTTTGGTTGTTTTCCCTTGCGATTTGCATCATCCTTTTGGTTTATATTCTACAACTTGTAGTACTCATCCTTAATATGACCATTTTCTTGCAATAATAATAGGTTTTACCTCGATTTGATGACTTAGATTTGCCCCTATTTTGATCATTATAATTATGATCACATTTTCTTTCGTAGTTTAAACTAGTCGATCCATGCACTACGAGACCCTCCGCTTAGAACTCAGATCTAGTAAGATGTTTCATCTTGTCATGAGAATTCAAGTTATTATATACCTATTCAAGATTAATGGTATCACGATTGTGTAGGAGGATGCTTCTGAAAGATGAATATGAAACGGGCAGGGAGCAGAGTAAAATCAAACCTATGTCTTCTTCATGGTACTTTACCTCCATTGATTCCAAATCTAAGACGATCTTCATGAAACCAGTTAGGTGGTCATCAAGGCACAAACCTTCTGTTAACCTATGGGAGTATAGGAGCTGCTTCAAGAATAGCCTGCTGGTCAGAGTTTTCTTCATTCAAATTTGTTCCAATTTTTCCTATAAATCAACAGCTGTCTTCTTTTTGTGAACATCTTAAAAAATACTATTTGATAAGTGCAAATGGATCTAAGAAGTAGCTTTTTGATCCTTCTGACGCTTTGATAACTCTATAAAAGTGTATATTTTATGCCATTTTAACTGTGTTATTCCTTGCTTGCGAGTTGATTTAGATGCATTTAGGACCATTTTGCATGCATTATACGGAGTTTGTTCACGAGCTTAGGTGAATATAAACTTGATTCTTTTTTAATGAAAAGGTAGAGTTTTGGTGGTTGTTTTGCAAGTTTTTAGGTGATCATGCAAGGTGGTGAATTGTTGTAGAATTTCAAGGACGAGTTTTTTTCTTATTGTAGCATTTTTGGGAGCAAGACGACAAAAGTTAAAAAGGTGTCTACACACTAACCAAAAAAGGGGTGTAATAGTTGTCATGCTTTATATGTGAAAATGGAATATTCCCTAGGTCATTATTTAAAGAAACCCTAACATTCGGCATACTTTACACAAGGAATATTCCCTAGGTCATTATTTAAAGAAGAGGGTTGATGTCAGCAAAACCCTAGGAGCCTTCACTATATAAAGAACAAGAAGTGCACTTTTTCAAGTGAGATGAAATCAAGGAAAACTTGACTCTCTTTTCTTCTTCAGTGGGTGATCGCCATTGTTTAGGAAAAGAAGGTTCTCTAGCAACGCAATCCATTCGAGAGAGGCTTGGGGAGCTTGTGAAGCTGAAGCATAGCTCGTCTCCACGATTGGGATTCTTAGGAAACTTTGATATTCAGTTTTTGTAGCCTTTATTTAGTGTTGAATAATCTCAATTTGTTTTTGGATGGTTGATTATTGCTCAAACATGAGCCGAATACTCTTTTTCCTGGGTTTATTGCTGAATATTTATGTTAAACCTTTATTGAATGTTATGGCATTTATGTTACTGCTTGCTTTGTTCATTGTTCTTCATGCTTAGATTTGTAAGAGCTAGCGAGAGCGGCCTTAATTTATATTTGTGATCTAATACTAGAGAGAGTTAGGTTATACCATATGAACAATAGCATTTCTGTTGCTTATCTATTATGGTTATTGTTCTAAATGCTTAGTCTTGTAAGAGCTAGTGAGAGCGGCCTTAGTATTTGATTTGTGGTTTAATATTCAAGAGAGTTAAGCTAGACTAGATTAACAATGGAGCTTGAGCTAGGAAACTTGGGTTCTAACCCTCCTTAGATATAAGATAGGGGTTTAAACGACTAAAAAAGGGTAAAGTTAAATAGATAATGGTATTTCTAGGGTTTACAAAGACATGAATCGCCATAACATTGTGTTACCAACTTTTAGTTAGACATGGTTTGGAGGTTCTTTTGAAAGCCCTGTCGAATAGATAAGTGATGCTTTATTGTTGTGATATTTCAATAAATGTTGATCATAGCATTTGGCAGTAAACCCAGCCATCCATTCAGCTTGAGTATCTTTTTTGAGCTTGCTTTATGTGGTTTATACTTTGATTCTCTTCTCTATTTATATTTTCGCTATAGCATTTTCTTTACTGTTTATGTTAATCTTTCATTGCACCATTATTTCTTATTTTTTTCATACAAGTGCAATAGCTTTGAGTTTAATCACCCCGCTGATTGTGGAGACGATATTCAGTACTCAATATTGTATTACTTGTGTGACAGGTATAATTTCTCTTTTAGCATTGTGAAGAAGTTTTTAGCATTGTTCTCAGGAATTAGAAATTGGTTATTTTAGCTTAGTTGTTGCATTTTTTTCTTTTAGATTTTCTTTTTTATTTGACTTTTATTTATCTTTTTTAGGTGCGCTTTGAATAGAAAGAACAAATGTTGTATGATATAGATCGAGCAGCACTGTTGACACAAATTTCTAAGTGGAAAAACATGATTCGATCAATCCAAGTGTTTAACAAGAGCAACCAAAGTCAAGCAGCATCCATTGTTTGTGATATTTGTAAGGGATGTCACTTTTTCGATGACTGCCCATTCAACCCAAACTCCTATTGTTACATAGGGGATTATTTTGAGAACACCCCTTACTCCAACAACTTCAAGCAAGGGTGGAATCAGCGGTAAAATATTTTTTAGGATGCTCTGGATGACGAAAATTTTTATGAACCTAACAAATGTGTTGCACTATCAGCATTCCCTCACATGTCGCCACAATGCATTATGATTTATGAGAAATCATCTGCAAATTTTTTGCACCCAGCGGATCTTTTGTCACAACAAACTTTTATCAAGAAACGCCACCACAAGACAATCTGCCTCATCAGCTATCATTGTAATTGGAGGCAACATTTCAAGATTTCATGACTACAACTACTACAATACTACAAGGCAATCTACCTCATAAGCAATCAATGCCATTGGAGGAAGCACTTCAAGATTTTATGACTAGTGTTGCTGTATTATTGATAATTCAAGGAGAATTGCTACAACAACACAAGTTTGAAGGTGAGAGATTTATTGAACCCAATGTAGCTACCAAGAATGATAAGCCAGAATCACAAGAGACCTTGCCAGCTAAGGAAGATAAGAATGTAAATGCCACAACATTTTCTATCAAGGATGTACTACAAGATGTTGAAGCAAAAGCTACAACCCAGAAAGAAGTTAGACTCCCACCACCTTTCCCTCAATGATTGAGAAACCTAGAGCAAGAACAACATATTTCCTTTGATGCTGTTGAACCAATGTAATCCACTGATGAAGTGGAAAAGCATCATGAAGCTCTCTCGTTGGGGAATGCAAAGCAACCTAAAAATCTTAATCAACATGATTCCCAAGCCATATAGGAATAGTTGATTAAGCATTGTGATAAACAAGAATCTAAAAATGAAATTGTTCAGGATATTTTTGTAACAACATTGCAGCACTAATCTGTAGATTTCCATCCACCTTTGCCACGGTAGATACATGAACATAAGCAAGTTTATTAAAAAGATTGCTCAGATATTCATGGCTATTATATCAGAAAAAGAATGTGAAAAATTAGAAGACAATGATCTAGTGGTGCGCAGTTTGCTGAAGAATAAGTTGAAGTGGATGATGAGAATGAACGAAAAGAATCTAAACAAAAGGTAGCTCGACCAACAATGTCATTTGAATATATTGAGGATCCATACATGGTTGACTCCCAAACTTTTCCATTGAAAGTGGGTTGGATGTTTGCAAGGATTGACAAAAGTAGCTTTTCCTTTGGCATGCAACGAATTCTGCAAAAGAATAGCCATAGCATTTTACTGGTACAACCAAGCAAATTGATTCTAATCATGAAGGACATCATAAAGAAAGGGAAACTCAAAGGGCTAGTTACTGAAAGGAAAATTGGATTCCAAATGGCCAAAAATAAATAACTGAAGCAGAAGAATCTTACCACAACAAAAATGCCAGAGATATGCTGTTAGAACTTTAAGATTTAATGAGGATTGCTAAAACACTGCTAGAAAAGGTGGAGGATGATTATACCTCAACATCAAAAGAAAAATAAGGAACAAAGCCCCTTCCAAAGAAATAAACTCCAACTAGGTACTTTGCATTGCATTTTATGTAGTTTAGTTTTAGTTTCATTGAAGACAATTCTCCCTTCATGTTTTGGGGAAGGTATTGTTCATAGTTAGTTAGTTGTTAGCTTAGTTTTTATTCTGCTATGACATCCATTTTGTTTTGAGATTGTTTTGTATGTTTTGATGATTTTCGATGATGATAATTTTTTGTTTATGGATTGGATGTTTACAACTATCTTGGTTCAGTAGAATTGACCCTAGGGTCTGCTTCTCTGCTATTATATTGTATGCAATTGCATGTTCTCCATGCTTAAGGGCTTTAGAAAAAAATTTAGGCTAGACTCTCTTGTTCCTTAGCATAGTTGAAAGAAAAGAAAATGAAATGAAATGCTCAATGCTAGCATAAAGGCTAAAATGTAAAGCTCCCATTAAAAAGAAAAATAATAATAAATGTGAATAAATGTCGAAGGCATATCTGTTGAGGGACACTCCTCTTTGCATTGCTAGCTTAGTACACTAGGTAAGTTTTGTTTGCTCCATTTACCTCTTCCTAGTAGGAAAAGTAGCAATTCCATATGAGTGAATAAAAGTATTCACATAATGGCTCTACTCAATAGGCTTAGGGATGAGGTTTTAGCTCCATTTCATCTTTAGGTCTTGAGAAGTAGGTGTGATAAGCTGAAGCCCCTAGGATACGGTTCAAATAATAAAAAAATATGGGAGTAAATGTACTAAAAATAGAAAAAATGATAGGGTGAAATAGAGAGCATGGTTAGGGATTTTCCAAATCTGTTAAGAATAGATTAGATGAAATTATAATAACACACGTGCACTTGTAGAGAATCTAGTCTTAGGGAAAAGTTCTTAGAATATTGATATGTCTTTCATGTTGATGCCTTCTGTTATGAGGATTGAAATTCTGTCAAAGCATGTCTTGAAATGAATGTTTGTCATAGCATTGTGTTGTTAGTTTAGTTTTAATTACTTGAGGACAAGCAATAGCTCAAGTTTGGGGGTGTGATAGCTCCGTAAAAAAGTGTAAATTTCATGCCCTTATACTTGCATTAGTCCTTGCTTTCGAGTTCATTTAGATGCATTTAGGACCATTTTGCATGCATTATGCGAAGTTTGTTCATGAGCTTAAGTGAATATAAAGTTGATTCTTTTATGAGGAAAAAGGTAGGGTTTTGGTGGTTGTTTTACAGGTTTTTAGGTTATCATGCAAGGTGGTGAATTGTTGTAGCATTTCAAGGATGAAAGACGAGCAAGTTTTTCTTGTTGTAGCATTCTTCGGAGCAAGAAGACAAAAGTTAAAACGTTGTTTGCACACTCATCAAAAAGGGGCCCTAATAGCTATCATGCTTTACACGTGAAAAGGGAATATTCCCTAGGTTATTATTTAAAGAAACCCTGACAACCATCATACTTTACACAATGAAAAAATCTAGGTTATTTTTTAAATATGAGGGTTGATGTCAGTAAAACCCTAGGAGCCTTCACTATATAAAGAACAAGAAGGGCAATTTTTCAAGTGAGTTGAAATCAAGGAAAAATTGCCTCTCTTTTCTTCTCCAGTGGGTGATCGCCATTGTTTGGGATAAGAAGGTTCTCTAGCAACACAAGTCATTCGAGAGAGGCTTAGGGAGCTCATGAAGCTGAAGCATAACTCGTCTCCACGCTTGGGGTTCTTAGGAAACTTTGATATTCCTTTTGTGTAGCCTTATTTGTTATTGAATGATCTTAATTTGTTTTTGAATGGTTGATTGTTGCTCAGAAAAGAGCTATATACTCTTTTAGTTGGGTTTATTGTTGAATGTTTATGTTAAACCTTTGTTTAATGTCATAGCTTTTTTGTTATTTCTTGTTTTGTTCATTTTTCTTCATGCTTAGATTTGTAAGAGATACCAAGAGCGGCCTTAATCTATTTTTGTTATCTAATATTTGAAAGAGTTAGGTTATACCAAATAAACAATAACATTTCTGCTGCTTATCTATTATATTCATTGTTCTTAATGCTTAGTTTTGTAAGAGCTAGCGAGAGCGGCCTTAGTCTTTGATTTTTAGTTTAATATTCGAGAGAGTTAAGCTAGACCAGATGAACATTGGAGCTTGAGCTGGGAAGCTTGGGTTCTAACCCTCCTTAGACACAAGATAAGGGTTTAAATGGCTAAAAAGGGTAAAGTTAAACATATAATAGTATTGCTAGGGTTTACGAAGACATGTATCGACATATCATTCTGTTATCATCTTCTATATAGACATAGTTTAGAGGTTCTTTTGAAAACCCTATCGAATAGATAAATGATGTTTTATTGTTGTGATATTTCAGTAAATGTCAAGCATGGCATTTGACAGTAAACCTAGCTATCCATTCATCTTGAGTATATTTTTTTAGATTGCTTTTATGTGGTTTCCTTGATTCTCTGCTCCATTTATACTTTTGCTATAGCATTTTCTTTACTGTTTATGTTAATCTTTCACCACACCATTATTTCTTGCTCTTTTTCATACAAAAGCATTGAGTTTAATCACTTCAATCCTTGTGGAGACGATACTTAGTACTCACTACTGTATTACTTCAGCGATGTGTAATGCCCCGAATTTGTCCTAGAAGTTAGCTAGGTAGATTAGACAGTTCGAGTGAACCGAATTAGTCGGTTCGATCTAGTTTTGGGAATTAAATTGTAATAAATATTTTTAATGCGAAACAAAATATGGAAAACTAGTGGAAATGTTTATTTAATATATTGAGGGTTTTGGTAAACTCAATTTAATGAAATAAGTTCGAATTAAATGACATTTTGGTTTGGTGACTAAAATGTAAACTTTTCAAAACTGTTTTGGTGACTAAATTGTAAAAGGGTCAAAACTTGGAATCTTTAAGGAGCTAATTTACCAATATTTTTAATCAGACTTTTCCCTTAATTTAGGCTATTTTTAATGGTTTTAAAGTGTTTATTAAATAAAAATAAAATAGATTTAATTTAAAAGATTTCTAAAAGATGTTTTACTTTTCTCACGTAACTACTTTTGCTCTCAACTTTTCTCTCAATTTTCCCAGCAACCAAACTACCTATTTTGCTCTAAAATGATCAAGAATTAATTCTTTTTTATTTTGATTTTGATTTTTTAATTGATTCCTTTGATTTCTACATCAAATCCTATTTATTTTCTTGGAGATTTCACTCAAATCATGCCAATTAAGGGGGAAACCAACCATTAGAAGTGATTTTCGTTTCTCTCCTCTAATCAATGGTTCTTTACTGAAATTCTCAAGTTCTTGATCTTTTACAATTGATTTTTGATATGTTTTGATGAATAAATTAAGATTAAAAGGTTTAAAGTTAGTTTTAATAAGAATTTGGTAGATCTTTATTATAGATCTGATTTGTAACACCCCCTTCCCGGTCTGGTAGGATTTTGGGTCGAAAAGCATTACCGATGAACGATACGGTAATTGGTTTACCAAAATTGATAACTTTGGACCTTAGAAATGGTTTAATAATATTTGTTCAATTCAATGCTTGACTATGATCAATGCTAACTCACTCAAGTTATAATTAGGGACCAATTAATGACTTGTACAAGTTTAAGTACTAACTTGTGATTCTTGCAAGTTTTAGGGACTTATCATAAATTAGGCTTGCCAATGTGGAATTCCATATCTAATTGCCTCGTATATAAAATTTCACAAGTTTTGCAGTCCATTTGCACTCTCAATTAACCCCAATTCAAAACAGTGAACATTTTGTAAATTTCCAAAACCAGATAACTAACTTACCTATATCGGTACCGGTGCTCAAGAGGCCATATCGGTATGCCCCTTAATATTTTATTTTGAACCTAAATCCCGTATCGGTACTTATCATACAGTATCGGTACAAGGATTTGGTACCCCGTATCGGTACGGGTCTATTATCGTACCGGTACAAAATCCCTAATTCCCAAATTAAGATGTGAATGGGTAGCGGTACGCCACCACCCGTACCGGTACCCATTCTGCAGTAAAATTTTAGTGTTGACTTGGCGTATCGATACTTATGTGGTTGTATCGGTACGCCCTTATGCCTTATACCCAAAGTTGCATGACCGCACCGGTACGACATCACCCGTACCGATACGCATAGAACAATATTGTCCAGTTTAGCCTATCAGTACCGGTTTGACATCACCCAAACCGATACTCCTGCACCTGTTATATCATGTTTTGACTGGTTTTTATCCAAATTGAAGGCCTTAACCGTGTCCAAAGTTTACCAAATTTTACCAGCAAACTTAAAAACATCAAATCTACTTGCATGTCGAGTTTTACATCAAAACGAATCCATTTACATGGTTTTCCCTTATTAGTGCATTTAGGGTCACTTTACCAATACTATCAAAACCATAAGCATACCATATTCCTTGTTTTAGTACATTCAACTTAGTGAGCATTATGTACATACAAAATGGGACTAAACTAACTTGTCTAAACCTTATGTCACATTTCTAGGAGTTTAAGGACAAAGTTTACATTACATGCAACTTGGTGACTTGCTTCAAAAATAACCTTGCTCCGATCCTTGAACCGACTAACTTTTAACCTGAAAATGCATGGAAATGAGATGTGTTAGGCTTACTAGCCTAGTGAGGTAGTCAATAATAATAACATGAATATCAATGGAAGCAACAACATGTATAACAATGTATATGCATCTCAAATCATATTTTAACAATACTTGTTTATTTTTCTTGGATCGACATGTAATGTGGATACGCAAATTCCCAACTAACATCGCCAAAAATAAATGGTCAATATCCTCCAACATCGCCAATAAGACCAACATAGCACATCCCTCCAACATTGCCAAATAGAGCCTTAGCTCAAGGACCGTAGTCCACTCTGTACCAATGAGCTAATTAATTCTATAGCATGCCAATTGTTTCCCATGTCCACTGTATCCAAAGATTTCAATACTTAAACAAATATCAATAGCAATAACAATAACGATAATAATAACAATAATGGTGACAGTATCGAAAATCATATAGCATGATCAATACAGTCTTTTTCAATATTTCAATGATAACAATGTCAATTTAATATTTCAATAATCAACTTGACAATGTAATAAGCTTACCGATGGTACATCTTACGAGGTTTCGATATTAACATACCTTGAATTCATGGATGGAAATGCAATAGGACAATATAATAAAATCGAGATAGGCAGCTTGCCTACCCTGAGACTCTGACTACACTCACCGATACTTCTGAAGCTTTTAAGGCTCATGGATGACAACTCATTTTATTCTTGAGCTTGGTAGAGTTGGAAGGATTTGGAGATTCGTCACCTTGATTTTCTTGAGCTACAAAGAAACAAGGATTTCAATGTCGATAATGAATTCATAGGAACTTAATAGCTATGAAAAATGATAACAAATATGCTACGGTATCCCTAGGGAATTTCTAGGTTTCCTTGATCCTTAGACTTAAAATTGAACATGGTTTTGCCATGGAATCAATAAACCAATTGAGGGGAAATTCTTACCCAGTCGATAGATACAATCTAGGTTCAAGAAACTTAAGAAAATCGAAGCTTGAAATACCCCCAATGGTGGTGCTTTCTTGTTTAAAGCTAATGAAAGAAGATGATGAAGATAGTGGCTTCTAACTTAATCGGGTAAGCTTTCTAACTTCTTTCTTTTCTTTTACTATTTCATTTGTTTAGATTACCTTTGAGTGAATAAAATTCACATAAAATGTCCACATATGTGACGAAAACTCTTGAGAAGGGGCTAATCGCAAGGTTAGTCCCTCAACTCTTCATTTTTTATACTTTTGTCCCCTAACTTTCAATTTTCTCAATTTAGTCACTAACACAGGTTTCATAGTTTAAAATGGAGTCCTTAAGCTATATCAATACTTAATTGGGGTGCAATACCACTAATTGACCATTTTGTCAAAGGTCAACTTTATAATTGGACTTTTTAGTGCAAGAATTTTTGGTCGCTGGAATTAAATTCTGACTAGGCCCAATTTTGGGATGTTACAACCCTCCCCCTTAAGAAAAATTTGTCCTTGAATTTACCTGAACGAAAGAGATGTGTATATTGACTCCTCATGGTCTCTTATGGTTCCCATGTAGCTTCTTCAACCTTGTGGCTTCTCCAAAGCACTTTAACTAGAGGAGCATTCTTGTTTCGAAGTCTCTTGACTTCCCTTGCCAATACTTGCACATGTTCTTCTTCATATGTGAGATTAGGTTGGAGTTCTACTGACTCAGGCTCAACAATATAAGATGGATCAGATCTATACTTGCGGAGCATCAATACATAAAATACATCATGAATCTTGTTCAACTCCTGAGGCAAAGCCAATCGATAAGCTACAGGATTGACTCTTTCTGTCACCTCAAAAGGTCCAATAAATCGGGGACTTAGCTTTCTCTTTTTGCCAAAATGAAAGATTTTCTTCCATGGGGAGACTTTCAAAAATGCTTTCTCACTAACATCAAACTATATATCTCTCATCTTGAGGTCAGCATAGGCCTTCTGCCTGTCAAAGGTAGCCTTTAAGAGATCATGAATGATGGTAACTTGTTCTTCAGTTTTCCGAAGTAAGTCAGGGCCCAACATCTTGCTTTCATCTAGTTTATACCAACACAATGGTGTTTTACATTTCCTGCCATGCAATGCTTCATACGGTGCCATGCCAATATATACTTGATAGCTATTTTTATAAGCAAACTCGACGAGAGGTAGGGACCTCTCCCAAGTCCCTTCGAAATCGAAAACACGGGCACGAAACATGTCTTCCAAAACTTAAATTACCCTGTCTAATTGGCCATCAGACTGAGGGTGAAAGGTTGTACTGAGATTATCTCGGGTACCTAGGGCTCCTTACAAAGTATTCAAGAATCGTGAAGCATAAACGTGGATCTCGATCAGAGATTATTGATTTAGGTAATCCATAGAGTGTGATTACTTCCTTGATGTATAAGTCAGCTAGTTAGGAAGACCGTAGTCCATTCTGACAGGTAAGAAATGAGTTGACTTGGTAAAACGGTCAACGATGACCCAAATAGCGTCATGCTTAGCTGGAGTCAACATTAAACCATTGACAAAGTCTATGGCTATTCTTTCCCACTTCCATTGATAAAGTTCAATGGGTTGCAACAATCTCGTGGGAACACAATGCTCAGCCTTGAATCGTTGACACGTAAGACATCTTGATACAAATTCTGTAATAGCCTTCTTCATTCCAGGCCACCAGTATAATTCCCGTAGGTCTTTATACATTTTCACCGATCGCGGGTAAACTAAAAAGGGTCTACAATGAGCTTTTTTAAGAATATCATCACGAAGAGATTTATCATTTGGTACACAAATTTTATTACAGAAACACAGGAGTCCTTCAGAATTAATTCTAAAATCAGGGTCAAAATCATTCTAAAGTTTAGAAACGATGGCTTGTAATTCAGGATCTTGGTCTTGCAATGACTTGATTCTCAACACAATGGTAGACTGAACTTGGAGCTCAGCTACTAATGGTCGGTGTCTTTGTAACTTGAAATAAGTGTTGATAGCTCGGGGAGCTACAATGTAATAACTATACTTGTGATTCTCTATACATTTGTCAATACTTGGGATTTACTATTTAATTATTGATACTTACCAGGTCAAGGTTTGAGGCTGAGTGCATCAGCTACAATGTTGGCCTTGCCCAGGTGATAATCAATAACAATGTCATAGTCCTTAAGAAGTTCCATCCATCTTCTTTGACGAAGATTAAGCTCTTTCTGTGTCAATAGGTACTTGAGGCTCTTGTGGTCGGTGTATAGGTTGCACTTTTCTCCGAAGAGATAATGCCTCTAAATCTTTACAATAAAGACAACCGCAATCAATTCAAGATCATGAGTAGGGTAATTCATTTCATGCGGCTTAAGCTGTCTCGATGTATAAGCAACAACCTTTCCCCCTTGCATTAAAATGCATCCCAACCTTTGATGCGATGCATCACTATACACGGTATAATCTTTTCCAAACTTAGGTTGGGTTAGGACCGATGTGTGAGTTAACACTTGCTTAAGCTGATTGAAATTGCGTTGTTGCTTCTTGGTCCACTCAAAAAGGGTTTTCTTCCGTAGAAGTTTAGTTAACGATGTTGCTAATATAGAAAATCTTTTAACGGATCTTCTATAATAACCAACAAGACCGAGAAAACTACGAACTTTACCAACATTCTTCGGTGGCCTCCATTCTACTATAGCTTGGATCTTCTTTGGATCTACTTGAATACCTTCAGAAGAAATTACATGTCCCAAAAATGAAACTTGAGCAAGCCAGAACTCACACTTACTGAACTTGGCATATAACTGCTTCTCTCGAAGGGTTTGCAGTACAATAAGAAGATGGTTACGGTGTTCAGCCTAATTCTTAGAATAGATCAATATGTCATCTATGAATAATAATACAAACTTGTCAAGGTAGGGTCTAAAAACCTAGTTCATAAGATCCATAAATGCAGCCGGTGCGTTGGTTAACCTAAAGGGCATAACCAAGATTTCGTAGTGACCATACCTTGTGCGAAAAGCTGTCTTGGGCACATCACATTCTTTAATTTTCATTTGATAGTACCCGGATCTTAGGTCAATCTTAGAAAAGATGGTTGCATATTTGAGTTGATCAAACAAATCATCTATCCTTGGTAAAAGATATTTATTCTTGATGGTGAGCTTATTCAACTGTCGATAGTCAATACAAAGACATATTGACCTATCTTTCTTCTTGACAAAATAGACCAGAGCTTTCCAAGGTGAGGAACTCATTCGAATGAAACCCTTATCTAACAAATCTTGGATTTGTACCTTAAGCTCAGTAAGTTTTACGGGTGCCATTCAATAAGGTGCAATGGAAACTGAAGTGGTTCCAGGTTGCACTTCAATCCCAAATTCTACTTCACGGGTGCGTGGTAAACCCAAAAGCTCATCAGGGAAAACATCAAGAAAATCTTGCATGGTATCTATATCTTGCAACTGGGGTTCTTCCTTGCTTGCGGTAGCATACAACAGTGATATCTTACCCCTAGAGTCCATGAGAGTTACACTCTCTTTGCCAAGACCTTTAAGGTGCAATTTCTTCTTCAAACAATCCACCCAGGCTTAATGCTCTCCCAGCCAGTCAAGCCCCAATATTACGTAAAACTCATGAATAGGGAGGGACATGAGATTGGCCAGAAAAGGTATCTCGTGTATCATAAGAGGACAATTCTTACATACTAGTCCAATTTCAATGTTATCACCTAAAAGATTGGTTACGATGATTTTGGAAGCTATATGCTCGGAAATTAACTTAAATCTTCTAATTAACACAGTACTTATAAAGGAATCAATAGATCCAGGATCAATCAATGCATAAACATGATGGGTATACAATTTAACAGTACATGCTATAATATTTGGATCCTCATCTTCCTCCCTGCTCCTCACGTGATAAACTTGAGCAGAAACATTAGATTCTTGTCGATTAGGACTTCTTGTAGAGCCACCCGGTCTCTCAGAAGCTCCCGATACAACTTGTTTCTACCACTTACCCTTGAAAGACTTAGCAAGGGATGCAGGAATCACTGGTGCAAAAGACTTGGAAGCATTTATTGGACAATCTTTAATGTAGTGACCTTGCTCAACACAAAAGAAACATGCCCCGGATTGTCTACGACACTGCCTTGTAGAATGCCTACTCTAATAGAAATTACAAACAGGGTACTGAGACTCGCGACCCGAACCTCTGGTGCTCTCAATGGAGGTTGTTCTAACAGCAGATTGGGTCATAGTGTAACACCCCCTACCCCGGGTTGGTAGCAAACCGGTTTGGGAGCGTTACCAAGTACAATACAAGCAAGAACAAGCAAGAATAGGTTAACTCATCCCTATTAGATAAGTTACTTAACTAGCAAGTAACCAAAACAATTATTACTTATCATATACACAATCTTATTTACATACATTATAGGTTACCAAAATTTCACTTTACATTGTCATTCAAGCATCACATTTTGAGACCTAAAAGCAAACAAGTTTCCATTTTCATTTCATTGTTCATTAACTTGATTCACGTAAGATTACTTACATAGCTTACTAAACATGATCATTTGAACGTACCTTGATTCCAAGCAAGCTTATGCCATTCTTACCATTCGGCATTTACCATTCAACTTATAAAAATACATATTCAACATGTTATGCTTATTCAAGTGACTATATCATCTCACAAGGCATTCGAATAGTACAAGGCTAGATAATCACTTTGAACATTCATTATAAACATGACCATATGCGCAGCAAATACTTACAATACATGAAATTCTAGTTCATTATTTAATTCATATTAGTAACCGAGTCCACAAAATAGTAGGCCCATTCAATACATATATACATATACAAGTTCAAGTGTTCAAAATGCATGCACTAGACATTATATACCACTAAGTGCCACCAACTAGGGGAGTACAAAACAAGCATGTCCATACTTTAGCTATGCTTGTGTCTTGCTTCGAGCTCAAGGAAACCAGACTTCAGGATCAAGCAACGATCAAAATCCTTAATCTGTGGTTGGGAAGAATGAAAACAATAGTGATAAGTACAAGATTGTACTTAGTGAGGTAGCAACTAGATCTAACCAATTTACAAGACAAGTATCACTTAGCCAAGTTGGAAGCAATTCGATTTTAAGCTTTATACATGCTTATCATTTCAAACAATACACTAGGCACAATCAATGCAAGTAGGATTATAAGTCATCAAATACATGTAATTCAAGAATCCAAGTAGTTCAAGTATTATGTAATTCAAGAATTCAATTAGTTCAAGTATCATGTAGTTCAAGAATCCAAATAGTTCAAGTATCATGTAATTCAAGAATCCAAGTAGTACTAGTATCATGTAATTCAAGAATCAAAATAGTTCAAGTATCATGTAATTCAAGAATCCAAGTAGTTCAAGTATCATGTAATTCAAGAATCCAAATAGTTCAAGTATCATGTAATTCAAGAATCCAAGTAGTTCAAGTATCATGTAAGCTTATTCTTTAATTATTTTTATTTGCTTTCTTTAGTTTATGCCCTTGGTATTTAGTTGTCCAGGTAATCGAGTCTCCAATCAACTGTCGCCACAAGATGCGCGTAGCACTGGTCAACCCTCCTACTGTCTCCAAAGACCACACATATGTACCCTCCGTCTGTCGCCAATTAGGGGCCTTAGCCCTGGACCATAGTCCACCTGACACAATGAGCTCTAGACTCTAAGGCATTCCCTTCTACCTATGACCACTAACAACCAAGGCTTTGTTCAATTATGAATCACTTATTCAAGTATTACATGTTTATGTCAAGCAATAGCTTATTCAAAGATCAATTCAAGTGATACATTGCAAGATCATGTTCATATACACAGCCCTTAGGCCAAGTGAGCCTTGGCTCTACACTTTGCAATTTAATATTGTCATTCAAGCAAGCAATTAACATATACCATCTCTTAGGCATCAAGCAAGATCCTTAATTCACGATTTATATCATGTTAACAAGTATTTAGATCATAATGGTACATCCAAGTATTCATTCGAATTAATCACAGTCAAGGCATCAAGGTTCAAGCATTTGTATCAAAGAGCACTAACAAGCAAGCATTATAAAAAGTCATATCCAAGGCATGGAAGCATTCATTTGTTTTCACTTTTCTTTCTAATTAATTTCTCAATTTTACATGCTATTACTTATTCACAATTTTAGCTTAGTCCATTCTTCCCTTTTATTCATATTCAAGTTAAAATTGAGATCATTAACATGGCATATCAATGGCAAGAAGATAATCATGCACATTTGGTTAGGACCTAAGTCCTAACACTATTGTAAACTACACTTACAATACTCCAAGTTTAGCTAATCTTGGATCCAAATCCCCTTGTTTCTAGCTTTCGAATGCTCCTCCTTAGACCCTTCTCCAATGTTCCCTTCTCGTTCTAACATTTCATACAAGTAAATCATGGTCAAGACAAGCACTTTCATTTATTCAAAACAAGACAACAATACACATAATTCATTCAACATACATTTCAAAACATCAAGGCTGCTGCCTGGCAGCTTGTGCATTACTAACTAAAATATGCATAACTTTCATTCCGTACGTCGGAATTTCGATTGGTTTATATCGTTAGAAAGCTAACTTAATTTTGCTTCTAACATATAGGCCTTGCATTTTAATTCTTTTTCAATTAATACAGTTTTTTACTTAACGACAGGGTAATTACAACATTGGACAGCTTGCACTGTCCTTAGTGTTTCATTTCTACAATTCATTATACAATCCCAAATTCAATTCCGTTTTCTCCTACTGAATTTAGACATATTAAGGTAATATACATTAAATTTTCAGCCTTAAATTCCATTTGTACAATTTATAGAGATTTTTCAAAGTTACTGCCCAGAACAAGGTATTCTGGGCAGATTACTCTAGCTTAAGTTTCTAGCCTCTTTAATCATTTAGATAACACTTCTAACATGCCAATTCAACTTATATACATATTCTTAGATGTCTAGGTCAGTTTTATTCACCTACCAATGTGATCAAAACAGGGCATTTTGCAAAATCAAGCATGTTTACTCAATCTTATCTAGAAATGTGATCAAAACAGTTTTCACTCCTTGTTACATTCAATCATACTAATTTGGCATCAAATTTTCCAGCAATCATAGCAATTTCCAGCAAAATTCCAGCATGAAAATTCAATTTTCTAGCAACCATTCACATATACATAGCAATTTAATCAACAACACTCAATATTTCAAGAATCTTAGAGCTAACATCACAATAACATTCATATCTTCCATCCTAATCAAATCAAGCAACAATAACATCAAAATTCAAGATTTAAACATGGAATTCAAGTAAGAAATCAAGCATTTACCTTCCTAACAAGAATCTATTCAACTAACTCCTTCAATTAAGCTAGTTTGATCAACAAAACCACTCTCTCTCACTATTTTCTCTCAAGATCGACTATGGCAGCAAGGATGAATGATGGAGATGAAATTTTGCTTAATTTTTTGATTCCAACTAGCCGGCCAACTCTCTCCCTTAATTTCCACATGTGTAATTACCTTGACACGTGTACTCCACTACCTCTAAATGGTCTAATTACCGTGCAAATTCTTTGTTTAATTCTTGTTTCATTTTGGTCCTCTTAATTTGGCTCTCTAACTTATTAGTTGTAACATTTTAATCCTTTAATTATGTTAGCTAATGTTCTTCCCTCAATTAATTTCCAATTCTTTTAATTTGACTAACACCTAGTCCAATTAGTTAGTCACTTAGATAGTGGTAACTTTCCTAAGCCCGGTTTAGGGTGTTACACATAGCTTGCGGCTTAGCAGAGTTGCCTGATCGAAAAAGTTGTTGATGGTATGATTGCTTGTATACTTGTTGCTTTCATTTCTTATATGGCAAGGGTGGGCGGGAATCATCTCGAGGCCTCTTTTCAAATCGGGTCTACCCACTAAACCTCTGTTACTTCTGTGCAGCTTCAGTAAATATTGCCTAATTCACGAGCTCATGGAAGTCTTTAATCCCCAAAGCGGTGAACAAGGGCCGAAGCTCATCACTCAAGGCGACAACAAACATTCTACACTTTTCTTCTTCTTTCTTGATGTACTCGGCCCTGTACTTGCAATACTTGCAAAAGTCATGAATGTACTGCTCCACAGGCCTCCCTCCTTGCTTAAGATGTAAGAAAATATCACGCTTTTTAACTAGATAATATTCATTGGTGTACTTCTTCCTAAACTCATGCAGAAAGAACTCCCAGGTTACAGCTTCCTCAGGAGCAGTAAGTATTGTGGTTTCCCACCAATGCAAAGCCTCGTCCACCAACAAGGCTAAGGCACATTCGAGCTTATGCTCATCTGAGCACTGTCACTGCTTGGTCAAAATTCTTATCGTTCTGTCTAACCAGTATTCTGCTACATCAGGATCTTCATCGGCCTTACCTGTAAAGATAGTGGCTCGGTGTTGAGCTAATTTATTGATAGGGGCTCATCTTACATAAGTGGCAGCCATAGAAGACTGCGCATATTGGTCTAATTTAAGGGTTGCCATAAACTGATTAAACATCTCAGTCATGTTCTTGTAACATTCAAATTGAGCAGTTTGCAACACAAGTTCAGGGATTCACTGATTCTTGTGGAGGAATTTGTGGATTCCAAGGGTTTTCCCTCTTTTTCTCCTCGCCATTTGTCGAGGAGCCAAAGGTATGCTCAACTTCTTTGTGGGCTTTATCAAAGTCAGACATCATGTACTATAAAAGGAAAAATGATCGGATTAACAAGTCACAATATAAACATTAATAAACTCCTAGGTGGTATATGCATTGCAATGACAATACAAGGGCCTTCATTTTAGTCCTAGAATTGACTAAACTCTAGCTTTGATACCACAAATGTAACACCCATTCTCGGTCTAGTTGAATTCCAGGTCATAAAGCATTACCAGTGAATGGTACGGTAATCAATTTACCAAAATTGATAACTTTGGACCTTAAGCAATGGTTTAATAACATTTATTCAATTCAATGCTTGACTGTGATCAAATCTAACTCAGTCAAGTTATAATAAGGGACCAATTAATGACTTGTACAAGTTTAAGGACTAACTTGTGATTCTTGTAAGTTTTAGGGACTTATCATAAATTAGGGTTTCCAATGTGGAATTCCATACCTAATTGCTTTGTATATAAAATTTCACAAGTTTTGGAGACCATTTGCACTCTCAATTAACCCTTATTCAACACAGTGACCATTTTGAAAATTTCCAAAACCAGATAACTACTTACATGTATAGGTACCGGTACTCAAGAGGTCGTACCGGTATGCCCCCTTAATATTTTCTTTCAAACCTAAATCCCATATCGGTACTCATCATACAGTATCGGTACGATGAGTCAATACCTCGTATCGGTACGGGTCCATTACCGTACCGATACAAAATCCCTAATTCCCAAATTAAGACGTGAATGTGAATTTATACGCAACTACCTATACTGGTACCCGTGTTACAGTAAAATTCTAGTGTTGATTTGGCGTATCGATACTATTGTGGTTGTATCGGTATGATATTATGCCTTATACCCAAAGCTGCATGACCGTACCGGTACGACATCACCTGTAGCGGTATGCCTGCACCTCTAATGTCATGTTTTGACTGATTTTTATCCAATTTAAAGGCCTTAACCATGTCCAAAGTTTACCAAATTATACCATCAAACTTAAAAACATCAAATCTACTTGCATGTCAAGTTTTACATCAAAACGAATCCATTTACCTGGTTTTCCCTTATTAGTGCATTTAGGGTCATTTTACCAATACTAGCAAAACCATAAGCATACCATATTCCATGTTTTAGTACATTCAACCTAGTGAGCATTATGTACATACAAAATGGGACTAAACTAACTTGTCAAGAACCTATGCCACATTTCTAGGAGTTTAAGGACAAAGTTTACATTACATGCAACTTGGTGACTTGCTTCAAAAACGACCTTGCTCCGATCCTCGAACGCATTAACTTTTAACCTGAAAAAGCATGAAAATGAGATGCACTAGGCTTACTTAGCTTAGTAAGATAGTCAATAATAATAACATGAATATCAATGGAAACAATAATATGTATAACAATGTATATGCATCTCAAATCATATTTTAACAATACTTTTTTTATTTTCCTTGGATCGATATGTAATGTGGATACGCAAATTCCCAACCAACTTCGCCAACAATAAATGGTCAATATCCTCCAACATCTCCAATAAGACCAACACTAGCACATCCCGCCAACATCGCCAAATAGAGCCTTAGCTCAAGGACCGTAATCCTCTACGTGCCAATGAGCTCATGAATTCTATGGCATGCCAATAGTATCTCATGTCCACTCGTATCCAAGGATTTCAATACTTAAAGCAATATCAATAGCAACAACAATACTTAAAGCAATATCAATATTTCAATGATAACAATGTCAATGTAATGTTTTGATAATCAACTTGACAATGTAATAAGCTTACCAAAGCTTATTGATGGTACCTCCTACGAGGTTTCGATATAAACATACCTTGAATTCATGGATAGAAATGCAATAGGACAATATAATGAAATTGAGATAGGTACCTTGCCTACCCCGAGACTCTAACTACACTCACCAATAATTTCGAGACTTTCAAGGCTCTCGGATAATAACTCATTTGTTCTTGAGCTTGGTAAAGTTGGAAGGATTTGGTGATTCTTCACCTTGATTTTCTTGAGCTACAAAGAAACAAGGATTTAAATTTCGATAATGAATTCATAGCAACTTAATAGCTATGAAAAATGATAACAAATAAGCTATGATATCCCTAGGGAATTTCTAGGTTTCCTTGATCCTTAGACTTAAAATTGAACATGATTTTGCCATGGAATCGATAAACCAATTGAGGGGAAATGCTTACCCAATTGATTGCTACAATATAGGATTAAGAAACTTAAGAAAATCGAAGCTTGAAATACCCTCCAATAGTGGTGCTTGCTTGTTTAAAGCTAATGAAAGAAGATGATGAAGATAGTGGCTTCCAAATTAACCGAGTAAACTTTCTAACTTTTTTCTTTTCTTTACTATTTCATTTGTTTAGATTACCGTTGAGTGAATAAAGTTTACCTAAAATGTCCACGCATGTGATGACAACTCTTGAGGAGGGGCTAATCACAAGGTTAGTCCCTTAACTCTTCATTCTTTATACTTATGTCCCCTAACTTTCAATTTTCTCAATTTAGTCACTAACACAGGTTTCAAAGTTTACAATGGATTCCTTAATCTATATCAACACTCAATTTGGATTCAATACCATTAATTGACCATTTGGTCAAAGGTCAACTCTATAATTGGACTTTTCGGTGCAAGAATTTTTGGTCGCCAGAATTAAATTTTGACTAGGCCCAATTTTGGGATGTTACATGATTTTGGTGGTTTTAATTGATGAAGGTCACATCTAAGATATGTTTTAATGTTGTGAAAAGGTATTTACAAAAGAAATCCCGAAACTAATTGAATTGTTAATTTTCTTGGTTGTGAATAGTTAGATTTTGATGTGATTAAGGTGTTAGAAGGTTGCTGGAGGTATAAGTTGATGTTGCAAGTGTTTTTAGATATTAATTGATGTTGATTATATGTTCAAATTATTAGGTTATGGTTGGGCTTTGTCTAGGTTGATATCGAAATGGTTTTTGGTTATTTTACGGAGGCATTTTATGGTTCTTAGTGAGGCGATGTTGAGAATTAATGTTGCTGGGATTAAAGATGCATTAATCCTCTGTTTTTGTGTGGATAAAATAGGGGAGTTTGATCCACAGTATGTGGTGAAGTTTCAGTAGCTTCAGATGCTTGATTTTCATCGGTAAGTGGAACTTTGTGTTGTCAGTGAGTGAAAACGTGATTAACAGCTTTGTAAAGGTTTGAAAGTGATTTTAGGAGTTTAGATTAAGCTTGAAACGCTTGTCTAAGCTCGAAAGCAAGCATTAGATGATTTTGCTCCCAATTTTGGTTTGGCAAAGTTTATTTTCCCATGCCTATGTTTATGCTTTGATACCTATTGTTTTATGCATGTTTTGGAAAATGGAATATGATGCAAATGTTTTTATATTGATAAAATTTGAGTATGGCAAGTGAATTGTGAAAAGGATTCCAATGATATGTAAATGCATGATTTGTTGCATTGGAAATTGGTTGAATGATGCATATGAAAAATAGTGAGGTGTCATGTTTAAAGTGGAATATATTGGCAAGTGACAATGATTAAATGTTATCAGATATAGTTGGCATGTCATAGGGTTTAAAGTGCACTATAATAAGTTGCCTCATGTGTGTCGAGGTTTTAATTGTGCCGTTTTTTCAACCATGAGAACCGTAGTGGTCGAGGGGTTAATTGTGTCGTATTCTCCTGCTGGTGGATTATGTATCACAATGGTTGAGGGGTTAATTATTTTGATTGCTCCCATTCCAGATATTATACATCATAATCGTTGAGGGGTTAAGTGTGTTGTTTGCTCTGGTTATGGATGTATGTGAAGTGGTCGAATGAACCACTTGTGAAATCCGTGTATCCAATGTGTTTTGATAAGGAAAATGTTCTATTTTTGGGTCACTTAAAAGCCAATTTATGAATTAATGTATCATGATGGATAAATATGATTTTTATAATGAGATTTATTCATGTTTTGCTCTTTAAGCTTTGCTATTGGATGAATAAGCATGTGATGGGTTAAATTGAGGTTTTTGCATATGGAATTATGCATGAGATACATGATACATGTTTTGCATACGGTTTAATATGCATGTTTTACGAAGGTATAAGGGCATGAGATGTTTTAGCATGATGTTAAAAATATGGTTTGACTCAAATGTTTTTAAATGCATTGATGAGTTTTTTAAAGCGTCCCTCACGAGGAATTATTTGCTTACACTCTTCCTTCTCATCAATGAGGAAAGTAAGCTTTCGAGGCAGCAACCAAGTTAAGAGGAATCCAAGAAATGGGTTATTTTAAGTATGATTTTAATAAACGAACTTGTAATAATAAAAGGGCAATGTGACCAAGTTGTAATTTGGAGGGTTGTTTGCTTACTCCCTATTTTGGACATGTTTCATTTAGTATTTTGGACATGTATGTGGCTATATGGTTTGATTTGAGGGGTTGGGATGAGTTTTGATGCTTGGGCAGAGCTATGCATATAGGATCTTTGAAATGATTTGCTATGGATTGAAAGTTTCTCTAGCATGCTTAATTGGTTATGGATATGATGTTAAATATGTTATATGATGCTTGTATGATGCTTGAAGCTAGTTAGATTGAGCCTAAGGGTCATATGTTTGGCCAAGAGGTCATTACAGGCCCAATCGTACCGATACGAGTTTCTTGGGGACCGGTACACAGGGTCTGATACTATTCAATTTGGGAAAAATAGCAAAAGGGTATCGATACAAGTAGATGCTATATTGGTACGCCCTTGAGAAAATTTATACTGGGATGCAAGGTGTTGTATCGATACGGGTTCTAGCTACTGGAATCCCTTGATTTCGAGATTGCAATGAGGATCGGTACTCGAACAATCGTACCAATATGAATATGCCACATTGACTCGTACTCATAAGGTGCAAGCCTGTATCGGTACGGGTTAGTTAATTCTAGTATTTTTATGTCGTATTCTAGATTCTTTGCAATTTGGTCAGTATTTTTATAATGCTCAATTAATGATGATATTGTATTCCAAATTTGATGCAAATTCACACAGAGGCATGTAATGAATCCAATTAAAGGATGGCAATGTTAATTTGTAATTTATTCCTTTTAATTAGTAGAATTTATATTTTGGTCCCTAAAATGTTTAGTCTTGCAAATCGTATGCTTGTTTCGTCTTTCGTTGTTGTTCAACATATCTTAGGGTTAATTAAGCATCTAGGCAAGATAAAAAGGAAAAAATGGACTGATTTAGGTTATTAGTTTGGGTTTGCTTTACCAAACCTAATGTGACATTCTTGATTTGGTCTTGGTGGTTAGGCCGGGTTAAGAGGGTTATATTTGGTGGTATTAGACCCAGGTTTGCAAAGGTTGAGAGGTAAGTCGTGTTTGTTTGTGATGTTGTTGATAGTTGATGATTGTTGAATAATATGTACGGTGTTTGATTATATGATTTCATGACTAAAGTATGATATGTTGGGGTAAAATCTTGGGGACACATTGCCTTATTACTACAAGTGTAAAATGATTTGTTTTTTGAAACGGGAACATCTTGGATCCTTGCTTGAAGCTAGCCTAATTATGTTTTTGGTTATATTTTCATGCTATAGATATATATTTTTTAGTATGCCACCGAGACGAGAGCGTAGGTCGAATACGAATACATTTCTAGTAGATAATGTTGTGTTATGAACCAAAGTATGATTGAGGTAGTCCTGGTTATTAGATTGAAAAGATGTTGAGGTTTATGTTATGAAGTTATCATGGCTATAGAGAATGTTGTGTTATGGACCAAAATAAGATTGAGGTGGTCCTGGATATTGAGATTGAAAATATGTTGAGGTTTATGTTACGAAGTTATCTTGGTATATTAGTAATCAGGGTTAAGGAAGTTTGGATTATGGATGTTTGTGCTATTGGGGATCCTTTCTTAGAATGTTTTAGATGATGTTACCAGAGTTATCTTTTGGTTGTAAAGTTAAGTTCAATATTGAGACGTACTTTGGTACGGCTTTTGAATTCTTTTTGTGTCGTGTTGGTGAGCTTAAAGAAAGTGTGTGAGTTGAGAATTGGATTGCAAAATGGTTAGTTTTGTGGGTATGTTCGATCGAGAATACTTTTTCCTGAAGCGTCAGCGTGGTAGTTAATGATAATGGTGTTTAGGACCGTGATCGGTATGGGTTTGCAGTGAGACGAGTATTCTATGAATTCTTGGTTACATGAATAGCAAAAGTGGTGATATTTTTGTGTTCAGTGGTGCTGAGAAGGATCTTGACTGATAGTCGAGATCTGCTAGTAGGCTTTGTAATGAAGCATTTGTTCATAATTGAGGTAGGTGCAAGTCTTGGCAAGGCTGAATAAGGTGTTCTGAGGGTGCAATTGGGTTGTGTAAATTCGGTCAGAGAATGTTGTTAGTAAGTGTGAATTGTTGATCATGCATATTACAAAACACTTATATGTAAACATTTAAATATGTCATTACATGCATAAATTTGTGCATGACATTAGAGGTTTTGCATACATGTGCATAGGCATCTATGAGGGCATATAAGTAATCATGCATACATATTTTCACACTTACGAATGAATTTTTGAAGACCAATGAGGTTATGATGGAAGTTAGCCTTAGCAAGGAGATTCTTTAGGATCTTATAGAGTAGGGAAAGTTTTTAAGGTGGATTTTTGGAGGTTGAAGTTGTGCTAGATTTGAAGCGACCAAGGTTGGTGTTAGGAGTACGTGGTTTTTCTAGGATCAGTTGATTGCTATAAAAAAATTGTTGAGGAATTTTTCTTATGTTGTTGCACCGTTAGCGAAGTTGTGACATTATAGATATCTTGTTGTTTGGGTATCTAGATCTCTCGGGGATACGGATGTTGTTAGAAGATGTCCATTGATGATTCAAGGTCATGTGTTTGCAGTTGATATGATGGAGTTATCGTTTCATGGTTTTGATGTAATCTTGGGTATGGATTGGTTGACTGAGTATAAGGCTATGGTCGATTTCAAAACCAAGTGATTTTTGTTGAAACTTGCTGATGATTTTGAGGTGGTGGTTATGGGCGAGGATATTAAATCTTGTCCAATGTGGTTTTGGCCATAGAAGTGCAGAGGTTGTTGGAATTTGGGTGTCAAGCATATCTGGCTTTTCTTATGAACCCAAGTATGAAGGAGGTGTGTGTTTAGGGTATCCATACCATTTGTGATTTTTTGTGAGTGTTTTCAGAGGAGTCTTATGGGTTAGCACCGGATAGGGAGGTAGAGTTTTGTATCAAGATGTATGCGGATGCGGCTCCGATGTTGATTTTTCCATATCGCATGGCACCTAAAGAATTTAAGGAGTTGAATACGAAACTTTCAGGAGTTGTTGGATCATGGTTTCATCCAGTCAAGTGTGTCGTCGTGGGGAGCACCAGTGTTGTTCGTGAAAAAGAATGATGGCACGATGAGGATGTGTATTGATTATACGTAACTGAACAAGTTGACAATTAAGAATAAGTATCATTTGCCGTGAGTTAATGATCTGTTCAATCAAGTCTAGGGTGCTACAGTGTTTTCCAATATTGATCTAAGGTCTGGTTATTATCAATTGAAGGTTAGGGATGTGCTGAAAACTATTTTTCGCACATAATATGGACATTATGAGTTTTTGGTGATGCCTTTTAGGTTGTCGAATGCACCTGCTGCTTTTATGGATATGATGAATAGCATGTTCTATGAATATTTGGATTAGTTTGTGGTTGTGTTCATTGATGATATCCTTTTGTACTCTCCTACCGAGGAAGAATATGATCGGCATTTGCGGATTGTGTTGCAAGCTTTGCTAGATACTCAGTTGTATGCCAAGTTAAGCAAGTGTGAATTTTGGTTAAAGGAAGTAATTTTCCTTGGACATGTTGTGTCAGCGAAAGGTATTTGTGTGGATCCGTATAAGATCGAAGCGATGGTGAGTTAGAAGTCACCTAAGTCTGTGTTAGAGGTTCGTAGTTTTCTTGGGTTGGCAGGATATTATCGTCGCTTTGTGGATGGTTTTTCGAAGATTGCTGATCCATTGACTAAGTTGTTGCAAAAGAATGTTCATTTTGAATGGACAGAGAGAAGACAACAAGCTTTTGAGAAGTTGAAGGAGGCTTTGACGCGAGCTCTGATCTTGATTCAACCTGAGTCGAGGAAAAGTTTGGTGTTTATAGTGATGCATCCTATGTCGATTTGGGGTATGTGTTAATGCAAGATGGGAAAGTTGTGGCTTAAGCATTTAGACAATTGAAGGTGCACGAGCGCAATTATCCTAAGCATGATTTAGAGCTGGCAGCAGTGGTGTTTGCGTTGAAGATTTAGAGACATTATCTGTATGGTGAGAAGTGTATTGTGTACACAGATTACAAGAGTTTGAAGTATTTGATGTCGCAAAAGGAGTTGAATCTTAGGTAACGTCGATGGCTGGAGTTAATCAAGGATTATGATTTGACAATTGAGTATCATCTAAGAAAGGCTAATATGGTAGTCGATGCCCTGAGTAGGAAGGTTAAAGTGGAGTTGAGGGAAATGTTTGCGCCGTTATGTAACCCCCTCGACCCAGCCTAGACGCCCGACCGAACCGAGTGAGCTACATTATGTTTGCCAAAGCAAACCAGAAAAGGGTTACGAAAAGTCGGTCCATTTTTTTTTCTTTTATCTTGTCTAGATGCAAATTATTAGCCTTGCATGTTCATACTTGCAGCGGGTGAATTTCCAGATAAAACAAACCAAGGGAAAACCACCAATTGCATACTATGCGTTTCAGGGACTAAATTGCAAAACTGATAATTTTAAGGACCAGAACTGAAATTAAAGTTACCAATCTTCAATTAATCCATTTTCAAGCTCACATGGAAGATTTCAAGTCAAAACGATCTTCCATACTTATACAATTGCACTTACAAACCTCATGGACCAAAATGAAAGAACCTGAAACCTTCAAGATTCCAAAATAACCAATTTAACGGTAACCGTACCGGTACGCTTACTAGTGTTTCAATATTCCCTTATGTTTTCAAAAACTCAGATTCCAGTAGCTAAAACCCGTACCGAAACGCTTGATTGCGTACCGAAACTCCTGGCAAAATGCCTATGACCGTATCGAAACACCTACTCGAGTACCAAAACGCTATGCCTAAAAAGGCTTATCCGTATCGAAACACCTACCCGCGTATCAAAACGCTATGCCTGAAATGGCCTAGCTGTACCGGTATGAGGTCACATGTTTCGATACGCATGGACCTGTAATGTCCCAAATTGTTGTTTAAACACACTTTAGTGGGAACCAAACCACTTATACATGCTTCTAACACATATACAACATTACCAAAATACGTTTCCCACCAAAGCAACACATAAACATTAACCAAACATGGGATTCATACAAACTTGATGAAGGCATGCTTCCTAAAATGCTTCACCAAACATACCAAGTTGCTCAAATAGCTATCTACCAGCATAAACATCATACCACCATCACTTTAATACCATATTCAACATGTTAAGCTTATCAAAGCATTCCATCCAAGCAAAACCATCTAGATGCACACCTAGGTAACCTCATAACATCAACCATGGGTAACGATGCACTATAAGCTTATCATCATCAAACAAACTCCGAAATCATAGCATTACACATGCTCAAAACTAGGGGAAAACATAATTACAAATCCCGAAATCCATGGCGAACATTGCCTTATTAACCGAAAACACAAACCGAGTTCATACTCAAAATTCACTTTGCCTCTTAGATCACTACACTTTGCCTTTGCTGCCCCAAGCCTTAATGCTCTGCATCATTAGGAAAAAGAGAGCATAAGCACACTTGCTTAGTGAGGATGCTCTTAAAACAATGATGCATTAAAACCCTCGAAAACCAGCACTTGTTTTCAAACCATGCTTACAACCTAAGCAAGTTCCAATGGTTCCAAATCAAAACATGTGTATCGGCCATATGCATAACATATATATTCCACATGCTTAAATCCCCGAAGCATTTTATACCAAACCATGCTTGAATTCCAAAGCATTAAATACAAATCCATTCTTAAATCTCAAAGCATTAAAGCACAACCAAGCTTCAATCCCAAAGCATTAAAATAGATTCAACATTAGAATTCTCATATATTGGAAATTATAGTGACCCCAGATAGTCGACCACTATCCTTGATTAGCCGACCGCTAATCTTTAGTTAACCGACCGTTAACTTTACACATCGGATACACGGATCTCCCTTAATGACCGACCATCATCACGACTACCCCATGTCGACCGCATGACTTTACAACCTTGCCAACCGTAAGATATACATCAACAAGAGGAACCTACCGCTCAACCCAAGTGATAACAACATAGTCTGAGTAGCCGACCGCTATACCTCAAGGACTCTTAACCAACGATCAATTTTTAACCATATTATAGTGCACTTTATCCTATTGCATGCCAACTATATCCAAATGTTTTCTCACCTTGTCACATAGCCAATATATCATTTACAAAACCATTTACTCACTATTTTACAATGCATTACACAAAATCCCCACATATGCAAATCACATTGCCATAGCAATACCACATTCCTGACCGGAATAAAAACCAATGCTCACTAGCATTTCATATACTTTAAAACCATTGTATATGTACTCAAAATCATACATTTACAGTAAGTAAAAAAAACCATGTTTACGACCAAAACATGAATCACACATGCTCATA
This sequence comes from Hibiscus mutabilis, assembly GCA_019671005.1. Lineage (NCBI taxonomy): Eukaryota > Viridiplantae > Streptophyta > Magnoliopsida > Malvales > Malvaceae > Hibiscus > Hibiscus mutabilis. The sequence goes on along the minus strand of CM033753.1, from coordinate 9,863,447 downwards.
TTCGAACCAATATTAAAGAGCAAATGAGAGAAAACTTACTTCTAAGCTTAGGTAAGTGTTTCAAACTTAACCTAAACTTCCAAATCCACTTCCAATCCTTTGAAAGACTTTTAAAACTGTTTCCACTCACCGATTTCTATCGTGAAATAAGCTCCCGGCAAGCCACAAACCACCTCAAGATGCTACGCCTTGATTATCCCCTATTTTGGCCACACAAAACCAGAGGAAACGTGCATTAAAATGCATCCAACTCTCAGTTTTAAACCAAAATCCCGCAACTCTCAAGATGCCCAATCAAAACTCATCCGAAATTTACCGAAATCAACCTCAAACACTTCTCAATCTTAACCCAGCCATAATATAACGATTCAATACATCAAACTTCATCAATAAACATAAAAAACCCTTTTACAACATCCTTCCACTTCCAGCAAAGATTAATCCTCCAAAATCAACCAAAAACCATTAACGACCAACCTAGCAATTAGGGATTCAACCAATTTTGGAATTCCATTGTTAAAAAGAACTTATCCACAATATAACACATCAAAAATAAGATTAAAACCAATCCTTAACACTGGAAAATAGATCCAATTCAAAAAACACAAGATTTCATCAAATAAACCTCAATTAAGCAAAATTTCATAATTAATTACTTAAAACCTATTAGAAAACCTATGTAAAGAGTCAAGAACTTGGGAATTTCAGTAAAGAACCTTTCATTAGAGGAGAAGAACAAAATTTACCTCCAATGAGTGAGTTTCCCCTTAATTGGATGTTTTCCTCTTGAAAAACAATGAGATTCAATAAGATTTTTTTGAAAAACAAGTTGAAGAATCATTTAACAAATCAAAGAGTAAAGAAAACAAGATCATTACCTTGAATCTATGATAAGAAAACGAGTGTTTGGCTGATAGTATTTTGAGAGAAAATATGAGAGAAGAAAAGTTATGTCAAATTGTGTTTTAGCAAAAATAACCACCTTATAACTAAATTCCTTTTAATCCTTTTAATTCTTTTAATTAAAACATTTTTATTAAAATAATCCTAATTAAGAGAAAACTCAGATTAGACCAAATGGTAAAATAGCTCCTTAAAGATTCAAAGTTTTGACTCCTTACAAAACAGTCACCTTTAAAAATCGTTTCCAAAAATTACATTTTGGTCACTAGCCAAAATGTCACCCTTCCAAAGCTTATTTTCCAAAATTGCTTTCTCCAATATTTTTAATATATTAAAATACGATTTTTAAACATTTTTTTCTATATTTTTATCTTTCAAAAAAATATTCACTCCCAAATTCGACTCGAATCTCTAACCCGATCCACTAGACCGTCTAACCAGCCCCAAAACCGTCAGGCCTAAAACCTGGGTGTTACAACTCTCCCCCTCTTAAGAAATTTCGTCCTCAAAATTTACCTAGAGGAAAAAGATGCAGAAATTGCTCCAACATATCCGTCTTGCTTTCCCAAGTGGCTTCCTCGACACCTCGATGTCGCCACAAGAGTTTAACCAGTTCGATCGTCTTACCACGTAGAACCTTGCTGCTGGAATCAAGGATTTCCACCGGCTCCTCATCAAAGGATAAATGTGGTCTCAACTCAATATGTTGCACCGGCATAATATGCGAAGGATCTGACCAATACCTCCGTCGCATAGATACATGAAACACATCATGTATCTTCTCAAGCTCGGGAGGCAACCTCAACCGATAAGCCACAGGACCAACACGTTCCACGATCTCATACAGTCCAATGAACCTCAGACTAAGTTTACCCTTACGTCTAAATCGCATCACCTTCTTCCACGGTGACACCTTCAAGAACACACGATCGCCCACCGCATATTCAATTTCCCTACGCTTCAAATCCGCGTATGATTTCTGCCGATCTGCAGCCGCCTTCAAGCGTTCACACACAAGCCTAACTTTCACATCCGTGTCTTTCAACACATGTGGCAAGGAGACATGTCTTTCCCCTACCTCGGTCCAACACAAGGGCGTACGACACCTCCGTCCATACAATGCCTCAATTGGGGCCATCTAAATACTCGCTTGATAGCTGTTATTATAAGTAAATTCAACCAGTGGTAAATGCTTCTCCCAGGTTCCTTGGAACTCAATAATACAACACCTCAGCATATCCTCCAAGACCTGGATAACATGCTCAGACTGCCCATTCGTCTGGGGATGGTACGCGGTACTAAAACTCAACCTCGAACCCAAAGCCTGATGTAAACATCTCCAAAATCTTGCTGCGAACCTCGGATCTCTATCCGAACAATAGACTTAGGTGCCCTATGCAAACGCACAATCTCAGATATATACAAATCCGCTACCTTGTCCAAAGTGTACGCCGTATGCACTGGCAGAAAATGCGCACACTTTGTAAACCAATCAACAATCAACCAAATGGAATCCTTTTTAGCTGGTGTCAACGGCAACCCTGACACAAAATCCATGGTGATTCTCTCCCATTTTCATTCCAGAATTTTCAACGGTTGCAACAACCTGGATGGAAACTGTGTTCAGCCTTAACCCATTGATACACCATACACTTGGACACAAACTCCTCCACATCATTTTTCAAACCAACCCAGTAGTTCATTTTCTTCAAATCATGATACATTTTGGTACTACTCAGATGCATAGCAAAAGGACTAGAATGTGCTTCCGCCAAAATAGTGTGCCTGAGCTCCGAAACTTCCGGTACCACTATTCGGCTCTTAAAGCACAAAACACCAATATCATCAAAATGGAAATCCGTCAAAATTTTCATCTGCTATGTCCTTAACATGAGGAACCAAAGAAACATCATACGATTGCTTAGCCTTAATCATCTATGACAATGTAATCACTCATTTTTTACCTGTAAATACATATTAGTGTTGCATGTATATTTATTATATTATATGTTTATTGTTTGCATGAGTATTACTAATATATATAAGGTATGGTGTGCATGTATATTATAAGCTATATATGTATACATATTAATGATATATGTGTGTCGCGTATGTATCTAGAGTACGAGCGTATTTGTTTAGTGTATATAGATGTTATGTTAATTATGTGTAGGATTATATATACGTATGCCAATATGTTATACTTGTATAAGTATATGTTTGTATCATGTATGTGTATTGCTGTTATAATTATATTATTATTAATATTATTGGGCTGATATGAAATGAAATCCAAAAAATTATATATATTAAATAAATAAATTACAGTCCAAGTCCAGTTACAAATAGTTACAAGGCCCGGTTGGCCCAAACCTTATCTAATTACAACTGTGTGTGCAGGTGGCTGTGGGCCGTTGGATCAAGATCTGATCCAACGGCCATGATCCAACCAAGAAGATAAAATATCTGCCAGCAGCGTGTTCCACACGTATGGACCGTTCGAGTGCCACGCGCGCGTATGGTCCACGCGCGGACGCTTTGATACCTCACGCGCGCGTGAGACCCACGCGTTCTGACTCCTCGACTGCGGAGCTCTACGTGGCAAGATCTGGAGCCGTCTCACCAAATCGAGGCTTCATCCAGGCCGTTCGTCCTTCAAGCCATCTCGACCGTTAGATCAGATCTGATCTAACGGCCGAGAACGCGTCTGGCCGCTGGCAGAACACCTATACCGCCACCATGCCGATATTCAACCACCGTGCTCAGAACATGCCAAATACAACAAGCAACAAGTTGTCAGTCCAGATCTGAAAAAGCAAGATGCAACTTGTACAAAACAAAGAAGCATATATATGAAACAGGGACTTTTGTAACAAAGGGGAGTGAGAACAGAGAGGAGAGTTGTAACAGAGGGGTGGTAACAAAAAAAAATAGAGAGTGTATTGTAACAAGTTTTTCAGAAATACAAAAAAGAAGCAACGCAAGTCCAGTGGTACATTTCTTGTTACTTTTATCGCATGCATACAAAAGATACGTAGTAAAAAAAGAGAGAGAGAGTTAGAGGTCGTTACCGTCACCGTTTGTGGGTCTCCCCTCCTCAGTGATAAGCCTTTCGGCTTCCCCAAGCCGGATATGGTGAACTGGAGGAAGGGGAAGGCCCCTTTGTAGTTTTGTTTTTGGTTAAAAGTGTTTTTTTTGGTTCGTATTTCCTAGATCTAGGGCAAATAGGGGTGTATCCTCTTAATCCAACCACGGATTCATGTCGAGGGTGAAACGGTGGTCATTTCGGTGTGTTTTGGAGGCTCGCCGGCGCCGGATTCTGGGTTTCATGGGGGATATTTGAGAGAAAATAAGAACGAGTTTTGGGTTATAAAACTGAAAATGAAACAAAATGACTGAAAATTTGATTTCGGCCTAAAAAGAGGGCTTTTATAGTTATTATTATTTTTTGAAATGGGTAAATCACACACTTAATCCCCCCGCGTTTTCAATATTTTCGTTTTTGTCTTGCCGCATGGTATAATTACAATCCCAGTCCCCCTGATATTTCAAAAGCTTACAATCTAATCCCTAAATTACACCGAATCAGTTTTTAAATGGTAAAATTACGCCTTTAGCCATCCCGCGTTTTTGAACTTTTCATTTTCGATCCGCCCTTGGTCCAATTACAATTTTGATCCTTCTAGGTTACATTTTGTTTCGCAATTTCGTCCCTAAATTACATATTATTGTTCTTTAATTTCGCCACTTGACTTTTATTTTTCTTTCATTTCAGTCTGTTTTCTTTGTAAATACTCATGTTCGTATTATAATCGTATATGTTGATGTATTCTATTGTTTTATTTTATGTCCCTCGTATATGCCTCGTATTTTATGTTTACATGTATATGTGTATTAAGCTTATAATAGTCATGCATCTTTTTATCCGGTTATTCATATTAAGCATGTTATGTTCTAGTTGACTCGTACACGATATGTTTTGTATTTTTGTATGTGTGTATGTTCTCTTAGCTTTTTAGGTTATATGTTGGTATATTTTCTTTTATATATATGATATGTTGTCCATATATGTTAAAATATGTTTTATTACTAGCATGTATGTCTTTTCGAAATATTTGTTCGTCTATATATGTATTTATTCCTACCTTGTTATTGTGGCATGTTAAGTTTGCTTTTATCTGATATTAAGCTTGGTATGTATATGTGTATTTTAATTGCATATTTCATTTATGTTAGATTAGTATTCTGATATGTGAATATTTATTGTTTTTAAATTATCTGATATGTCTTATATTTTTTTCATTAAGATTGCATATGGTATATAAATTGTTAATGCGGTGCCCTTTTATCCGAGCGTAAACGGGGCCAGTATCAGGCGTAGTGATAGTGGTTGGACGTTTATCCTCGGATAACGGGGCCCTTAAAATTTATTCGCAATTATGACCGAATTTTAAAATAATTGTCACTTTAATCCGGAAAATCCAATATTAATAAAGCGGTAATTATTAAAGTATCAATTTTGGGCGGTGTGGGGGTGCTAATCCTTCCCCATCCGTAACCGACTCCCGAACCCAATCTTTTTGAATCTCTGGTTTTATGGTGTCCGGCCTACCTAAGTGGCCGGTGGCGACTCCATTTTTTAAATGCGGTTTCTTTTAAAACCCCACAGAATAAAATATTTTATCCAAAAGAATCACGAACACCTTTCAAAAACACTTTGTTAAATCCACGTTTTTATTTAGCGATAAGAAACAAAAGAGGGACATCGCTACAGATGGCGACTCCGCTGGGGACGTTTTTTGTTTTTTAAAAACAAATGAGAGTCAAGCTTTTAAAATAATTACCGCTTTACTAATATTGGAAGTTCCGGATTAAAATGACTATTAAATTAACATTCGGTCATAATGGCGCGTTTATTTTAACGTATTTAAAATATGGCATATAAACCCGTCTTTTTATGTGGGGGAAAACGCTAATGCTTTCGTGGAGATATCGTTCTCCCGTATGGTCCTAGCAAGTACCTTCGGGGCTCGAGTACCTTATGCTTTCGTAAGGATATCGTTCATTCGTATGGGCATAAGTGAATGGGTCCCCCTGAATTGAACTCGGTTGAAAGGAGCCTATAATGGGTGATGATCGGGGGCCTTGTTACTCTTAGTAGAGGACAACAAGGACAATTCGAGTACCTCTTAGCACCAAAACTGCATATAGAGAACACATAGAAACCCACCATGTTAGAGCCATGCGGATAACCTAGGTGTCTTAGATGGAATGTAAATAAGATTGCCTTGTTTGCTTATCGCATTTAATTTGCCCTTTTATTACGTACTTATCATTTTTGTCCCAGATCGACTTGTTTTCTTTTGCTTTGTTTTTGCATATCATCGCATTCGCATTACACAGGGGCATTGATTCCCGAGTGATTTCTCCCATAATAGAAGATTGTTCATGATGGACCAAAGGTTCTTTGACCTGAAGGAAGGGGGTCCAATTCCAGAGTTCCATCCCAAGACTAGGACAGTGACAGCCGAAGAAGAACCATTCAAGGACACCAAAACAGATTCAGTAAGTAGTGTCAATCCTGGGGACAAACAAGATGAAATACAAGAACTAAAGAAGCAGATGTCCGAGATGATGGACCAGATGAATGCCATGATGAAAGGCAAGCAGCATGTCGAACTCAGAAAAGATTCGATCAGGGAGCAGAATGCGGAACAGAATGGTCAGAATGTCAAAATAGACAACACCGTTAAATATGACAAATCGAATCCCTTTGTGATCAATCTCAAGAAGCAGACGAGTAGCACATCTGGGGTAGATACCCAAGGAACAGAGGCAAAACCAGGGGAAGTTCGAGAATCTAATGACATAAGAAGACATTATCCTATACCCATGAGATACACCGAGTTACTTCCGTTGCTTGTCGAAAGGAACCTTATCATACCAATGAAGTGCGTGCATCGAGAAAACCTCCTTATCCGAAAGATTACAATAGTAGTCGTGTGCAGTGCAGCTACCACATAGGCGATTCGAGTCATCACACTGAAAATTGTAGGGCCCTGAAGGACAGAGTTCGAGATCTTATCAGAACGGGAATTTTGGGTTTCGAAGACGGACAACCCCAATTCTTCAGCCAGCCAGCCGTTGCCCGAGGGGCAAAGTCGAAGAAGGAACAATACCCAGCCCAAGGTTCAGGTAACACAGAAGTAGGTCACTCAAGCGGGATAAAGTTAGGAGTCAAGAATAAAAGCGTCTCAGAAGATGAACTTGCACACAAGCGCGACCAGCTCGAGCATGAGAGGCACAATCTGAGCATGAAATTAAAGAACGTACAAGACGAGTACCAGAAGCTGCACTTTGAATTCAAGAGTTTCGGTCTGGGTGACACCGCGGAAGAGTGGGTCAATGGTATGATTCAGCTGAGGAACGGTTCGTAACGCTGGAAGCGTAAATGCAAGAATAGTAAGAATAAAGTCGATCATTATCACGAAGCTGGAAGAAGGCGAGGGCCAACGCGACTTTCTCCAAAATGAGTTGGAAAACAGTCCGCCATGGAAGATATCCTCGAAATCAAGTCTGCAGCAGAAAGGAATGAATCACAAGCCTCTCAAATGGAAAACACAAGACTCAAAAGAGCAGATAGTGAGGCTCGAGACTCGCTTTACATACCGGTGAGATCCGTCTTTGGGGCAATGACCGTTAAGCTACAAAAGGCCGAGCAAACAATACGGGAGAAAGACCGGGACATGAAGATGGTTACGACTCAAGCCCAACAAGTAGCTCAACAGTAGCAGATTTAGCCGATGCAAAGAAAGCACAAATAAGCGAGAATATGGATCCGGCATTGACCGCGAAGGAAAACCGACAGACTATTAAATGAGGTCAAGACATTAGGTGCGTGGCTCACCGCTATATCTGTAAAACCCTAATATCGGATGTAATGAAACCTCTTGGTCTGAATGAAAGATGTCCTATAGGGACAAATCACTTGCGGAATCAATGCTTTATTGCATTCATGCATTGCATTTACATCACGTTCTTTGCATTGTTTTATCATCGCATGGCACTTCATCATTTAATACCTGGGGTTCGATGGCAGAATTAACCGGAAAATGGAACGAATTGAAGAGTCGAGGCTTGACCAGTTAAAAGAAAGAATCGAGAAAGAGCTTAAGAAGAAAGAGAAGATAAATGTTTTCAATACGAGGGAACTCTGCCTAGACCCTGATTTGGTCATTCCTCCAGATTTCAAGGTTCCCGAATTTCCATGATATGACGGAACCAGCTGCCTCAAGATTCACTTAACCATGTTTTGTAGAAAAATGGAAGGATACATGAAGAACGAAGAATTGTTGATCCACCATTTCCATGATAGCCTGACGGGACCAGCAGCAGTGTGGTATAACCGTTTGAACAGAAATCAAGTTAGGTCATGGGGTGACCTCGCTAATGCCTTTTTGGATCAATACAAATATGCTTTAGATTTAGCACTCGTCGACGTTTCTTGAGAATAAGAAAATGAGACCAAGTGAAAGCTTCAGGAATATGCATTAAGGTGGCGATGTCTGGCGACCCAAGTCCAGCCCCTATAGCGGAAGAAGAGTTGACTCCTATTTCATGCAACACTTCCCTCTCCCTTCTTCGATGTGATGTTTGAGAAATCGAGAAACGAATTCAAGATTTCATGACGATTGGAGAAAGAATAGAATACGCAGTCAAAGAAGGAAAATTGGGGTCTAAGTCTAAGGACCGAATCGAAGATAAGATAGATAAGGATGGAGAGGTAAATGAGTGTCATCTCCAGGGTTCGAGTGGCCGTAAAAGAAGGAGACAGACTGACAAATCGGGGTCATCAAGGAAAATTCCTCGGACGAGCGCAAATTTGGAAGTGTTTGGAATATCTATCTCAGACATTTGGCCTCATCTGGTAGAGGGTCACTATCTTGTTCCTAGGCCGATGAAGAGTGCACCTGATCTGTATGCCTATAGTTTTGACTCGAGTAGCACATGCGAATTCCATATGGGGGCACCGGGGCATCCCACCAGAAAATGTAGACCTTTACTGGAGGAAATCAAGAAGCTGGTCAATGATGGAACCCTGACACAAGAGCTGATCAAGCAGTGGAAGACCAAGGATGAGAAGCAAATCTACATAGTGCTGAAGAAGCCATAGATGTCTCTACATTAAAATACCTTCCTGAAGTAATACAAGGAATCAATTCTATGTGGCCCCATGTGGCAAAGATCTTTTGTGATGGGGCATGTTTGTTGATTTTTATTTTCAATAAAAAGAGAACACATTTCGTTTAACATACAATGTTTTTGAAAGCACATAGATATTTTCTCGCCGTTGTAGGACACTGGATATCAATTGCAAGATGTGACATTAGATAGATGTCGTGACAACGATGATTTGTGATCTTCCCCACCGGACTCTGGTCAGCAAAGCGAGATTATTACTCTTTCGATGATATTCAAGGACGAAAAAAGCTCTAAATGTCAACCATGTAGAGTTGCTTGAAATTGAAACTCTAGGCATAATCTTCTAGGTAGTAAAGAAGAAATAAAACAAAAAAAGAAGAGAAAAAGAAAAGAAAGAAAAAAGAAATGAAAATAAAGAATGAGAAAATAATAATAAAAAGTACTCCTATGTTCGAAACCTGGTAATAGGCTTGTTCGGATAAGAGTATGGATATTTTGGGGCACTCCGCTGAAGCGATAGGGTGGAGATACATCATCCAATTCAAAGAAACCTTAGCTTCATGAGTGATGGTAATATTTTCAAATCGTGACTATGCCGAGTAACTTGGGGCAGTGTTGTTTGCTCCATCGTTGTCCTCAAGACAAAGGACTGTGACGAATTGATTTCCTTAAATAATGATAAAAACAAAAACAAAAAAAAAGAAAAAGAAAATAGGCGATATCATGGGAAAAATCAAGACTCGCACCACCCAGAACTCTATTCCTAGAGTAATATTTCTGCGCTCAAGTGGTTATACAAGCCTACCCTTTTGGGGGAGTAGTAGATAATGAGAATTGAGAAAGAGTAGTACTCTGCAGCAACGCGGTAATCATGAGGATGAACCGAGTCACCAGGGAAGACTTCACATCTTTGAATTACCAAGTGGTTGAATCTAAGCCACTCTTGCACATGATATCCAGAGCTCCTCTGCTGTGTTTTCAAAATCTTGTATGTTAATCTAAATGATACCCTTCAGTGGAACACCAATCAGCAAATTGACAAGTTAAAGCAACAAAAATTTCTATGTATTACTTCAGGGGTAAGATCCAAAACACAAGGAGGCGGATACTATTGGAGCCCCTAACCAGAAATGACCTCACAATGCATAGAATGAAGATGATAGCAGAGGTATAGGTGTCAGACAGCTCAAGAACAAGAAGCGAATTCCAACCACGATGCCTTGTTTGGTTCAAGAAAATGAAGGACGAAACATGACAAGAATGAGCTTACAAAGTGAGGGGACGGTAAAAAGTAAATAGTGAGTCTCCAAAGAATTAAAGCACAAAGATCGATGAATGGTGTCCGTCAAGAGGCAACAAGAAGATTGAGGTTAAGAAGCATTTCGCTCACCCCGATGATGAAATTAACAAATTCTCAGAATGTTGGGTCAAAAGAACTGGAAGATAGCCGAGCACGATCGAATGGGGCAATACAGAACAGAAAGAATAGTAAGAATCTCTGCACACGCATGATATAGTGTTTGTTGGTGAAGCAGGCAGAGACCCCGAAGAAGAAAGGCGGGTGCTCGTGCAAAAGAACAAGAGCAGATGCCCATTGAGCAAAATTTGACAGAAATGAAGATCAAAATTGAGCATACCGCAAAAAAGGAAAGGAAATAGAAAACCAAGAATGACTTTTCAGGACATAAGATTAACAATAAAAAGAAAAAAAGGGAGAAAAAGAAACAAAGAAAAAAGAAAAAGAGGAGAAAGAAAGCACAACATTACATGCATCATATAGATAGGGGCATGTCAATTTTGCTTGTTCCTAAATAGGTATTTGAAGAACTATTGAAGAATTTACCAAAGTCTCGAAAGAACCACAGCCATGGCGGCGTGATATCCAGATGTTAAATCCTTCGGGTCATCGATAAGTCCTTCGGGCCACCAATAAGTCTTTTGAGCGTGGTGATAAGTCCTTCGGGCCATCAGTAAGTCCTTCGGGCATGATGCGGCAGCATATCAGCGTGAGTCCCCATAGAACAATAGCCATATCGGCGTCAGATCCAGATATTAAATCCTTCGGGTCATCGATAAGTCTTTCGGGCACGATGTTAAGTCCTTCGGGCCACCAATAAGTCTTTTGAGCGTGGTGATAAGTCCTTCGGGCCATCAGTAAGTCCTTCGGGCATGATGCGGCAGCATATCAGCGTGATTCCCCATAGAACAATAGCCATATCGGCGTCAGATCCAGATATTAAATCCTTCGAGTCATCGATAAGTCCTTCGGGCACGATGTTAAGTCCTTCGGGCCACCAATAAGTCTTTTGAGCGTGGTGATAAGTCCCGGGCCATCGGTAAGTCGCCGGGCATGATGCGGCAAAGATATCGGCGTGAGTCCCCATAGAACAATAGCCATATCGCGCATCGATCCGGATGTTAAATCGCCGGGTCATCGATAAGTCCTTCAGGCATGATGTTAAGTCCTTCGGGCCACCAATAAGTCTTTTGAGCGTGGTGATAAGTCCTTCGGGCATGATGCGGCAGCATATCAGCGTGAGTCCCCATAGAACAATAGCCATAGCGGCGTCAGATCCAGATGTTAAATCCTTCGGGTCATCGGTAAGTCTTTCGGGCACGATGTTAAGTCCCTCGGGCCACCAATAAGTCTTTTGAGCGTGGTGATAAGTCCTTCGGGCCATCAGTAAGTCCTTCGGGCATGATGCGGCAGCATATCAGCGTGAGTCCCCATAGAACAATAGCCATATCGGCGTCAGATCCAGATGTTAAATCCTTCGGGTCATCGATAAGTCCTTCGGGCACGATGTTAAGTCCCTCGGGCCATCAGTAAGTCTTTCGAGCATGATGATAAGTCATTCGGGCCATCAGTAAGTCCTTCGGGCATGATGCGGCAGTCTTAGTAGCGTAGGTCAAAAAATGGCAACAGCCTCGTTAAAAAAAAAGTGAACCTACATTTTCAAGCCCCAGTGAAAGGTTCCATAGAGGGAGAACCTTAAATCCAGAATCTCAAAAAGAACTCTCAGTCGAAGGAATTCACCTATGACACAGGGTTATATAGGAAACCTGTTGTGTCGAAAGCGAAGAGTCTTATATAGGAAAGGCTCCGAGTTTCATTGTCTTAGAGTGAAAGGTTTTATATAGGAAGAACCTGTAGCTCTGAGATTTCAGACGCCAAAAGTTCTATATAGGAAGGACTGACGGCTCCAGGGTTTGAAGACTAGCAGTTCTATATAGGAGGAACTCCCAGTCGGAAGAATCCACCAGCGGCGCAAAAGGTTTTATATAGGAGAAACCAGCGTTGAAGACGAAGAGTTCTATATAGGAAGGACTCCAAGCTTTACAGTCTCGAAGTGAAAGGTTCTATATAAGAAGGACTCATAACTCGAGGCTTTAGAGTGAAGGGTTCTATATAGGAAGACCCTGTAGCTCCAAGATCGGAAGGTGACGAAGCTCTTTATAGGAAGAACTTACGAGCCTGAAGATTCAGCCAAGGAAGAGCGGAGATGTCCAAAAGAACACGTTTTTCCAAAGCTACAAACAGGGGAGTCTGATAAAAATGAGTGCTTATGAATCTTTGCTTTGTTTCCCATTCCATGAGAACAAGCAAAGAGGGGCAACTGTAATCACTCATTTTTTACCTGTAAATACATATTAGTGTTGCATGTATATTTATTATATTATATGTTTATTGTTTGCATGAGTATTACTAATATATATAAGGTATGGTGTGCATGTATATTATAAGCTATATATGTATACATATTAATGATATATGTGTGTCGCGTATGTATCTAGAGTACGAGCGTATTTGTTTAGTGTATATAGATGTTATGTTAATTATGTGTAGGATTATATATACGTATGCCAATATGTTATACTTGTATAAGTATATGTTTGTATCATGTATGTGTATTGCTGTTATAATTATATTATTATTAATATTATTGGGCTGATATGAAATGAAATCCAAAAAATTATATATATTAAATAAATAAATTACAGTCCAAGTCCAGTTACAAATAGTTACAAGGCCCGGTTGGCCCAAACCTTATCTAATTACAACTGTGTGTGCAGGTGGCTGTGGGCCGTTGGATCAAGATCTGATCCAACGGCCACGATCCAACCAAGAAGATAAAATATCTGCCAGCCGCGTGTTCCACACGTATGGACCGTTCGAGTGCCACGCGCGCGTGTGGTCCACGCACGGACGCTTTGATATCCTACGCGCGCGTGAGACCCACGCATTCTGACTCCTCGACTGCGGAGCTCCACGTGGCAAGATCTGGAGCTGTCTCACCAAATCGAGGCTTCATCCAGGCCGTTCGTCCTTCAAGCCATCTCGACCGTTAGATCAGATCTGATCTAACAGCCGAGAACGCGTCTGGCCGCTGGCAGAACACCCATACCGCCACCATGCTGATATTCAACCACCGTGCTCAGAACATGCCAAATACAACAAGCAACAAGTTGTCAGTCCAGATCTGAAAAAGCAAGATGCAACTTGTACAAAACAAAGAAGCATATATATGAAACGAGGACTTTTGTAACAAAGGGGAGAGAAAACAGAGAGGAGAGTTGTAACAGAGGGGTGGTAACAAAAAAAACAGAGAGTGTATTGTAACAAGTTTTTCAGAAATACAAAAAAGAAGCAACGCAAGTCCAGTGGTACATTTCTTGTTACTTTTATCGCATGCATACAAAAGATACGTAGTAAAGAAAGAGAGAGAGAGAGAGAGAGTTATAGGTCGTTACCGTCACCGTTTGTGGGTCTCCCCTCCTCAGTGATAAGCCTTTCGGCTTCCCCAAGCCGGATATGGTGAACTGGAGGAAGGGGAAGGCCCCCTTTGTAGTTTTGTTTTTGGTTAAAAGTGTTTTTTTTGGTTCGTATTTCCTAGATCTAGGGCAAATAGGGGTGTATCCTCTTAATCCAACCACGGATTCATGTCGAGGGTGAAACGGGGGTCATTTCGGTGTGTTTTGGAGGCTCGCCGACGCCGGATTCTGGGTTTCATGGGGGATATTTGAGAGAAAATAAGAACGAGTTTTGGGTTATAAAACTGAAAATGAAACAAAATGACTGAAAATTTGATTTCGGCCTAAAAAGAGGGCTTTTATAGTTATTATTATTTTTTGAAATGGGTAAATCACACACTTAATCCCCCCGCGTTTTCAATATTTTCGTTTTTGTCTTGCCGCATGGTATAATTACAATCCCAGTCCCCCTGATATTTCAAAAGCTTACAATCTAATCCCTAAATTACACCGAATCAGTTTTTAAATGGTAAAATTACGCCTTTAGCCATCCCGCGTTTTTGAACTTTTCATTTTCGATCTGCCCCTTGGTCCAATTACAATTTTGATCCTTCTAGGTTCTGTTTGTTTCGCAATTTCGTCCCTAAATTACATATTATTGTTCTTTAATTTCTGCCACTGACTTTTATTTTTCTTTCATTTCAGTCCTGTTTCTTTGTAAATACTCATGTTTGTATTATAATCGTATATGTTGATGTATTCTATTGTTTTATTTTATGTCCCTCGTATATGCCTCGTATTTTATGTTTACATGTATATGTGTATTAAGCTTATAATAGTTATGCATCTTTTTATCCGGTTATTCATATTAAGCATGTTATGTTCTAGTTGACTCGTACACGGTATGTTTTGTATTTTTGTATGTGTGTATGTTCTCTTAGCTTTTTAGGTTATATGTTAGTATATTTTCTTTTATATATATGATATGTTGTCCATATATGTTAAAATATGTTTTATTACTAGCATGTATGTCTTTTCGAAATATTTGTTCGTCTATATATGTATTTATTCCTACCTTGTTATTGTGGCATGTTAAGTTTGCTTTTATCTGATATTAAGCTTGGTATGTATATGTGTATTTTAATTTCATATTTCATTTATGTTAGATTAGTATTCTGATATGTGAATATTTACTGTTTTTAAATTATCTGATATGTCTTATATTTTTGTCATTAAGATTGCATATGGTATATAAATTGTTAATGCGGTGCCCTTTTATCCGAGCGTAAACGGGGCCAGTATCAGGCGTAGTGATAGTGGTTGGACGTTTATCCTCGGATAATGGGGCCCTTAAAATTTATTCGCAATTATGACCGAATTTTAAAATAATTGTCACTTTAATCCGGAAAATCCAATATTAATAAAGCGGTAATTATTAAAATACCAATTTTGGGCGGTGTGGGGGTGCTAATCCTTCCCCATCCGTAACCGACTCCCGAACCCAATCTTTTTGAATCTCTGGTTTTATGGTGTCTGGCCTACCTAAGTGGCCGGTGGCGACTCCATTTTTTAAATGCGGTTTCTTTTAAAACCCCACGGAATAAAATATTTTATCCAAAAGAATCACAAACACCTTTCAAAAACACTTTGTTAAATCCACGTTTTTATTTAGCGATGAGAAACAAAAGAGGGACATCGCTACAGACAACATATGCTTAAATTGCAATTCAGCCAACAACCCACCTTCCCGTGTCACAATCAACTCGTAAACATCGCTCTAAGCTCAACCGCAACCTTACGACTCAACGCATTTGCAACCATATTGGCCTTTCCAGGATGATACTCAATTGTCAAGTCGTAATCCTTAGGCAACTCCAACCACCTTTGTTGCCTAAGGTTCAAATCCTTTTGAGACATAAAATATTTCAAACTCTTATGATCTGTGAAAACCACACACTTCTTGTAATATCCCAAATTTTGGCTAGTGACCAAAATGAAAATTTTGAAAGTTTTGAGGTTAAAAATATAAACTTTGGAAAATTTTGGAGACTAAAGTGTAAATTTTCCCAACAAGTGATTTTATTCAGTATAAGAGTGAATCGGATAGAAATAAGTACTTTAATATCATTTTTGAGAATTAAGATGCAGCAAAAGGTACTGAATTTGGATCGAATGAAATTGTTAAGCGTACTCAGGCCAGAGAAATACAAGGATGGGTGACCTTCGAGAAGGTCCAATAAAAGTGTTTCTAATCGATATTTTGGACTCACTAAAGGTACAAAATATTCGAATGGATTATCGATAAAGGAATTCTAAGAGAAATTTTATTTTATGGAGATTTTGAATAATTATCGGAATAGTAGACTGAGTTAGGAAAATTCATTCTAAGACTTTAGGAAAGGAAATCTTTATAAGATGATAGTGTTCATTTTCCGAATATGGAAATTTTGGAGTAAATCTGATAGCTCGATAAAGGTGAAATTATAGTAAAAGTATTTTTCGAATATCGGAAGATTGGATTGAATCGAAATTTCAGAGGCTGCTCCAAAGGCCATGGAAAATTCATATAATACTATTTTATGAATATTTTACTATATTTGGTTGGATTTCAACTAGACTTAGTTGAATTTTTACAAGAATGGCAAACTAGTAAATAAAGACTAGTTGGAGAGCAAATTGGTCATTTAACAAGGATGGCAATTTTGAAATATTTTGAAATATTGAGGGCAATTTTGGAAGGTGAATTACACATGGATTTCATTATAGCCATTGATTTTTGATAAGATTAAGTCTTGGCCATTGGATTAAAAGGGCAAATTAGTAATTTCACTAATTAAATGAATTTTAAATTCATTTAATTTTAAGATGTGGATTTAAATAAGTAAAAGATGAACCAAATTGTTCATCTTTCTTGAAATATTTCGAACTAAGGGGAGAAAAAAAGGGAGAAAATTTTTCAAGCTCGATTCAAGCCCTGAAACTCAATTTTCAGTTAAATTCGAATCGAAAAAGGTTTGAGGTGCTACAAAGGAAATGATCAAATAGGATTTAGTGAGGCAAACTAATAAATAGCCCAGGTGAGTGCATTTCTAAATGTTTTCATTACATTGAAAATGGCATTGCATTTCTCTATAATACATGATATGATACATTGCTTGACATGGCAAGCTTGGTGGAATACCAGGTACGAACTATTGTTTGCATAAATGATGATACATGATTCATAAGATAATATGAAACATGAATTACATGATAGTGATGATACATGATTCATATGACAATATGAATTACATGAATAATGATATGATTAAAATGAAACAAGTAGACACCTTGGGTGTCGATAGCACTAAAGAGGTGCGAATATAAGGAGCAAAGAGCGTCCTTTATGAGGAGCAAAGAGCATCCTCGAGTACGTACTCAATTTTAGATACTACGGTATCGAATTAGAGGCTATAGAGTCCTAACGGACTTGCCTCGTATCAGGCACTGATCATGCCGCATTGAAATAGATACTTCGGTATCATAACAAGATGAATTGAAAAGGTTATGAATATGTAGATGATTGCATGATAAAAGCATAACCATGAAAGAGCATGTGTTATGCGAATGATCAAATGATGAAAGTATGACCATGGTAGAACATATAATATGCAAATGACTGGATGATAAAAGCATAACCATTATAAAGCATGGGTTCTATAAATGATTACATGATAAAAACATGAACATGGTAGAGTACATGATATGCAAATGATTGCATAATAAAAGCATGAACATGATAAAATATCTGTTATGCAAATAATTACATGATGAAAGCATGCATTTGATAAAAGATAAGTTAAGCATTAGATAATACATGGCTCATATGATAGTGGTAATACATGATATCATGTCAATATGACATGATTGCCATTTATAGAGAAATATAATGCACTCTTACATGATATACTGAATTTGCAGTACTTCACGTTTTGATAAACTAAAATTAAATGCCTCACTAAGTTCGTATTTAGCGTGTGTTTGTTGCACACGTAGGTTATGTTGGAGCACCATGAAGAGGAGTCAAGCGTGCTGATCAAGTTACAATATGCAGAACATCAGTAAGACTTTTTAAATTATGACAATCTCTAGTGGGCATGTAAACTATTTTCTTGCTGATAGTATATGATGCATTAAATTGAATTATAATGATAGTCTAAATAATCAGCTAGACGATGAATCGTATATGGATAAAAAAAATTTAAGCTTAATTTCAGTAGCATATTTAAGTAAGATCTATAATGTATATTCAACTATGAGTATACGTTATGGGTGTTACACTTCTCACCATAAAGGTGGTGTCGCCAAATCTTCAAGGCAAACACCACAGCTGCAAGCTCCAAATCATGAGTTGGATAGTTACACTCATGAACCTTCAATTGCCTCGACGCCCTTTCCATCCTGCATCAGCACACAACCCAAGCCAGCATACAATGTGTAATATCCCAATTTTTGGACTAGTGACCAAAATGTAATTTTTAAAAGTTTTGGGGTTAAAGTGTAAATTTTGGAAAAGTTTAGGGACCAAAGTGTAATTTCTAAAAGTTGTGTAAGTTAACCCCGTAAATGAATAGTTCACCCCCAAGAGTGGTATTTCTATGTTACTGGATTTTTCATACGAGGCTTATGTTATATGAATTTGGATCGAATAAAATTGTTAAGCGTGCTCAGGCCAGGGAAATATTAGGATGGGTAACCTCTGGGAAGGTCCCATAAAATTGTTTTTGATCGATATTTTGGACTCAGTAAGAGTATAGAAAATTCGTATGGATTATCGATAAAGGAATTCTAAGAGAAATTTTATTCTATGAAGATTTTCGATGATTATTGGAATAATAAACTGAGTTAGAAAAATTTAGTCTAAGTTCTTGGAAATGAAGTTTATATGGAAAAATAGAGTTTATTTTCCAAATATGGAAATATAGATTTTTCGGATTAAATCCAATAGCTCGAAAAAGGTAAAATAGCAGTAGAAGTATTTTATGGATATTGGTATATCAGATTGAATTGAAAATTTAAAGACAGTTCCAAGAAATTATAGAAAAATTATAAAATATTATTTTATTAATATTTTATTATATTTTGTTGGATTCTAACTAGATTTAGTTAGATTTTAAAGGGACAGCAATTTTCAAGTCTTGTGAGTAAATAAAGTTCACTTGGAGGGCAAATTGGCCATTTGCCATAGATGGCATTTTTGAAATATTTTGAAACTTTGAGGGCAATTATGAAAGGTGAAAAACACATGGATTTAATCATGGCCATTGATTTTGATGAGATTGAATCTTGGCCATTATAATAAAAGGGCAAATTAGTAATTTCACTAGTTAAATGAATTTAAAATTCATTTAACCTTTACACATGGATTAAATAGAACAAAAAGATGAATAAAATCATCTTCATTAGCCAAGGGGTTGTTCGAATGGCACAAAGAAAAGAGGGAAATACCAAAACTTTTCCTAGTCCATTTTCAAGGCTTTTGATCAAGAATTCAAGCTAAGTTGTTTAAGGTCAAAAGGAGCTTGAGGAAGACCCGAGTAACAAAAAGAAGGAAAAGATTATAGAGTGAGCTTAGTGAGGTTGTCTGGCATAAACATGTGAGTGCAATTTTATGTGTTTGCATCATGATGAAAAAATGAAGACTTGTGATAAGTCGACCCTAATTTGAAATTAATATTATATTGTTTATGTGAAAATTTATTTATTACATATTACAATAGATGCAAGCTTCATTA
Source organism: Hibiscus mutabilis (assembly GCA_019671005.1). NCBI lineage: Eukaryota > Viridiplantae > Streptophyta > Magnoliopsida > Malvales > Malvaceae > Hibiscus > Hibiscus mutabilis. Next base: position 9,843,816 of record CM033753.1, on the reverse strand, counting down.
GAGCAAGAGATAAGAAATTTATTTCTGCATAATGGCATTGCATGTCTATTCATGAAAATGGTTAATTACAAGATTAAAATGAAACAAGATACACCCTGGGGTGCAAATGGCACTAGCGAGGTGTTTTTAATATAAGGAGCAAAGAGCGTCCTCTCGAGTGTGTAATCTACATGGCACTACGGTGCAGATAGGCTACGGGGTTTCCATCGGCCTCTAGCCAGATGCAATGATGATATAAAAAGATGTTTACATGAAAGAGCACGAGCATGCATATGATGCATGCTATACATGATAGAGATGACACATGTTATACATGATATAGATTACTCATGATACATGAATCGAGATGATACATGACACATGAAGAAAAATATTACATAATAGAGATAAATCATGATATACATGATTATGACGATTCATATGATAGTGATGATACATGAAATGTTGACAATGTGTCATGATTGTCAAATACATGAAATGTGCATTACACTCTATACATGATTTACTGAACTATATCACTTTATGTTTTCTTAAACTGTTTTTGAATGCCTCACTAAGTTCGTACTTAGCGTGTGTTGTTGTTTCACACTTGGGTTCAGAGATAATCTAATAAGGAGGAGTTGTTGTTTTGGGAGATCAAGTTAGTAAAGTGACTACGATATGTACATCTTAAAAGTAGTTGATATCTAGTGGCATATACAAATTTAATAAGTATATGTTGGTATGTATTTTAAATGAATAAGTTGGTTTGTAAACCTAAGTTTATAACTTGTTTATGTACTATTATAAACGTATGGACTTGGAAAATGGTTTGCTACAAATGGTTATAATTCAAGATATAATTAAATATTATTTAAAATCAAGAAAGGGTCTAGGCAGGATACCTAGTTTTCACCCTGAATAATATTTTCATTTCATTAATATATCTATAACTTTTATAAAATAATTCATGGTCGAAAGTAGCTACTTTAGACTGATGTAAATTTTACTAAAAAAATTTAAGCCAAGTTTTCTTAATATCTCTATAACATCTTTAATGTGTATTTGATCTACGAGTATACATTAAGGGTCTTACATTTATTGGTATCAGAACTACAGGTTTAGCCGATTCTGGAGGCTAAACCGAGTCTACTGTGATTTGTTTTTAAGTACATGCCTCTTGGATGTTATATTACTGATGTACTATTTGTATAACTTGATTTTGCTCCTCATATATGAATGAATAGTTTATTATAGTAATAAATAATGTCGAATTCTGCTGAGTCGCGTCAAGCGATGGATTAAGGGGAGCAAGAGAAGGTTCAAAGTGGAAGCAATGAGGTGCAATGTGCTCCACTTCTAACTCCTGCCCCGGCTGAACCACAAGTGCAACAGAGAGCTTCGGCACAAGAATATGGAGCATTAGTGCAAGCTTTAGAGGCTATGGAAAGAGCCTATTTAGATTTAGTTAAAACTTAGTTCTCTCGAACTTCAAAAAGGTCCAATAAGACTTCTACCTCGACACAGACTAAACGAGGTAAAGGAAATCGATCACGAAGCAGAGTTAAGCCTGGATTTTCTTGAAAGAATTCTTCTTTAAGGAAATGGCAGAATGCATAGACGTCGGTTGCTGGGTAGAGCAGATTTACATTTCCAAAGTGTGGAAGTTGTGGAAAACGACATCTAGAAGCCTGTCGAGCAATTACATGAGCTTGTTTTAAATGCGCAGTACTGAACATTATATTAAGGATTGCCTAGAGGAATGGGCTAGGAAATCTATTCAGACTGAAAGATCTATAGCTTTTTCTTTTCAAGGTCGAGGTCGTGATGAAGGACAACCCGGGACATCGACACAAGGAGTTTCTGAGGTTGCAACTAACAAGGAATTTCGGACCCCATCTCAAGTGTACAATTTTAGCATTGATGAAGAAAAGTATTATCCAGATAATATTGCAGGTACGTTTTAACTCTCGGATGAACCTGTATCTATTTTAATTTGATTCGGGTTCGATTTAATCATATATTAGTGTTAAGTTAGTAGCACGAAGAAAGTTTCCTATAGAGAATGTATCTAGTAACGTGATTGCCAGTATTTTTCTTGGACATAGTGCATGAGTAACTAAAATATGTAAAAGATGTCCATTAGAAATTTATAGGATTAAGCTCCTGGTAGATTTGAAAGAACTTACATTCCGTGAATTTGAAGTTATTCTTGGAATGGATTGGTTATCTGTATATGATACAGAAGTGATGTGTAAAAAGAGTAGCCTAATACTTCAAGGATCCGATAGTTCTGAAATAATCATTGTGGGAGAAAGAACTGATTGTTTAGAGTCAGTAAATTTATGTCATAACAGCTCAACGGCTGTTATGCAATGGATGCGAAACGTGTTTAAATTATATGATAGATACACAAAAGTCACTAAATAATATTGAAGACGTCTTAATTGTTAGGGAATTTCCTCATGCATTTTCGGATAAGTTCGAGGGTTGCCTCTGGATAGGGAAATATAGTTTGGGATTGATGTTTACCTTGGAATTAAGCTAGTATCAATGGCACCATATAGGATGGCGCCTATCGAGTTAAGGGAACTAGAAGCTCAATTATAAGAATTGTTAGACCGGGGTTACATTCGACCGAATGTATAGATTACCAGCAGTTAAATAAAGGAACCATTAAGAACAAGTATCCCCTACCAAGGATTGAAGATCTATTTGAACATCTCAGAGGTTCAGCGGTGTTCTCAAAAAAATAGATCTTCGATTGAGGTATTATCAACTTAAACTCAAAGAAGAAGATGTACCGAAGACAGCATTTGGAAATCGTTACGGACACTAAGAGTTTCTGGAGATGTCTTTTGGATTGATGAATGCCCTTGCTGCATTTATAGACCTAATGAATAGGGTATTCCAATCCTATCTGGATCAGTTTGTCGTGGTCTTCATAGATGACATTTTGGTATACTCGAAGAAAAAAGGTAAACATGACTACCATCTTGGAGTGGTACTACAAACCTTAAGAGATAAGCATCTATATGCCAAGTTTTCTAAATGTAAATTCTGGTTGACAGAAATAACTTTCCTTGGACATATAGTGTCATCAGAAGGAATAAGAGTTAATTCCAAGAAAATATAAGCTATTCTCGAATGGGAGGCACTGAAAAATGTCTCTGAAGTTTGGAGTTTCTTAGGGTTAGCTAGATATTACAGACGCTCTGTACATACATGCATCCCATTGTGGTTTGGTTTGCGCAATGATGCAAGAAGGTCGTGTAGTAGCGTATGAATCAAGGTAACTCAAAATTCATGAAAAGAACTATCCGACACATGATTTGGAAATGGTAGCTGTAATTTTTGCTTTAAAAATCTGGCGACACTATCTTTATGGTGAAAAGTGTCATATTTATACAGATCACAAAAGTTTGAAGTATTTGATGACAAAAAAAGATTTGAACCTGTGACAAAAAAGATGGGTCGAGTTTTTAAAAGATTATGACATGGTTATTGATTATCACCCTAGAAAGGCTAACATAGTAGCTGATACCCTTAGTCGAAAGACATTTTCTATCTTGTGCTAAATGAATGCCCAGTTGTCATTGGAATAAGATGGTTATGTGACAACATAATTTCAGTTGAAACCAACTTTATTAGATCGAATAAAGGATTTTGCAATCTTTGGATGAAAGATGGTTTTGAAAAGAGAAGATAAGTTGAATCTAGGGAAAACACAAGATTATAAGATCAAGTCTAATGGTTGTTTGTATTATCGAGGAAAAGTATATGTTTCTGACAATGATAATCTGGAGAAAGAAGATATTAACATAGGCCCATTATAGTCTATTGATTATGCACCCAAGAAATAATAAGATGTATCCAGATTTGAAGACTTGAAAATGTGACCAAGAATAAAATAAGTAATCACGAAATTTGTGGCAAAGTGTTTAACATGTTAACAAGTGAAAGCTGAACACTAGGTATTTTTTGGATTACTTTAGCCTATCTCTGTTCCCCAATGGATTATTCGCTAGATAAATATGCAGAACTCTATGTTCGAAAGATAGTATGATTACATGGTTTTCCAATATTGATAGTTCAGATAGAGACCCAAGGTTTACTTCAAATTTTTGGAATATGTTACACGAAGTTTTAAGTACTAAATTAAATTTTAGTACAGCTTTTCATCCGCAAACAGATGGACAATCTAAAAGGGTCATATAGATTTTGGAAGATATGCTACGGGCTTGTGTGATCGAGTTTGCGGGATCATGGAAAAAATACTTGCCTTTGGCTGAAATTGCTTATAAATAATAGTTATCAAGCAAGTATTAAGATGCTACCTTCAGAAGTATTATATGGAAGAAAGTGTCGAACTCCTCTTAATTGGTTCGAATTACAAGATCGAAATGTCCAGAATAACTCAAACTTTGGAAGAGTTGACTTAACACAAGACATGGAAGATAAAGTAAGGATTATTCAGCATAATCTCAAAGTCGCAACAGATCGACAAAAAAGTTTATGCGGATAAGAAAAGAAAAGATATTAAGCATGGAGTGGGATAAAAAGTGTTCCTAAGGGTTTCTACATGGAAGAAAGTATTAAGGTTTGGACGGAAAGGAAAGATTAGTCCCAAATCTATTGGGCCATATAAGATTCATGATGTGTTTCATGTATCCTTGTTTCGGAGGTATTGGTCGGATCTAACATATGAAGAAGAACCAGTGAAAATTCTAGCATACGAAATTAGTCCCAAAGCTGAGGAAGCCACTTGGGAAATCGAAAAGAGAACGAAAGAGCAGTATCCAAAATTGTTTGAAAGGAATATATGTTGAAAATTAAAGGACAATCTTTCTTAAGGGGGAAGGAATTGTAATATCCCAATTTTTGGACTAGTTACCAAAATGTAATTTTTGAAAGTTTAGGGGTTAAAGTGTAAACTTTGGAAAGGTTCAGGGACCAAAGTGTAATTTCCAAAAGTTGCGTAAGTTAACCCTGTAAATGAATAGTTCACCCCCAAGAGTGGTATTTTTGTGTTACCGGATTTTTCATACGATGCTTATGTTATTCAATTTGGATCGAATAAAATTGTTAAACGTGCTCAGGCCAGGGAAATACTAGGATGGATGACCTCCGAGAAGGTCCCATAAAAGTATTTTTGATCGATATTTTGGACTCAGTAAGAGTATAGAAAAATTCGTATAGATTATCGATAAAGGAATTCTAAGAGAAATTTTATTCTATGAAGATTTTCGATGATTATTGTAATAATAGACTAAGTTAGGAAAAATCAGTCTAAGTTTTTGGAAAAGGAAGTTTATATGGAAAATAGAGTTTATTTTCCAAATATGGAAATATAGAATTTTCAGATTATATCCAACAGCTCCGAAAAGGTAAAATCGTAGTAGAAGTATTTTATGGATATCGGTATATCGGATCGAATTGAAATTTTAAAGACAGTTCCAAGAAATTATGGAAAATTCATAAAATATTATTTTATGAATATTTTATTATATTTAGTTGGATTCTAACTAGATTTAGTTAGATTTTAAAGGGATGACAATTTTCAAGTCTTGTGAGTAAATAAAGTTTAGTTGGAGGGCAAATTGGTCATTTGCCATGGATGACATTTTTGAAATATTTTGAAACTTTAAGGGCAATTATGAAAGGTGAAAAACACATGGATTTAATCATGGCCATCGATTTTGATGAGATTGAATCTTGGTCATTATAATAAAAGGGCAAATTAGTAATTTTACTAGTTAAATGAAAAATTCATTTAACCTTTACACATGGATTAAATAGAATAAAAAGATGAATAAAATCATCTTCCTCAGCCAAGGGGATGCTCGAATGGCACAAAGAAAAGAGGGGAAAATACCAAAAATGTTCATAGTCCATTTTCAAGGCTTTTGATCAAGAATTCAAGCAAAGTTGTTTAAGTTCAAAAAGAAGCTTGAGGAAGACCCGAGTAACAAAAAGAAGGAAAAGATTATAGAGTGAGCTTAGTGAGGCTGTCTGCATAAACATGTGAGTGCAATTTTATATGTTTGCATCATGATGAAAAGGGAAGACTTGTGATAAGTCGACCCTAATTTGAAATTAATATTAAATTGTTTATGTGAAAATTTATTTATTACATATTACATTAGATGCAAGCTTCATTAGAGAAAGAGGTAAGAAATTTATTTCTGCATAATGGCATTGCATGTCTATTCATGAAAATGGTTAATTACAAGATTAAAATGAAACAAGATACACCCTGGGGTGCTAATGGCACTAGCGAGGTGTTTTTAATATAAGGAGCAAAGAGCGTCCTTATATAAAGAGCAGAGAACATCCTCTCGAGTGCGTACTCTACATGGCACTATGGTGAAGATAGGCTAGGGGGTTTCCATGGGCCTCTAGCCAGACACAATGATGATATAAAAAGATGTTTACATGAAAGAGCATGAACATGCATATGATGCATGCTATAAATGATAGAGATGACACATGTTATACATGATATAGATTACTCATGATACATGAATCAAGATGATACATGACACATGAAGAAAAATATTACATAATACAGAATAGAGATAAATCATGATATACATGATTATGACGATTCA